>CATKUM010000040.1:2525000-3729764 GCA_949786405.1 Onychomys arenicola | reverse complement strand
GTAAAATCTTTTGAGCCCAAAATTCACTGGGTTTACCAGAAATGATCTCTTGCTTGTAGGAAGACACAGATCCTGGGGTTTAACTCCGTTTCTGAAGGGAAATTCTGACCATAGTTCTCATCCATGAAACACACTCTGTTTTAATGCAAGAAGCAAGCTCTTCTTTCCAGCGTCTCCAATATAGCAAGAACCATGAGCATGCCCAGAAAAAAAGAACTGTGTTTCCTACTCATAAAGACCATATGTAGTTCAACTCTGCTCATGAAACTGACACAAACCACAGCTCCTCATACATAAATGCTCTTTAGTTAATAGTGAGAATCATGTTGGGTTGGTGAACTGCAAAAAAACATTTGACCCAAAATTCACTGGGTTTCCCAGAAATAAACTCTTGCTTATAGGTAGACAGTGAACCTGGGGTTTAACTCCATTTGTGAAGGGACATTCAGACCAGATTTCTCATGTATGAAACACACTCTATTTTAATGCAAGAAGCAAGCTCTTCTTTCCAGCGTCTCCAATACAGTACAAACCATGAATATGCCCAGAAAAAAAGAACTGTGTTTCCTGCTCATACAGACCATATGTCCTTCAACTCTGCTTATGAAGTCATACAGACCACAGCTCCTCTTACATAAATGCTCTTTATTTAATAGTGATTATCGCGTTGGGTTATAGAACTGTGTAAAGTCATTTGTGCCGAAAATTCACTTGGTTTACCAGAAATGATCTCTTGCTTGTAGGAAGACACAGATCCTGGGGTTTAACTCCGTTTGTGAGGGGACATTCAGACCAGAGTTCTCATCCATGCAACACACTCTGTTTTAATGCAAGAAGCAAGCTCTTCTTTCCAGCGTCTCAAAAACAGCAAGAACCATGAGCATGCCCAGAAAAAAAGAACTGTGTTTCCAACTCATACGGAGCATATATAGTTCAACTCTGCTTATGAAACTGATACAAACCACAGCTTCTCTTACATAAATGCTCTTCAGTTAATAGGGAGAATCATGTTGGGTTCGTGAACTGCAAAAAATCATTTGAGCCCAAAATTCACTGGGTTTACCAGAAATGAACTCTTGCTTGTAGGAAGACACAGATGCTGGAGTTTAACTCCGTTTCCGAACGGAAATTCAGAACAGTGTTCTCATCCATGAAACACACTCTGTTTTCACGCAAGAAGCAAGCTCTTCTTTCCAGAGTTTAAAATACAGCCAGAACCATGAGTATGACCTGAAAAAAAGAACTGTGTTTGCTATTCATACGGAACATCTGTAGTTCAACTCTGCTTATGAAACTGATACAGACCACACCTCCTGTTACATAAATGCTCTTTAGTTAATGCTGACAATATCTTTGGGTTTGTGAACTGTGTAAAATCTTTTGAGCCCAAAATTCACTGTGTTTACCAGAAATGATCTCTTGCTTGTAGGAAGACACTGGTCCAGGGGTTTAACTCCGTTACTGAAGGGAAATTCTGACCAGAGTTCTCATCCATGAAACACACTCTGTTTTCAAGCAAGAAGCAAGCTCTTCTTTCAAGCGTCTCCAATACAGCAAGAACCATGAGCATGCCCAGAAAAAAAGAACTGTGTTTCCTACTCATAAAGAACATATGTAGTTCAACTCTGCTTATGAAACTGACAGAAACCACAGCTCCTCTTACATAAATGCTCTTTAGTTAATAGTGAGTATCATGTTGGGTTGGTGAACTGGGAAAAATCATTTGAGCCCCAAAATCACTGGGTGTACCAGAAATGAACTCTTGCTTGTAGGAAGACACTGGTCCTGGGGTTTAACTCCGTTTCTGAAGGGAAATTCAAACCAGGGTTCTCATCCATGAAACACACTCTGTTTTCTAGCAAGAAGCAAGCTCTTCTTTCCAGCGGCCTCAATACATCAAGAACCATGAGCATGCCCAGAAAAAAAGAACTTTGTTTCCTACTCATAAAGACCATATGTAGTTCAACTCTGCTTATGAAACTGACACAAACCACAGCTCCTCATACATAAATGCTCTTTAGTTAATAGTGAGAATCATGTTGGGTTGGTGAACTGCAAAAATTCATTTGAGCCCAAAATTCACTGGGATTCCCAGAAATAAACTCTTGCTTATAGGAAGACAGTGAACCTGGGGTTTAACTCCGTTTGTGAAGGGACATTCAGACCAGATTTCTCATGCATGAAACACAATCTGTTTTAATGCAAGAACCAAGTTCTCCTTTACAGTGTCTCCAATACAGTACGAACCATGAGCTTGCCCAGAAAAAAAGAACCGTGTTTCCTACTCATACAGAGCATATGTCCTTCAACTCTGCTTATGAAGTGATACAGACCACAGCTCCTCTTACATAAATGTTCTTTATTTAATAGTGATTATCGCGTTGGGTTATAGAACTGTGTAAAGTCATTTTTGCCGAAAATTCACTTGGTTTACGAGAAATGATCTCTTGCTTGTAGGAAGACACAGATCATGTGGTTTAACTCCGTTTGTGAGGGGACATTCAGACCAGAGTTCTCATCCATGAAACACACTCTGTTTTAATGCAAGAAGCAAGCTCTTCTTTCCAGCGTCTCAAAAACAGCAAGAACCATGAGCATGCCCAGAAAAAAGAACTGTGTTTCCTACTCATACGGAGCATATGCAGTTCAACTCTGCTAATGAAACTGATACAAACCACAGCTCCTCTTACCTAAATGCTCTTTACTTAAAAGGTAGAATCATGTTGGGTTCGTGAACTGCAAAAAATCATTTGAGCCCAAAATTCACTGGGTTTACCAGAAATGAACTCTTGCTTTTAGAAAGACACAGATCCTGGAGTTTAACTCCGTTTCTGAAGTGAAATTCAGAACAGTGTTCTCATCCATGAAACACACTCTGTTTTCACGCAAGAAGCAAGCTCTTCTTTCCAGAGTCTAAAATAAAGCAAGAACCGTGTGCATGCCCTGAAAAAAAGAACAGTGTTTCCTACTCATGCGGACCATATGTCGTTCAACTCTGCTCATGAAACTGATACAAACAACAGCTCCACTTACATAAATGCTCTTTAGTTGAAAGTGAGAATCGCGTTGGTTTCGTGAATTGCGAAATATCATTTGAGCCCAAAATTCACTGGGTTTAACTGAAATGAACTCCTGCTTGTAGGAAGACACAGATCCTGGGGTTTAACTACGTTTCTAAAGGGAAATTCAGACCAGAATTCTCATTCCTGAAAAACACTCTGTTTTAAGGTAAGAATCATCCTCTTCTTTCCAGCGTCTCCAATACAGTACGAACCATGAGCATACCCAGAAAAAAAGAACTGTGTTTCCTACTCATACAGACCATATGTAGTTCAACTCTGCTTATGAAATGATACAGACCACAGCTCCTCTTACATAAATGCTCTTTAGTTAATAGTGATTATCGCGTTGGGTTATAGAACTGTGTAAATTCATTTGAGCCGAAAATTCACTTGGTTTACCAGAAATGAACTCTTGCTTGTAGGGAGACACAGATCATGGGGTTTAACTCTGATTGTGTAGGGACATTCAGAACAGAGTTCTCATTCCTGAAACAAACTCTGTTTTAATGCAGGAAGCAAGCTCTTCTTTCCAGCGTCTCCAATACAGCAAGAACCATGAGCATGCCCAGAAAAAAAGAACTGTGTTTCCTACTCATAAAGAACATATGTAGTTCAACTCTGCTTATGAAACTGACAGAAACCACAGCTCCTCTTACATAAATGCTCTTTAGTTAATAGTGAGAATCATGTTGGGTTGGTGTACTGGGAAAAAATCCTTTGAGCCCAAAAATCACTGTGTTTACCAGAAATGAACTCTTTCTTGTAGGAAGACACTGGTCCTGGGGTTTAACTCCGTTTCTGAAGGGAAATTAAAACCAGTGTTCTCATCCATGAAACACACTCTGTTTACACGCAAGAAGGAAGCTCTTCTTTCCAGAGTCTAAAATACAGCAAGAACCATGAGCATGCCCAGAAAAAAAGAACTGTGTTTCCTACTCATAAAGAACATATGTAGTTCAACTCTGCTTATGAAACTGATACAAACCACAGCTCGTCTTACATAAATGCTCTTTAGTTAGTAGGGAGAATCATGTTGGGTTCGTGAACTGCAAAAAATCATTTGAGCCCAAAATTCACTGGGTTTACCAGAAATGAACTCTTGCTTGTAGGAAGACACAGATGCTGGAGTTTAACTCCGTTTCTGAAGTGAAATTCAGAACAGTGTTCTCATCCATGAAACACACTCTGTTTACACGCAAGAAGGAAGCTCTTCTTTCCAGAGTCTAAAATACAGCAAGAACCATGAGCATGGCCTGAAAAAAAGAACTGTGTTTCCTATTCATACGGAACATCTGTAGTTCAACTCTGCTTATGAAACTGATACAGACCACACCTCCTGTTACATAAATGCTCTTTAGTTAATACTGACAATAGCTTTGGGTTGGTGAACTGTGTAAAATCTTTTGAGCCCAAAATTCACTGGGTTTACCAGAAATGATCTCTTGCTTGTAAGAAGACACAGATCCTGGGATTAACTCCGTTTCTGAAGGGAAATTCTGACCAGAGTTCTCATCCATGAAAAACAGTCTGTTTTAATGCAAGAAGCAAGCTCTTCTTTCCAGCGTCTCCAATACAGCAAGAACCATGAGCATGCCCAGAAAAAAAGAACTGTGTTTCCTACTCATAAAGAACATATGTAGTTCAACTCTGTTTATGAAACTGACAGAAACCACAGCTCCTCTTACATAAATGCTCTTTAGTTAATAGTGAGTATCATGTTGGTTTGGGGAACTGGTAAAAATCATTTGAGCCCCAAAATCACTGGGTTTACCAGAAATGAACTCTTGCTTGTAGGAAGACACTGGTCCTGGGGTTTAACTCCGTTTCTGAAGGGAAATTAAAACCAGTGTTCTCATCCATGAAACACACTCTGTTTTAATGCAAGAAGCAAGCTCTTCTTTCCAGCGGCTGCAAAACATCAAGAATCATGAGCATGCCCAGAAAAAAGAACTGTGTTTCCCACTCATACGGAGCAAATAAAGTTCAACTCTGCTTATGAAACTGATACAAATCACAGCTTCTCTTACATAAATGCTCTTTAGTTAATAGGGAGAATCATGTTGGGTTCGTGAACTGCAAAAAATCATTTGAGCCCAAAATTCACTTGGTTTACCAGAAATGAACTCTTGCTTGTAGGAAGACACAGATGCTGGAGTTTAACTCCCTTTCCGAAGTGAAATTCAGAACAGTGTTCTCATCCATGAAACACACTCTGTTTTCACGCAAGAAGCAAGCTCTTCTTTCCAGAGTCTAAAATACAGCCAGAACCATGAGCATGACCTGAAAAAAAGAACTGTGTTTCCTATTCATACGGAACATCTGTAGTTCAACTCTGCTTATGAAACTGATACAGACCACACCTCCTGTTACATAAATGCTCTTTAGTTAATACTGACAATATCTTTGGGTTCGTGAACTGTGTAAAATCTCTTGAGCCCAAAATTCACTGGGTTTACCAGAAATGATCTCTTGCTTGTAGGAAGACACAGATCCTGGGGTTTAACTCCGTTTCTGAAGGGAAATTCTGACCATAGTTCTCATCCATGAAACACACTCTGTTTTAATGCAAGAAGCAAGCTCTTCTTTCCAGCGTCTCCAATATAGCAAGAACCATGAGCATGCCCAGAAAAAAAGAACTGTGTTTCCTACTCATAAAGACCATATGTAGTTCAACTCTGCTCATGAAACTGACACAAACCACAGCTCCTCATACATAAATGCTCTTTAGTTAATAGTGAGAATCATGTTGGGTTGGTGAACTGCAAAAAAACATTTGACCCAAAATTCACTGGGTTTCCCAGAAATAAACTCTTGCTTATAGGTAGACAGTGAACCTGGGGTTTAACTCCATTTGTGAAGGGACATTCAGACCAGATTTCTCATGTATGAAACACACTCTATTTTAATGCAAGAAGCAAGCTCTTCTTTCCAGCGTCTCCAATACAGTACAAACCATGAATATGCCCAGAAAAAAAGAACTGTGTTTCCTGCTCATACAGACCATATGTCCTTCAACTCTGCTTATGAAGTCATACAGACCACAGCTCCTCTTACATAAATGCTCTTTATTTAATAGTGATTATCGCGTTGGGTTATAGAACTGTGTAAAGTCATTTGTGCCGAAAATTCACTTGGTTTACTAGAAATGATCTCTTGCTTGTAGGAAGACACAGATCCTGGGGTTTAACTCCGTTTGTGAGGGGACATTCAGACCAGAGTTCTCATCCATGCAACACACTCTGTTTTAATGCAAGAAGCAAGCTCTTCTTTCCAGCGTCTCAAAAACAGCAAGAACCATGAGCATGCCCAGAAAAAAAGAACTGTGTTTCCAACTCATACGGAGCATATATAGTTCAACTCTG
This sequence comes from Onychomys arenicola, assembly GCA_949786405.1. Lineage (NCBI taxonomy): Eukaryota > Metazoa > Chordata > Mammalia > Rodentia > Cricetidae > Onychomys > Onychomys arenicola. Next base: position 3,723,340 of record CATKUM010000040.1, on the reverse strand, counting down.
CTTATGAAACTGATACAAACCACAGCTTCTCTTACATAAATGCTCTTCAGTTAATAGGGAGAATCATGTTGGGTTCGTGAACTGCAAAAAATCATTTGAGCCCAAAATTCACTGGGTTTACCAGAAATGAACTCTTGCTTGTAGGAAGACACAGATGCTGGAGTTTAACTCCGTTTCCGAACGGAAATTCAGAACAGTGTTCTCATCCATGAAACACACTCTGTTTTCACGCAAGAAGCAAGCTCTTCTTTCCAGAGTTTAAAATACAGCCAGAACCATGAGTATGACCTGAAAAAAAGAACTGTGTTTGCTATTCATACGGAACATCTGTAGTTCAACTCTGCTTATGAAACTGATACAGACCACACCTCCTGTTACATAAATGCTCTTTAGTTAATGCTGACAATATCTTTGGGTTTGTGAACTGTGTAAAATCTTTTGAGCCCAAAATTCACTGTGTTTACCAGAAATGATCTCTTGCTTGTAGGAAGACACTGGTCCAGGGGTTTAACTCCGTTACTGAAGGGAAATTCTGACCAGAGTTCTCATCCATGAAACACACTCTGTTTTCAAGCAAGAAGCAAGCTCTTCTTTCAAGCGTCTCCAATACAGCAAGAACCATGAGCATGCCCAGAAAAAAAGAACTGTGTTTCCTACTCATAAAGAACATATGTAGTTCAACTCTGCTTATGAAACTGACAGAAACCACAGCTCCTCTTACATAAATGCTCTTTAGTTAATAGTGAGTATCATGTTGGGTTGGTGAACTGGGAAAAATCATTTGAGCCCCAAAATCACTGGGTGTACCAGAAATGAACTCTTGCTTGTAGGAAGACACTGGTCCTGGGGTTTAACTCCGTTTCTGAAGGGAAATTCAAACCAGGGTTCTCATCCATGAAACACACTCTGTTTTCTAGCAAGAAGCAAGCTCTTCTTTCCAGCGGCCTCAATACATCAAGAACCATGAGCATGCCCAGAAAAAAAGAACTTTGTTTCCTACTCATAAAGACCATATGTAGTTCAACTCTGCTTATGAAACTGACACAAACCACAGCTCCTCATACATAAATGCTCTTTAGTTAATAGTGAGAATCATGTTGGGTTGGTGAACTGCAAAAATTCATTTGAGCCCAAAATTCACTGGGATTCCCAGAAATAAACTCTTGCTTATAGGAAGACAGTGAACCTGGGGTTTAACTCCGTTTGTGAAGGGACATTCAGACCAGATTTCTCATGCATGAAACACAATCTGTTTTAATCCAAGAACCAAGTTCTCCTTTACAGTGTCTCCAATACAGTACGAACCATGAGCTTGCCCAGAAAAAAAGAACCGTGTTTCCTACTCATACAGAGCATATGTCCTTCAACTCTGCTTATGAAGTGATACAGACCACAGCTCCTCTTACATAAATGTTCTTTATTTAATAGTGATTATCGCGTTGGGTTATAGAACTGTGTAAAGTCATTTTTGCCGAAAATTCACTTGGTTTACGAGAAATGATCTCTTGCTTGTAGGAAGACACAGATCATGTGGTTTAACTCCGTTTGTGAGGGGACATTCAGACCAGAGTTCTCATCCATGAAACACACTCTGTTTTAATGCAAGAAGCAAGCTCTTCTTTCCAGCGTCTCAAAAACAGCAAGAACCATGAGCATGCCCAGAAAAAAGAACTGTGTTTCCTACTCATACGGAGCATATGCAGTTCAACTCTGCTAATGAAACTGATACAAACCACAGCTCCTCTTACCTAAATGCTCTTTACTTAAAAGGTAGAATCATGTTGGGTTCGTGAACTGCAAAAAATCATTTGAGCCCAAAATTCACTGGGTTTACCAGAAATGAACTCTTGCTTTTAGAAAGACACAGATCCTGGAGTTTAACTCCGTTTCTGAAGTGAAATACAGAACAGTGTTCTCATCCATGAAACACACTCTGTTTTCACGCAAGAAGCAAGCTCTTCTTTCCGGAGTCTAAAATACAGCAAGAACAATGGGCATGGCCTGAAAAAAAGAACTGTGTTTCCTATTCATACAGAACATATGTAGTTCAACTCTGCTTATGAAACTGATACAGACCAAACCTCTTGTTACATAAATGCTCTTTAGTTAATACTGACAATAGCTTGGGGTTCGTGAACTGTGTAAAATCTCTTGAGCCCAAAATTCACTGGGTTTACCAGAAAGGATCTCTTGCTTGTAGAAAGACACAGATCCTGGGGTTTAACTCCGTTTCTGAAGGGAAATTCAGACCAGAGTTCTCATCCATGAAACACACTCTGTTTTAATGCAAGAACCAAGCTCTTCTTTCCAGCGTCTCCAATACAGCAAGAACTATGAGCATGCCCAGAAAAAAAGAACTGTGTTTCCTACTCATAAAGACCATATGTAGTTCAACTCTGCTCATGAAACTGACACAAACCACAGCTCCTCATACATAAATGCTCTTTAGTTAATAGTGAGAATCATGTTGGGTTGGTGAACTGCAAAAAATCATATGACCCAAAATTCACTGGGTTTCCCAGAAATAAACTCTTGCTTATAGGTAGACAGTGAACCTGGGGTTTAACTCCATTTATGAAGGGACATTCAGACCAGATTTCTCATGCATGAAACACACTCTGTTTTAATGCAAGAAGCAAGCTCTTCTTTCCAGCGTCTCCAATACAGTACAAACCATGAACATGCCCAGAAAAAAAGAACCGTGTTTCCTACTCATACAGACCATATGACCTTCAACACTGCTTATGAAGTGATACAGACCACAGCTCCTCTTACATAAATGCTCTTTATTTAATAGTGATTATCGCGTTGGGTTATAGAACTGTGTAAAGTCATTTGTGCCGAAAATACACTTGGTTTACCAGAAATGATCTCTTGCTTATAGGAAGACACAGATCATGGGGTTTAACTCCGTTTGTGAGGGGACATTCAGACCAGAGTTCTCATCCATGAAACACACTCTGTTTTAATGCAAGAAGCAAGCTTTTCTTTCCAGCGTCTCAAAAACAGCAAGAACCATTGGCATGCCCAGAAAAAAGAACTGTGTTTCCCACTCATACGGAGCATATGTAGTTCAACTCTGCTTATGAAACTGATACAAACCACAGCTTCTCTTACATAAATGCTCTTTAGTTAATAGGGAGAATCATGTTGGGTTCGTGAACTGCAAAAAATCATTTGAGCCAAATTCACTGGGTTTACCAAAAATGAACTCTTGCTTGTAGGAAGACACAGATGCTGGAGTTTAACTCCGTTTCCTAAGGGAAATTCAGAACAGTGTTCTCATCCATGAAACACACTCTGTTTTCACGCAAGAAGCAAGCTCTTCTTTCCAGAGTCTAAAATACAGCAAGAACCAAGAGAATGGCCTGAAAAAAAGAACTGTGTTTCCTATTCATACAGAACATATGTAGTTCAACTCTGCTTATGAAACTGATAAAGACCACACCTCCTCTTACATAAATGCTCTTTAGTTAATACTGACAATAGCTTTGGGTTCGTGAACTGTGTAAAATCTTTTGAGCCCAAAATTTACTGGGTTTACCAGAAATGATCTCTTGCTTGTAGGAAGAAACAGATCCTGGGGTTTAACTCCATTTCTGAAGGGAAATTCTGACCAGAGTTCTCATCCATGAAACACACTCTGTTTTAATGCAAGAAGCAAGCTCTTCTTTCCAGCGTCTCCAATACAGCAAGAACTATGAGCATGCCCAGAAAAAAAGAACTGTGTTTCCTACTCAGAAAGACCATATGTAGTTCAACTCTGCTTATGAAACTGACACAAACCACAGCTCCTCATACATAAATGCTCTTTAGTTAATAGTGAGAATCATGTTGGGTTGGTGAACTGCAAAAATTCATTTGAGCCCAAAATTCACTGGGTTTCCCAGAAATAAACTCTTGCTTATAGGAAGACAGTGAACCAGGGATTTAACTCTGTTTGTGAAGGGACATTCAGACCAGATTTCTCATGCATGAAACACACTCTGTTTTAATGCAAGAAGCATGCTCTTCTTTCCAGCGTCTCCAATACAGCAAGAACCATGAGCATGCCCCGAAAAAAGAACTGTGTTTCCTACTCATACGGACCATATGTAGTTCAACTCTGCTTATGAAACTGAAACAAATCACAGCTCCTCTTACATAAATGTTCAATAGTTAATACTGAGAATAGCGTTGTGTTTTTGAACTGTGTAAAATCATTTGAGCCCAAAATTCACTGGGTTTACCAGAAATGAACTCTTGCTTGTAGGAAGACACAGATCCTGGGGTTTAACTCCGTTTCTGAAGGGAAACTCACACCATAGTTCTCATGCCTGACACACACTCTGTTTTATCAAGAAGGAAGCTCTTCTTTCCAGAGTCTAAAATACAGCAAGAACCATGAGCATGGCCTGAAAAAAAGAACTGTGTTTCCTACTCATACGGAACATATGTAGTTCAACTCTGTTTATGAAACTGATACAGACCTTACCTCCTGTTATATAAATGCTCTTTAGTTAATACTGAGAATAGCTTTGGGTTCGTGAACTGTGTAAAATCATTTGAGCCCAAAATTCACTGGGTTTACCAGAAATGAACTCTTGCTTGTAGGAAGACACAGATCCTGGGATTTAACTCCGTTTCTGAAGTGAAATTCAGACCAGAGTTCTCGTCCATGAAACACACTCTGTTTTCATGCAAGAAGCAAGCTCTTCTTTCCAGCATCTCCAATCCATCAAGATCCATGAAAAGGGCCCCCCAAAAAAAGAACTGTGTTTCCTACTCATAAAGACCATATGTAGTTCAACTCTGCTTATGAAACTGACAGAAACCACAGCTCCACTTACATAAATGCTCTTTAGTTAATAGTGAGAATCATGTTGGTTTGGTATACTGGGAAAAATTATTTGAGCCCAAAAATCACTGGGTTTACCAGAAATGAACTCTTGCTTGTAGGAAGACACAGATACTGGGTTTTAACTCCGTTTCTGAAGGGAAATTCAGACCAGTGTTCTCATCCATGAAACACACTCTGTTTTCAACTAAGAAGCAAGCCTTTCTTTCCAGTATCTCCAATACAGCAAGAACCATGAGCATGCCCAGAAAAACGAACTGTGTTTCCTATTCATACGGAACATAGGTAGTTCAGCTCTGCTTATGAAATGATACAGACCACAACTCCTCTTACATAAATGCTCTTTAGTTAATACTGAGAATAGCGTTGTGTTCTTGAACTGTGTAAAATCATTTGAGCCCAAAATTCACTGGGTTTACCAGAAATGAACTCTTGCTTGTAGAAAGACACAGATCATGGGGTTTAACTCCCTTTGTGAAGGGACATTCAGAACAGAGTTCTCAGTTCCTGAAACACACTCTGTTTTTACGCAAGCAGCAAGCTCTTCTTTCCAGAGTCTAAAATACAGCAAGAACCATGAGCATGGCCTGAAAAAAAGAACTGTGTTTCATATTCATACGGAACATATGTAGTTCAACTCTGCTTATGAAACTGATACAGACCACACCTCCTGTTACATAAATGCTCTTTAGTTAATACTGAGAATAGCTTTGGGTTCGTGAACTGTGTAAAATCATTTGAGCACAAATTCACTGGGATTACCAGAAATGAACTCTTGCTTATAGGAAGACTCAGATCCTGGGGTTTAACTCCGTTTCTGAAGGGAAACTCAGACCAGAGTACTCATGCCTGAAACACACTCTGTTTTATTTAGAAGGAAGCTCTTCTTTCCAGAGTCTAAAATACAGCAAGAACCATGAGCATGGCCTGAAAAAAAGAACTGTGTTTCCTACTCATAAAGACCATATGTAGTTCAACTCTGCTTATGAAACTGACAGAAACCACAGCTGCTTTTACATAAATGCTCTTAAGTTAATAGTGAGAATCATGTTGGGTTGGTGAACTGTGAAAAATCATTTGAACCCAAAATTCACTGGGTTTCCCAGAAATAAACTCTTGCTTATAGGAAGACAGTGAACCTGGGGTTTAACTCCGTTTCTGAAGGGATATTCAGACCAGATTTCTTATGCATGAAACACACTCTGTTTTAATCCAAGAAGCAAGCTCTTCTTTCCAGCCTCTCCAATACAGTGCGAACCATGAGCATGCCCAGAAAAAATGAACCATGTTTCCTACTCATACAGACCATATGTCCTTCAACTCTGCTTATGAAGTGATACAGACCACAGCTCCTCATACATAAATGCTCTTTATTTAATAGTGATTATTGCGTTGTGTTATAGAACTGTGTAAAGTCATTTGTGATGAAAATTCACTTGGTTTACCAGAAATGAACTCTTGCTTGTAGGAAGACACAGATCATGGGGTTTAACTCCCTTTGTGAAGGGACACTCCGACCAGAGTTCTCATTCCTGAAACACACTCTGTTTTAACGCAAGAAGCAAGCTCTTCTTTCCAGAGTCTAAAATACAGCAAGATCCATGAGCATGGCCTGAAAAAAAGAACTGTGTTTCCTATTCATAAGGAACATATGTATTTCAACTCTGCTTATGAAACTGAAACAAACCACAGGTCCTCTTCCATAAATGTTCTTTAGTTAATACTGAGAATAGCGTTGTGTTCTTGAACTGTGTAAAATCATTTGAGCCCAAAATTCACTGGGTTTACAAGAAATGAACTCTTGCTTGTAGGAAGACAAAGATCCTGGGGTTTAACTCCGTTTTTGAACGGAAACACAGACCAGAGTTCTCATGCCTGAAACACACTCTATTTTATCAAGAAGGAAGCTCTTCTTTCAAGAGTCTAAAATACAGCAAGAACCATGCGCATGGCCTGAAAAAAAGAACTGTGTTTCCTAATCATACGGAACATATGTAGTTCAACTCTGCTTATGAAAGTGATACAGACCATACCTCCTGTTATATAAATGCTCTTTAGTTAATACTGAGAATAGCTTTGGGTTCGTGAACTGTGTAAAATCATTTGAGCCCAAAATTCACTCGTTTACAAGAAATGAACTCTTGCTTGTAGGAAGACACAGATCATGGGGTTTAACTCTGTTTTTGAGGGGACATTCAGACCAGAGTTCTCATCCATGCAACACACTCTGTTTTAATGCAAGAAGCAAGCTCTTCTTTCCCGCGTCTCAAAAACAGCAAGAACCATGAGCATGCCCAGAAAAAAGAACTGTGTTTCCTACTCATACGGAGCATATAAGTTCAACTCTGCTTATGAAACTGATACAAACAACACCTTCTCTTACATAAATGCTCTTCAGTTAATAGGGAGAATCATGTTGGGTTCGTGAACTGCAAAAAATCATTTGAGCCCAAAATTCACTGGGTTTACCAGAAATGAACTCTTGCTTGTAGGAAGACACAGATGCTGGAGTTTAACTCCGTTTCCGAATTGAAATTCAGAACAGTGTTCTCATCCATGAAACACACTCTGTTTTCACGCAAGAAGCAAGCTCTTCTTTCCAGAGTCTAAAATACAGCCAGAAACATGAGCATGACCTGAAAAAAAGAACTGTGTTTCCTATTCATACGGAACATCTGTAGTTCAACTCTGCTTATGAAACTGATACAGACCACACCTCCTGTTACATAAATGCTCTTTAGTTAATACTGACAATATCTTTGGGTTCGTGAACTGTGTAAAATCTTTTGAGCCCAAAATTCACTGGTTTTACCAGAAATGATCTCTTGCTTGTAGGAAGACACTGGTCCAGGGGTTTAACACCGTTTCTGAAGGGAAATTCTGACCAGAGATCTCATCCATGAAACACACTCTGTTTTAATGCAAGAAGCAAGCTCTTCTTTCAAGCGTCTCCAATACAGCAAGAACCATGAGCATGCCCAGAAAAAAAGAACTGTGTTTCCTACTCATAAAGACCATATGTAGTTCAACTCTGCTTATGAAACTGCCAAAAACCACAGCTCCTCTTACATAAATGGTCTTAAGTTAATAGTGAGAATCATGTTGGGTTGTTGAACTGTGAAAAATCATTTGAACCCAAAATTCACTGGGTTTCCCAGAAATAAACTCTTGCTTATAGGAAGACAGTGAACCTGGGGTTTAATTCCGTTTGTGAGGGGACATTCAGACCAGATTTCTCATGCATGAAACACACTCTGTTTTAATGCAAGAAGCAAGCTCTTCTTTCCAGCCTCTCCAATACAGTACGAACCATGAGCATGCCCAGAAAAAAAGAACCGTGTTTCCTACTCATACAGACCATATGTCCTTCAACTCTGCTTATGAAGAGATACAGACCACAGCTCCTCTTACATAAATGCTCTTTAATTAATAGTGATTATCGCGTTGAGTTATAGAACTGTGTAAAGTCATTTGTGCGGAAAATTAACTTGGTTTACTAGAAATGAACTCTTGCTTGTAGGAAGACACAGATCATGGGGTTTAACTCCCTTTGTGAAGGGACACTCAGACCAGAGTTCTCATTCCTGAAACACACTCTGTTTTAACGCAAGAAGCAAGCTCTTCTTTCCAGAGTCTAAAATACAGCAAGATCCATGAGCATGGCCTGAAAAAACGAACTGTGTTTCCTATTCATAAGGAAGATATGTATTTCAACTCTGCTTATGAAAATGAAACAAACCACAGGTCCTCTTCCATAAATGTTCTTTAGTTAATAGTGAGAATCATGTTGGGTTCGTGAACTGCGAAAAATCATTTGAGCCCAAAATTCACTGTTTTCCCTAGAGATGAACTCTTGCTTGTAGGAAGACACTGATCCTGGGAATTAACTCCGTTGGTGAAGGGAAATTCAGACCAGAGATCTCATCCGTGAAACACATTCTGTTTTAATGCAAGAAGCAAACTCTTCTTTCCAGCGTCTCCAACACAGCAAGAACCATGAGCATGCCCAGAAAAAGAACTGTGTTTCCTACTCATACGGACCATATGTAGTTCAACTCTGCTTATGAAACTGAAACAAATCACAGCTCCTCTTACATAAATGTTCAATAGTTAATACTGAGAATAGCGTTGTGTTTTTGAACTGTGTAAAATCATTTGAGCCCAAAATTCACTGGGTTTACCAGAAATGAACTCTTGCTTGTAGGAAGACACAGATCCTGGGGTTTAACTCCGTTTCTGAAGGGAAACTCACACCATAGTTCTCATGCCTGAAACACACTCTGTTTTATCAAGAAGGAAGCTCTTCTTTCCAGAGTCTAAAATACAGCAAGAACCATGAGCATGGCCTGAAAAAAAGAACTGTGTTTCCTACTCATACGGAACATATGTAGTTCAACTCTGCTTATGAAAGTGATACAGACCATACCTCCTGTTATATAAATGCTCTTTAGTTAATACAGAGAATAGCTTTGGGTTCGTGAACTGTGTAAAATCATTTGAGCCCAAAATTCAATCGTTTACCAGAAATGAACTCTTGCTTGTAGGAAGACACTGATCCAGGGGTTTAACTCCGTTTGTGAAGGGAAATTCAGACTAGATTTCTCATCCATGAAACACACTCTGTTTTCTAGCAAGAAGCAAGCTCTTCTTTCCAGCAGCTGCAATACATCAAGAACCATGAGCACGCCCAGAAAAAATGAACTGTGTTTCCTACTCATAAAGACCATATGTAGTTCAACTCTGCTTATGAAACTGACACCAACCACAGCTCCTCATACATAAATGCTCTTTAGTTAATAGTGAGAATCATGTTGGGTTGGTGAACTGAGAAAAATCATTTGAGCCCAAAATTCACTGGGTTTCCCAGAAATAAACGCTTGCTTATAGGAAGACAGTGAACCTGGGGTTTAACTCCGTTTGTGAAGGGACATTCAGACCAGAATTCTCACGCATGAAACACACTCTGTTTTAATGCAAGAAGCAAGCTCTTCTTTCCATGGTCTCCAATACAGTATGAACCATGAGCATGCCCAGAAAAAAAGAGCCGTGTTTCGTACTCATACAGATAATATGTACTTCAACTCTGCTTATGAAGTGAGCCAGACCACAGCTCCTCTTACATAAATGCTCTTTATTTAATAGTGATTATCGCGTTGGGTTATAGAACTGTGTAAAGTCATTTGTGCCGAAAATTCACTTGGCTTACCAGAAATGAACTCTTGCTTGTAGGAAGACACAGATCATGGGATTTAACTCCCTTTCTGAAGGGACATTCAGACCAGAGTTCTCATTCCTGAAACACACTCTGTTTTAACGCAAGAAGCAAGCTCTTCTTTCTAGAGTCTAAAATACAGCAAGAACCATGAGCATGGCCGGAAAAAAAGAACTGTGTTTCCTATTCATACGGAACATATGTAATTCAGCTCTGCTTATGAAACTGATACAGACCACACCTCCTGTTATATAAATGCTCTTTAGGTAATACTGAGAATAGCGTGTTTTCTTGAACTGTGTAAAATCATTTGAGCCCAAAATTCACTGGGTTTACGAGAAATGATCTCTTGCTTGTAGGAAGACACAGATAATGGGGTTTAATTCCGTTTCTGAAGGGAAACTCAGACCAGAGTACTCATGCCTGAAACACACTCTGTTTTATCAAGAAGGAAGCTCTTCTTTCCAGAGTCTAAAATACAGCAAGAACCATGAGCATGGCCTGAAAAAAAGAACTGTGTTTCCTAATCATACGGAACATATATAGTTCAACTCTGCTTATGAAACTGATACAGACCATACCTTCTGTTATATAAATGCTCTTTAGTTAATACTGAGAATAGCTGTGGTTTCGTGCACTGTGTAAATTCATTTGAGCCCAAAATTCACTGGGGTTACCAGAAATGAACTCTTGCTTGTAGGAAGACACAGATCCTGGGGTTTAACTCTGTTTCTGAAGGGAAATTCAGACCAGATTTCTCATCCATGAAACAAACTCTGTTTTAATGCAAGAAGCAAGCTCTTCTTTCCAGCGTCTCCAATACATCAAGATCCATGAGCACGCCCAGAAAAAAAGAACTGTGTTTCCTACTCATAAAGACCACATGTAGTTCAACTCTGCTTATGAAACTGACAGAAACCACAGCTCCACTTACATAAATGCTGTTTAGTTAATAGTGAGAATCATGATGGGTTTGTGAACTGGGAAAAATCATTTGAGCCCAAAAATCAATGGGTTTACCAGAAATAAACTCTTGCTTGTAGGAAGACACAGATCCTGGGGTTTAACTCCGTTTCTGAAGGGAAATTCAGACCAGTGTTCTCATCCATGAAACACACTCTGTTTTAATGCAAGAAGCAAGCTCTTCTTTCCAGCGTCTCCAATAGCAAGAACCATGAGCATGCCCTGAAAAAAAGAACTGCGTTTCCTACTCATAAAGTCCATATGTAGTTCTACTCTGCTTATGAAACTGATTTAAACCACAGCTCCTCTTACATGAATGCTCTTGAGTTCATAGTGAGAATCATGTTGGGTTGGTGAACCGTGAAAAATTATTTGAGCCCAAAATTCACTGGGTTTCCCAGAAATGAACTCTTGCTTGTAGGAAGACACAGATCATGGGGTTTAACTCTGTTTCTGAAGGGAAACTCAGACCAGAGTTCTCATGCCTGAAACACACTCTGTTTTACCAAGAAGGAACCTCTTCTTTCCAGAGTCTAAAATACAGCAAGAACCAGGAGCATGGCCTGAAAAAAAGAACTGTGTTTCGTAATCATACAGAACATATGTAGTTCAACTCTGCTTATGAAACTGATACAGACCATACCTCCTGTTATATAAATGCTCTTTAGTTAATACTGAGAATAGCTTTGGGTTCGTGAACTGTGTAAAATCATTTGAGCCCAAAATTCACTGGGTTTACCAGAAATGAACTCTAGCTTGCAGGAAGACACTGATCCAGGGTTTTAACTCCGTTTCTGAAGGAAAATTCAGACCAGAGTTCTCATCCATGAAACACACTCTGTTTTCAAGCAAGAAGCAAGCTCTTCTTTCCAGCGTCTCCAATAGCAAGAACCATGAGCATGCCCTGAAAAAAAGAACCGTGTTTCGTACTCATACAGACAATATGTACTTCAACTCTGCTTATGAAGTGATCCAGACCACAGCTCCTCTTACATAAATGCTCTTTATTTAATAATGATTATCGCCTTGGGTTATAGAACTGTGTAAAGTCATTTGTGCCGAAAATTCACTTGGTTTACCAGAAATGAACTCTTGCTTGTAGGAAGACACAGATCATGGGGTTTAACTCCCTTTGTGAAGGGACATTCAGACCAGAGTTCTCATTCCTGAAACATACTCTGTTTTAACGCAAGAAGCAAGCTCTTCTTTCCAGAGTCTAAAATACAGCAAGAACCATTAGCATGGCCTGAAAAAAAGAACTGTGTTTCCTATTCATACGGAACATATGTAATTCAGCTCTGCTTATGAAACTGATACAGACCACACCTCCTGTTATATAAATGCTCTTTAGTTAATACTGAGAATAGCGTGTGTTCTTGAACTGTGTAAAATCATTTGAGCCCAAAATTCACTGGGTTTACGAGAAATGAACTCTTGCTTGTAGGAAGACACAGATAATGGGGTTTAACTCCGTTTCTGAAGGGAAACTCAGACCAGAGTACTCATGCCTGAAACACACTCTGTTTTATTTAGAAGGAAGCTCTTCTTTCCAGAGTCTAAAATACAGCAAGAACCATGAGCATGGCCTGAAAAAAAGAACTGTGTTTCCTAATCATACGGAACATATGTAGTTCAACTCTGCTTATGAAACTGATACAGACCATACCTCCTGTTATATAAATGCTCTTTAGTTAATACTGAGAATAGCTGTGGTTTCGTGAACTGTGTAAAATCATTTGAGCCCAAAATTCACTGGGGTTACCAGAAATGAACTCTTGCTTGTAGGAAGACACAGATCCTGGGGTTTAACTCCGTTTCTGAAGGGAAATTCAGACCAGAGTTCTCATCCATGAAACACACTCTGTTTTAATGCAAGAAGCAAGCTCTTCTTTCCAGCGTCTCCAATAGCAAGAACCATGAGCATGCCCTGAAAAAAAGAACTGCGTTTCCTACTCATAAAGTCCATATGTAGTTCTACTCTGCTTATGAAACTGATTTAAACCACAGCTCCTCTTACATGAATGCTCTTGAGTTCATAGTGAGAATCATGTTGGGTTGCTGAACCGTGAAAAATTATTTGAGCCCAAAATTCACTGGGTTTCCCAGAAATGAACTCTTGCTTGTAAGAAGACACAGATCATGGGGTTTAACTCTGTTTCTGAAGGGAAACTCAGACCAGAGTTCTCATGCCTGTAACACACTCTGTTTTACCAAGAAGGAAGCTCTTCTTTCCAGAGTCTAAAATACAGCAAGAACCATGAGCATGGCCTGAAAAAAAGAACTGTGTTTCGTAATCATACAGAACATATGTACTTCAACTCTGCTTATGAAACTGATACAGACCATACCTCCTGTTATATAAATGCTCTTTAGTTAATACTGAGAATAGCTTTGGGTTCGTGAACTGTGGAAAATCGTTTGAGCCCGAAATTCACTGGGTTTACCAGAAATGAACTCTAGCTTGAAGGAAGACACTGATCCAGGGTTTTAACTCCGTTTCTGAAGGAAAATTCAGACCAGAGTTCTCATCCATGAAACACACTCTGTTTTCAAGCAAGAAGCAAGCTCTTCTTTCCAGCGTCTCCAATAGCAAGAACCATGAGCATGCCCTGAAAAATAGAACCGTGTTTCGTACTCATACAGACAATATGTACTTCAACTCTGCTTATGAAGTGATCCAGACCACAGCTCCTCTTACATAAATGCTCTTTATTTAATAATGATTATCGCCTTGGGTTATAGAACTGTGTAAAGTCATTTGTGCCGAAAATTCACTTGGTTTACCAGAAATGAACTCTTGCTTGTAGGAAGACACAGATCATGGGGTTTAACTCCCTTTGTGAAGGGACATTCAGACCAGAGTTCTCATTCCTGAAACACACTCTGTTTTAACGCAAGAAGCAAGCTCTTCTTTCCAGAGTCTAAAATACAGCAAGAACCATTAGCATGGCCTGAAAAAAAGAACTGTGTTTCCTATTCATACGGAACATATGTAATTCAGCTCTGCTTATGAAACTGATACAGACCACACCTCCTGTTATATAAATGCTCTTTAGTTAATACTGAGAATAGCGTGTGTTCTTGAACTGTGTAAAATCATTTGAGCCCAAAATTCACTGGGTTTACGAGAAATGAACTCTTGCTTGTAGGAAGACACAGATAATGGGGTTTAACTCCGTTTCTGAAGGGAAACTCAGACCAGAGTACTCATGCCTGAAACACACTCTGTTTTATTTAGTAGGAAGCTCTTCTTTCCAGAGTCTAAAATACAGCAAGAACCATGAGCATGGCCTGAAAAAAAGAACTGTGTTTCCTAATCATACGGAACATATGTAGTTCAACTCTGCTTATGAAACTGATACAGACCATACCTCCTGTTATATAAATGCTCTTTAGTTAATACTGAGAATAGCTGTGGTTTCGTGAACTGTGTAAAATCATTTGAGCCCAAAATTCACTGGGGTTACCAGAAATGAACTCTTGCTTGTAGGAAGACACAGATCCTGGGGTTTAACTCCGTTTCTGAAGGGAAATTCAGACCAGAGTTCTCATCCATGAAACACACTCTGTTTTAATGCAAGAAGCAAGCTCTTCTTTCCAGCGTCTCCAATAGCAAGAACCATGAGCATGCCCTGAAAAAAAGAACTGCGTTTCCTACTCATAAAGTCCATATGTAGTTCTACTCTGCTTATGAAACTGATTTAAACCACAGCTCCTCTTACATGAATGCTCTTGAGTTCATAGTGAGAATCATGTTGGGTTGCTGAACCGTGAAAAATTATTTGAGCCCAAAATTCACTGGGTTTCCCAGAAATGAACTCTTGCTTGTAAGAAGACACAGATCATGGGGTTTAACTCTGTTTCTGAAGGGAAACTCAGACCAGAGTTCTCATGCCTGTAACACACTCTGTTTTACCAAGAAGGAAGCTCTTCTTTCCAGAGTCTAAAATACAGCAAGAACCATGAGCATGGCCTGAAAAAAAGAACTGTGTTTCGTAATCATACAGAACATATGTACTTCAACTCTGCTTATGAAACTGATACAGACCATACCTCCTGTTATATAAATGCTCTTTAGTTAATACTGAGAATAGCTTTGGGTTCGTGAACTGTGGAAAATCGTTTGAGCCCGAAATTCACTGGGTTTACCAGAAATGAACTCTAGCTTGAAGGAAGACACTGATCCAGGGTTTTAACTCCGTTTCTGAAGGAAAATTCAGACCAGAGTTCTCATCCATGAAACACACTCTGTTTTCAAGCAAGAAGCAAGCTCTTCTTTCCAGCGTCTCCAATAGCAAGAACCATGAGCATGCCCTGAAAAATAGAACCGTGTTTCGTACTCATACAGACAATATGTACTTCAACTCTGCTTATGAAGTGATCCAGACCACAGCTCCTCTTACATAAATGCTCTTTATTTAATAATGATTATCGCCTTGGGTTATAGAACTGTGTAAAGTCATTTGTGCCGAAAATTCACTTGGTTTACCAGAAATGAACTCTTGCTTGTAGGAAGACACAGATCATGGGGTTTAACTCCCTTTGTGAAGGGACATTCAGACCAGAGTTCTCATTCCTGAAACACACTCTGTTTTAACGCAAGAAGCAAGCTCTTCTTTCCAGAGTCTAAAATACAGCAAGAACCATTAGCATGGCCTGAAAAAAAGAACTGTGTTTCCTATTCATACGGAACATATGTAATTCAGCTCTGCTTATGAAACTGATACAGACCACACCTCCTGTTATATAAATGCTCTTTAGTTAATACTGAGAATAGCGTGTGTTCTTGAACTGTGTAAAATCATTTGAGCCCAAAATTCACTGGGTTTACGAGAAATGAACTCTTGCTTGTAGGAAGACACAGATAATGGGGTTTAACTCCGTTTCTGAAGGGAAACTCAGACCAGAGTACTCATGCCTGAAACACACTCTGTTTTATTTAGTAGGAAGCTCTTCTTTCCAGAGTCTAAAATACAGCAAGAACCATGAGCATGGCCTGAAAAAAAGAACTGTGTTTCCTAATCATACGGAACATATGTAGTTCAACTCTGCTTATGAAACTGATACAGACCATACCTCCTGTTATATAAATGCTCTTTAGTTAATACTGAGAATAGCTGTGGTTTCGTGAACTGTGTAAAATCATTTGAGCCCAAAATTCACTGGGGTTACCAGAAATGAACTCTTGCTTGTAGGAAGACACAGATCCTGGGGTTTAACTCCGTTTCTGAAGGGAAATTCAGACCAGAGTTCTCATCCATGAAACACACTCTGTTTTAATGCAAGAAGCAAGCTCTTCTTTCCAGCGTCTCCAATAGCAAGAACCATGAGCATGCCCTGAAAAAAAGAACTGCGTTTCCTACTCATAAAGTCCATATGTAGTTCTACTCTGCTTATGAAACTGATTTAAACCACAGCTCCTCTTACATGAATGCTCTTGAGTTCATAGTGAGAATCATGTTGGGTTGCTGAACCGTGAAAAATTATTTGAGCCCAAAATTCACTGGGTTTCCCAGAAATGAACTCTTGCTTGTAGGAAGACACAGATCATGGGGTTTAACTCTGTTTCTGAAGGGAAACTCAGACCAGAGTTCTCATGCCTGAAACACACTCTGTTTTACCAAGAAGGAACCTCTTCTTTCCAGAGTCTAAAATACAGCAAGAACCAGGAGCATGGCCTGAAAAAAAGAACTGTGTTTCGTAATCATACAGAACATATGTAGTTCAACTCTGCTTATGAAACTGATACAGACCATACCTCCTGTTATATAAATGCTCTTTAGTTAATACTGAGAATAGCTTTGGGTTCGTGAACTGTGTAAAATCATTTGAGCCCAAAATTCACTGGGTTTACCAGAAATGAACTCTAGCTTGCAGGAAGACACTGATCCAGGGTTTTAACTCCGTTTCTGAAGGAAAATTAAGACCAGAGTTCTCATCCATGAAACACACTCTGTTTTCAAGCAAGAAGCAAGCTCTTCTTTCCAGCGTCTCCAATAGCAAGAACCATGAGCATGCCCTGAAAAAAAGAACCGTGTTTCGTACTCATACAGACAATATGTACTTCAACTCTGCTTATGAAGTGATCCAGACCACAGCTCCTCTTACATAAATGCTCTTTATTTAATAATGATTATCGCCTTGGGTTATAGAACTGTGTAAAGTCATTTGTGCCGAAAATTCACTTGGTTTACCAGAAATGAACTCTTGCTTTTAGGAAGACACAGATCATGGGGTTTAACTCCCTTTGTGAAGGGACATTCAGACCAGAGTTCTCATTCCTGAAACACACTCTGTTTTAACGCAAGAAGCAAGCTCTTCTTTCCAGAGTCTAAAATACAGCAAGAACCATTAGCATGGCCTGAAAAAAAGAACTGTGTTTCCTATTCATACGGAACATATGTAATTCAGCTCTGCTTATGAAACTGATACAGACCACACCTCCTGTTATATAAATGCTCTTTAGTTAATACTGAGAATAGCGTGTGTTCTTGAACTGTGTAAAATCATTTGAGCCCAAAATTCACTGGGTTTACGAGAAATGAACTCTTGCTTGTAGGAAGACACAGATAATGGGGTTTAACTCCGTTTCTGAAGGGAAACTCAGACCAGAGTACTCATGCCTGAAACACACTCTGTTTTATTTAGTAGGAAGCTCTTCTTTCCAGAGTCTAAAATACAGCAAGAACCATGAGCATGGCCTGAAAAAAAGAACTGTGTTTCCTAATCATACGGAACATATGTAGTTCAACTCTGCTTATGAAACTGATACAGACCATACCTCCTGTTATATAAATGCTCTTTAGTTAATACTGAGAATAGCTGTGGTTTCGTGAACTGTGTAAAATCATTTGAGCCCAAAATTCACTGGGGTTACCAGAAATGAACTCTTGCTTGTAGGAAGACACAGATCCTGGGGTTTAACTCCGTTTCTGAAGGGAAATTCAGACCAGAGTTCTCATCCATGAAACACACTCTGTTTTAATGCAAGAAGCAAGCTCTTCTTTCCAGCGTCTCCAATAGCAAGAACCATGAGCATGCCCTGAAAAAAAGAACTGCGTTTCCTACTCATAAAGTCCATATGTAGTTCTACTCTGCTTATGAAACTGATTTAAACCACAGCTCCTCTTACATGAATGCTCTTGAGTTCATAGTGAGAATCATGTTGGGTTGCTGAACCGTGAAAAATTATTTGAGCCCAAAATTCACTGGGTTTCCCAGAAATGAACTCTTGCTTGTAAGAAGACACAGATCATGGGGTTTAACTCTGTTTCTGAAGGGAAACTCAGACCAGAGTTCTCATGCCTGTAACACACTCTGTTTTACCAAGAAGGAAGCTCTTCTTTCCAGAGTCTAAAATACAGCAAGAACCATGAGCATGGCCTGAAAAAAAGAACTGTGTTTCGTAATCATACAGAACATATGTACTTCAACTCTGCTTATGAAACTGATACAGACCATACCTCCTGTTATATAAATGCTCTTTAGTTAATACTGAGAATAGCTTTGGGTTCGTGAACTGTGGAAAATCGTTTGAGCCCGAAATTCACTGGGTTTACCAGAAATGAACTCTAGCTTGAAGGAAGACACTGATCCAGGGTTTTAACTCCGTTTCTGAAGGAAAATTCAGACCAGAGTTCTCATCCATGAAACACACTCTGTTTTCAAGCAAGAAGCAAGCTCTTCTTTCCAGCGTCTCCAATAGCAAGAACCATGAGCATGCCCTGAAAAATAGAACCGTGTTTCGTACTCATACAGACAATATGTACTTCAACTCTGCTTATGAAGTGATCCAGACCACAGCTCCTCTTACATAAATGCTCTTTATTTAATAATGATTATCGCCTTGGGTTATAGAACTGTGTAAAGTCATTTGTGCCGAAAATTCACTTGGTTTACCAGAAATGAACTCTTGCTTGTAGGAAGACACAGATCATGGGGTTTAACTCCCTTTGTGAAGGGACATTCAGACCAGAGTTCTCATTCCTGAAACACACTCTGTTTTAACGCAAGAAGCAAGCTCTTCTTTCCAGAGTCTAAAATACAGCAAGAACCATTAGCATGGCCTGAAAAAAAGAACTGTGTTTCCTATTCATACGGAACATATGTAATTCAGCTCTGCTTATGAAACTGATACAGACCACACCTCCTGTTATATAAATGCTCTTTAGTTAATACTGAGAATAGCGTGTGTTCTTGAACTGTGTAAAATCATTTGAGCCCAAAATTCACTGGGTTTACGAGAAATGAACTCTTGCTTGTAGGAAGACACAGATAATGGGGTTTAACTCCGTTTCTGAAGGGAAACTCAGACCAGAGTACTCATGCCTGAAACACACTCTGTTTTATTTAGTAGGAAGCTCTTCTTTCCAGAGTCTAAAATACAGCAAGAACCATGAGCATGGCCTGAAAAAAAGAACTGTGTTTCCTAATCATACGGAACATATGTAGTTCAACTCTGCTTAGGAAACTGATACAGACCATACCTCCTGTTATATAAATGCTCTTTAGTTAATACTGAGAATAGCTGTGGTTTCGTGAACTGTGTAAAATCATTTGAGCCCAAAATTCACTGGGGTTACCAGAAATGAACTCTTGCTTGTAGGAAGACACAGATCCTGGGGTTTAACTCCGTTTCTGAAGGGAAATTCAGACCAGAGTTCTCATCCATGAAACACACTCTGTTTTAATGCAAGAAGCAAGCTCTTCTTTCCAGCGTCTCCAATAGCAAGAACCATGAGCATGCCCTGAAAAAAAGAACTGCGTTTCCTACTCATAAAGTCCATATGTAGTTCTACTCTACTTATGAAACTGATTTAAACCACAGCTCCTCTTACATGAATGCTCTTGAGTTCATAGTGAGAATCATGTTGGGTTGCTGAACCGTGAAAAATTATTTGAGCCCAAAATTCACTGGGTTTCCCAGAAATGAACTCTTGCTTGTAGGAAGACACAGATCATGGGGTTTAACTCTGTTTCTGAAGGGAAACTCAGACCAGAGTTCTCATGCCTGAAACACACTCTGTTTTACCAAGAAGGAACCTCTTCTTTCCAGAGTCTAAAATACAGCAAGAACCAGGAGCATGGCCTGAAAAAAAGAACTGTGTTTCGTAATCATACAGAACATATGTAGTTCAACTCTGCTTATGAAACTGATACAGACCATACCTCCTGTTATATAAATGCTCTTTAGTTAATACTGAGAATAGCTTTGGGTTCGTGAACTGTGGAAAATCATTTGAGCCCAAAATTCACTGGGTTTACCAGAAATGAACTCTAGCTTGCAGGAAGACACTGATCCAGGGTTTTAACTCCGTTTCTGAAGGAAAATTAAGACCAGAGTTCTCATCCATGAAACACACTCTGTTTTCAAGCAAGAAGCAAGCTCTTCTTTCCAGCGTCTCCAATAGCAAGAACCATGAGCATGCCCTGAAAAAAAGAACCGTGTTTCGTACTCATACAGACAATATGTACTTCAACTCTGCTTATGAAGTGATCCAGACCACAGCTCCTCTTACATAAATGCTCTTTATTTAATAATGATTATCGCCTTGGGTTATAGAACTGTGTAAAGTCATTTGTGCCGAAAATTCACTTGGTTTACCAGAAATGAACTCTTGCTTTTAGGAAGACACAGATCATGGGGTTTAACTCCCTTTGTGAAGGGACATTCAGACCAGAGTTCTCATTCCTGAAACACACTCTGTTTTAACGCAAGAAGCAAGCTCTTCTTTCCAGAGTCTAAAATACAGCAAGAACCATTAGCATGGCCTGAAAAAAAGAACTGTGTTTCCTATTCATACGGAACATATGTAATTCAGCTCTGCTTATGAAACTGATACAGACCACACCTCCTGTTATATAAATGTTCTTTAGTTAATACTGAGAATAGCGTGTGTTCTTGAACTGTGTAAAATCATTTGAGCCCAAAATTCACTGGGTTTACGAGAAATGAACTCTTGCTTGTAGGAAGACACAGATAATGGGGTTTAACTCCGTTTCTGAAGGGAAACTCAGACTAGAGTACTCATGCCTGAAACACACTCTGTTTTATTTAGAAGGAAGCTCTTCTTTCCAGAGTCTAAAATACAGCAAGAACCATGAGCATGGCCTGAAAAAAAGAACTGTGTTTCCTAATCATACGGAACATATGTAGTTCAACTCTGCTTATGAAACTGATACAGACCATACCTCCTGTTATATAAATGCTCTTTAGTTAATACTGAGAATAGCTGTGGTTTCGTGAACTGTGTAAAATCATTTGAGCCCAAAATTCACTGGGGTTACCAGAAATGAACTCTAGCTTGAAGGAAGACACTGATCCAGGGTTTTAACTCCGTTTCTGAAGGGTAATTCAGACCGGAGTTCTCCTCCCTCAAAAACACTCTGTTGTAAGGCAGGAATCATCCTCTTCTTTCCAGCATCTCCAATACAGCAAGAACCATGAGCATGCCCAGAAAAAAAGAACTGTGTTTCCTACTCATAAAGACCATATGTAGTTCAACACTGCTTATGAAACTGACACCAACCACAGCTCCTCATACATAAATGCTCTTTAATTAATAGTGAGAATAATGTTGGGTTGGTGAACTGCGAAAAATCATTTGAGCCCAAAATTCACTGTGTTTCCCAGAAATAAACTCTTGCTTATAGGAAGACAGTGAACCTGGGGTTTAACTCCGTTAGTGAAGGAACATTCAGACCAGAATTCTCATGCATGAAACACACTCTGTTTTAATGCAAGAAGCAAGCTCTTCTTTCCAGCGTCTCAAATACAGTATGAACCATGAGCATGCCCAGAAAAAAAGAACCGTGTTTCCTACTCATACAGACCATATGTACTTCAATTCTGCTTATGAAGTGATACAGACCACAGCTCCTCTTACATAAATGCTCTTTAGTTAATAGTGATTATCGCGTTGAGTTATAGAACTGTGTAAAGTCATTCGTGCCGAAAATTCACATGGTTTACCAGATATGAACGCTTGCTTGTAGAAAGACACAGATAATGGGGTTTAACTCCCTTTGTGAAGGGACATTCAGACCAGAGTTCTCATTCCTGAAACACACTCTGTTTTAACGCAAGAAGCAAGCTCTTCTTTCCAGAGTCTAAGATACAGCAAGATCCATGAGCATGGCCTGAAAAAAAGAACTGTGTTTCCTATTCATACGGAACATATGTAGTTCAGCTCTGCTTATGAAACTGATACAGACCACACCTCCTGTTACATAAATGCTCTTTAGTTCATACTGAGAATAGCTTTGGGTTCGTGAACTGTGTAAAATCATTTGAGCCCAAATTCACTGGGATTACCAGAAATGAACTCTTGTTTGTAGGAAGACACAGA
Source organism: Onychomys arenicola (assembly GCA_949786405.1). Taxonomy (NCBI): domain Eukaryota; kingdom Metazoa; phylum Chordata; class Mammalia; order Rodentia; family Cricetidae; genus Onychomys; species Onychomys arenicola. Next base: position 3,700,980 of record CATKUM010000040.1, on the reverse strand, counting down.
TCCTGGGGTTTAACTCCGTTTCTGAAGGGAAATACAGACCAGAGTTCTCATCCATGAAACACACTCTGTTTTAAACCAAGAAGCAAGCTCTTCTGTGCAGGGTCTCCAATACAGCAAGAACCATGAGCATGCCCTGAAAAAAAGAACTGTGTTTCCTATGCATAAAGTCCATATGTAGTTCAACTCTGCTTATGAAACTGATTTAAACCCCAGCTCCTCTTACGTGAATGGTCTTTAGTTAATAGTGAGAATCATGTTGGGTTGGTGAACTGTGAAAAATCATTTGAGCCCAAAATTCACTGGGTTTCCGAGAAATTAACTCTTGCTTTAAGGAAGACACTGATCCAGGGGTTTAACTCCGTTTGTGAAGGGAAATTCAGACCAGATTTCTCATGCATGAAACACACTCTGTTTTAATGCAAGAAGCAAGCTCTTCTTTCCAGCGTCTCCAATACAGTACCAACCATGAGCATGCCCAGAAAAAAAGAACCGTGTTTCCTACTCATACAGACCATATTTCCTTCAACTCTGCTTATGAAGTGATACAGACTACAGCTCCTCTTACATAAATGCTCTTTATTTAATAGTGATTATCGCGTTGGGTTATAGAACTGTGTAAAGTCATTTGTGCTGAAAATTCACTAGGTTTACCAGAAATGATCTCTTGCTTGTAGAAAGACACAGATCATGGGGTTTAACTCCGTTTGTGAGGGAACATTCAGACCTGAGTTTTCATCCATGAAACACACTCTGTTTTAATGCAAGAAGCAAGCTCTTCTTTCCAGCGTCTCAAAAACAGCAAGAACCATGAGCATGCCCAGAAAAAAGAACTGTGTTTCCTACTCATACGGAGCATATGTAGTTCAACTATGCTTATGAAACTGATACAAACCACAGCTCCTCTTACATAAATGCTCTTTAGGTAATAGGGAGAATCATGTTGGGTTCGTGAACTGCAAAAAATCATTTGAGCCCAAAATTCACTGGGTTTACCAGAAATGAACTCTTGCTTGTAGGAAGACCCAGATGCTGGAGTTTAACTACGTATCTGAAGTGAAATTCAGAACAGTGATCTCATCCATGAAACACACTCTGTTTTCACGCAAGAAGCAAGCTCTTCTTTCCAGAGTCTAAAATACAGCAAGAACCATGAGCAAGGCCTGAAAAAAAGAACTGTGTATCCTATTCATACAGACGATATGTAGTTCAACTCTGCTTATGAAACTGATACAGACAACACCTCCTCTTACATAAATGCCCTTTAGTTAATAGTGAGAATCATGTTGGGTTCATGAACTGCGAAAAATCATTTGAGCCCAAAATTCACTGGGTTAACCAGAAATGAACTCTTGCTTTTAGGCAGACACAGATCCTGGGGTTTAACTCCATTTCTAAAGGGAAATTCAGACCAGAGTTCTCATCCCTGAAACACACCCTGTTTTAATGCAATGAGCAAGCACTTCTTTCCAGCGTCACCAATACAGCAAGAACCGTGAGCATGCCCTGAAAAAAAGAACTGTTTTTCCTACTCATACGGACCATATGTAGTTCAACTCTGCTTATGAAACTGATACAAACCACAGCCACTCTTACATAAATGCTCTTTAGTTAATAGTGAGAATTGTGTTGGGTTCGTGAACAGCGTAAAATCATTTGAGCCCAAAACTAACTGAGTTAACCAGAAATGAACTCTTGCTTGTTGGCAGACACAGATCCTGGGGTTTAACTCCGTTTCTGAAGGGAAATTCAGACCAGGGTTCTCATCCCTGAAACAGACTCTGTTTTAACGCAAGAAGAAAGCTCTTCTTTCCAGAGTCTAAAATACAGCAAGAACCATGATTGTGGCCTGAAGAAAAGAACTGTGTTTCCTATTCATACGGACCATATGGAGTTCAACTCTGCTTATGAAACTGATACAAACCACACCTCCTCTTACATAAATGCTCTTTAGTTAATAGTGAGAATAGGGTATGGTTCGTGAACTGCGAAAAATCATTTGAGCACAAAATTCACTGGGTTTACCAGAAATGAACGCTTGCTTGTAGGAAGACACAAATCCTGGTGTTCAACTCCGTTTCTGAAGGGAAATTCAGACCAGAATTCTCATCCCTGAAAAACACTGTGTTTTAAGGCATGAATCATCCTCTTCTGTCCAGGGTCTCCAATACAGTAAGAACCATGATCATGCCAAGAAAAAGAACTGTGTTAACTACTCATACGGACCATATGTAGTCCAACTCTGCTTATAAAACTGATACAGATCACATCTCCACTTACATAAATGCTCGTTAGTTAATATTGATAATCGTGTTCAGTTCTAGAACTGTGTAAAATCATTTGAGCCTAAAATTCACCTGGTTTACCAGATATGAACTCTTGCTTGTAAGAAGACATATATCACTTGTTTTAACTCCATTTCTGAAGGGAAATTCAGACTAGAGTTCTCATCCCTGAAACACACTCTGTTTTAACGAAGAAGCAAGCTCTTCTTTCAAGAGTCTAAAATACAGCAAGAACCATGAGCATGGTCTGAAAAAAAGAACTGTGTTTCCTATTCATACAGACGATATGTAGTTCAACTCTGCTTATGAAACTGATACAGACCACACCTCCTCTTACATAAATGCTCTTTAGTTAATAGTGAGAATCATGTTGGGTTCATGAACTGCGAAAAATCATTTTAGCCCAATATTCACTGGGTTAACCAGAAATGAACTCTTGCTTTTAGGCAGACACAGATCCTGGGGTTTAACTCCATTTCTAAAGGGAAATTCAGACCAGAGTTCTCATCCCTGAAACACACCCTGTTTTAATGCAATGAGCAAGCACTTCTTTCCAGCGTCACCAATACAGCAAGAACCATGAGCATGCCCTGAAAAAAAGAACTGTTTTTCCTACTCATACGGACCATATGTAGTTCAACTCTGCTTATGAAACTGATACAAACCACAGCCACTCTTACATAAATGCTCTTTAGTTAATAGTGAGAATCGCATTGGGTTTGTGAATTGCGAAAATATCATTTGAGCCCAAAATTCCCTGGTTTTACCAGAAATGGAATCTTGCTTGTGGGAGGACACAGATCATGGGGTTTAAATCCGTTTCTGCAGGGAAATTCAGACCAGAGTTCTCATCCCTGAAAGACATTCTGGTTTAACGCAAGAAGCAAGCTCTTCTTTCCAGAGTCTAATATACAGCAAGAACCATGAGCATGCCCTGGAAAAAAGAACTGTGTTTTCTACTCATACGGACCATATGTAGTTGAACTCTGCTTATGAAACTGATACAGACCACAGCTCCACTTACATAAATGCTCTTTAGTTAATAGTGAGAATCTTGTTGAGTTTGTGAACTGCGAAAAATCATTTGAGCACAAAATTCACTGGGTTTACCTGAACTGAACTCTTGCTTGTAGGCAGACACAGAACCTGGGGTTTAACTCCATTTCTGAAGGGAAATTCACACCAGAGTTCTCATCCCTGAAAACAGACTCTGTTTTAACGCAAGAAGCAAGCTCTTCTTTCCAGCGTCTAAAATACAGCAAGAACCATGAGGATGCCCAGAAAAAAAGAACTGTGTTTCCTACACATACAGACCATATGTAGTTCAACTCGGCTTATGAAACTGATACAAACCACGGCTCCTCTTACATTTTTGCACGTTAGTTAATATGAGAATCATGTTGGGTTTGTGAACTGCGAAAAATAATTAGAGCCCAAAATTCACTGGGTTTACTAGAAATGAAACCTTGCTTTTAGGAAGACACTGATCATGGGGTTTAACGCCGTTTCTGAAGGGAAATTCAGACCAGAGCTCTCATCCCTGAAACACACTCTGTTTTAACCCAAGAAGCAACCTCTTCTACCAGAGTCCTAAATACAGCAAGAACCATGAGCGTACTCTGAAAAAAAGAACTGTGTTTCCTACTCAAACTGACCATATTTAGTTCAACTCTGCTTATTAAACTGATACAAAACACTGCTCCTCTTACATAAATGCTCTTTAGTTAATAGTTATAATCACGTTGGTTAAGTGAAATGCGAAAAATCGTTTGAGCCCAAAATTCACTGGGTTAACCAGAAATGAACTCTTGCTTGTAGGAAGACACAGATCCTGGGGTTTAACTCCGTTTCTGCAGGCAAATTCAGACCAGAGTTCTCATCCCTGAAACCCACTCTGTTTTAACGAAGAAGCAAGGTCTTCTTTCAGGAGTCTAAACTACAACAAGAACCTTTAGCATGCCCTGAAAAAAATAACTGTGTATCCTATTCATATGGACCATATGTAGTTCAAATCTGCTTATGAAACTGATACAGACCACACCTCCTCTTACATAAATGCTCTTTAGTTAATAGTGAGAATCATGTTGTGTTCGAGAACTGCGAAAAATCATTTGAGCCCAAAATTCACTGGGTTTACCTTAACTGAACTCTTGCTTGTAGGAAGACACAGATACTGGGGTTTAACTCCGTTTCTGAAGAGAATTTCCCACCAGAGTTCTCATCCCTAAAAAGCACTCTGTTATAATGCAAGAAGCAAGCTATTCTTTCCAGTGTCTAAAATACAGCAAGAACAATGAGCATGCCCTGAAAAAAAGAACTGTGTTTCCTACTCATACGGACCATATGTAGTTCAACTCTGCTTATGAAACTGATACAAACCACAGCCACTCTTACATAAATGCTCTTTAGTTAATAGTGAGAATCGCATTGGGTTTGTGAATTGCGAAAAATCATTTGATCCCAAAATTCACTGGGTTTACCTGAACTGAACTCTTGCTTGTAGGAAGACACAGATACTGGGGTTTAACTCCGTTTCTGAAGAGAATTTCCCACCAGAGTTCTCATCCCTAAAAAGCACTCTGTTATAATGCAAGAAGCAAGCTATACTTTCCAGTGTCTAAAATACAGCAAGAACCATGAGCATGCCCTGAAAAAAAGAACTGTGTTTCCTACTCATACGGACGATATGTAGTTCAACTCTGCTTATGAAACTGATACAAACCACAGCCACTCTTACATAAATGCTCTTTAGTTAATAGTGAGAATCGCATTGGGTTTGTGAATTGCGAAAATAACATTTGAGCCCAAAATTCACTGGGTTTACCAGAAATGGAATCTTGCTTGTAGGAGGACACAGATCATGGGGTTTAAATCCGTTTCTGCAGGGAAATTCAGACCAGAGTTCTCATCCCTGAAAGACATTCTGGTTTAACGCAAGAAGCAAGCTCTTCCTTCCAGAGTCTAATATACAGCAAGAACCATTAGCATGCCCTGGAAAAAAGAACTGTGTTTTCTACTCATACGGACCGTATGTAGTTGAACTCTGCTTATGAAACTGATACAGACCACAGCTCCTCTTACATAAATGCTCTTTAGTTAACAGTGAGAATCATGTTGTGTTTGTGAACTGGGAAAAATCATTTGATCCCAAAATTCACTGGGTTTACCTGAACTGAACTCTTGCTTGTAGGAAGACACAGAACCTGGGGTTTAACTCCATTTCTGAAGGGAAATTCACACCAGAGTTCTCATCCCTGAAAACAGACTCTGTTTTAACGCAAGAAGCAAGCTCTTCTTTCCAGCGTCTAAAATACAGCAAGAACCATGAGCATGCCCTGAAAAAAAGAACTGTGTTTCCTACTCAAAAGGACCATATGTAGTTCAACTCTGCTTATGAAACTGATACAGACCACAGCTCCTCTTACATAAATGCTCTTCAGTTAATAGTGATAATCGCGTTGGGTTCTAGAACTGTGTAAATTCATTTGAGCCAAAAATTCACTGGGTTTACAAGAAATGAACTCTTGCTTGTAGGAAGACACTGATCCTGCGGTTTAAGTCCATTTCTGAAGGGAATTTCAGAAGAGTTCTCATCCCTGAAACACATTCTGTTTTAAGGCAAGAATCATCCTCTTCAATCCAACGCCTCCAATGTAGTAAGAAACATGAGCATGCCCAGAAAAAAAGAACAGTGTTTCCTACTCATACAGACCATATGTAGTTCAACTCTGCTTATGAAAGTGATACAAACAACAGCTCCTCTTACATAAATGCTCTTTAGTTAATAGTGAGAATCATGTTGTGTTCGAGAACTGCGAAAAATCATTTGAGCCCAAAATTCACTGGGTTTACCTTAACTGAACTCTTGCTTGTAGGAAGACACAGATACTGGGGTTTAACTCCGTTTCTGAAGAGAATTTCCCACCAGAGTTCTCATCCCTAAAAAGCACTCTGTTATAATGCAAGAAGCAAGCTATTCTTTCCAGTGTCTAAAATACAGCAAGAACAATGAGCATGCCCTGAAAAAAAGAACTGTGTTTCCTACTCATACGGACCATATGTAGTTCAACTCTGCTTATGAAACTGATACAAACCACAGCCACTCTTACATAAATGCTCTTTAGTTAATAGTGAGAATCGCATTGGGTTTGTGAATTGCGAAAAATCATTTGATCCCAAAATTCACTGGGTTTACCTGAACTGAACTCTTGCTTGTAGGAAGACACAGATACTGGGGTTTAACTCCGTTTCTGAAGAGAATTTCCCACCAGAGTTCTCATCCCTAAAAAGCACTCTGTTATAATGCAAGAAGCAAGCTATACTTTCCAGTGTCTAAAATACAGCAAGAACCATGAGCATGCCCTGAAAAAAAGAACTGTGTTTCCTACTCATACGGACGATATGTAGTTCAACTCTGCTTATGAAACTGATACAAACCACAGCCACTCTTGCATAAATGCTCTTTAGTTAATAGTGAGAATCGCATTGGGTTTGTGAATTGCGAAAATAACATTTGAGCCCAAAATTCACTGGGTTTACCAGAAATGGAATCTTGCTTGTAGGAGGACACAGATCATGGGGTTTAAATCCGTTTCTGCAGGGAAATTCAGACCAGAGTTCTCATCCCTGAAAGACATTCTGGTTTAACGCAAGAAGCAAGCTCTTCTTTCCAGAGTCTAAAATACAGCAAGAACCATTAGCATGCCCTGGAAAAAAGAACTGTGTTTTCTACTCATACGGACCGTATGTAGTTGAACTCTGCTTATGAAACTGATACAGACCACAGCTCCTCTTACATAAATGCTCTTTAGTTAACAGTGAGAATCATGTTGTGTTTGTGAACTGGGAAAAATCATTTGATCCCAAAATTCACTGGGTTTACCTGAACTGAACTCTTGCTTGTAGGAAGACACAGAACCTGGGGTTTAACTCCATTTCTGAAGGGAAATTCACACCAGAGTTCTCATCCCTGAAAACAGACTCTGTTTTAACGCAAGAAGCAAGCTCTTCTTTCCAGCGTCTAAAATACAGCAAGAACCATGAGCATGCCCTGAAAAAAAGAACTGTGTTTCCTACTCAAAAGGACCATATGTAGTTCAACTCTGCTTATGAAACTGATACAGACCACAGCTCCTCTTACATAAATGCTCTTCAGTTAATAGTGATAATCGCGTTGGGTTCTAGAACTGTGTAAATTCATTTGAGCCAAAAATTCACTGGGTTTACAAGAAATGAACTCTTGCTTGTAGGAAGACACTGATCCTGCGGTTTAAGTCCATTTCTGAAGGGAATTTCAGAAGAGTTCTCATCCCTGAAACACATTCTGTTTTAAGGCAAGTATCATCCTCTTCAATCCAACGCCTCCAATGTAGTAAGAAACATGAGCATGCCCAGAAAAAAAGAACAGTGTTTCCTACTCATACAGACCATATGTAGTTCAACTCTGCTTATGAAAGTGATACAAACAACAGCTCCTCTTACATAAATCCTCTTTAGTTAATAGTGAGAATAGCATAGGGTTCTTGAACTGCGAAAAATCATTTGAGCCCAAAATTCACTGGGTTTACGAGAAATGAACTCTTGCTTGTAGGAAGACACAGATCCTGGGGTTTAACTCTGTTTATGAAGAGAAATTCCCACCAGAGTTCTCATCCCTAAAAAGCACTCTGTTATAATGCAAGAAGCAAGCTATTCTTTCCAGTGTCTAAAATACAGCAAGAACCATGAGCATGCCCTGAAAAAAAGAACTGTGTTTCCTACTCATACGGACGATATGTAGTTCAACTCTGCTTATGAAACTGATACAAACCACGGCTCCTCTTACATAAATGCACTTTAGTTAATAGTGAGAATCATGTTTGGTTCGTGAACTGCGAAAAATCATTTTTGCCCAAAATTGTCTGGGTTTACCTGAAATGAACTCTTGCTTGTAGGTAGACACTGGTCCTGTGGTTTAAGTCCGTTTCTGAAGGGAAATTCAGACCAGAGTTCTCATCCCTGAAACACAGTCTGTTTAAACGAAGAAGGAAGCTCTTCTTTCCCGAGTCCAAAATACAGAAAGATCCATGAGCATGGCCTGAAAAAATGAACTGTGTTTCCTATTCATACGGACCATATGTAGTTCAACTATGCTTATGAAACTGATATAGACCACAACTCCTCTTACATAAATGCTCTTTAGTTAATAGTGAGAATCATGTTGGGTTTGTGAACTGCGAAAAATCATTTGATCCCAAAATTCAATTGGTTTACCTGAACTGAATTCTTGCGTGTAGGAAGACACATATCCTGAGGTTTAACTCCATTTCTGAAGGCAAATTCAGACCAGAGTTCTCATCCCTGAAAAGCACTCTGTTTAAACGAAGAAGGAAGCTTTTCTTTCCAGAGTCTAAAATACAGCAAGAACCAAGAGCATCGCCTGAAAAAAAGAACTGTGTATTTCCTACTCATACAGACCATATGTAGTTCAACTCGGCTTATGAAACTGATACAAACCACAGCTCCACTTACATAAATCCTCTTTTGTTAATAGTGAGAATAACATAGGGTTCGTGAAGTGAGAAAAATCATTTGAGCCCAAAATAAACTGGGTTTACCAGAAATGAACTCTTGCTTGTAGGAAGACACAGTTCCTGGGGTTTAACTCCATTTCTGCAGGGAAATGCAGACCAGAGTTCTCATCCCTGAAACACACCCTGTTTAAATGAAGAAGCAAGCTCTTCTTTCCAGGGTCTAAATTACAGCAAGAACCATTAACATGGCCTGAAAAAAGAACTGTGTTTCCTATTCATACGGACCATGTGAGGTTCAACTCTGCTTATGATACTGACACAGACCACACCTTCTCTTACATAAATGCTCTTTAGTTAATAGTGAGAATCGCGTTGGGTTTGTGAACTGCGAAAAATCATTTGAGCCCAAAATTCACTGTGGTAACCTGAAATGAACTCTTGCTTGTAGGAAGACACTGATCTTGGGGTTCAACTCTGTTTCCTAAATCAAATTCAGACCAGAGTTCTCATCCCTGAAAAACACTCTGTTTTAAGGCAAGAATCATCCTCTTCTTTCTAGCATCTCCAATATAGGAAGAAACATGAGCATGCCCAGAAAAAAAGAACTGTGTTTCCTACTCATACAGACCATATGTAGTTCAACTCTGCTTATGAAACTGATACAAACCACACCTCCTCTAACATAAATCCTCTTTAGTTAATAGTGAGAATAGCATAGGGTTCGTGAACTGCGAAAAATCATTTGAGCCCAAAATTAACAGGGTTTACCAGAAATGAACTCTTTCTTGTAGGAAGACACAGATCCTGGGGTTTAACTCCGTTTCTGAAGGGAAATTCAGACCAGAGTTCTCATCCATGAAACACACTCTGTTTTAATGCAAGAAGGAAGCTATTCTTTCCAGCGTCTCCAATAGAGCAAGAACCATGAGCATGCCCAGAAAAAAAGAACTGTTTCTCCTACTCATTCGGACAGTAGGTAGTTCTACTCTGCTTATGAAACTGAAACAAACCACAGCTCCTCTTACATAAATGCTCTTTAGTTAATAGTGAGAATCGGTTTGAGTTTGTGAACTGTGAAAAATCATTTGAGCCCAAAATTCACTTGCTTTACCAGAAATGAACTCTTGCTTGTAGGAAGACACAGATTCTGGGGTTAAACTCCATTTCTGAAGGGAAATTCAGACCTAGGTTCTCATCCCTGAATAACACTCTGTTTTTAGTCAAGAATCAACCTATTCTTTTCAGCTTCTCCAGTACAGGAAGAACCATGAGCATGCACAGAAAAAAAGAACTGTGTTTCCTAATCATACGTATCATATGTAGTTCAACTCTCCTTATGAAATGATACAGACCACAGCTCCAATTAAATAAATGCTCTTTAGTTAATAGTGAGAATCATGTTCTGTTGGTTTACTGTGTAAAATCTTTTGAGGCCAAAATTCACTTTGTTTAACAGAAATGTTCTCCTGCTTTTAGGACAACACTGATCCTTGGGATTAACTGTGTTTCTGAAGGGAAATTCAGACAAGAGTTCTCATCCCTGAAACACACTCTGTTTTAACACAAGAAGCATGCTCTTCTTTCCAGGGTCTCCAATACAATAAGAACCCTAAGCATGCCAAGAAAAAAGAACTGTGTTTCCTACTCATACGGACCATATGTAGTTCAACTCTGCTTAAGAAACTGATACAAACCACTGGTCCTCTTTCATAAATCCTCTTTAGTTAATAGTGAGAATAGCGTTGGTTTTGTGAACTGCGAAAAATCATATGAGCCAAAAATTCACTGGGTTTACCATAAATGAACTCTTGCTTGTAGGAACACACAGATCCTGGGGTTTAACTCCGTTTCTGAAGGGAAATTCAGACCAGAGTTCTATTCCCTGAAACACACTCTATTTTAAGACAAGAAGCATCCTCTTCTTTCCAGGGTCTTCAATACAGTAAGAACCATAAGCATGCCAAGAAAAAAGAACGGTGTTTCCTACTCATAGGGACGATATGTAGTTCAAATCTGCTTATGAAACTGATACACAACACAGCTCCTCTTACATAAATGCTCATTAATTAATAGTGATAATCGCGTTGTGTTGTAGAATTGTGGAAAAACCTTTGAGCCGAAAATTCACTTGGTTTACCAGAAATGAACACTTGCTTGTAGGAAGACACAGATCCTGGGGTTTAACTCCCTTTCTGAAGGGAAATTCAGACCAGAGTTCTCATCCCTGAAACACACTCCGTTTTAACGCAAGAAGAAAGTTCTTCTTTCCAGAGTCTAAAATACATCAAGAACCATGAGCATGCCCTGAAAAAAAGAAATGTGTTTCCTACTCATACAGACCATATGGAGTTCAACTCTGCTTATCAAACTGATACAAACCACAGCTCCTCTTACATAAATGCTCTATAGTTAATAGTGAGAATCGGTTTGGCTTGGTGAACTGCGAAAAATCATTTGATCCCAAAATTCAATTGGTTGACCAGAAATGAACTCTTGCTTGTGGGAAGACACAGATCCTGGGGTTTAACTCTGTTTGTGAAGGGAAATTCAGACCAGCGTTCTCATCCCTGAAACAAAATCTGCTTTAGGGAAAGAAGCAACCTCTTTTTTCCACATACTAAAATACAGCAAGAACCATGAGCATGCCGTGAAAAAAAGACATATGATTCCTATTAATACGGACCATATGTAGTTCAAATCTGCTTATGAAACTGATATAAACCACAGCTCTGCTTACATAAATGCTCTTTAGTTAATATTTAGAATCGCGTTGGTATCGTGAATTGCGAAAAATCATTTGAGCCCAAAATTCACTGGGGTAACCATAAATGAATTCTTGCTTGTAGGAAGACACAGATCCTGGGGTTTAACTCCGTTTCTGAAGGGAAGTTCAGACCAGAATTCTCATACCTGAAAAACACTCTGTCTTAAGGCATGAATCATCCTCTTCTTTCCAGGGTCTCCAAAACAGTAAGAACCATGAGCAACCAAAAAAAAAATAATAATAATAAATAACTGTGTTTCCTACTCATACGGACCATATGTAATTCAACTCTGCTTATGAAACTGATACAAACCACAGCTCTGCTTACATAAATGCTCTTTAATTAATAGTGAGAATCGCGTTGGGATCGTGAACTGCGAAAAATCATTTGAGCCCAAAATTCACTGGGGTAACCAGAAATGAACTCTTGCTTGTAGGAAGACACAGATCCTGGGGTTTAACTCCATTTCTGAAGGGAAATTCAGACCAGAGTTCTTATCCCTGAAACACTCTCTGTTTTATGACAAGAAGCATCCTCTTCTTTCCAGGGTCTTCAATACAGTAAGAACCATAAGCATGCCAAGAAAAAAGAACGGTGTTTCCTACTCATAGGGATGATATGTAGTTCAAATCTGCGTATGAAACTGATACACAACACAGCTCCTCTTACATAAATGCTCATTAATTAATAGTGATAATCGCGTTGTGTTCTAGAATTGTGGAAAAACATTTGAGCCGAAAATTCACTTGGTTTACCAGAAATGAACTCCTGCTTGTAGGAAGACACAGATCCTGGGGTTTAACTCCCTTTCTGAAGGGAAATTCAGACCACAGTTCTCATCCCTGAAACACACTCTGTTTTAACGCAAGAAGAAAGCTCTTCTTTCCAGAGTCTAAAATACATCAAGAACCATGAGCATGCCCTGAAAAAAAGAAACGTGTTTCCTATTCATACGGACCATATGTGTTCAACTCTGCTTATGAAACAGGTACAAACCACAGCTACTCTTACATAAATCCTCTGTAGTTAATAGTGAGAATAGCATTGGGTTTGTGAACTGCCAAAAATCATTTGAGCTGAAAATTCACTGGGTTTAGCATAAATGAACTCGTGCTTGTAGGAAGACGCAGATCATGGGGTTCAACTCCGTTTCTGAACAAAATTCAGACCAGAGTTCTCATACCTGAAACACACTCTGTTTTAACTAAGATGCAAGCTCCTCTTTCCAGATTCTAAAATACAGCAAGAACCATGAGCATGCCCTGAAAAAAGAAATGTGTTTTCTAATCATACTGACCATATGTAGTTCAACTATGCTTATGAAACTGATACAAACCACAGCTCTGCATAAATAAATGCTGTTTAGTTAATAGTGAGAATCGCGTTGTGTTCGTGAACTGCGAAAAGTCATTTGAGCACAAAATTCACTGGGGTAACCAGAAATGAACTCTTGCTTGTAGGAAGATTCAGATCCTGGGGTTTAACTCCGTTTGTGAAGGGAAATTCAGACCAGCGTTCTTATCCCTGAAACAAAATCTGCTTTAACGCAAAAAGCAAGCTCTTTTATCTAGGTTCTAAAATACAGCAAGAACCATGAGCATGCCCTGAAAAAAAGAAATATGTTTCCTACTAATACGGACCATATGTAGTTCAAATCTGCTTATGAAACTGATATAAACCACAGCTCTGCTTACATAAATGCTCTTTAGTTAATAGTGAGAATCGCGTTGGGATCGTGAACTGCGAAAAAAACATTTGATCCCAAAATTCACTGGGGTAACCAGAAATGAACTCTTGCTTGTAGGAAGACACATATCCTGGGGTTCAACTCCGTTTCTGAATGGATATTCAGACCAGAGATATCATCCCTGAAACACACTCTGTTTTAAGACAAGAAGCATCCTCTTCTTTCCAGCGTCACCAATACAGCAAGAACCATGATCATGCCCAGAAAAAAAGAACTGTGTTTCCTACTCATAGGGACCATATGTAGTTCAACTCTGCTTATGAAACTGATACAAACCACAGCTCCTCTTACATAAAGTCTCTTTTGTTAATAGTGAGAATCATGATCTGTTGGTGTTCTGTGTAAAATCTTTTGAGCCCAAAATTCACTTTGTTTACCAGAAATGATCTCCTGCTTTTAGGACAACACAGATCCTGGGGTTTAACTCCGTTTGTGAAGGGAAATTCAGACCAGTGTTCTCATCCCTGAAACACACTCTGTTTTAACGCAAGAAGCAAGTTCTTCTTTCTAGATTCTAAAATACAGCAAGAACCATGACCATACCCTGATAAAAAGACATGTGTTTTCTACTCATACAGACCATATGTAGTTCAACGCTGCTTATGAAAATGATACAAACCAGAGCTCCGCATACATAAGTGCTGTTTCGTTAATAGTGAGAATCACGTTGGGTTCGTGAACTGCGAAAAATCATTTGAGCCCAAAATTCACTGGGGTAACCAGAAATGAACTCTTGCTTGTAGGAAGACACAGATCCTGGGGTTTAACTCCATTTCTGAAGGGAAATTCAGACCAGAGTTCTCATCCCTGAAACACACTCTATTTTAAGACAAGAAGCATCCACTTCTTTCCAGGGTCTTCAATACAGTAAGAACTATAAGCATGCCAAGAAAAAAGAACGGTGTTTCCTACTCATAGGGACGATATGTAGTTCAAATCTTCTTATGAAACTAATACACAACACAGCTCCTCTTACATAAATGCTCATTAATTAATAGTGATAATCGCGTTGTGTTCTAGAACTGTGGAAAATCATTTGAGCTGAAAATTCACTTGGTTTACCAGAAATGAACTCTTGCTTATTGAAGACAGAGATCCTGGGGTTTAACTCCCTTTCTGAAGGGAAATTCAGACCAGAGTTCTCATCCCCGAAACACACTCTGTTTTAAGACAAAAAGCATTCTCTTCTTTCCAGCCTCACCAATACAGCTAGAACCATGAGCATGCCCTGAAAAAAAGAAATATGTTTCCTACTCATACGGACCATATGGAGTTCAACTCTGCTTATGAAACTGATACAAACCACAGCTCTGCTTACATAAGTGCTCTTTAGTTAATAGTGAGAATCGCGTTGGGTTCGGGAATTGCGAAAAATCATTTGAGCCCAAAATTCACTGGGGTAACCATAAATGAATTCTTGCTTGTAGGAAGACACAGATCCTGGGGTTTAACTCTGTTTCTGAAGGGAAGTTCAGACCAGAATTCTCATACCTGAAAAACACTCTGTCTTAAGGCATGAATCATCCTCTTCTTTCCAGGGTCTCCAAAACAGTAAGAACCATGAGCAACCAAAATAATAATAATAATAATAAATAACTGTGTTTCCTACTCATACGGACCATATGTAATCCGACTCTGCTTATGAAACTGATACAAACCACAGCTCTGCTTACATAAATGCTCTTTAATTAATAGTGAGAATCGCGTTGGGATCGTGAACTGCGAAAAATCATTTGAGTCCAAAATTCACTGGGGTAACCAGAAATGAACTCTTGCCTGTAGGAAGACACAGATCCTGGGGTTTAACTCCATTTCTGAAGGGAAATTCAGACCAGAGTTCTCATCCCTGAAACACACTCTATTTTAAGACAAGAAGCATCCTCTTCTTTCCAGGGTCTTCAATACAGTAAGAACCATAAGCATGCCAAGAAAAAAGAACGGTGTTTCCTACTCATAGGGACGATATGTAGTTCAAATCTGCTTCTGAAACTGATACACAACACAGCTCCTCTTACATAAATGCTCATTAATTAATAGTGATAATCGCGTTGTGTTCTAGAATTGTGGAAAAACATTTGAGCAGAAAATTCACTTGGTTTACCAGAAATGAACTCTTGCTTGTAGGAAGACACAGATCCTGGGGTTTAACTCCCTTTCTGAAGCGTAATTCAGACCAGAGTTCTCATCCCTGAAACACACTCTGTTTTAACGCAAGAAGAAAGCTCTTCTTTCCAGAGTCTAAAATACAAGAAGAACCATGAGCATGCACTGAAAAAAAGAAACGTGTTTCCTACTCATACAGACCATATGTAGTTCAACTCTGCTTATCAAACTGATACAAACCACAGCTCCTCTTATATAAATGTTCTATAGTTAATAGTGAGAATCGGTTTGGGTTGGTGAACTGCGAAAAATCATTTGATCCCAAAATTCAATTGGTTGACCAGAAATGAACTCTTGCTTGTAGGAAGACACAGATCCTGGGGTTTAACTCCGTTTGTGAAGGGAAATTCAGACCAGCGTTCTCATCCCTGAAACAAAATCTGCTTTAGGGAAAGAAGCAAGCTCTTTTTTCCACATTCTAAAATACAGCAAGAACCATGAGCATGCCCTGAAAAAAAGAAATATGTTTCCTACTAATACGGACCATATGGAGTTCAACTCTGCTTATGAAACTGATACAAACCACAGCTCTGCTTACATAAGTGCTCTTTAGTTAATAGTGAGAATCGCGTTGGGTTCGGGAATTGCGAAAAATCATTTGAGCCCAAAATTCACTGGGGTAACCATAAATGAATTCTTGCTTGTAGGAAGACACAGATCCTGGGGTTTAACTCCGTTTCTGAAGGGAAGTTCAGACCAGAATTCTCATACCTGAAAAACACTCTGTCTTAAGGCATGAATCATCCTCTTCTTTCCAGGGTCTCCAAAACAGTAAGAACAATGAGCAACCAAAAAAAAATAATAATAATAAATAACTGTGTTTCCTACTCATACGGACCATATGTAATTCAACTCTGCTTATGAAACTGATACAAACCACAGCTCTGCTTACATAAATGCTCTTTAATTAATAGTGAGAATCGCGTTGGGATCGTGAAGTGCGAAAAATCATTTGAGCCCAAAATACACTGGGGTAACCAGAAATGAACTCTTGCTTGTAGGAAGACACAGATCCTGGGGTTTAACTCACTTTCTGAAGGGAAATTCAGACCAGAGCTCTCATCCCTAAAACACACTCTGTTTTAAGACAAGAAGCAAGCTCTTCTTTCCAGCGTCTAAAATACATCAAGAACCATGAGCATGCCCTGAAAAAAAGAAATGTGTTTCCTACTCATACCGACCATATGTAGTTCAACTCTGCTTATCAAACTGATACAAACCACAGCTCCTCTTACATAAATGCTCTATAGTTAATAGTGAGAATCGGTTTGGGTTGGTGAACTGGGAAAAATCATTTGATCCCAAAATTCAATTGGTTGACCAGAAATGCACTCTTGCTTGTGGGAAGACACAGATCCTGGGGTTTAACTCCCTTTATGAAGGGAAATTCAGACCTGCGTTCTCATCCCTGAAACAAAATCTGCTTTAGGGAAAGAAGCAAGCTCTTTTTTCCACATTCTAAAATACAGCAAGAACCATGAGCATGCCCTGAAAAAAAGAAATATGTTTCCTAATTATACGGACAATATGGAGTTCAACTCTGCTTATGAAACTGATACAAACCACAGCTCTGCTTACATAAATGCTCTTTAGTTAATAGTGAGAATCGCGTTGGGTTCGGGAATTGCGAAAAATCATTTGAGCCCAAAATTCACTGGGGTAACCATAAATGAATTCTTGCTTGTAGGAAGACACAGATCCTGCGGTTTAACTCCATTTCTGAAGGGAAGTTCAGACCAGAATTCTCATACCTGAAAAACACTCTGTCTTAAGGCATGAATCATCCTCTTCTTTCCAGGGTCTCCAAAACAGTAAGAACCATGAGCAACCAAAAAAAAAATAATAATAATAAATAACTGTGTTTCCTACTCATACGGACCATATGTAATTCAACTCTGCTTATGAAACTGATACAAACCACAGCTCTGCTTACATAAATGCTCTTTAATTAATAGTGAGAATCGCGTTGGGATCGTGAACTGCGAAAAATCATTTGAGCCCAAAATGCACTGGGGTAACCAGAAATGAACTCTTGCTTGTAGGAAGACACAGATTCTGGGGTTTAACTCCCTTTCTGAAGGGAAATTCAGACCAGAGCTCTCATCCCTAGAACACACTCTGTTTTAAGACAAGAAGCAAGCTCTTCTTTCCAGCGTCTAAAATACATCAAGAACCATGAGCATGCCCTGAAAAAAAGAAATGTGTTTCCTACTCATACAGACCATATGTAGTTCAACTCTGCTTATCAAACTGATACAAACCACAGCTCCTCTTACATAAATGCTCTATAGTTAATAGTGAGAATCGGTCTGGGTTGGTGAACTGCAAAAAATCATTTGATCCCAAAATTCAATTGGTTGACCAGAAATGCACTCTTGCTTGTGGGAAGACACAGATCATGGGGTTTAAATCCCTTTGTGAAGGGAAATTCAGACCAGCGTTCTCATCCCTGAAACAAAATCTGCTTTAGGGAAAGAAGCAACCTCTTTTTTCCACATTCTAAAATACAGCAAGAACCATGAGCATGCCCTGAAAAAAAGAAATATGTTTCCTACTAATACGGACCATATGTAGTTCAAATCTGCTTATGAAACTGATATAAACCACAGCTCTGCTTACATAAATGCTCTTTAGTTAATAGTGAGAATCGCGTTGGGATCGTGAACTGCGAAAAAACATTTGATCCCAAAATTCACTGGGGTAACCAGAAATGAACTCTTGCTTGTAGGAAGACACATATCCTGGGGTTCAACTCCGTTTCTGAATGGATATTCAGACCAGAGATATCATCCCTGAAACACACTCTGTTTTAAGACAAGAAGCATCCTCTTCTTTCCAGCGTCACCAATACAGCAAGAACCATGATCATGCCCAGAAAAAAAGAACTGTATTTCCTTCTCATACGGACCATATATAGTTCAACTCTGCTTATGAAACTGATACAAACCACAGCTCCTCTTACATAAATGCTCTTTAGTTAATAGTGAGAATCATGTTCTGTTGGTGTACTGTGTAAAACCTTTTGAGCCCAAAATTCACTTTGTTTACCAGAAATGATATCCTGCTTGTAGGACAACACAGATCCTGGGGTTTAATTCCGTTTCTGAAGGGAAATTCAGACCAGAGGTCTTATCCCTGAAACGCACTCTGTTTTAACGCTAGAAGCAAGCCCTTCTTTCCAGAGTCTAAGATATAGCAAGAACCATGAGAATGCACTGAAAAGAAGAACTCTGTTTCCTATTCATACGGACCATATATAGTTCAACTCTGCTTATGAAACAGATACAAACCACAGCTCCTCTTACATAAATCCTCTGTAGTTAATAGTGAGAATAGCGTTGGGTTTGTGAACCGCCAAAAATCATTTGAGCTGAAAATTCACTAGGTTTAGCATAAATGAACTCGTGCTTGTAGGAAGACGCAGATCATGGGGTTCAACTCCGTTTCTGAAGGGAAATTCAGACCAGAGTTCTCATACCTGAAACACACTCTGTTTTAACTAAGATGCAAGCTCCTCTTTCCAGATTCTAAAATACAGCAAGAACCATGAGCATGCCCTGAAAAAAAGAAATGTGTTTTCTAATCATACGGACCATATGTAGTTCAACTATGCCTATGAAACTGATACAAACCACAGCTCTGCATAAATAAATGCTGTTTAGTTAATAGTGAGAATCGCGTTGGGTTCGTGAACTGCGAAAAATCATTTGAGCCCAAAATTCACTGGGGTAACCAGAAATGAACTCTTGCTTGTAGGAAGATTCAGATCCTGGGGTTTAACTCCGTTTGTGAAGGGAAATTCAGACCAGCGTTCTTATCCCTGAAACAAAATCTGCTTTAACGCAAGAAGCAAGCTCTTTTTTCCAGGTTCTAAAATACAGCAAGAACCATGAGCATGCCCTGAAAAAAAGAAATATGTTTCCTACTAATACAAACCATATCTAGTTCAACTCTGCTTATGAAACTGATACAAACCACACCTCTGCTTACATAAATGCTCTTTTGTTAATAGTGAGAATCGCGTTGGGATTGTGAACTGCGAAATATAATTTGTGCCCAAGTTTTACTGGGGTATCCATAAATGATCTCTTGCTGGTAGGAAGACACAGATCCTGGGGTTTAACTCCGATTCTGAAGGGAAATTCAGACCAGAGTTCTCATCCCCGAAACACACTCTGTTTTAAGACAAGAAGCATTCTCTTCTTTCCAGCCTCACCAATACAGCAAGAACCATGATCATGCCCAGAAAAAAAGAACTGTGTTTCCTACTCATAGGGACCATATGTAGTTCAACTCTGCTTATGAAACTGATACAAACCACAGCTCCTCTTACATAAAGTCTCTTTTGTTAATAGTGAGAATCATGTTCTGTTGGTGTTCTGTGTAAAATCTTTTGAGCCCAAAATTCACTTTGTTTACCAGAAATGATCTCCTGCTTGTAGGACAACACAGATCCTGGGGTTTAACTCCGTTTGTGAAGGGAAATTCAGACCAGTGTTCTCATCCCTGAAACATACTCTGTTTTAACGCAAGAAGCAAGCTCTTCTTTCTAGATTCTAAAATACAGCAAGAACCATGACCATACCCTGAAAAAAAGACATGTGTTTTCTACTCATACAGACCATATGTAGTTCAACGCTGCTTATGAAACTGATACAAACCAGAGTTCCGCATACATAAGTGCTGTTTCGTTAATAGTGAGAATCACGTTGGGTTCGTGAACTGCGAAAAACCATTTGAGCCCAAAATTCACTGGGGTAACCAGAAATGAACTCTTGCTTGTAGGAAGACACAGATCCTGGGGTTTTAATCCATTTCTGAAGGGAAATTCAGACCAGAGTTCTCATCCCTGAAACACACTCTATTTTAAGACAAGAAGCATCCACTTCTTTCCAGGGTCTTCAATACAGTAAGAACTATAAGCATGCCAAGAAAAAAGAACGGTGTTTCCTACTCATAGGGACGATATGTAGTTCAAATCTACTTATGAAACTAATACACAACACAGCTCCTCTTACATAAATGCTCATTAATTAATAGTGATAATCGCCTTGTGTTCTAGAACTGTGGAAAATCATTTGAGCCGAAAATTCACTTGGTTTACCAGAAATGAACTCTTGCTTGTAGGAAGACAGAGATCCTGGGGTTTAACTCCCTTTCTGAAGGGAAATTCAGACCAGAGTTCTCATCCCCGAAACACACTCTGTTTTAAGACAAGAAGCAAGCTCTTCTTTCCAGCGTCTAAAATACATCAAGAACCATGAGCATGCCCTGAAAAAAAGAAATGTGTTTCCTACTCATACCGACCATATGTAGTTCAACTCTGCTTATCAAACTGATACAAACCACAGCTCCTCTTACATAAATGCTCTATAGTTAATAGTGAGAATCGGTTTGGGTTGGTGAACTGGGAAAAATCATTTGATCCCAAAATTCAATTGGTTGACCAGAAATGCACTCTTGCTTGTGGGAAGACACAGATCCTGGGGTTTAACTCCCTTTATGAAGGGAAATTCAGACCTGCGTTCTCATCCCTGAAACAAAATCTGCTTTAGGGAAAGAAGCAAGCTCTTTTTTCCACATTCTAAAATACAGCAAGAACCATGAGCATGCCCTGAAAAAAAGAAATATGTTTCCTAATTATACGGACAATATGGAGTTCAACTCTGCTTATGAAACTGATACAAACCACAGCTCTGCTTACATAAATGCTCTTTAGTTAATAGTGAGAATCGCGTTGGGTTCGGGAATTGCGAAAAATCATTTGAGCCCAAAATTCACTGGGGTAACCATAAATGAATTCTTGCTTGTAGGAAGACACAGATCCTGCGGTTTAACTCCATTTCTGAAGGGAAGTTCAGACCAGAATTCTCATACCTGAAAAACACTCTGTCTTAAGGCATGAATCATCCTCTTCTTTCCAGGGTCTCCAAAACAGTAAGAACCATGAGCAACCAAAAAAAAAATAATAATAATAAATAACTGTGTTTCCTACTCATACGGACCATATGTAATTCAACTCTGCTTATGAAACTGATACAAACCACAGCTCTGCTTACATAAATGCTCTTTAATTAATAGTGAGAATCGCGTTGGGATCGTGAACTGCGAAAAATCATTTGAGCCCAAAATGCACTGGGGTAACCAGAAATGAACTCTTGCTTGTAGGAAGACACAGATTCTGGGGTTTAACTCCCTTTCTGAAGGGAAATTCAGACCAGAGCTCTCATCCCTAGAACACACTCTGTTTTAAGACAAGAAGCAAGCTCTTCTTTCCAGCGTCTAAAATACATCAAGAACCATGAGCATGCCCTGAAAAAAAGAAATGTGTTTCCTACTCATACAGACCATATGTAGTTCAACTCTGCTTATCAAACTGATACAAACCACAGCTCCTCTTACATAAATGCTCTATAGTTAATAGTGAGAATCGGTCTGGGTTGGTGAACTGCAAAAAATCATTTGATCCCAAAATTCAATTGGTTGACCAGAAATGCACTCTTGCTTGTGGGAAGACACAGATCATGGGGTTTAAATCCCTTTGTGAAGGGAAATTCAGACCAGCGTTCTCATCCCTGAAACAAAATCTGCTTTAGGGAAAGAAGCAACCTCTTTTTTCCACATTCTAAAATACAGCAAGAACCATGAGCATGCCCTGAAAAAAAGAAATATGTTTCCTACTAATACGGACCATATGTAGTTCAAATCTGCTTATGAAACTGATATAAACCACAGCTCTGCTTACATAAATGCTCTTTAGTTAATAGTGAGAATCGCGTTGGGATCGTGAACTGCGAAAAAACATTTGATCCCAAAATTCACTGGGGTAACCAGAAATGAACTCTTGCTTGTAGGAAGACACATATCCTGGGGTTCAACTCCGTTTCTGAATGGATATTCAGACCAGAGATATCATCCCTGAAACACACTCTGTTTTAAGACAAGAAGCATCCTCTTCTTTCCAGCGTCACCAATACAGCAAGAACCATGATCATGCCCAGAAAAAAAGAACTGTATTTCCTTCTCATACGGACCATATATAGTTCAACTCTGCTTATGAAACTGATACAAACCACAGCTCCTCTTACATAAATGCTCTTTAGTTAATAGTGAGAATCATGTTCTGTTGGTGTACTGTGTAAAACCTTTTGAGCCCAAAATTCACTTTGTTTACCAGAAATGATATCCTGCTTGTAGGACAACACAGATCCTGGGGTTTAATTCCGTTTCTGAAGGGAAATTCAGACCAGAGGTCTTATCCCTGAAACGCACTCTGTTTTAACGCTAGAAGCAAGCCCTTCTTTCCAGAGTCTAAGATATAGCAAGAACCATGAGAATGCACTGAAAAGAAGAACTCTGTTTCCTATTCATACGGACCATATATAGTTCAACTCTGCTTATGAAACAGATACAAACCACAGCTCCTCTTACATAAATCCTCTGTAGTTAATAGTGAGAATAGCGTTGGGTTTGTGAACCGCCAAAAATCATTTGAGCTGAAAATTCACTAGGTTTAGCATAAATGAACTCGTGCTTGTAGGAAGACGCAGATCATGGGGTTCAACTCCGTTTCTGAAGGGAAATTCAGACCAGAGTTCTCATACCTGAAACACACTCTGTTTTAACTAAGATGCAAGCTCCTCTTTCCAGATTCTAAAATACAGCAAGAACCATGAGCATGCCCTGAAAAAAAGAAATGTGTTTTCTAATCATACGGACCATATGTAGTTCAACTATGCCTATGAAACTGATACAAACCACAGCTCTGCATAAATAAATGCTGTTTAGTTAATAGTGAGAATCGCGTTGGGTTCGTGAACTGCGAAAAATCATTTGAGCCCAAAATTCACTGGGGTAACCAGAAATGAACTCTTGCTTGTAGGAAGATTCAGATCCTGGGGTTTAACTCCGTTTGTGAAGGGAAATTCAGACCAGCGTTCTTATCCCTGAAACAAAATCTGCTTTAACGCAAGAAGCAAGCTCTTTTTTCCAGGTTCTAAAATACAGCAAGAACCATGAGCATGCCCTGAAAAAAAGAAATATGTTTCCTACTAATACAAACCATATCTAGTTCAACTCTGCTTATGAAACTGATACAAACCACACCTCTGCTTACATAAATGCTCTTTTGTTAATAGTGAGAATCGCGTTGGGATTGTGAACTGCGAAATATAATTTGTGCCCAAGTTTTACTGGGGTATCCATAAATGATCTCTTGCTGGTAGGAAGACACAGATCCTGGGGTTTAACTCCGATTCTGAAGGGAAATTCAGACCAGAGTTCTCATCCCCGAAACACACTCTGTTTTAAGACAAGAAGCATTCTCTTCTTTCCAGCCTCACCAATACAGCAAGAACCATGATCATGCCCAGAAAAAAAGAACTGTGTTTCCTACTCATAGGGACCATATGTAGTTCAACTCTGCTTATGAAACTGATACAAACCACAGCTCCTCTTACATAAAGTCTCTTTTGTTAATAGTGAGAATCATGTTCTGTTGGTGTTCTGTGTAAAATCTTTTGAGCCCAAAATTCACTTTGTTTACCAGAAATGATCTCCTGCTTGTAGGACAACACAGATCCTGGGGTTTAACTCCGTTTGTGAAGGGAAATTCAGACCAGTGTTCTCATCCCTGAAACATACTCTGTTTTAACGCAAGAAGCAAGCTCTTCTTTCTAGATTCTAAAATACAGCAAGAACCATGACCATACCCTGAAAAAAAGACATGTGTTTTCTACTCATACAGACCATATGTAGTTCAACGCTGCTTATGAAACTGATACAAACCAGAGTTCCGCATACATAAGTGCTGTTTCGTTAATAGTGAGAATCACGTTGGGTTCGTGAACTGCGAAAAACCATTTGAGCCCAAAATTCACTGGGGTAACCAGAAATGAACTCTTGCTTGTAGGAAGACACAGATCCTGGGGTTTTAATCCATTTCTGAAGGGAAATTCAGACCAGAGTTCTCATCCCTGAAACACACTCTATTTTAAGACAAGAAGCATCCACTTCTTTCCAGGGTCTTCAATACAGTAAGAACTATAAGCATGCCAAGAAAAAAGAACGGTGTTTCCTACTCATAGGGACGATATGTAGTTCAAATCTACTTATGAAACTAATACACAACACAGCTCCTCTTACATAAATGCTCATTAATTAATAGTGATAATCGCCTTGTGTTCTAGAACTGTGGAAAATCATTTGAGCCGAAAATTCACTTGGTTTACCAGAAATGAACTCTTGCTTGTAGGAAGACAGAGATCCTGGGGTTTAACTCCCTTTCTGAAGGGAAATTCAGACCAGAGTTCTCATCCCCGAAACACACTCTGTTTTAAGACAAGAAGCATTCTCTTCTTTCCAGCCTCACCAATACAGCAAGAACCATGATCATGGCCTGAAAAAAAGAACTGTGTTTCCTACTCATACGGACCATATGTAGTTCAACTCTGCTTATGAAACTGATACAAACCACAGCTCCTCTTCCATAAAGTCTCTTTTGTTAATAGTGAGAATCATGTTCTGTTGGTGTACTGTGTAAAATCTTTTGAGCCCAAAATTCACTTTGTTTACCAGAAATGATCTCATGCTTGTAGGACAACACAGATCCTGGGGTTTAACTCCGTTTGTGAAGGGAAATTCAGACCAGCGTTCTCAACCCTGAAACACAACCTACTTTAACGCAAGAAGCAAGCTCTTCCTTCCAGATTCTAAAATACAGCAAGAACCATGAGCATGCCCTGAAAAAGAGAAATCTGTTTTCTACTCATACGGATCATATGTAGTTCAACTCCTCTTATGAAACTGATAAAAACCACAGCTCCTCTTACATAAATCCTCTTTAGTTAATAGTGAGAATAGCATTGGGTTCGTGAACTGTGAATAATCATTTGAGCCCAAAATTCACTGGGGTAACCAGAAATGAACTCATGCCTGTAGGAGAACACAGATCCTGGGTTTTAACTCCATTTCTGAAGGGAAATTCAGACCAGAGTTCTCATCCCTGAAACACACTCTATTTTAAGACAAGAAGCATCCTCTTCTTTCCAGGGTCTTCAATACAGTAAGAACCATAAGCATGCCAAGAAAAAAGAACGGTGTTTCCTACTCATAGGGACGATATGTAGTTCAAATCTGCTTCTGAAACTGATACACAACACAGCTCCTCTTACATAAATGCTCATTAATTAATAGTGATAATCGCGTTGTGTTCTAGAATTGTGGAAAAACATTTGAGCCGAAAATTCACTTGGTTTACCAGAAATGAACTCTTGCTTGTAGGAAGACACAGATCCTGGGGTTTAACTCCCTTTCTGAAGGGAAATTCAGACCAGAGTTCTCATCCCTGAAACACACTCTGTTTTAACGCAAGAAGAAAGCTCTTCTTTCCAGAGTCTAAAATACATCAAGAACCATGAGCATGCACTGAAAAAAAGAAATGTGTTTCCTACTCATACAGACCATATGTAGTTCAACTCTGCTTATCAAACTGATACAAACCACAGCTCCTCTTACATGAATGTTCTATAGTTAATAGTGAGAATCGGTTTGGGTTGGTGAACTGCGAAAAATCATTTGATCCCAAAATTCAATTGGTTGACCAGAAATGAACTCTTGCTTGTAGGAAGACACAGATCCTGGGGTTTAACTCCGTTTGTGAAGGGAAATTCAGACCAGCGTTCTCATCCCTGAAACAAAATCTGCTTTAGGGAAAGAAGCAAGCTCTTTTTTCCACATTCTAAAATACAGCAAGAACCATGAGCATGCCCTGAAAAAAAGAAATATGTTTCCTACTATTACGGACCATATGGAGTTCAACTCTGCTTATGAAACTGATACAAACTACAGCTCTGCTTACATAAGTGCTCTTTAGTTAATAGTGAGAATCGCTTGGGTTCGTGAATTGCGAAAAATCATTTGAGCCCAAAATTCACTGGGGTAACCATAAATGAATTCTTGCTTGTAGGAAGACACAGATCCTGGGGTTTAACTCCATTTCTGAAGGGAAGTTCAGACCAGAATTCTCATACCTGAAAAACACTCTGTCTTAAGGCATGAATCATCCTCTTCTTTCCAGGGTCTCCAAAACAGTAAGAACCATGAGCAACCAAAAAAAAAATAATAATAATAAATAACTGTGTTTCCTACTCATACGGACCATATGTAATTCAACTCTGCGTATGAAACTGATACAAACCACAGCTCTGCTTACATAAATGCTCTTTAATTAATAGTGAGAATCGCGTTGGGATCGTGAACTGCGAAAAATCATTTGAGCCCAAAATACACTGGGGTAACCAGAAATGAACTCTTGCTTGTAGGAAGACACAGATCCTGGGGTTTAACTCACTTTCTGAAGGGAAATTCAGACCAGAGCTCTCATCCCTAAAACACACTCTGTTTTAAGACAAGAAGCAAGCTCTTCTTTCCAGAGTCTAAAATACATCAAGAACCATGAGCATGCCCTGAAAAAAAGAAATGTGTTTCCTACTCATACCGACCATATGTAGTTCAACTCTGCTTATCAAACTGATACAAACCACAGCTCCTCTTACATAAATGCTCTATAGTTAATAGTGAGAATCGGTTTGGGTTGGTGAACTGCGAAAAATCATTTGATCCCAAAATTCAATTGGTTGACCTTAAATGCACTCTTGCTTGTGGGAAGACACAGATCCTGGGGTTTAACTCCCTTTGTGAAGGGAAATTCAGACCAGCGTTCTCATCCCTGAAACAAAATCTGCTTTAGGGAAAGAAGCAAGCTCTTTTTTTCACATTCTAAAATACAGAAAGAACCATGAGCATGCCCTGTAAAAAACAAATATGTTTCCTACTAATACGGACCATATGTAGTTCAAATCTGCTTATGAAACTGATATAAACCACAGCTCTG
The DNA here is from genome assembly GCA_949786405.1 of Onychomys arenicola. Taxonomy (NCBI): domain Eukaryota; kingdom Metazoa; phylum Chordata; class Mammalia; order Rodentia; family Cricetidae; genus Onychomys; species Onychomys arenicola. The sequence continues at coordinate 3,673,618 of CATKUM010000040.1, read as the reverse complement.
CTTACATAAATGCTCTTTAGTTAATAGTGAGAATCGCGTTGGGATCGTGAACTGCGAAAAAACATTTGAGCCCAAAATTCACTGGGGTAACCAGAAATGAACTCTTGCTTGTAGGAAGACACATATCCTGGGGTTCATCTCCGTTTCTGAATGGATATTCAGACCAGAGCTATCATCCCTGAAACACACTCTGTTTTAAGACAAGAAGCATCCTCTTCTTTCCAGCGTCACCAATACAGCAAGAACCATGATCATGCCCAGAAAAAAAGAACTGTATTTCCTACTCATACGGACCATATATAGTTCAACTCTGCTTATGAAACTGATACAAACCACAGCTCCTCTTACATAAATGCTCTTTAGTTAATAGTGAGAATCATGTTCTGTTGGTGTACTGTGTAAAACCTTTTGAGCCCAAAATTCACTTTGTTTACCAGAAATGATATCCTGCTTGTAGGACAACACAGATCCTGGGGTTTAATTACGTTTCTGAAGGGAAATTCAGACCAGAGGTCTTATCCCTGAAACGCACTCTGTTTTAAGACAAGAAGCATTCTCTTCTTTCCAGCCTCACCAATACAGCAAGAACCATGATCATGCCCAGAAAAAAAGAACTGTGTTTCCTACTCATAGGGACCATATGTAGTTCAACTCTGCTTATGAAACTGATACAAACCACAGCTCCTCTTACATAAAGTCTCTTTTGTTAATAGTGAGAATCATGTTCTGTTGGTGTTCTGTGTAAAATCTTTTGAGCCCAAAATTCACTTTGTTTACCAGAAATGATCTCCTGCATTTAGGACAACACAGATCCTGGGGTTTAACTCCGTTTGTGAAGGGAAATTCAGACCAGTGTTCACATCCCTGAAACACACTCTGTTTTAACGCAAGAAGCAAGCTCTTCTTTCCAGATTCTAAAATACAGCAAGAACCATTACCATGCCCTGAAAAAAAGAAATGTGTTTTCTACTCATACAGACCATATGTAGATCAACGCTGCTTATGAAACTGATACAAACCACAGCTCCGCATACATAAGTGCTGTTTCGTTAATAGTGAGAATCACGTTGGGTTCGTGAACTGCGAAAAACCATTTGAGCCCAAAATTCACTGGGGTAACCAGAAATGAACTCTTGCTTTTAGGAAGACACAGATCCTGGGGTTTAACTCCATTTCTGAAGGGAAATTCAGACCAGAGTTCTCATCCCTGAAACACACTCTATTTTAAGACAAGAAGCATCCACTTCTTTCCAGGGTCTTCAATACAGTAAGAACTATACGCATGCCAAGAAAAAAAGAACGGTGTTTCCTACTCATAGGGACGATATGTAGTTCAAATCTTCTTATGAAACTAATACACAACACAGCTCCTCTTACATAAATGCTCATTAATTAATAGTGATAATCGCGTTGTGTTCTAGAACTGTGGAAAATCATTTGAGCCGAAAATTCACTTGGTTTACCAGAAATGAACTCTTGCTTGTAGGAAGACAGAGATCCTGGGGTTTAACTCCCTTTCTGAAGGGAAATTCAGACCAGAGTTCTCATCCCTGAAACACACTCTGTTTTAACGCAAGAAGAAAGCTCTTCTTTCCAGAGTCTAAAATACAGCAAGAACGATGAGCATGCCCTGAAAAAAAAAAATGTGTTTCCTACTCATACGGACAATATGGAGTTCAACTCTGCTTATGAAACTGATACAAACCACAGCTCTGCTTACATAAATGCTCTTTAGTTAATAGTGAGAATCGCGTTGGGTTCGGGAATTGCAAAAAATCATTTGAGCCCAAAATTCACTGGGGTAACCATAAATGAATTCTTGCTTGTAGGAAGACACAGATCCTGCGGTTTAACTCCATTTCTGAAGGGAAGTTCAGACCAGAATTCTCATACCTGAAAAATACTCTGTCTTAAGGCATGAATCATCCTCTTCTTTCCAGGGTCTCCAAAACAGTAAGAACCATGAGCAACCAAAAAAAAATAATAATAATAAATAACTGTGTTTCCTACTCATACGGACCATATGTAATTCAACTCTGCTTATGAAACTGATACAAACCACAGCTCTGCTTACATAAATGCTCTTTAATTAATAGTGAGAATCGCGTTGGGATCGTGAACTGCGAAAAATCATTTGAGCCCAAAATGCACTGGGGTAACCAGAAATGAACTCTTGCTTGTAGGAAGACACAGATTCTGGGGTTTAACTCCCTTTCTGAAGGGAAATTCAGACCAGAGCTCTCATCCCTAAAACACACTCTGTTTTAAGACAAGAAGCAAGCTCTTCTTTCCAGCGTCTAAAATACATCAAGAACCATGAGCATGCCCTGAAAAAAAGAAATGTGTTTCCTACTCATACAGACCATATGTAGTTCAACTCTGCTTATCAAACTGATACAAACCACAGCTCCTCTTACATAAATGCTCTATAGTTAATAGTGAGAATCGGTCTGGGTTGGTGAACTGCAAAAAATCATTTGATCCCAAAATTCAATTGGTTGACCTTAAATGCACTCTTGCTTGTGGGAAGACACAGATCATGGGGTTTAACTCCCTTTGTGAAGGGAAATTCAGACCAGCGTTCTCATCCCTGAAACAAAATCTGCTTTAGGGAAAGAAGCAAGCTCTTTTTTCCACATTCTAAAATACAGCAAGAACCATGAGCATGCCCTGAAAAAAAGAAATATGTTTCCTACTAATACGGACCATATGTAGTTCAAATCTGCTTATGAAACTGATATAAACCACAGCTCTGCTTACATAAATGCTCTTTAGTTAATAGTGAGAATCGCGTTGGGATCGTGAACTGCGAAAAAACATTTGAGCCCAAAATTCACTGGGGTAACCAGAAATGAACTCTTGCTTGTAGGAAGACACATATCCTGGGGTTCAACTCCGTTTCTGAATGGATATTCAGACCAGAGCTATCATCCCTGAAACACACTCTGTTTTAAGACAAGAAGCATCCTCTTCTTTCCAGCGTCACCAATACAGCAAGAACCATGATCATGCCCAGAAAAAAAGAACTGTATTTCCTACTCATACGGACCATATATAGTTCAACTCTGCTTATGAAACTGATACAAACCACAGCTCCTCTTACATAAATGCTCTTTAGTTAATAGTGAGAATCATGTTCTGTTGGTGTACTGTGTAAAACCTTTTGAGCCCAAAATTCACTTTGTTTACCAGAAATGATATCCTGCTTGTAGGACAACACAGATCCTGGGGTTTAATTCCGTTTCTGAAGGGAAATTCAGACCAGAGGTCTTATCCCTGAAACGCACTCTGTTTTAACGCTAGAAGCAAGCCCTTCTTTCCAGAGTCTAAGATATAGCAAGAACCATGAGAATGCACTGAAAAGAAGAACTCTGTTTCCTATTCATACGGACCATATATAGTTCAACTCTGCTTATGAAACAGATACAAACCACAGCTCCTCTTACATAAATCCTCTGTAGTTAATAGTGAGAATAGCGTTGGGTTTGTGAACTGCCAAAAATCATTTGAGCTGAAAATTCACTAGGTTTAGCATAAATGAACTCGTGCTTGTAGGAAGACGCAGATCATGGGGTTCAACTCCGTTTCTGAAGGGAAATTCAGACCAGAGTTCTCATACCTGAAACACACTCTGTTTTAACTAAGATGCAAGCTCCTCTTTCCAGATTCTAAAATACAGCAAGAACCATGAGCATGCCCTGAAAAAAAGAAATGTGTTTTCTAATCATACGGACCATATGTAGTTCAACTATGCCTATGAAACTGATACAAACCACAGCTCTGCATAAATAAATGCTGTTTAGTTAATAGTGAGAATCGCGTTGGGTTCGTGAACTGCGAAAAATCATTTGAGCCCAAAATTCACTGGGGTAACCAGAAATGAACTCTTGCTTGTAGGAAGATTCAGATCCTGGGGTTTAACTCCGTTTGTGAAGGGAAATTCAGACCAGCGTTCTTATCCCTGAAACAAAATCTGCTTTAACGAAAGAAGCAAGCTCTTTTTTCCAGGTTCTAAAATACAGCAAGAACCATGAGCATGCCCTGAAAAAAAGAAATATGTTTTCTACTAATAAAAACCATATCTAGTTCAACTCTGCTTATGAAACTGATACAAACCACACCTCTGCTTACATAAATGCTCTTTTGTTAATAGTGAGAATCGCGTTGGGATTGTGAACTGCGAAATATAATTTGTGCCCAAGTTTCACTGGGGTATCCATAAATGATCTCTTGCTGGTAGGAAGACACAGATCCTGGGGTTTAACTCCGATTCTGAAGGGAAATTCAGACCAGAGTTCTCATCCCCGAAACACACTCTGTTTTAAGACAAGAAGCATTCTCTTCTTTCCAGCCTCACCAATACAGCAAGAACCATGATCATGCCCAGAAAAAAAGAACTGTGTTTCCTACTCATAGGGACCATATGTAGTTCAACTCTGCTTATGAAACTGATACAAACCACAGCTCCTCTTACATAAAGTCTCTTTTGTTAATAGTGAGAATCATGTTCTGTTGGTGTTCTGTGTAAAATCTTTTGAGCCCAAAATTCACTTTGTTTACCAGAAATGATCTCCTGCTTGTAGGACAACACAGATCCTGGGGTTTAACTCCGTTTGTGAAGGGAAATTCAGACCAGTGTTCTCATCCCTGAAACATACTCTGTTTTAACGCAAGAAGCAAGCTCTTCTTTCTAGATTCTAAAATACAGCAAGAACCATGACCATACCCTGAAAAAAAGACATGTGTTTTCTACTCATACAGACCATATGTAGTTCAACGCTGCTTATGAAACTGATACAAACCAGAGTTCCGCATACATAAGTGCTGTTTCGTTAATAGTGAGAATCACGTTGGGTTCGTGAACTGCGAAAAAACGTTTGAGCCCAAAATTCACTGGGGTAACCAGAAATGAACTCTTGCTTGTAGGAAGACACAGATCCTGGGGTTTTACTCCATTTCTGAAGGGAAATTCAGACCAGAGTTCTCATCCCTGAAACACACTCTATTTTAAGACAAGAAGCATCCACTTCTTTCCAGGGTCTTCAATACAGTAAGAACTATAAGCATGCCAAGAAAAAAGAACGGTGTTTCCTACTCATAGGGACGATATGTAGTTCAAATCTTCTTATGAAACTAATACACAACACAGCTCCTCTTTCATAAATGCTCATTAATTAATAGTGATAATCGCGTTGTGTTCTAGAACTGTGGAAAATCATTTGAGCCGAAAATTCACTTGGTTTACCAGAAATGAACTCTTGCTTGTAGGAAGACAGAGATCCTGGGGTTTAACTCCCTTTCTGAAGGGAAATTCAGACCAGAGTTCTCATCCCCGAAACACACGCTGTTTTAAGACAAGAAGCATTCTCTTCTTTCCAGCCTCACCAATACAGCAAGAACCATGATCATGGCCTGAAAAAAAGAACTGTGTTTCCTACTCATACGGACCATATGTAGTTCAACTCTGCTTATGAAACTGATACAAACCACAGCTCCTCTTCCATAAAGTCTCTTTTGTTAATAGTGAGAATCATGTTCTGTTGGTGTACTGTGTAAAATCTTTTGAGCCCAAAATTCACTTTGTTTACCAGAAATGATCTCATGCTTGTAGGACAACACAGATCCTGGGGTTTAACTCCGTTTGTGAAGGGAAATTCAGACCAGCGTTCTCAACCCTGAAACACAACCTACTTTAACGCAAGAAGCAAGCTCTTCCTTCCAGATTCTAAAATACAGCAAGAACCATGAGCATGCCCTGAAAAAGAGAAATGTGTTTTCTACTCATACGGATCATATGTAGTTCAACTCCTCTTATGAAACTGATAAAAACCACAGCTCCTCTTACATAAATCCTCTTTAGTTAATAGTGAGAATAGCATTGGGTTCGTGAACTGTGAATAATCATTTGAGCCCAAAATTCACTGGGGTAACCAGAAATGAACTCATGCCTGTAGGAGAACAGAGATCCTGGGGTTTAACTCCATTTCTGAAGGGAAATTCAGACCAGAGTTCTCATCCCTGAAACACACTCTATTTTAAGACAAGAAGCATCCTCTTCTTTCCAGGGTCTTCAATACAGAAAGAACCATAAGCATGCCAAGAAAAAAGAACGGTGTTTCCTACTCATAGGGACGATATGTAGTTCAAATCTGCTTCTGAAACTGATACACAACACAGCTCCTCTTACATAAATGCTCATTAATTAATAGTGATAATCGCGTTGTGTTCTAGAATTGTGGAAAAACATTTGAGCCGAAAATTCACTTGGTTTACCAGAAATGAACTCTTGCTTGTAGGAAGACACAGATCCTGGGGTTTAACTCCCTTTCTGAAGGGAAATTCAGACCAGAGTTCTCATCCCTGAAACACACTCTGTTTTAACGCAAGAAGAAAGCTCTTCTTTCCAGAGTCTAAAATACATCAAGAACCATGAGCATGCACTGAAAAAAAGAAATGTGTTTCCTACTCATACAGACCATATGTAGTTCAACTCTGCTTATCAAACTGATACAAACCACAGCTCCTCTTACATAAATGTTCTATAGTTAATAGTGAGAATCGGTTTGGGTTGGTGAACTGCGAAAAATCATTTGATCCCAAAATTCAATTGGTTGACCAGAAATGAACTCTTGCTTGTAGGAAGACACAGATCCTGGGGTTTAACTCCGTTTGTGAAGGGAAATTCAGACCAGCGTTCTCATCCCTGAAACAAAATCTGCTTTAGGGAAAGAAGCAAGCTCTTTTTTCCACATTCTAAAATACAGCAAGAACCATGAGCATGCCCTGTAAAAAAGAAATATGTTTCCTACTAATACGGACCATATGGAGTTCAACTCTGCTTATGAAACTGATACAAACCACAGCTCTGCTTACATAAGTGCTCTTTAGTTAATAGTGAGAATCGCTTGGGTTCGTGAATTGCGAAAAATCATTTGAGCCCAAAATTCACTGGGGTAACCATAAATGAATTCTTGCTTGTAGGAAGACACAGATCCTGGGGTTTAACTCCGTTTCTGAAGGGAAGTTCAGACCAGAATTCTCATACCTGAAAAACACTCTGTCTTAAGGCATGAATCATCCTCTTCTTTCCAGGGTCTCCAAAACAGTAAGAACCATGAGCAACCAAAAAAAAAAAAATAATAAATAACTGTGTTTCCTACTCATACGGACCATATGTAATTCAACTCTGCGTATGAAACTGATACAAACCACAGCTCTGCTTACATAAATGCTCTTTAATTAATAGTGAGAATCGCGTTGGGATCGTGAACTTCGAAAAATCATTTGAGCCCAAAATACACTGGGGTAACCAGAAATGAACTCTTGCTTGTAGGAAGACACAGATCCTGGGGTTTAACTCACTTTCTGAAGGGAAATTCAGACCAGAGCTCTCATCCCTAAAACACACTCTGTTTTAAGACAAGAAGCAAGCTCTTCTTTCCAGCGTCTAAAATACATCAAGAACCATGAGCATGCCCTGAAAAAAAGAAATGTGTTTCCTACTCATACGGACCATATGTAGTTCAACTCTGCTTATGAAACTGATACAAACCACAGCTCCTCTTCCATAAAGTCTCTTTTGTTAATAGTGAGAATCATGTTCTGTTGGTGTACTGTGTAAAATCTTTTGAGCCCAAAATTCACTTTGTTTACCAGAAATGATCTCATGCTTGTAGGACAACACAGATCCTGGGGTTTAACTCCGTTTGTGAAGGGAAATTCAGACCAGCGTTCTCAACCCTGAAACACAACCTACTTTAACGCAAGAAGCAAGCTCTTCCTTCCAGATTCTAAAATACAGCAAGAACCATGAGCATGCCCTGAAAAAGAGAAATGTGTTTTCTACTCATACGGATCATATGTAGTTCAACTCCTCTTACGAAACTGATAAAAACCACAGCTCCTCTTACATAAATCCTCTTTAGTTAATAGTGAGAATAGCATTGGGTTCGTGAACTGTGAATAATCATTTGAGCCCAAAATTCACTGGGGTAACCAGAAATGAACTCATGCCTGTAGGAGAACACAGATCCTGGGGTTTAACTCCATTTCTGAAGGGAAATTCAGACCAGAGTTCTCATCCCTGAAACACACTCTATTTTAAGACAAGAAGCATCCTCTTCTTTCCAGGGTCTTCAATACAGAAAGAACCATAAGCATGCCAAGAAAAAAGAACGGTGTTTCCTACTCATAGGGACGATATGTAGTTCAAATCTGCTTCTGAAACTGATACACAACACAGCTCCTCTTACATAAATGCTCATTAATTAATAGTGATAATCGCGTTGTGTTCTAGAATTGTGGAAAAACATTTGAGCCGAAAATTCACTTGGTTTACCAGAAATGAACTCTTGCTTGTAGGAAGACACAGATCCTGGGGTTTAACTCCCTTTCTGAAGGGAAATTCAGACCAGAGTTCTCATCCCTGAAACACACTCTGTTTTAACGCAAGAAGAAAGCTCTTCTTTCCAGAGTCTAAAATACATCAAGAACCATGAGCATGCACTGAAAAAAAGAAATGTGTTTCCTACTCATACAGACCATATGTAGTTCAACTCTGCTTATCAAACTGATACAAACCACAGCTCCTCTTACATAAATGTTCTATAGTTAATAGTGAGAATCGGTTTGGGTTGGTGAACTGCGAAAAATCATTTGATCCCAAAATTCAATTGGTTGACCAGAAATGAACTCTTGCTTGTAGGAAGACACAGATCATGGGGTTTAACTCCCTTTGTGAAGGGAAATTCAGACCAGCGTTCTCATCCCTGAAACAAAATCTGCTTTAGGGAAAGAAGCAAGCTCTTTTTTCCACATTCTAAAATACAGCAAGAACCATGAGCATGCCCTGAAAAAAAGAAATATGTTTCCTACTAATACGGACCATATGGAGTTCAACTCTGCTTATGAAACTGATACAAACCACAGCTCTGCTTACATAAGTGCTCTTTAGTTAATAGTGAGAATCGCTTGGGTTCGTGAATTGCGAAAAATCATTTGAGCCCAAAATTCACTGGGGTAACCATAAATGAATTCTTGCTTGTAGGAAGACACAGATCCTGGGGTTTAACTCCGTTTCTGAAGGGAAGTTCAGACCAGAATTCTCATACCTGAAAAACACTCTGTCTTAAGGCATGAATCATCCTCTTCTTTCCAGGGTCTCCAAAACAGTAAGAACCATGAGCAACCAAAAAAAAAAATAATAATAAATAACTGTGTTTCCTACTCATACGGACCATATGTAATTCAACTCTGCGTATGAAACTGATACAAACCACAGCTCTGCTTACATAAATGCTCTTTAATTAATAGTGAGAATCGCGTTGGGATCGTGAACTTCGAAAAATCATTTGAGCCCAAAATACACTGGGGTAACCAGAAATGAACTCTTGCTTGTAGGAAGACACAGATCCTGGGGTTTAACTCACTTTCTGAAGGGAAATTCAGACCAGAGCTCTCATCCCTAAAACACACTCTGTTTTAAGACAAGAAGCAAGCTCTTCTTTCCAGCGTCTAAAATACATCAAGAACCATGAGCATGCCCTGAAAAAAAGAAATGTGTTTCCTACTCATACAGACCATATGTAGTTCAACTCTGCTTATCAAACTGATACAAACCACAGCTCCTCTTACATAAATGCTCTATAGTTAATAGTGAGAATCGGTTTGGGTTGGTGAACTGCGAAAAATCATTTGATCCCAAAATTCAATTGGTTGACCAGAAATGCACTCTTGCTTGTGGGAAGACACAGATCATGGGGTTTAACTCCCTTTGTGAAGGGAAATTCAGACCAGCGTTCTCATCCCTGAAACAAAATCTGCTTTAGGAAAAGAAGCAAGCTCTTTTTTCCACATTCGAAAATACAGCAAGAACCATGAGCATGCCCTGAAAAAAAGAAATATGTTTCCTACTAATACGGACCATATGTAGTTCAAATCTGCTTATGAAACTGATATAAACCACAGCTCTGCTTACATAAATGCTCTTTAGTTAATAGTGAGAATCGCGTTGGGATCGTGAACTGCGAAAAAACATTTGAGCCCAAAATTCACTGGGGTAACCAGAAATGAACTCTTGCTTGTAGGAAGACACATATCCTGGGGTTCAACTCCGTTTCTGAATGGATATTCAGACCAGAGCTATCATCCCTGAAACACACTCTGTTTTAAGACAAGAAGCATCCTCTTCTTTCCAGCGTCACCAATACAGCAAGAACCATGATCATGCCCAGAAAAAAAGAACTGTATTTCCTTCTCATACGGACCATATATAGTTCAACTCTGCTTATGAAACTGATACAAACCACAGCTCCTCTTACATAAATGCTCTTTAGTTAATAGTGAGAATCATGTTCTGTTGGTGTACTGTGTAAAACCTTTTGAGCCCAAAATTCACTTTGTTTACCAGAAATGATATCCTGCTTGTAGGACAACACAGATCCTGGGGTTTAATTACGTTTCTGAAGGGAAATTCAGACCAGCGTTCTCAACCCTGAAACACAACCTACTTTAACGCAAGAAGCAAGCTCTTCCTTCCAGATTCTAAAATACAGCAAGAACCATGAGCATGCCCTGAAAAAGAGAAATGTGTTTTCTACTCATATGGATCATATGTAGTTCAACTCCTCTTATGAAACTGATACAAACCACAGCTCCTCTTACATAAATCCTCTTTAGTTAATAGTGAGAATAGCGTTGGGTTCCTGAACTGTGAATAATCATTTGAGCCCAAAATTCACTGGGGTAACCAGAAATGAACTCATGCTTGTAGGAGAACACAGATCCTGGGGTTTAACTCCATTTCTGAAGGGAAATTCAGACCAGAGTTCTTATCCCTGAAACACACTCTATTTTAAGACAAGAAGCATCCTCTTCTTTCCAGGGTCTTCAATACAGTAAGAACCATAAGCATGCCAAGAAAAAAGAACGGTGTTTCCTACTCATAGGGACGATATGTAGTTCAAATCTGCTTATGAAACTGATACACAACACAGCTCCTCTTACATAAATGCTCATTAATTAATAGTGATAATCGCGTTGTGTTCTAGAACTGTGGAAAATCATTTGAGCCGAAAATTCACTTGGTTAATAAGAAATGAACTCTTGCTTGTAGGAAGACACAGATCCTGGGGTTTAACTCCCTTTCTGAAGGGAAATTCAGACCAGAGTTCTCATCCCTGAAACACACGCTGTTTTAACGCAAGAGGAAAGCTCTTCTTTCCAGAGTCTAAAATACAGCAAGAACAATGAGCATGCCCTGAAAAAAAGAAATGTGTTTCCTACTCATACGGACCATATGGAGTTCAACTATGCTTTTGAAACTGATACAAACCACAGCTCTGGTTTCATAAATGCTCTTTAGTTAATAGTGAGAATCGTGTTGGGATCGTGAACTGCGAAAAATCATTTGCGCCCAAATTTCACTGGGGTAACCATAAATGAATACTTGCTTGTAGGAAGACACAGATCCTGGGGTTTACCTCCTTTTCTGAAGGGAAATTCAGACCAGAGTTCTCATCCCCGAAACACACTCTGTTTTAAGACAAGAAGCATCCTCTTCTTTCCAGCGTCACCAATACAGCAAGAACAATGATCATGCCCAGAAAAAAAGAACTGTGTTTCCTACTCATACGGACCATATGTAGTTCAACTCTGCTTATGAAACTGATACAAACCACAGCTCCTCTTCCATAAAGTCTCTTTAGTTAATAGTGAGAATCATGTTCTGTTGGTGTACTCTGTAAAATCTTTTGAGCCCAAAATTCACTTGGTTTACCAGAAATGATATCCTCCTTTTAGGACAACACAGATCATGGGGTTTAACTCCGTTTCTGAAGGGAAATTCAGACCAGAGTTCTTATCCCTGAAACGCACTCTATTTTAACGCAAGAAGCAAGCCCTTCTTTCCAGAGACTAAAATACAGCAAGAACCATGAGAATGCCCTGAAAAGAAGAACTTTGTTTCCTATTCATATGGACCATATGTAGTTCAACTCTGCTTATGAAACTGATACAAACCACAGCTCCTCTTACATAAATCCTCTTTAGTTAATAGTGAGAATAGTGTTGGGTTTGTGAACTGCCAAAAATCATTTGAGCTGAAAATTCACTGGGTTTACCATAAATGAACTCTTGCTTGTAGGAAGACACAGATCCTGGGGTTTAACTTTGTTTCTGAAGGGAAATTCAGACCAGAGTTCTCATACCTGAAAAACACTCTGTTTTAACTAAGAAGCTTGCTCTTCTTTCCAGATTCTAAATTACAGCAAGAACCATGATCATGGCCTGAAAAAGAGAACTGTGTTACATACTCATACGTACCATATGTAGTTCAACTCTGCTTATGAAACTGATACAAACCACAACACCTCTTACATAAAGTCTCTTTTGTTAATAGTGAGAATCATGTTCTATTGGTGTTCTGTGTAAAATCTTTTGAGCCCAAAATTCACTTTGTTTACCAGAAATGATCTCCTGCTTGTAGAACAACACAGATCCTGGGGTTTAACTCTGTTTGTGAAGGGAAATTCAGACCGGTGTTCTCATCCCTGAAACACACTATGTTTTAACGCAAGAAGCAAGCTCTTCTTTCCAGAGTCTAAAATACAGCAAGAACCATGACCATGCCCTGAAAAAAAGAAATGTGTTTTCTACTCATACAGACCATATGTAGTTCAAAGCTGCTTATGAAACTGATACAAACCACAGCTCCGCATACATAAGTGCTGTTTCGTTAATAGTGAGAATCATGTTGGGTTCGTGAACTGCGAAAAATCATTTGAGCCCAAAATTCACTGGGGTAACCAGAAATGAACTCTTGCTTTTAGGAAGACACAGATCCTGGGGTTTAACTCCATTTCTGAAGGGAAATTCAGACCAGAGTTCTCATCCCTGAAACACACTCTATTTTAAGACAAGAAGCATCCACTTCTTTCCAGGGTCTTCAATACAGTAAGAACTATAAGCATGCCAAGAAAAAAGAACGGTGTTTCCTACTCATAGGGATGATATGAAGTTCAAATCTTCTTATGAAACTAATACACAACACAGCTCCTCTTACATAAATGCTCATTAATTAATAGTGATAATCGCGTTGTGTTCTAGAACAGTGGAAAATCATTTGAGCGGAAAATTCACTTGGTTTACCAGAAATGAACTCTTGCTTGTAGGAAGACAGAGATCCTGGGGTTTAACTCCCTTTCTGAAGGGAAATTCAGACCAGAGTTCTCATCCCTGAAACACACTCTGTTTTAACGCAAGAAGCAAGCTCTTCTTTCCAGAGTCTAAAATACAGCAAGAACGATGAGCATGCCCTGAAAAAAAAATGTGTTTCCTACTCATACGGACCATATGGAGTTCAACTCTGCTTATGAAACTGATACAAACCACAGCTCTGCTTACATAAATGCTCTTTAGTTAATAGTGAGAATCGCGTTGGGTTCGGGAATTGCGAAAAATCATTTGAGCCCAAAAATCACTTGGGTAAACATAAATGAATTCTTGCTTGTAGGAAGACACAGATCCTGGGGTTTAACTCCGTTTCTGAAGGGAAGTTCAGACCAGAATTCTCATACCTGAAAAACACTCTGTCTTAAGGCATGAATCATCCTCTTCTTTCCAGGGTCTCCAAAACAGTAAGAACCATGAGCAACCAAAAAAAAAAAATAATAAAAATAAATAACTGTGTTTCCTACTCATACGGACCATATGTAGTTCAACTCTGCTTATGAAACTGTTAAAGACCACAGCTCCTCTTACATAAATGCTCTTAGGTAATAGTGAGAATAGCATTGGGTTCGTGAACTGCGAAAAAACGTTTGAGCCCAAAATTCACTGGGTTTACCACAAATGAACTCATGTTTGTAGGAAGACACAGATCCTGGGGTTTAACTCCGTTTCTGAAGGGAAATTCAGACCAGAGTTCTCATCCCTGAAACACACTCATTTTAACGAAGAAGAAAGTTCTTCTTTCCAGAGTCTAAAATACAGCAAGAACCATGAGCATGGTCTGAAAAAAAGAACTGTGTTCCCTATTCATATGGACCATATGTAGTTCAACTCTGCTTATGAAACTGATGCAAACAATACCTCCTCTTACATAAATGCTCTTTAGTTAATAGTGAGAATAGTGTTGGGTTCGTGAACTGCAAAAAATCATTTGAGCCCAAAATTCACTGGGTTTACCAGAAATGAACTCTTGCTTGTAGGAAGACACAGATCCTGGGGTTTAACTCCGTCTCTGAAGGGAAATTCAGACCAGAATTCTCATCCCTAAAAAACACTCTGTTTTAAGGCATGAATCATCCTCTTCTTTCCAGCGTCTCCAATAGAGTAAGGACCATGAGCATGCCCAGAAAAAAAGAACTGTGTTTCCTACTCATACGTTCCATATGTAGTTCAACTCTGCTTATGAAATAATACAGACCAGAGCTCCTCATACATAAATGCTCTTTAGTTAAAAGTGATAATCTCATTGGGTTCTAGAACTGTGTAAAGACATTTGAGCCGAAAATTCACTTTGTTTACCAGAAATGAACTCTTGCTGGTAGGAAGACACAGATCATGGGGTTTAACTCCGTTTTTGAAGCTAAATTCAGACCAGAGTTCTCATCCATGAAACACATTTTGTTTTAATGCAAGAAGCAAGCTCTTCTTTCAAGTGTCTCCAATACAGCAAGAAGCATGAGAATGCCCTGAAAAAAAGAACTGTGTTTCCTATTCATACGGACCATATGTAGTTGAACTCTGCTTATGAAATGATACACACCACACCTCGTCTTACATAAATCCTCTTTAATTAATAGTGAGAATAGCGTTGGGTTCGTGAACTGCAAAAAATCATTTGAGCCCAAAATTCACTGGGTTTACAAGAAATGAACTCTTCCTTGTAGGAAGACACAGATCCTGGGGTTTAATTCCGTTACTGAAGGGAAATTCAGACCAGAATTCTCATCCCTGAAAAACACTCTATTTTAAGGCATGAATCATTCTCTTCTTTCCAGGCCCTCAAAAACAGTAAGAAACATGAGCATGCAAAAAAAAAAAATTAACTGTGTTTCCTACTCATATGGACCATATGTAGTTCAACTCTGCTTATGAAACTGATACAAACCACAACTCTGCTTACATAAATGCTCTTTAGTTAATAGTGAGAATCACGTTGGGATCGTGAACTGCGAAAAATCATTTGAGCCCAAAATTCACTGGGGTAACCAGAAATGATCTCTCGCTTGTAGGAAGACACAAATGCTGGGGTTAAACTCCTTTTCTGAATGGAAATTCAGACCAGAGTTCTCATCCCTGAAACACACTCTGTTTTAAGACAAGAAGCATCCTCTTCTTTCCAGCATCATCAATACAGCAAGAACCATGATCATGACCAGAAAAAAAGAACTGTGTTTCCTACTCACACGGACGATATGTAGTTAAACTCTGCTTATGAAACTGATACAAACCACAGCTCCTCTTACATAAATGCTCTTTAGTTAATAGTCAGAATCATGTTGTGTTTGTGAACTGCGAAATATCATTTGAGCCGAAAATTCACTTGGTTTACCAGAAATGAACTCTTGCTGGTAGGAAGACACAGATCATGGGGTTTAACTCCGTTTTTGAAGCTAAATTCAGACCAGAGTTCTCATCCATGAAACACATTCTGTTTTAATGCAAGAAGCAAGCTCTTCTTTCAAGCGTCTCCAATACATCAAGAAGCATGAGAATGCCCTGGAATAAAGAACTGTGTTTCCTACTCATACGGACCATATGTAGTTCAACTCTGCTTATGAAACTGATACAAACCACAGCTCTTCTTACATAAATGCTCTTTAGGTAATAGTGAGAATCAGTTTGGGTTGCTGAACTGTGAAAATCATTTGAGCCCAAAATTCACTTGGTTTAACAGAAATGAACTCTTGCTTGTAGGAAGACACAGATACTTGGGTTGAACTCCGTTTCTGAAGGGAAATTCAGACCAGAATTCTCATCCCTGAAACACACTCTGTATAACGAAGAAGCAAGCTCTTCTTTCCAGAGTCTAAAACACAGCAAGAACCATGAGCATGGTATGAAAAAAAGAACTGTGTTTCCTACTTATACGGACCATATGTAGTTCAACTCTGCTTATGAAACTGATACAGACCACACCTTCTCTTACATAAGTGCTCTTTAGTTAATAGTGAGACTGATGTTAGGTTTGTGAACTGCAAAAAATCATTTGAGCCCAAAATTCACTGGGTTTACCACAAATGAACTCATGTTTGTAGGAAGACACAGATCCTGGGGTTTAACTCCCTTTCTGAAGGGAAATTCAGACCAGAATTCTCATCCCTGAGAAACACTCTGTTTTAAGGCATGACTCATCCTCTCCTTTCCAGGGTCTCCAACACAGTAAGAACAATAAGCATGCCAAGATAAAAGAACAGTGTTTCCTACTCATACGGACGATATGTAGTTCAAATCTGCTTATGAAACAGATACACACCACTTCTCTTCTTACATAAATGCTCAGTAATTAATAGTGATAATCGCGTTGTGTTCTAGAACTGTGGAAAATCATTTGAGCCGAAAATACACTTGGTTTACCAGAAATGAACTCTTGCTTGTAGGCAGACACAGATCCTGGGGTTTAACTCCCTTTCTGAAGGGAAATTCAGACCAGAGTTCTCATCCCTGAAACACAGTCTGTTTTAAATCAAGAAGCAAGCTCTTCTTTCCAGAGTCTTAAATACAGCAAGAAACATGAGCATGGTCTGAAAAAAAGAACTGTGTTTCTTATTCATACAGACCATATGTAGTTGAACTCTGCTTATGAAATGATACACACCACACCTCCTCTTACATAAATCCTCTTTAGTTATTAGTGAGAATAGCATAGGGTTTCAAAATGTGAACAATCATTTTAGCCCAAAATTCACTTGGTATACCAGAAATGAACTATTCCTTGTAGGAAGACAAAGATCCTGTGGTTGAACTCCGTTACTGAAGGGAAATTCAGACCGGAATTCTCATCCCTGAAAAACACTCTTTTTAAAGGCAAGAATCATCCTCTTCTTTCCAGCATATCCAATACAGTAAGAACCATGATCATGCCAAGAAAAAAAGAACTGTGTTTCCTACTCATACGGACCATGTGTAGTCCAACTCTGCATAAGAAAATGATACAGACCACAGCTCCTATTACATAAGTGCTCTTTAGTTAAAGTGAGAATCATGTTAGGTTAGTGAACTGCGAAAAATCATTGGAGCCCAAAATTCACTGGGTTTACCAGAAATTAACTCTTGCTTGTAGGAAGACACAGATAATGGGGTTTAACTCCATTTGTGAAGGGAAATTCAGACCAGGGTCCTCATCCCTGAAACACAATCTGCTTTAACGCAAGAAGCAAGCTCTTCTTTCCAGATTCTAAAATTCAGCAAGAAACATGAGCATGGTCTGAAAAAAAGAACTGTGTTTCCTATTCATAAGGACCATATGTTGTTGAACTCTACTTATGAAATAATACACACCACACCTCCTCTTACATAAATCCTCTTTAGTTAATAGTGAGAATAGCATAGGGTTCGTGAACTGTGAACAATCATTTGAGCCCAAAATTCACTGGGTTTACCAGAAATGAACTCTTGCTTGTAGGAAGACACAGATCATGGGGTTTAACTTCGTTTCTGAAGGGAAATTCAGACCAGAATTCTCATCACTGAAAAACACTCTGTTTTAAGGCATGAATCATTCTCTTCTTTCAAGGGTCTCCAAATCAGTAAGAACCATGAGCATGCCAAAAAAAATAAATAAATAACTGTGTTTCCTACTCATATGGACCATATGTAGTTCAACTCTGCTTATGAAACTGATACAAACCACAGCTCTGCTTACATAAATTCTCTTTAGTTAATAGTGAGAATCGCGTTGGGATCGTGAACTGGAAAAATCATTTGAGCCCAAAATTCACTGGGTTTACCAGAAATGAACTCTTGCTAGTAGATAGACACAGATCCTGGATTTTAACTCCGTTTCTGAAGGGAAATTCAGACCAGAGTTCTCATCCCAGAAACACACTCTGTTTTAAGATAAGAAGCATCCTCTTCTTTCAAGCATCACCAATACAACAAGAACCATGATCATGCCCAGAAAAAAAGAACTGTGTTTCCTACTCATAAGGACCATATGTAGTTCAACTCTCCTTATGAAACTGATACAAACCACAGCTCCTCTAACATAAAGTCTCTTTAGTTAATAGTGAGAATCATGTTCTGTTGGTGTACTGTGGAAAATCTTTTGAGCCCAAAATTCACTGCGTTTACCAGAAATGAACTCTTGTTTGTAGGAAGACACAGATCTTGGTGTTTAACTCCGTTTCTGCAGGGAAATTCAGACCAGAATTCTCATTCCTGAGAAACACTCTGTTTAAGGCATGAATCATCCTCTCCTTTCCAGGGTCTCCAATACAGTAAGAAGCATGAGCATGCCAGGAAAAAAAGAACTGTGTTTCCTACTCATACGGACCATATGTAGTTTAACTCTGCTTATGATACTGATACAAACCACAGCTCCTCTTACATAAATCCTCTTTAGTTAATAGTGAGAATAGTGTTGGGTTTGAACTGCAATAAATCATTTGAGCCCAAAATTCAATCGGTTAACCAGAAATGAACTCTTGCTTGTAGGAAGACACAGATCCTGAGGTTTAACTCCGTTTCTGAAGGGAAATTCAGACAAGAGTTCTCATCCCTGAAACACACTCTGTTTTAACGAAGAAGAAAGTTCTTCTTTCCAGAGTCTAAAATACAGCAAGAACCATGAGCATGGTCTTAAATAAAGAACTGTGTTCCCTATTCATATGGACCATATGTACTTCAACTCTGCTTATGAAACTGATCCAAACCACACCTCCTCTTACATAAATGCTCTTTAGTTAATAGTGAGAATAGTGTTGGGTTCTAGAACTGTGTAAAATCATTTGAGACCAAAATTCACTTGGTTTACCAGAAATGAACTCTTGATTGTAGGAAGACACAGATCATGGGGTTTAACTTCGTTTCTGAAGGGAAATTCAGACCAGAATTCTCATACGTGAAACACACTCTGTTTTAAAGTTGAAGCAAGCTCTTCTTTCCAGAATCTAAGTTACAGCAAGAACCATGAGCATGGCCTGAAAAAAAGAACTGTGTTTCCTACTCATACGGACCATATGTAGTTCAACTCTGCTTCTGAAACTGATACAAACCACACCTCCTCTTACATAAATCCTCTTTAGTTAATAGTGAGAATAGTGTTGGGTTCGTGAACTGCAAAAAATCATTTGAGCCCAAAATTCACTGGGTTTACCAGAAATTAACTCTTGCTTGTAGGAAGACACAGATCATGGGGTTTAACTCCGTTTGTGAAGGGAAATTCAGACCAGCGTTCTCATCCCTGAAACACAATCTGCTTTAACACAAGAAGCAAGCTCTTCTTTCCAGATTCTAAAATACAGCAAGAACTATGAGCATGCCCTGAAAAAAGGAAATGTGTTTTCTACTCATACGGACCATATGCAGTTCAACTCTGCCTAAGAAACTGATACATAAATCCTCTTTAGTTAATAGTTAAGACAAGAAGCATCCTCTTCTTTCCAGGGTCTCCAATACAGTAAGAACCATAAGCATGGTCTGAAAAAAAAACTGTGTTCCCTATTCATATGGACCATATGTAGTTCAACTCTTCTTATGAAACTGATGCAAACAATACCTCCTCTTACATAAATGCTCTTTAGTTAATAGTGAGAATAGCGTTGGGTTCTAGAACTGTGTAAAATCATTTGAGCCCAAAATTCACTTTTTTTACCAGAAATGAACTCTTGCTTGTAGGAAGACACAGATCATGGGGTTTAACTCCGTTTGTGAAGGGAAATTCAGACCAGCGTTCTCATCCCTGAAACACAATCTGCTTTAACACAAGAAGCAAGCTCTTCTTTCCAGATTCTAAAATACAGCAAGAACTATGAGCATGCCCTGAAAAAAGGAAATGTGTTTTCTACTCATACGGACCATATGTAGTTCAACTCTGCCTAAGAAACTGATACATAAATCCTCTTTAGTTAATAGTTAAGACAAGAAGCATCCTCTTCTTTCCAAGGTCTCCAATACAGTAAGAACCATAAGCATGGTCTGAAAAAAAAACTGTGTTCCCTATTCATATGGACCATATGTAGTTCAACTCTTCTTATGAAACTGATGCAAACAATACCTCCTCTTACATAAATGCTCTTTAGTTAATAGTGAGAATAGCGTTGGGTTCTAGAACTGTGTAAAATCATTTGAGCCCAAAATTCACTTTTTTTACCAGAAATGAACTCTTGCTTGTAGGAAGACACAGATCATGGGGTTTAACTCCGTTTGTGAAGGGAAATTCAGACCAGCATTCTCATCCATGAAACACAATCTGCTTTAACACAAGAAGCAAGCTCTTCTTTCCAGATTCTAAAATACAGCAAGAACTATGAGCATGCCCTGAAAAAAGGAAATGTGTTTTCTACTCATAAGGACCATATGTAGTTCAACTCTGCCTAAGAAACTGATACATAAATCCTCTTTAGTTAATAGTTAAGACAAGAAGCATCCTCTTTTTTCCAGGGTCTCCAATACAGTAAGAACCATAAGCATGGTCTGAAAAAAAAACTGTGTTCCCTATTCATATGGACCATATGTAGTTCAACTCTTCTTATGAAACTGATGCAAACAATACCTCCTCTTACATAAATGCTCTTTAGTTAATAGTGAGAATAGCGTTGGCTTCTAGAACTGTGTAAAATCATTTGAGCCCAAAATTCACTTTTTTTTTTTACCAGAAATGAACTCTTGCTTGTAGGAAGACACAGATCATGGGGTTTAACTCCGTTTCTGAAGGGAAATTCAGACCAGAGTTCGCATCCATGAAACACACTCTGTTTTAATGCAAGAAGCAAGCTCTTCTTTCCAGGATCTCCAATATAACAAGAACCATGAGCATGCCCAGAAAAAAGATCTGTGCTTCCTACTCATACGGAATATATGTAGTTCAACTCAGCTTATGAAACTGATACAAACCATAGCTCCTCCTACATAAATCCTATTTAGTTATTAGTTAGAATTGAATAGGGTGCATGAACCGCAAATAATCATTTGAGCCCAAATTTCCCTGGGTATACCAGAAATGCACTCTTGCTTGTAGGAAGAAACTGATCCTGGGGTTTAACTCCGTTTGGGAGGGGAAATTCAGACCAGAGTTCTCACCCATGAAACACAGCCTGTTTTAAAGCAAGAAGCAAGGTCTTCTTTCCAGCGTCTCCAATACAGCAAGGACCATGAGCATTCCCTGAAAAAAAGAACTGTGTTTCCTACTCATACGGACCATATATAGTTCAACTCTACTTATGAAACTGATACAAACCAGAGCTCCTCTACAAAAATCCTCTTTAGTTATTAGTGAGAATAGCATAGGGTTCGTGAACTGCGAAAAATCATTTGAGCTCAAAATTCACTGGGTATACCAGAAATGAACTCTTGATTATAGGAAGTCATAGATCCTGGGGTTTAACTCTGTTTCTGAAGGGAAATTCAGACCAGAGTTCTCATCCCTGAAAAAAAACACTGTTTTAAGGCAAGAATCACACTTTTCTTTCCAGCGTCTCCAATACAGTAAGGACCATGAGCATGCCCAGAAAAAAAGAACTGTGTGTCCTACTCATACGTTCCCTATGTAGTTCAACTCTGCTGATGAAATGATACAGAACAGAGCTCCTCATACATAAATGCTCTGTAGTTAAAAGTGATAATCGCATTGGGTTCTAGAACTGTGTAAAGTCATTTGAGCCGAAAATTCACTTGGTTTACCAGAAATGAACTCTTGCTGGTAGGAAGACACAGGTCATGGTGTTTAACTCAATTTTTGAAGGTAAATTCAGACCAGAGATCTCATCCATGAAACACACCCTGTTTTAATGCAAGAAGCAAGCACTTCTTTCCAGCGTCTCCAATCCAGCAAGAAGCATGAGCATGCCCTGAAAAAAAGAACTGTTTCCTACTCCTACGGACCTTATCTAGTTCAACTCTGCTTATGAAACTGATACAAACCACAGCTCTTCTTACATAAATGCTCTTTAGTTAATAGTGAAAATCTGTTTGGGTTGGTGAACTGCGAAAAGTCATTTGAGCCCAAAATTCACTTGGTTTACCAGAAATGAACTCTTGCTTGTAGGGAGACACAGATCATGGGGTTTAACTCCATTTCTGAAGGGAAATACAGACCAGAGTTCTCATCCCTGAAAAACACTCTGTTTTAACGAAGAAGCAAGCTCTTCTTTCCAGAGTCTAAAACACAGCAAGCACCATGAGCATGGTATGAAATAAAGAACAGTGTTTCCTATTCATATGGACCATATGTAGTTCAACTCTGCTTATGAAACTGATACAGACCACACATCCTCTTACATAAGTGCTCTTTAGTTAATAGTGAGAATCATATTCTGTTGGTGTACTGTGTAAAGTCATTTGAGCCCAAAATTCACTTTGTTTACCAGAAATGAACTCCTGCTTTAGGGACAACACAGATCCTGGGGTTTAACTCCGTTTCTGAAGGGAAATTCAGAACAGAGTTCTCATCCGTCAAACACACTCTGTTTTAATGCAAGAAGCTAGCTCTTCTTTCCAGAGTCTAAAATACAGCAAGAACCATGTGCATGCCCTGAAAAAAAGAAATGTGTTTCCTACTCATACAGACCATATGTACTTCAAATCTGCTTATAAAACTGATACAAACCACAGCTCCTCTTACATAAATGCTCTTTAGTTAATAGTCAGAATCATGTTGTGTTCGTGAACTGCGAAATATCATTTGAGCCCAAAATTCACTGGGTTTACCAGAAATGAACTCTTCCTTGTAGGAAGACACTGATCCTGGGGTTTAACTCCGTTTCTGAAGGGAAATTCAGACCAGAATTCTCATCCCTGAGAAACACTCTGTTTTAACGCATGAATCATCCTCTCCATTCCAGGGTCTCCAATACAGTAAGAAGCATGAGCATGCCAGGAAAAAAAGAACTGTGTTTCCTACTCATACGGAACATATGTAGTTCAACTCTGCTTATGAAACTAATAAAGACCACAGCTCCTCTTATATAAATGCTCTTTAGTTAATAGTGATAATTGCGTTGTGTTCTAGAACTGCGTAAAATCATTTTAGCCGAAAATATACTCGTTTTACCAGAAATGAAATCTTGCTTGTAGGAAGACACATATCCTGGGGTTCAACTCGGTTTCTGAAGGGAAATTCAGACCAGAGTTCTCATCCAAGAAACACACTCTGTTTTAATGCCAGAAGCAAGCTCTTCTCTCCAGGGTCGCCATACAGCAAGAACCATGAGCATTCCCTCAAAAAACAACTGTGCTTCCCACTCATACAGACCATATGTAAATCAACTCAGATTCTGAAACTGATACAAACCACAGCACCTCTTAAATAAATGCTCTTTAGTTCATAGAGAAAATCGCCATAGGTTGGTTAACTTGGAAAAATCATTTGAGCCCAAAATTCACTGGGTTTACCAGAAATGAACTCTTGCTTGTAGGAGGACACAGATCCTCGGGTTTAACTCCGATTCTGAAGGGAAAATCAGACCAGTGTTCTCATCCATAAAACACATCCTGTTTTAACGCAAGAAGCATCCTCTTCTTTCTTGCATCTCCAATACAGGAAAAATCATGAGAATGCCCAGAAAAAAATAACTGTGTTTCCTCCTCTTACACCCCATATGCAGTTCAACTCTACTTATGAAACTGATACAAACCACAGCTCCTCTTACATAAATGCTCTTTAGTTAATAGTGAGAATCCCGATGGGTTTCTGAACTGCGAAAAAACCATTTGAGCCCATAATCACTTGGTTTAACAGAAATGAACTCTTGCTTGTAGGAAGACACAGATCCTGTGGTTTACCTTTTTTTCTGAAGGTAAATTCAGACCAGTGTTCTCATCCATGAAACTCACTCTGTTTTCACGCAAGAAGCAAGCTCTTCTTTCCAGCATCTCCAATACAGCAAGAACCATGAGCAAGACCAGAAAAACAGAACTGAGTTTCCTACTCATATGGTGCATATGTAGTTGAACTCTGATTATGAAACTGATACAAACACCAGCTCCTCTTACATAAATGCTCTTTAGTTAATAGTGAGAATTGCGTTGGCTTCGAGAACTGCGAAAAATAATTTGAGCCCAAAATTCACCTGGTTTACCAGAAATGAACTCTTGATTGTAGTAAGACACAGATCATGGGGTTTAACTCCGTAACTGAAGGGAAATTCAGACCAGAGTTCTCATCCCTGAAAAACAACCTGTTTTAACGAAAGAAGCAAGCTCTTCTTTCCAGAGTCTAAAATACAGCAAGAACCATGAGCATGCCCTGAAAAAAAGAAATGTATTTCCTACACTTACGGACCATATGGAGTTCAACTCTGCTTACGAAACTGATACAAACCAGAGCTCCTCTTACATAACGTCTCTTTTGTTAATAGTGAGAATCATGTTCCATTGGTGTACTATGTTAAAACTTTTGAGCCCAAAATTCACTTTGTTTACCAGAAATGATCTCCTGCTTGTAGGACAACACAGATCCTGGGGTTTAACTCCGTTTGTGAAGGTAATTCAGACCAGAGTTCTCATCCCTGAAACACACACAGTTTTAACACAAGAAGCATGCTCTTCTCTCCAGCTCTCAAATACAGTAAGAAACATGAGCATTCCCAGAAAAAAAGAACTGTGTTTCCTACTCATACAGACCATATGTAGTTAAACTCTGCTTATGAAACTGATTCAAACCACAGCTCCTCTTACATAACTCCTCTTTAGTTAATAGTGAGAATTGCGTTGGGTTTCTGTACTGGGAAAAAACATTTGAGCACAAAATTCACTGGGTTTTCCTGAAATGAACTCTTGCTAGTAGGAAGACACAGATCGTGGGGTTTAACTCCATTTCTGAAGGTAAATTCAACCAGAATTCTCAACCCTGAAAAATACTCTGTTTTAAGTCAAGAATCATCCTTTTCTATCCAGCGTCTCCAATACAGCAAGAACCATGAGCATGCCCAGAAAAAAATAACTGTGTTTCCTACTCATACGGACCATATGTAGTTCAAATCTGCTTATGAAATGATACAGACTACAGCTCCTCTTACATAAATGCTCTTTAGTTAATAGTGATAATCGCGTTGGGTTCTAGAACTGTGTAAAGTCATTTGAGCCAAAAATTCACTTGGTTTGCCAGAAATGAACTCTTGCTGATAGGAAGACACAGATCCTGGGATTTAATTCCGTTTGTGAAGGGAAATTCAGAACGGAGTTCTCATCCATGAAACACATCCTGTTTTAACGCAAGAAGCATCCTCTTCTTTCTTGCATCTCCAATACAGGAAAAATCATGAGAATGCCCAAAAAAAAATAACTGTGTTTCCTCCTCTTACACCCCATATGCAGTTCAACTCTGCTTATGAAACTGATACAAACCACAGCTCCTCTTACATAAATGCTCTTTAGTTAATAGTGAGAATCGCGATGGGTTTCTGAACTGCGAAAAATCATTTGAGCCCAAAATCACTTGGTTTAACAGAAATGAACTCTTGCTTGTAGGAAGACACAGATCCTGTGGTTTACCTTTTTTTCTGAAGGTAAATTCAGACCAGTGTTCTCATCCATGAAACTCACTCTGTTTTCACGCAAGAAGCAAGCTCTTCTTTCCAGAGTCTAAAATACAGCAAGAACCATGAGCATGGTCTGAAAAAAAGTACTGTGTTTGCTATTCATACGGACCATATGTAGTTCAACTCTGCTTATGAAACTGATACAAACCACAGCTCCTGTTACATACATGATCTTTAGTTAATAGTGATAATCACGGTTGGTTACTAGAACTGTGTAAAATAATTTGAGCAGAAAATTCTCTTTGTTTAACAGAAATGAATTCTTGCTGGTAGGAGGACACAGATCCTGGGATTTAACTCCGTTTCTGAAGAGAAACTCAGACCAGAGTTCTCATCCCTGAAACACACTCTGCTTTAATGCAAGAATCATCCTCTTCTTTCCAGCGACTCCAATATAGTAAAAAATATGAGCATGCCCTGAAAAAAAACCTGTTTTTCCTACTCGTACAGACCATACGTAGTTCAACTGTGCTTATGAAACTGATACAAACCACAGCTCCTGTTACATACATGCTCTTTAGTTAATAGTGAGAATCACGTAGGGTTCGTGAACTGCGAAAAATCATTTGAGCCCAAAGTTCACTGGGTTTACCAGAAATGAACTCTTGCTTGTAGGAAGACACAGTTCCTGGGGTTTAACTCCATTTCTAAAGCGAAATTCAGTCCAGAATTCTCATCCCTGAAACACACACTGTTTTAACACAAGAAGCAAGCTCTTCTATCCAGAGTCTCAAATACAGTAAGAAACATGAGCATTCCCAGAAAAAATGAACTGTGTTTACTACTCATACGGACCATATGTAGTTAAACTCTGCTTATGAAACTGATTCAAACCACAGCTCCTCTTACATAACTCCTCTTTAGTTAATAGTGAGAATTGCGTTGGGTTTCTGTACTGGGAAAAAACATTTGAGCACAAAATTCACTGGGTATTCCTGAAATGAACTCTTGCTAGTAGGAAGACACAGATCGTGGGGTTTAACTCCATTTCTGAAGGTAAATTCAACCAGAATTCTCAACCCTGAAAAAAACTCTGTTTTAAGTCAAGAATCATCCTTTTCTATCCAGCGTCTCCAATACAGCAAGAACCATGAGCATGCCCAGAAAAAAAGAACTGTGTTTCCTACTCATACGGACCATATGTAGTTCAAATCTGCTTATGAAATGATACAGACTACAGCTCCTCTTACATAAATGCTCTTTAGTTAATAGTGATAATCGCGTTGGGTTCTAGAACTGTGTAAAGTCATTTGAGCCAAAAATTCACTTGGTTTGCCAGAAATGAACTCTTGCTGATAGGAAGACACAGATCCTGGGATTTAATTCCGTTTGTGAAGGGAAATTCAGAACGGAGTTCTCATCCATGAAACACATCCTGTTTTAACGCAAGAAGCATCCTCTTCTTTCTTGCATCTCCAATACAGGAAAAATCATGAGAATGCCCAAAAAAAAATAACTGTGTTTCCTCCTCTTACACCCCATATGCAGTTCAACTCTGCTTATGAAACTGATACAAACCACAGCTCCTCTTACATAAATGCTCTTTAGTTAATAGTGAGAATCGCGATGGGTTTCTGAACTGCGAAAAATCATTTGAGCCCAAAATCACTTGGTTTAACAGAAATGAACTCTTGCTTGTAGGAAGACACAGATCCTGTGGTTTACCTTTTTTTCTGAAGGTAAATTCAGACCAGTGTTCTCATCCATGAAACTCACTCTGTTTTCACGCAAGAAGCAAGCTCTTCTTTCCAGAGTCTAAAATACAGCAAGAACCATGAGCATGGTCTGAAAAAAAGTACTGTGTTTGCTATTCATACGGACCATATGTAGTTCAACTCTGCTTATGAAACTGATACAAACCACAGCTCCTGTTACATACATGATCTTTAGTTAATAGTGATAATCACGGTTGGTTACTAGAACTGTGTAAAATAATTTGAGCAGAAAATTCTCTTTGTTTAACAGAAATGAATTCTTGCTGGTAGGAGGACACAGATCCTGGGATTTAACTCCGTTTCTGAAGAGAAACTCAGACCAGAGTTCTCATCCCTGAAACACACTCTGCTTTAATGCAAGAATCATCCTCTTCTTTCCAGCGACTCCAATATAGTAAAAAATATGAGCATGCCCTGAAAAAAAACCTGTTTTTCCTACTCGTACAGACCATACGTAGTTCAACTGTGCTTATGAAACTGATACAAACCACAGCTCCTGTTACATACATGCTCTTTAGTTAATAGTGAGAATCACGTAGGGTTCGTGAACTGCGAAAAATCATTTGAGCCCAAAGTTCACTGGGTTTACCAGAAATGAACTCTTGCTTGTAGGAAGACACAGTTCCTGGGGTTTAACTCCATTTCTAAAGCGAAATTCAGTCCAGAATTCTCATCCCTGAAACACACACTGTTTTAACACAAGAAGCAAGCTCTTCTATCCAGAGTCTCAAATACAGTAAGAAACATGAGCATTCCCAGAAAAAATGAACTGTGTTTACTACTCATACGGACCATATGTAGTTAAACTCTGCTTATGAAACTGATTCAAACCACAGCTCCTCTTACATAACTCCTCTTTAGTTAATAGTGAGAATTGCGTTGGGTTTCTGTACTGGGAAAAAACATTTGAGCACAAAATTCACTGGGTATTCCTGAAATGAACTCTTGCTAGTAGGAAGACACAGATCGTGGGGTTTAACTCCATTTCTGAAGGTAAATTCAACCAGAATTCTCAACCCTGAAAAAAACTCTGTTTTAAGTCAAGAATCATCCTTTTCTATCCAGCGTCTCCAATACAGCAAGAACCATGAGCATGCCCAGAAAAAAAGAACTGTGTTTCCTACTCATACGGACCATATGTAGTTCAAATCTGCTTATGAAACTGATACAAACCACAGCTCCTCTTACATAAATGCTCTTCAGTTAATAGTGAGAATTGCGTAGGGTTCGTGAACTGCGAAAAATCATTTGAGCCCAAAAATCACTGGGTTTGCCAGAAATGCACTCTTATTGTAGGAAGACACAGATCCTGGGGTTAACTCCGTTACTGCAGGGAAATCAGACCAGAGTTCTCATCCTTGAAACACACTCTGTTTTAACGAAGAATCAAGCTCTTCTTTCCAGAGTCTAAAATACAGCAAGAACCATGAGCATGGCCTGAAAAAAAGAACTGTGTTTCCTAATCATACGGACCATATGTACTTCAACTCTGCTTATGAAACTGATACAGACTACACCTTGTCTTACATAATTGCTCTTTTTTTAATAGTGAGAATAGCGTTCGGTTCATGAACTTCGAAAAATCATTTGAGCCCAAAATTCACTGGGTTTACCAGAACTGAACACTTTCTTGTAGGAAGACTCAGATGCTGGGGTTTAACTCCGTTTCTGAAGACAAATTCAGACCAGAATTCTCAACCCTGAAAAACACTCTGTTTTAAAGCAAGAAGCAAGGTCTTCTTTCCAGCGTCTCCAATACAGCAAGAAACATGAGCATGCCCAGAAAAAAAGAACAGTGTTTCCTAATCATACGGACCATATGTACTTCAACTCTGCTTATGAAACTGATACAAACCACAGCTCCTCTTACATAAATCCTATTTAGTTAATAGTGAGAATAGCATATGGTTCGTGAACAGCGAAAAATCATTTGAGCAGAAAATTCACTGGATAACCAGAAATGAACTCTTGCTTGTAGGAAGACACAGATCCTGGGGTTTAACTCCTTTTCTGAAGGGAAATTCAGGCCAGAGTTCTCATCCCTGAAACACACTCTGTTTTAACGCAAGAAACAAGCTCTTCATTCTAGAGTCTAAAATACAGCAAGAACCATGAGCATGCCCTGAAAAAAAAAAAAAAACTGTGTTTCCTACTCATACGGACAATATGTAGTTCAACTCTGCTTATGAAACTGATACAAACCACAGCTCCTCTTACATAAATGCTCTTTGGTTAATAGTCAGAATCATGTTGTATTCGTGAACAGCGAAATATCATTTGAGCCCAAAATTCACTGGGTTTACCAGAAATGAACTCTTGCTTGTAGGAAGACACAGATCCTGGGGTTTAACTCCGTACTGAAGGGAAATTCAGACCAGAATTCTCATCCCTGAAAAACACTCTGTTTTAAGGCATGAATCATCCTCTACTTTCCAGGGTCTCCAATACAGTAAGAAGCATGAGCATGCCAGGAGAAAAAGAACTGTGTTTCCTAACCATACAGAACATATGTAGTTCAACTCTGCTTATGAAACTGATAAAGACAACAGCTCCTCTTACATAAATGCTCTTTAGTTAATAGTGAGAATAGCGTTGGGTTCGTGAACTGCGAAAAATCATTTGAGCCCTAAATTCACTGGGTTTACCAAAAATGAACTCTGGTTTGTAGGAAGACACAGATTCTGGGGTTTAACTCCGTTTCTGAAAGGAAATTCAGACCAGAATTCTCATCCCTGAGAAACACTCTGTTTTAAGGCATGAATCATCCTCTCCTTTCCAGGGTCTCCAATACAGTAAGAAGGATGAGCATGCCAGGAAAAAAAGAACTGTGTTTCCTACTCATACGGACCATATGTAGTTCAACTCTGCTTATGAAACTGATACAAACAACATCTCCTCTTACATAAAATCTCTTTAGTTAATAGTGAGAATCATGTTCTGTTGGTGTACTGTGTAAAGTCATTTGAGCCCAAAATTCACTTTGTTTACCAGAAATGAACTCCTGCTTTAGGGACAACACAGATCCTGGGGTTTAACTCCGTTTCTGAAGGGAAATTCAGAACATAGTTCTCATCCCTCAAACACACTCTGTTTAAATGCAAGAAGCTAGCTCTTCTTTCCAGAGTCTAAAATACAGCAAGAACCATGAGCATGCCCTGAAAAAAAGAACTGTGTTTCCTACTCATACAGATCATATGTAGTTCAAATCTGCTTATAAAACTGATACAAACCACAGCTCCTCTTACATAAACGCTCTTTAGTTAATAGCCAGATTCATGTTGTGTTCATGAACTGCGAAATATCATTTGAGCCCAAAATTCACTTTGTTTAACAGAAATGAACTCTTGCTTGTAGGAAGACACAGATCTTGGGGTTTAACTCCGTTTCTGAAGGGAAATTCTGCCCAGAGTCCTCATCCCTGAAACACACTCTGTTTTAACGCAAGAAGCAAGCTCTTCTTTCCAGAGTCTAAAATACAGCAAGAACCATGAGCATTCCCTGAAAAAAAGAACTGTGTTTCCTACTATTACGGACCATAAGTAGTTCAACCCTGCTTATGAAACTGATACAAACCACAGATCCTATTACATAAATGCTCTTTAGTTAATAGTCAGAATCAAGTTGGGTTCGTGAACTGCGAAATATCATTTGAGCCCAAAATTCACTGTGTATACCAGAAATGAATTCTTGCTTGTAGGAAGACACAGATCATGGGGTTTAACTCCCTTTCTGAAGGGAAATTCAGACCAGAGTTCTCAACCCTGAAAAAAACTCTATTTTAAGGCAAGAATCATACTCTTCTTTCCAGCGTCACCAATATATTAAGAACCATGAGCATGCCAAGAAAAAAAGAACTGTGTTTCCTACTCATACAGACCATATGTAGATCAACTCTGGTTATGAAACTGATACAAACCACAGCTCCTCTAACATAAATCCTCTTTAGTTAACAGTGAGAATCGCGTTGGGTTCGTGAACTGCGAAAAATCATTTGAGCCCAAAGTTCACTGGGTTTACCAGAAATGAACTCTTGCTTGTAGGAAGACACAGATCCTGGGGTTTAACTCCGTTTCTGAAGCGAAATTCAGACCAGAATTCTCATCCCTGAAACACACACTGTTTTAACACAAGAAGCAAGCTCTTCTATCCAGCGTCTCAAATACAGTAAGAAACAAGAGCATTCCCAGAAAAAAAGAACTGTGTTTCCTACTCATACAGACCATATGTAGTTAAACTCTGCTTATGAAACTGATTCAAACCACAGCTCCTCTTACATAATACCACTTTAGTTAATAGTGAGAAACGCGTTGGGTTTCTGTACTGGGAAAAAACATATGCGCACAAAATTCACTGGGTTTTCCTGAAATGAACTCTTGCTAGTAGGAAAACACAGATCCTGGGGTTTAACTCCATTTCTGAAGATAAATTCAACCACAATTCTCAACCCTGAAAAAAACTCGGTTTTAAGGCAAGAATCATCCTCTTCAATCCATCGTCTTCAATATAGCAAGAACTATGAGCATGCCCAGAAAAAAAGAACTGTGTTTCCTATTCATACGGACCATATGTAGTTCAACTCTGCTTATGAAATGATACAGACTACAGCTCCTCTTACATAAATGCTCTTTAGTTAATAGTGATAATCGGTTGGGTTCTAGAACTTTGTAAAATCATTTGAGCCGAAAATTCACTTGGTTTGCCAGAAATGAACTCTTGCTGGTAAGAAGACACACATACTGGGGTTTAACTCCGTTTGTGAAGGGAAATTCAGACCTGAGTTCTCATCCATGAAACACACCCTGTTTTAATGCAAGAAGCAAGCTCTTCTTTCCAGATTCTAAAATACAGCAAGAACCATGAGCATGCCCAGCAAAAGAGAACTGTGTTTCCTTCTCAAACAGACCATATGTATTTCAACTCTGCTTATGAAACTGATACAAACCACAGCGCCTCTTACATAAATCCTCTTTAGTTAATAGTGATTATCGTGTTGGGGTCTAGAACTGTGTAAAATCATTTGAGCTGAAAATTCACTTGGTTTACCAGAAATGAACTCTTGCTTGTAGGAAGACACAGATCATGGTGTTTAACTCCGTTTGTGAAGGGAAATTCAGACCAGATTTCTCATCCATGAAACACACTCTGTTTTAATGCAAGAAGCAAGCTTGTCTTTCCAGTATTTCCAATACAGCAAGAACCATGAGCATGCCCTGGAAAAAAAAAAACTGTTCTTCCTACTCATACGGAACATATGTAGTTCAACTTTGCTTATGAAACTGATACCAACCATAGCTCCTCTTACATAAATCCTCTGTAGTTATTAGTGAGAATAGAATAGGGTTCATGAACTGCAAACAATCATTTGAGCCCAAAATTCACTGGGTATACCAGAAATGAACTCTTGCCTGAAGGAAGACACAGATCCTGGGGTTTATCTCCGTTTCTGAAGGGAAATTCAGACCAGAGTTCACATCCCTGAAAAACACTCTGTTTTAACGCAAGAAGCAAGCTATTCTTTCCATAGTCTAAAATACAGCAAGAACCATGAGCATGCCCGGAATAAAAGAACTGTGTTTCCTACTCATACGGACCATATATACTTCAACTCTGCTCATGAAACTGAAACAATCCACAGCTCCGCTTTCATAAATGCTCTTTAGTTAATAGTGAGAATCATGTTGGGTTGGTGAACTGCAAAAAATCATTTGAGCCCAAAACTCACTGGGTATACGAGAAATTAACTCTTGCTTGTAGGAAGACACTGATCCTGGGGTTTAACTCCGTTTCTCAAGGGAAATTCAGACCAGAGTTCTCATCCCTGAAACACACTCTGTTTTAAGACAAGAAGCATCTTCTTCTTTCCAGCGTCACCAATACAGCAAGATCCAAGATCATGCCCAGAAAAAAAGAACTGTGTTTCCAAACTCATACGGACCATATGTAGTTCAACTCTGCTTATGAATCTGATACAAATCACAGCTCGTCTTACATAAAGTCTCTTTAGTTAATAGTGAGAATCATGTTCTGTTGGTGTACTGTGTAAAATCATTTGAGCCCAAAATTCACTTTGTTTACCAGAAATGAACTCCTGCTTGAGGGAAAACACAGATCTTGGTGTTTAACTAAGTTTCTGAAGGGAAATTCAGAAGAGAGTTCTCATCCCTGAAACACACTCTGTTTTAATGCAAGAAGCAAGCTCTTCTTTGCAGAGTCTAAAATACAGCAAGAACCATGAGCATGCCCTGAAAAAAAGAACTGTGTTTCCTACTCATACGGACCATATGTAGTTCAACTTTGCTAATGAAACTGATACAAACCACAGCTCCTCTTACATAAATGCTCTTAAGTTAATAGTCAGAATCATGTTGGTTTCGTGAACTGTGAAATATCATTTGAGCCCAAAATTCAATGGGTTTATCAGAAATGAACTCTTGCTTGTAGGAAGACACAGATCCTGGGGTTTAAACTCCGTTTCTGAAGGGAAATTCAGACCAGAATTCTCATCCCTGAAAAACACTCTGTTTTAAGGCATGAATCATCCTCTCCTTTCCAGGTTCTCCAATACAGTTATAAGCATGAGCATGCCAGGAAAAAAAGAATTGTGTTTCCTACTCATACGGACCATATGTAGTTCAACTGTGCTTATGAAACTGAAAGAGACCACAGCTCCTCTTACATAAATGCTCTTTAGTTAATAGTGAGAATAGCATTGGGTTCGTGAATTGCAATAAATCATTTGAGCCCAAAATTCAATCGGTTAACCAGAAATGAACTCTTGCTTGTAGGAAGACACAGATCCTGGGGTTTAACTCCGTTTCTGAAGGGATTTTCAGACCAGAGTTCTCATCCCTGAAACACACTCTGTTTCAACGAAGAAGAAAGTTCTTCTTTCCAGATTCTAAAATACAGCAAGAACAATGAGCATGGTCTGAAAAAAAGAACTGTGTTCCCTATTCATATGGACCATATGTAGTTCAAGTCTGCTTATGAAACTGATACAAACCACAGGTCCTCTTACATAAATGCTCTTTAGTTAATAGTGAGAATAGCGTTGGGTTCGTGAACTGCGAAAAATCTTTTGAGCCCAAAATTCCCACGGTTTACCAAAAAAGAACTCTTGCTTATAGGAAGACACAGATACTGGGGTATAAATCTGTTTCTGAAGCGAAATTCAGACCAGAATTCTCATCCCTGAAACACACACTGTTTTAACACAAGAAGCAAGCTCTTCTATCCAGCGTCTCAAATACAGTAAGAAACATGATCATTCCCAGGAAAAAAGAACTGTGTTTCCTACTCATACAGACCATATGAAGTTAAACTCTGCTTATGAAACTGATTCTAACAACAGCTCCTCTTACATAAATGCTCTTAAGTTAATAGTGATCATCGCATTCGGTTCTAGAACTGTGTAAAGTCATTTGAGCTGAAAATTTCCTTGGTTTACCAGAAAAGAACTCTTGCTTTTAGGAAGACACAGATCATGGGGTATAACTCCGTTTTTGAAGGTAAATTCAGACCAGAGTTCTCATCCTTGAAACACACTCTGTTTTAACGAAGAAGCAAGCTTTTCTTTCCAGAGTCTAAAATACAGCAAGAACCATGAGCATGGCCTGAAAAAAAGAACTGTGTTTCCTATCCATACGGACCATATGTAGTTCAACTCTGATTATGAAACTGATACAAACCACAGCGCCTCTTACATAAATCCTCTTTAGTTAATAGTGAGAATCATGTTGGGTTCGTGAACTGCGAAAAATCATTTCAGCCCAAAATTCACTGGGTTTACCAGAAAAGAACTCTTGCTTGTAGGAAGACATAGATCCTGGGGTTTAACTCCGTTTCTGAAGGGAAATTCAGACCACAGTTCTCATCCCTGAAACACACTCTGTTTTAACGAAGAAGCAAGCTCTTCTTTCCAGAGTCTAAAATACAGCAAGACCATGAGCATTCCCAGAAAAAAAAAGAACTGTGTTTCCTACTCATACGGACCATATGTAGATCAACTCTGCTTCTGAAATGATACAGACCACAGCTCCTCTTACATAAATGCTCTTTAGTTAATAGTGAGAATCGCGTTGGGTTCCTGAAATGTGAAAAATCATTTGAGCATAAATATTCACTGAGTTTAACAGAAATGATCTCTTGCTTGTAGGAGGAAACAGATCATGGGGTTTAACTCTGTTTCTGAAGGGAAATTCATAGCAGAGTTCTCATCCCTGAAAAACACTCTGTGTTATCGCAAGAAGCAATCTCTGCATTCCAGAGTCTAAAATACAGCAAGAAACATGAGCATGCCCCGAAAAAAGAACTGTGTTTCCAACTCATATGGATGATGTATATTTCAACTCTGCTTATGAAACTGATACAAACCACAGCTCCTCTTACATAAATGTACTTTAGTTAATAGTGAGAATCTTGTTGGGTTCCTGAACTGCCAAAAATCATTTGAGCCCCAAAATCACCGTGTTTACCAGAAATGAACTCTTGCTGTAGGGAGACACTGACCCTGGGGTTTAACTCAGTTTCTGAAGGGAAATTCAGACCAGAGTTCTTATCTCTGAAAAACACTCTGTTTTAAGGCAAGAATCATCCTCTTCTTTCCAGCGTCTCCAATACAGTAAGAAGCATGATCATTCCCAGAAAAAATGAACTGTGTTTCCTACTCATACGTACCATATGTAGTTCAACCCTGCTTATGAAATGATACAGAACACAGCTCCGCTTCCATAAATGCTCTTTAGTTAATAGTGAGAATCGGTTTGGGTTGGTGAACTGCGAAAAATCATTTGAGCCCAAAATTCACTTGGTTTAACAGAAATGAACTATTGCTTGTAGGAATACACAGATCTTGGGGTTTAACTCCGTTTCTGAAGGGAAATTCAGCACAGAGTCCTCATCCCTGAAACACACTCTGTTTTAACAAAAGCAGCAAGCTCTTCTTTCCAGAATCTAAAATACAGCAAGAACCATGAGCATGGTCTGAAAAAAAGAACTGTGTTTCCTATTCATACGGACCATATGTAGTTGAACTCTGCTTATGAAACTGATACACACCACACCTCCTCTTACATAAATCCTCTTTAGTTATTAATGAGAATAGCATAGGGTTCGTGAACTGGGAACAATCATTTGAGCCCAAAATTCACTGGGTATACCAGAAATGAACTCTTGCTTGTAGGAAGACAAGATCCTGTGGTTTAACTCCGTTACTGAAGCGAAATTAAGACCAGAGTTCTCATCCCTGAAAAACAATCTGTTTTAAGGCTAGAAGCAAGCTCTTCTTTCCAGAGTCTAAAATACAGCAAGAACCATGAGCATGCCCTGAAAAAAAGAAATGTGTTTCCTACTCATACGGACCATATGGAATTCAACTCTGCTTACGAAACTGATACAAACCATAGCTCCTCTTACATAAAGTCTCTTTTGTTAATAGTGAGAATCATGTTCTGTTGGTGTACTGTGTAAAAACTTTTGAGCCCAAAATTCACTTTGTTTACCAGAAATGATCTCCTGCTTGTAGGACAACACAGATCCTGGGGTTTAACTCTGTTTCTGAAGGTAATTCAGACCAGAGTTCTCATCCCTGAAACACAATCTGTTTTAACGTAGAAGCAAGCCCTTCTTTCCAGAATCTAAGTTACAGCAAGAACCATGAGCATGGCCTGAAAAAAAGAACAGTGTTTCCTACTCATACGGACCATATGTAGTTCAACTCTGCTCATGAAACTGATACAAACCACAGCTCCGCTTCCATAAATGCTCTTTAGTTAATAGTGAGAATCATTTTGGGTTGGTGAACTGCGAAAAATCATTTGAGCACAAAACTCCCTGGGTATACCAGAAATGAACTCTTGCTTGTAGGAAGACACTGATCCTGGGGTTTAACTCCGTTTGTGAAGGGAAATTCAGACAAGAGTTCTCACCCATGAAACACAGCCTGTTTTAATTCAAGAAGCAAGATCTTCTTTCCAGCGTCTCCAATACAGCATGAACCATGAGCATGCCCAGAATAAAAGAACTGTGTTTCCTACTAATATGGACTGTATGTAGTTGAACTCTGCTTATGAAACTGAAACAAACCACAGCTCCTCTTACATAAATGCTCTTTAGTTAATAGTGAAAATCGCGTTGTGTTCTAGAACTGTGTAAAATCATTTTAGCCGAAAATATACTCGTTTTACCAGAAATGAAATCTTGCTTGTAGGAAGACACAGATCCTGGGGTTCAACTCCGTTTCTGAAGGGAAATTCAGACCAGAGTTCTCATCCATGAAACACACTCTGTTTTAATGCCAGAAGCAAGCTCTTCTTTCCAGGGTCTCCATACAGCAAGAACCATGAGCATTCCCTCAAAAAAGAACTGTGCTTCCCACTCATACAGACCATATGTAAATCATCTCAGCTCCTGAAACTAATACAAACCACAGCACCTCTTAAATAAATGCTCTTTATTTAATAGAGAAAATCGCCATAGGTTGGTGAACTTGGAAAAATCATTTGAGCCCAAAATTCACTGTGTTTACCAGAAATGAACTCTTTCTTGTAGGAAGACACAGATCCTGGGATTTAACTCCGTTTCTGAAGGCAAATTCAGACCAGAGTTCTCATCCTTACAAAACATTCTGTTTTAATGCAAGAAGCAAGCTCTTCCTTCCGGCTTCTCCAATACAGCAAGAACCATGAGCATGCCCTGAAAAAAAAACTGTTCTTTCCTACTCATACGGACCATATGTAGTTCAACTCTGCTTGTGAAACTGATTCAAATCACAGCTCCTTTACATAAATGCTCTTTAGTTAATAGTGAGATTCATGTTGGGTCGTGAAATGCGAAAAATCATTTGAAACCGAAATTCAATGGGTTTACCAGAAATGAACTCTTGCTTGTAGGAAGACACTGATCCTGGGTTTAACTCCGTTTCTGAAGGCAAATTGAGACCAGAGCTCTCAACTCTGAAACACACTCTGTTTTAACGCAAGAAGCAAGCTCTTCTTTCCAGAGTCTTAAATACAGCAAGAACCATCAGCATGCCCAGAAAAAAAGAACTGTGTTTCCTACCCATACAGACCATATGCAGTTCATCTCTGCATATGAAACTGATACAAACCACAGGTCCTCTTACATAAATGCTCTTTTGTTAATAGTGAGAATCGTGTTGGATAAATGATGTGCAAAAAATCATTTCAGCCCAAAATTCACTGGGTTTACCAGAAATGAACTATTGCTTGTAGGAACACACAGATCCTGGGGTTTAACTCCGGTTCTGAAGGCAAATTCAGACCAGAGTTCGCAACCCTGAAAAAAACTCTGTTTTAAGGCAAGAATCATCCTCTTCTTTCCAGCATCTCCAACATAGTAAAAACCATGAGCATGCCAAGAAAAATGAACTGTGTTTCCTACCCATACAGACCATATGTAGTTCATCTCTGCTTATGAAACTGATACAAACCACACCTCCTCTTACATAAATGCTCTTTAGTTAATAGTGAGAATAGCGTTGGGTTCGTGAACTGCGAAATATCATTTGAGCCCAAAATTCCCACGGTTTACCAAAAAAGAACTCTTGCTTATAGGAAGACACAGATACTGGGGTATAAATCTGTTTCTGAAGCGAAATTCAGACCAGAATTCTCATCCCTGAAACACACACTGTTTTAACACAAGAAGCAAGCTCTTCTATCCAGCGTCTCAAATACAGTAAGAAACATGATCATTCCCAGAAAAAAAGAACTGTGTTTCCTACTCATACAGACCATATGTAGTTAAACTCTGATTATGAAACTGATTCTAACCACAGCTCCTCTTACATAAATGCTCTTAAGTTAATAGTGATTATCGCGTTCGGTTCTAGAACTGTGTAAAGTCATTTGAGCTGAAAATTTCCTTGGTTTACCAGAAATGAACTCTTGCTTTTAGGAAGAAACAGATCATGGGGTATAACTCCGTTTTTGAAGGTAAATTCAGACCAGAGGTCTCATCCTTGAAACACACTCTGTTTTAACGAAGAAGCAAGCTCTTCTTTCCAGAGTCTAAAATACAGCAAGAACCATGAGCATTCCCAGAAAAAAAAGAACTGTGTTTCCTACCCATACAGACCATATGTAGTTCAACTCTGATTATGAAACTGATACAAACAAGAGCGCCTCTTACATAAAACCTCTTTAGTTAATAGTGAGAATCATGTTGGGTTAGTGAACTGCGAAAAATCATTTCAGCCCAAAATTCACTGGGTTTACCAGAAAAGAACTCTTGCTTGTAGGAAGACATAGATCCTGGGGTTTAACTCCGTTTCGGAAGGAAAATTCAGACCAGAGTTCTCATCCCTGAAACACACTCTGTTTTAACGAAGAAGCAAGCTCTTCTTTCCAGAGTCTAAAATACAGCAAGAACCATGAGCATTCCCAGAAAAAAAAGAACTGTGTTTCCTACTCATACAGACCATATGTAGATCAACTCTGCTTCTGAAATGATACAGACCACAGCTCCTCTTACATAATTGCTCTTTAGTTAATAGTGATTATCGTGTTGGGGTCTAGAACTGTGTAAAGTCATTTGAGCTGAAAATTCACTTGGTTTACCAGAAATGAACTCTTTCTTGTAGGAAGACACAGATCATGGGGTTTAACTCCGTTTGTGAAGGGAAATTCAGACCAGATTTCTCATCCATGAAACACACTGTGTTTTAATGCAAGCAGCAAGCTCTTCTTTCCGGCTTCTACAATACAGCAAGAACCATGAGCATGCCCTGAAAAAAAAAACTGTTCTTTCCTACTCATACGGACCATATGTAGTTCAACTCTGCTTGTGAAACTGATTCAAACCACAGCTCCTTTACATAAATGCTCTTTAGTTAATAGTGAGATTCATGTTGGGTCGTGAACTGCGAAAAATCATTTGAACCCGAAATTCACTGGGTTTACCAGAAATGAACTCTTGCTTGTAGGAAGACACTGATCCTGTGTTTAACTCCGTTTCTGAAGGCAAATTGAGACCAGAGCTCTCAACTCTGAAACACACTCTGTTTTAACGCAAGAAGCAAGCTCTTCTTTCCAGAGTCTTAAATACAGCAAGAACCATCAGCATGCCCAGAAAAAAAGAACTGTGTTTCCTACCCATACAGACCATATGCAGTTCATCTCTGCATATGAAACTGATACAAACCACAGCTACTCTTACATAAATGCTCTTTTGTTAATAGTGAGAATCGTGTTGGGTTCATGATGTGCGAAAAATCATTTCAGCCCAAAATTCACTGGGTTTACCAGAAATGAACTATTGCTCGTAGGAAGACACAGATCCTGGGGTTTAACTCTGTTTCTGAGGGCAAATTTAGACCAGAGTTCTCAACCCTGAAAAAAAACTCTGTTTTAAGGCAAGAACCATCCTCTTCTTTCCAGCATCTCCAACATAGTAAAAACCATGAGCATGCCGAGAAAAAAAGAACTGTGTTTCCTATTCATACAGACCATATGTTGTTCAACTCTGAATATGAAACTGATACACACCACACCTCCTCTTACATAAATGCTCTTTAGTTAATAGTGAGAATAGCGATGGGTTCGTGAACTGCGAAAAATCATTTGAGCCCAAAATTCCCA
This sequence comes from Onychomys arenicola, assembly GCA_949786405.1. Classification (NCBI taxonomy): domain Eukaryota; kingdom Metazoa; phylum Chordata; class Mammalia; order Rodentia; family Cricetidae; genus Onychomys; species Onychomys arenicola. Next base: position 3,632,602 of record CATKUM010000040.1, on the reverse strand, counting down.
CGGTTTACCAAAAAAGATCTCTTGCTTATAGGAAGACACAGATACTGAGGTATAACTCCGTTTTTGAAGGTAAATTCAGACCAGAGTTCTCATCCCTGAAACACACTCAGTTTTAACGAAGAAGCAAGCTCTTCTTTCCAGAGTATAAAATACAGCAAGAACCATGAGCATGGCCTGAAAAAAAGAACTGTGTTTCCTATCAATACGGACCATATGTAGTTCAACTCTGATTATGAAACTGATACAAACCAAAGCGCCTCTTACATAAATCATCTTTAGTTAATAGTGAGAATCATGTTGGGTTTGTTAACTGCGCAAAATCATTTCAGCCCAAAATTCACTGGGTTTACCAGAAAAGAACTCTTGCTTGTAGGAAGACATAGATCCTGGGGTTTAACTCCGTTTCGGAAGGGAAATTCAGACCAGAGTTCTCATCCCTGAAACACACTCTGTTTTAACGAAGAAGCAAGCTCTTCTTTCCAGAGTCTAAAATACAGCAAGAACCATGAGCATTCCCAGAAAAAAAAGAACTGTGTTTCCTACTCATACAGACCATATGTAGATCAACTCTGCTTCTGAAATGATACAGACCACAGCTCCTCTTACATAAATGCTCTTTAGTTAATAGTGATTATCGTGTTGGGGTCTAGAACTGTGTAAAGTCATTTGAGCTGAAAATTCACTTGGTTTACCAGAAATGAACTCTTGCTTGAGGAAGACACAGATCATGGTGTTTAACTCCGTTTGTGAAGGGAAATTCAGACCAGATTTCTCATCCATGAAACACACTCTGCTTTAATGCAAGAAGCAAGCTCTTCTTTCCAGCATTTCCAATACAGCAAGTACCATGAGCATGCCCTGGAAAAAAAAACTGTTCTTTCCTACTCATACGGACCATATGTAGTTCAACTCTGCTTATGAAACTGATTCAAACCACAGCTCCTATTACATAAATGCTCTTTAATTAATAGTGAAATTCATGTTGGGTCGTGAACTGCGAAAAATCATTTGAGCCCAAAATTCACTGGGTTTACCAGAAATGAACTCTTGCTTGTAGGAAGACACTGATCCTGGGTTTAACTCCGTTTCTGAAGGCAAATTGAGACCAGAGTTCTCATCCGTGAAAAAAATTCTATTTTAAGTCAAGAATCATCCTCTTCTTCCAGCGTCTCCAAAACAGTAAGAAACATGAGCATTCCCAGAAAAAAAGAAGTGTGTTTCCTACTCATGCAGACCATATGTACTTCAACTCTGCCTATGAAACTGATTCAAACCACAGCTCTCCTTACATAAATCCTCTTTAGTTAATAGTGAGAATCACGTTGGGTTCGTGAACTGTGAAAAACCATTTGAGCCCAAAATTCACTGGGTTTACCTGAAATGAACTCTTTCTTATGAAGACACAGATCCTGGGATTTAACTCCGTTTCTTAAGGGAAATTCAGACCAGAATTCGGAACCCTGAAAAAAAATTTGTTTTAATGTAAGAATCAAACTTTTCTTTGCAGCGTCTCCAAAAGATTAAGAACCATGAGCATGCCCAGAAAAAAAGAACTGTGTTTCCTACTGATACAGACCATTTGTAGTTCAACTCTGCTTATGAATTGATACAGACCACAGCTCCTCTTACATATATGCTCTTTAGTTAATAGTGATTATCGCGTTGGGTTCTAGAACTGTGTAAAGTCATTTGAGCTGAAAATTCACTTTGTTTACCAGAAATGAACTCTTGCTTGTAGGAAGACACAGATCATGGGGTTTAACTCCGTTTCTGAAGGCAAATTCAGACCAGAGTTCTCATCCCTGCAAAACATTCTGTTTTAATGCAAGAAGCAAGCTCTTCTTTCTGGCTTCTCCAATACAGCAAGAACCATGAGCATGCCCTGAAAAAAAGAACTGTCTTTCCTACTCATACGGACCATATGTAGTTCAACTCTGCTTATGAAACTTATACAAACCATAGCACCTCTTACATAAATGCTCTTTAGTTAATAGTGAGAATCGCGTTGGATTCCTGAACTGTGAAAATCATTTGAGCATAAAAATTCACTGAGTTTAACAGAAATGATCTCTTGCTTGTAGGAGGAAACAGATCATGGGGTTTAACTCTGTTTCTGAAGGGAAATTCAGAGCAGAGTTCTCATCCCTGAAAAACACTCTGTGTTATCGCAAGAAGCAAGCTCTGCTTTCCAGAGTCTAAAATACAGCAAGAAACATGAGCATGCCCCGAAAAAAAGAACTGTGTTTCCTACATATATGGATGATGTATATTTCAACTCTGCTTATGAAACTGATACAAACCACAGCTCCTCTTACATAAATGTACTTTAGTTAATAGTGAGAATCTTGTTGGGTTCGTGAACTGCCAAAAATCATTTGAGCCCCAAATTCACCGTGTTTACCAGAAATGAACTCTTGCTGTAGGGAGACACTGACCCTGGGGTTTAACTCTGTTTCTGAAGGCAAATTCAGACCAGAGTTCTCATCCTGAAACACGCTCTGTTTTAATGCAAGAAGCAAGCTCTTCTTTCTAGAGTCTTAAATACAGCAAGAACCATGAGCATGCCCAGAAAAAAAGAACTGTGTTTCCTACCCATACACACCATATGTAGTTCATCTCTGCTTATGAAACTGATACAAACCATAGGTCCTCTTACGTAAATGCTCTTTTGTTAATAGTGAGAATCGTGTTGGGTTCATGATGTGCAAAAAATCATTTCAGCCCAAAATTCACTGGATTTACCAGAAATGAACTATTGCTTGTAAGAAGACACAGATCCTGGGGTTTAACTCCGTTTCTGAAGGCAAATTCAGACCACAGTTCTCAACCCTGAAAAAAAATCTGTTTTAAGGCAAGAACCATCCTCTTCTTTCCAGCATCTCCAACATAGTAAAAACCATGATCATGCCAAGAAAAAAAGAACTGTGTTTCCTATTCGTACTGACCATATGTAGTTCAACTCTGAATATGAAACTGATACACACCACACCTCCTCTTACATAAATGCTCTTTAGTTAATAGTGAGAATAGCGTTGGGTTTGTGAACTGCGAAATATCATTTGAGCCCAAAATTCCCACGGTTTACCAAAAAAGAACTCTTGCTTATAGGAAGACAAAGATACTGGGGTATAAATCTGTTTCTGAAGCGAAATTCAGACCAGAATTCTCATCCCTGAAACACACACTGTTTTAACACAAGAAGCAAGCTCTTCTATCCAGCGTCTCAAATACAGTAAGAAACATGAGCATTCCCAGAAAAAAAGAACTGTATTTCCTACTGATTCGGACCAATTGTAGTTCAACTCTGCTTCTGAAATGATACAGACCACAGCACCTCTTACATAAATGCTCTTTAGTTAAGAGTGATTATCGCGTTGGGTTCTACAACTGTGTAAAGTCATTTGAGCTGAAAATTCACTGGGTTTACCAGAAATGAACTCTTTCTTGAAGGAAGACACAGATCATGGGGTTTAATTCAGTTTCTGAAGGGGAATTCAGACCACAGTTCTCATCCCTGTAACACACTCTGTTTTAGTGCAAGAAGCAAGCCCTTCTTTCCAGAATCTAAAATGCAACAAGAACCATGAGCATGCCTTGAACAAAAGAACTGTGTTTCCTACTCATACGGACGATATGTATTTCAACTCTGCTTATGAAACTGATACAAACCACAGCTCCTCTTACATAAATGCTCTTTAGTTAATAGTGAGAATCACGTTGGGTTTGTGAACTGCGAAAAATCATTTGAGCCCGAAATTCACGTGGTTTACCAAAAATGAATTTTTGCTTGTAGGAAGACACTGACCCTGGGGTTTAACTCTGTTTCTAAAGGCAAACTCAGACCAGAATTAACATCCCGAAAAAACACTCTGTTGTTAGGCAAGAATCATCCTCCTCTTTCCAGTGTCTCCAAAAGAGTAAGAACCCTGAGCATGCAAAGGAAAAAAGAACTGTGTTTCCTATTCATACGGACCATATGTAGTTCAACTCTGAATATGAAACTGATACAAACCACACCTCCTCTTACATAAATGCTCTTTAGTTAATAGTGAGAATAGCATTGGGTTCGTGAACTGTGAAAAATCATTTGAGCCCAAAATTCCCACGGTTTACCAAAAAAGAACTATTGCTTGTAGGAAGACACAGATACTGGGGTATAAATCTGTTTCTGAAGGTAAATTCAGACCAGAGTTCTCATCCATGAAACACACTCTGTTTAGTGCAAGAAGCAAGCTCTTCTTTCCAGAGTCTAAAATACAGCAAGAACCATGAGCATGCCCAGAAAAAAAAGAACTGTATTTCCTACTCATACAGACCATGTGTAGTTCAACTCTGGTTATGAAACTGATACAAACCACAGCTCCTATTACATAAATGCTCTTTAGTTAATAGTGAGAATTGCGTTGGGTTCCTGAACTGTGACAAATCTTTTGATCCCAAACTTCACTGGGTTTACCAGAAATGAACTCTTGCTTGTAGGAAGACACTGATCCTGGAGTTTAACTCCGTTTCTGAAGGCAAATTGAGACCAGAGTTCTCATCCGTGAAAAAAATTCTGTTTTAAGGCAAGAATCATCCTCATCTTCCAGCGTCTCCAATACAGTAAGAAACATGAGCATTCCCAGAAAAAAAGAACTTTGTGTCCTACTCATGTAGACCATATGTAGTTCAACTCTGATTATGAAACTGATACAAACCACAGCTCCTCCTACATAAAAATACTTTAGTTAATAGTGAGAATCATGTTGGGTTCGTGAACTGCCAAAAATCATTTGAGCCCCAAATTCACCGTGATTACCAGAAATGAACTCTTGCTGTAGGGAGACACTGATCCTGGGGTTTAACCCTGTTTCTGAAGGCAAATTCAGACTAGAGTTCTCATCCCTAAAAAACACTGTGTTTTAATGCAAGAAGCAAGCTCTTCTTTCCGGCTTCTCCAATACAGCAAGAACCATGAGCATGCCCTGAAAAAAAGAACTGTGTTTCCTACTCATACGGACCATATGTAGTTCAAATCTGCTTATGAAACTGATACAAACCACAGCACCACTTACATAAATGCTCTTTAATTAATAGTGAGAATAGCGTTGGGTTCCTGACCACGAAAAATCATTTGAGCCCAAAATTCCCACGGTTTACCAAAAAAGAACTCTTGCTTGTAGGAAGACACAGATACTGGGGTATAAATCTGTTTCTGAAGGGAAATTCAGAGCAAAGTTCTCATCCCTGTAACACACTCTGTGTTATCGCAAGAAGCAAGCTCTGCTTTCCAGAGTCTAAAATACAGCAAGAAACACGAGCAGGCCATGAAAAAAAGAACTGTTTTTCCTACTCATATGGACGATATATATTTCAACTCTGCTTATGAAATTGATACAAACCACAGCTCCTCTTACGTAAATGTATTTTAGTTAATAGTGAGAATCATGTTGGGTTCGTGAACTGCCAAAAATCATTTGAGCCCCAAATTCACCGTGTTTACCAGAAATGAACTCGTGCTGTAGGGAGAAACTGACCCTGGCGTTTAACTCTGTTTCTGAAGGCAAATTCAGACCAGAGTTCTCATCCCTGAAACACACTCTGTTTTAATGCAAGAAGCAAGCACTTCTTTCCAGAGTCTAAAATACAGCAAGAACCATGGGCATGCCCAGAAAAAAGGAACTGTGTTTCCTACTCATGCAGACCATGTGTAGTTCAACTCTGCTTATGAAACTGATTCTAACCACAGCTCCTCTTACATAAATGCTCTTTAGTTAATAGTGAGATTCGCGTTGGGTTCCTGAACTGCGACAAATCAATTGAGCCCAAAAATCACTGGCTTAACCAGAAAAGAACTCTTGCTTGTAGGAAGTCACAGATCCTGGGTTTTAACTCCGTTTCTGAAGGCAAATTCAGAGCAGAGTTCTCATCCCTGAAAAAAAAAAACTCTGTCATAAGGCAAGAATCATCCTATTCTTTCCAGTGTCTCCAGAAGAGTAAGTACAATGAGCATGCCCAGAAAAAAAGACCTGAGTTTCCTACTGATACGGACCAATTGTAGTTCAACTCTGCTTATGCAATGATACAGACAACAGCTCCTCTTACATAAATGCTCTTTAGTTAATAGTGATTATCGCGTTGGGTTCTACAACTGTGTAAAGTCATTTGAGCTGAAAATTCACTGGGTTTACCAGAAATGAACTCTTGCCTGTAGGAAGACACTGACCCTGGGGTTTAACTCTGTTTCTGAAGGAAAATTCAGACTAGAGTTAACATCCCTAAAAAACACTCTGTTTTAAGGAAGAATCATCCTCTTCTTTCCAGCGTCTCCAAAAGAGTAAGAACCATGAGCATGCCCAGAAAAAAAGAACTGTGTTTCCTACTCATACGGACCAATTGTAGTTCAACTCTGCTTATGAAATGATATAGACCACAGCTCCTATTACATAAATGCTCTTTAGTTAATAGTGATTATCGCGTTGGGTTCTAGAACTGTGTAAAGTCATTTGAGCTGAAAATTTCCTTGGTTTACCAGAAATGAACTCTTGCTTTTAGGAAGATACAAATCATGGGGTATAACTCCGTTTGTGAAGGGAAATTCAGACCAGATTTCTCATCCCTGAAACACACTCTGTTTTAACGAAGAAGCAAGCTCTTCTTTCCAGATTCTAAAATACAGCAAGAACCATGAGCATGCCCAGAAAAAACGAACTGTGTTTCCTATTCATACGGACCATATGTAGTTCAACTCTGCTTATGAAACTGATACAAAGCACAGATCCTCTTACATAAATCCTCTTTAGTTAATAGTGAGAATAGCGTTGGGTTCGTGAACTGCCAAAATAATTTGAGCCCAAAATTCACTGGGTTTTTCAGCAATGAACTCTTGCTTATAGGAAGACACATTTCCTGGGGTGTAACTCCATTTCTGAAGGGAAATTCAGACCAGAATTCTCATACCTGAAAAACACTCTGTTTTTCGGCATGAATCATCCTCTTCTTTACAGGGTCTCCAATACAGTAAGAACCATGAGCATGCCGAGAACAAAAGACCCATGTATCCTACTCATACGGACCATATGTAGTTCAAATCTGCTCATGAAACTGATAGAAACCACAGCTCCTCTTACATAAATGCTCTTTAGTTAATAGTGAGAATAGCATAGGGTTCGTGAACTGCGAAAAATCATTTGAGCCAAAATACACTGGGTTTACCAGAAATGAACTCTTGCTTGTAGGGAGACACTGATCCTGGGGTTTAACTCCGTTTCTGAAGGCAAATTGAGACCAGAGTTCTCATCCGTGAAAAAAATTCTGTTTTAAGGCAAGAATCATCCTCTTCTTCCAGCGTCTCCAATTCAGTAAGAAACATGAGCATTCCCAGAAAAAAAGAAGTGTGTTTCCTACTCATACAGACCATATGTAGTTCAACTCTGCTTATGAAACTGATTCAAACTACAGCTCTTCTTACATAAATATTCTTTACTTAATAGTGAGAATCGCGTTGGGTTCGTGAACTGTGAAAAACCATTTGAGCCCAAAATTAAATGGGTTTACCTTAAATGAACTCTTTCTTGTAGGAAGACACAGGTCCTGGGATTTAACTCCGTTTCTGAAGGGAAATTCAGACCAGAATTCGCAACATGAAAAAAAAATTGTTTTAATGCTAGAATCAAACTCATCTTTGCAGCATCTCCAAAAGAGTAAGAACCATGAGCATGCCCAGAAAAAAAGAACTGTGTTTCCTACTGATACGGACCAATTGTAGTTCAACTCTGCTTATGAAATGATACAGACCACAGCTCCTCTTACATATATGCTCTTTAGTTAATAGTGATTATCGCGTTCGGTTCTAGAACTGTGTAAGTCATGTAATCCGAAAATTGACATTGTTTACCAGAAATGAACTCTTGCTTGTAGGAACACACACATCATGGGGTTTTAACTCCGTTTCTGAAGGGAAATTCCGACCAGAGTTCTCATCCCTGAAACACACTCTCTTTTAATGCAAGAAGCAAGGTCTTCTTTCCAGAGTCTAAAATACAGCAAGAACCATAAGCATGCCCCCCCAAAAAAGAACTGTGTTTCCTACTCATACAGACCATGTGTAGTTCAACTCTGCTTATGAAGCTGATACAAACCACAGCTCCACTTACATAAATGCTCTTTAGTTAATAGTGAGAATCATGTTGGGTTCGTGAACTGCAAAATATCATTTGAGCCCCAAATTCACGTGGTTTACCAGAAATGAACTCTTGCTTGTAGGAAGTCACAGATCCTGGGTTTTAACTCCGTTTCTGAAGGCAAATTCAGAGCAGAGTTCTCATCCCTGAAAAACCAAACTCTGTCATAAGGCAAGAATCTTCCTCTTCTTTCCAGTGTCTCCAAAAGAGTAAGTACAATGAGCATGCCCAGAAAAAATGAACTGTGTTTCCTACTGATACCGACCAATTGTAGTTCAACTCTGCTTCTGAAATGATACAGACCACAGCTCCTCTTACATAAATGCTCTTTAGTTAATAGTGATTATCGCGTTGGTTTCTACAACTGTGTAAAGTCATTTGAGCAGAAAATTCACTGGGTTTACCAGAAATGAACTCTTTCTTGAAGGAAGACACAGATCATGGAGTTTAATTCAGTTTCTGAAGGGAAATTCAGACAAGAGTTCTCATCCCTGTAACACACTCCGTTTTATTGCAAGAAGCGAGCTCTTCTTTCCAGAATCTAAAATGAAACAAGAACCATGAGCATGCCTTGAAAAAAAGAACTGTGTTTCCTACACATGCGGACGATATGTATTTCAACTCTGCATATGAAACTGATACAAACCACAGCTCCTCTTACATAAATGCTCTTTAGTTAATAGTGAGAATCGCGCTGGGTTCGTGAACTGCGAAAAATCATTTGAGCCCCAAATTCACCTGGTTTTCCAGAAATGATCTCTTGCTTGTAGGAAGACACTGACCCTGGGGTTTAACTCTGTTTCTGAAGGCAAATTCAGACCAGAGTTAACATCGCTAAAAAACACTCTGTTGTAAGGCAAGAATCATCCTCTTCTTTCCAGCATCTCCAATACAGTAAGAAACATTAGCATTCCCAGAAAACAAGAAGTGTGTTTCCTACTCATGAAGACCATATGTAGTTCAACTCTGCTTATGAAACTCATTCAAACCACAGCTCCTCTTACATAAATCCTCTTTAGTTAATAGTGAGAATCGCGTTGGGTTCGTGAACTGTGAAAAAACATTTGAGCCCAAAATTCACTGGGTTTACCTGAAATGAACTCTTTCTTGTAGGAAGACACAGATCCTGGGATTTAACTCCGTTTCTGAAGGGAAATTCAGACCAGAATTCGCAACCCTGAAACACACTCTGTTTTAACGAAGGAGCAAGCTCTTCTTTCCAGATTCTAAAATACAGCAAGAACAATGAGCATGCTTTGAAAAAAAGAACTGTGTTTCCTACTCATATGGACCATATGTAGTTCAACTCTGCTTATGAAACTGATACAAACCACAGCACCACTTACATAAATGCTCTTTAGTTAATAGTGAGAATAGCATTGGGTTCGTGAAGTGCGAAAAATCATTTGAGCCCAAAATTCCCACGGTTTACCAAAAAAGAACTCTTGCTTGTAGGAAGACACAGATACTGGGGTATAAATCTGTTTCTGAAGGGAAATTCATAGCAGAGTTCTCATCCCTGTAATACACTCTGTGTTATCGCAAGAAGCAAGCTCTGCTTTCCAGAATCTAAAATACAGCAAGAAACACGAGCATGCCCTGAAAAAAAGAACTGTGTTTCCTACTCGTATGGACGATATATATTTCAACTCTGCTTATGAAACTGATACAAACCACAGCTCCTCTTACATAAATGTACTTTAGTTAATAGTGAGAATCATGTTGGGTTCATGAACTGCGAAAAATCATTTGAGCCCCAAATTCACGTGGTTTACCAGAAATGAAATCTTGCTTGTAGGAAGACACAGATACTGGGGTACAAATCTGTTTCTGAAGGTAAATTCAGACCAGAGTTCTCATCCCTGAAACACACTCTGTTTTAATGAAGAAGCAAGCTCTTCTTTCCAGAGTCTAAAATACAGCAAGAACCATGAGCATGGCCTAAAAAAAGAACTGTTTTTCCTATTCATACGGACCATATGTAGTTCAACTCTGATTATGAAACTGATAAAAACCACAGCTCCTCTTCCATAAATGCTCTTTAGTTAATAATGAGAATCATGTAGGGTTCGTGTACTGCCAAAAATCATTTGAGCCCCAAATTCACCGTGTTTACCAGAAATGGACACTTGCTGTAGGGAGACACAGACCCTGGGATTTAACTCTGTTTCTGAAGGCAAATTCAGACCAGAGTTCTCATCCCTGAAAAACACTGTGTTTTAATGCAAGAAGCAAGCTCTTCTTTCCGACTTCTCCAATACAGCAAGAAGCATGAGCATGCCCTGAAAAAAAGAACTGACTTTCCTACTCATACGGACCATATGTAGTTCAACTCTGCTTATGAAACTGATACAAACCACAGCACCACTTACATAAATGCTCTTTAGTTAATAGTGAGAATAGCATTGGGTTCGTGAAGTGCGAAAAATCATTTGAGCCCAAAATTCCCACGGTTTACCAAAAAAGAACTCTTGCTTGTAGGAAGACACAGATACTGGGGTATAAATCTGTTTCTGAAGGGAAATTCAGAGCAGAGTTCTCATCCCTGTAATACACTCTGTGTTATCTCAAGAAGCAAGCTCTGCTTTCCAGAGTCTAAAATACAGCAAGAAACACGAGCATGCCCTGAAAAAAAGAACTGTGTTTCCTACTCGTATGGACGATATATATTTCAACTCTGCTTATGAAACTGATACAAACCACAGCTCCTCTTACATAAATGTACTTTAGTTAATAGTGAGAATCATGTTGGGTTCGTGAACTGCGAAATATCATTTGAGCCCCAAATTCACGTGGTTTACCAGAAATGAAATCTTGCTTGTAGGAAGTCACAGATCCTGGGTTTTAACTCCGTTTCTGAAGGCAAATTCAGAGCAGAGTTCTCATCCCTGAAAAACCAAACTCTGTCATAAGGCAAGAATCTTCCTCTTCTTTCCAGTGTCTCCAAAAGAGTAAGTACAATGAGCATGCCCAGAAAAAATGAACTGTGTTTCCTACTGATACCGACCAATTGTAGTTCAACTCTGCTTCTGAAATGATACAGACCACAGCTCCTCTTACATAAATGCTCTTTAGTTAATAGTGATTATCGCGTTGGTTTCTACAACTGTGTAAAGTCATTTGAGCAGAAAATTCACTGGGTTTACCAGAAATGAACTCTTTCTTGAAGGAAGACACAGATCACGAAGTTTAATTCAGTTTCTGAAGGGAAATTCAGACGAGAGTTCTCATCCCTGTAACACACTCCGTTTTATTGCAAGAAGCAAGCTCTTCTTTCCAGAATCTAAAATGAAACAAGAACCATGAGCATGCCTTGAAAAAAAGAACTGTGTTTCCTATTCATGCAGACGATATGTATTTCAGCTCTGCATATGAAACTGATACAAACCACAGGTCCTCTTACATAAATGCTCTTTTGTTAATAGTGAGAATCGTGTTGGGTTCATGATGTGCAAAAAATCATTTCAGCCCAAAATTCACTGGGTTTACCAGAAATGAACTATTGCTTGTAAGAAGACACAGATCCTGGGGTTTAACTCCGTTTCTGAAGGCAAATTCAGACCAGAGTTCGCAACCCTGAAAAAAAATCTGTTTTAAGGCAAGAATCATCCTCTTCTTTCCAGCATCTCCAACATAGTAAAAACCATGAGCATGCCAAGAAAAAAAGAACTGTGTTTCCTATTCATACGGACCATATGTAGTTCAACTCTGAATATGAAACTGATACACACCACACCTCCTCTTACATAAATGCTCTTTAGTTAATAGTGAGAATAGCGTTGGGTTCGTGAACTGCGAAATATCATTTGAGCCCAAAATTCCCACGGTTTACCAAAAAAGAACTCTTGCTTATAGGAAGACAAAGATACTGGGGTATAAATCTGTTTCTGAAGCGAAATTCAGACCAGAATTCTCATCCCTGAACCACACACTGTTTTAACACAAGAAGCAAGCTCTTCTATCCAGCGTCTCAAATACAGTAAGAAATATGAGCATTCCCAGAAAAAAAGAACTGTGTTTCCTACTCATACAGACCATATGTAGTTAAACTCTGCTTATGAAACTGATTCTAACCAGAGCTCCTATTACATAAATGCTCTTAAGTTAATAGTGATTATCGCGTTGGGTTCTAGAACTGTGTAAAGTCATTTGAGCTGAAAATGTGTTTGAGCTGAAGTGTGTTTCCTACTCATACGGATGATATGTAGTTCAACTCTGCTTATGGGACTGATACAAACCACAGCTCCTCTTACATAATTGCTCTTTAGTTAATAGTGAGAATCATGTTGGGTTCATGAACTGCGAAATATCATTTGAGCCCCAAATTCACCGTGTTTACCAGAAATGAACTCTTGCTGTAGGGAGACACTGACCCTGGGGTTTAACTCTGTTTCTGAAGGCAAATTCAGACCAGAGTTCTCATCCCTGAAACACACTCTGTTTTAATGCAAGAAGCAAGCTCTTCTTTCCAGAGTCTAATATAGAGCAAGAACCATGAGGATGCCCTGAAAAAAAGAAGTGTGTTTGCTACTCATACGGATGATATGTAGTTCAACTCTGCTTATGAGACTGATACAAACCACAGCTCCTCTTACATAATTGCTCTTTAGTTAATAGTGAGAATCATGTTGGGTTCATGAACTGCGAAATATCATTTGAGCCCCAAATTCATGTGGTTTACCAGAAATGAACTCTTGCTTGTAGGAATACAATGACCCTGGGGTTTAACTATGTTTCTGAAGGAAAATTCAGACCAGAGTTAACATCCCTAAAAAACACTCTGTTTTAAGGCAAGAATCATCCTCTTCTTTCCAGCGTCTCCAAAAGAGTAAGAACCATGAGCATGCCCAGAAAAAAAGAACTGTGTTTCCTACTCATACGGGCAAATTGTAGTTCAACTCTGCTTATGAAATGATACACACCACAGCTCCTCTTACATAAATGCTCTTTAGTTAATAGTGATTATCGCGTTGGATTCTAGAACTGTGTAAAGTCATTTGAGCTGAAAATTTCCTTGGTTTACCAGAAATGAACTCTTGCTTTTAGGAAGACACAGATCATGGGGTATAACTCGGTTTGTGAAGGGAAATTCAGACCAGAGTTCTCATCCCTGAAACACACTCTGTTTTAACGAAGAAGCAAGCTCTTCTTTCCAGATTCTAAAATATAGCAAGAACCATGAGCATGGCCTGAAAAAATGAACTGTGTTTCCTATTCATAGGGATCATATGTAGTTCAAATCTGATTATGAAACTGATACAAACCACAGCTCCTCTTACATAAATCCTCTTTAGTTAATAGTGAGAATAGCGTTGGGTTCGTGAACTGCAAAAAATCATTTGAGCCCAAAATTCACTGGGTTTACCAGCAATGAACTCTTGCTTATAGGAAGAAACAGAACCTGGTGTGTAACTCGGTTTCTGAAGGGAAATTCAGACCAGAATTCTCATACCTGAAAAACACTCTGTTTTTAGGCATGAATCATTCTCTTCTTTACAGGGTCTCCAATACAGTAAGAACCAATAGCATGCCAAGAACAAAAGAACTGTGTTTCCTACTCATACGGACCATATGTAGTTCAAATCTCCTTATGAAATTGATGGAGACCACACCTCCTCTTACATAAATGCTCTTAAGTAAATAGTGATCATCCTGTTGGGTTCTAGAAGTGTGGAAAAAATTTGAGCCGAAAATTCACTAGGTTTACCAGAAATGAACTCTAGCTTGTAGGAAGACACAGATCATGGGGTTTAACTCCGTTTCTGAAGGGAAATTCAGACCAGTGTTCTCATCCATGAAATACACTCTGTTTTAATGCAAGAAGTAAGGTCTTCTTTCCTGAGTCTCCAATACAACAAGAACCATGAGCATGCCCAGAAAAAAAGGAACTGTGTTTCCTACTCATACAGACCATATGTAGTTCAAATCTGCTTATGAAACTGATACAAACCACAGCTCCTCTTACATTAAAGCTCTTTAGTTAATAGTGAGGAAAGCGTTGGTTTTGTGAACTGCGAAAAATCATTTGAGTCCAAAATTCCCTGGGTTTACGAGATCTGAACTCTGCCTTGTAGGAAGACACTGACCCTGGGGTTTAACTCTGTTTCTGAAGGCAAATTCAGACCAGAGTTAACATCGCTAAAAAACACTCTGTTGTAAGGCAAGAATCATCCTCTTCTTTCCAGCATCTCCAATACAGTAAGAAACATTAGCATTCCCAGAAAACAAGAAGTGTGTTTCCTACTCATGAAGACCATATGTAGTTCAACTCTGCTTATGAAACTCATTCAAACCACAGCTCCTCTTACATAAATCCTCTTTAGTTAATAGTGAGAATCGCGTTGGGTTCGTGAACTGTGAAAAAACATTTGAGCCCAAAATTCACTGGGTTTACCTGAAATGAACGCTTTCTCGTAGGAAGACACAGATCCTGGGATTTAACTCCGTTTCTGAAGGGAAATTCAGACCAGAATTCGCAACCCTGAAACACACTCTGTTTTAACGAAGGAGCAAGCTCTTCTTTCCAGATTCTAAAATACAGCAAGAACAATGAGCATGCTTTGAAAAAAAGAACTGTGTTTCCTACTCATACGGACGATATGTATTTCAACTCTGCTTATGAAACTGATACAAACCACAGTTCCTCTTACATAAATGCTCCTTAGTTAATAGTGAGAATCATGTTGGGTTCATGAACTGCGAAAAATCATTTGAGCCCCAAATTCACGTGGTTTACCAGAAATGAAATCTTGCTTGTAGGAAGACACAGATACTGGGGTACAAATCTGTTTCTGAAGGTAAATTCAGACCAGAGTTCTCATCCCTGAAACACACTCTGTTTTAATGAAGAAGCAAGCTCTTCTTTCCAGAGTCTAAAATACAGCAAAAACCATGAGCATGGCCTAAAAAAAGAACTGTTTTTCCTATTCATACGGACCATATGTAGTTCAACTCTGATTATGAAACTGATAAAAACCACAGCTCCTCTTCCATAAATGCTCTTTAGTTAATAATGAGAATCATGTAGGGTTCGTGTACTGCCAAAAATCATTTGAGCCCCAAATTCACCGTGTTTACCAGAAATGGACACTTGCTGTAGGGAGACACTGACCCTGGGATTTAACTCTGTTTCTGAAGGCAAATTCAGACCAGAGTTCTCATCCCTGAAAAACACTGTGTTTTAATGCAAGAAGCAAGCTCTTCTTTCCGACTTCTCCAATACAGCAAGAAGCATGAGCATGCCCTGAAAAAAAGAACTGACTTTCCTACTCATACGGACCATATGTAGTTCAACTCTGCTTATGAAACTGATACAAACCACAGCACCACTTACATTAAAGCTCTTTAGTTAATAGTGAGAAAAGCGTTGGTTTTGTGAACTGCGAAAAATCATTTGAGTCCAAAATTCCCTGGGTTTACGAGATCTGAACTCTGCCTTGTAGGAAGACACAGATCCTGGGGTTTAACTCCGTTTCTGTAGGGAAATTCAGACCAGAATTCTCATCCGTGAAAAACACTCTGTGTTATCGCAAGAAGCAAGTTTTGCTTTCCAGAGTCTAAAATACAGCAAGAAACACGAGCATGCCCTGAAAAAAAGAACTGTTTCCTACTCTTATGGACGATGTATATTTCAACTCTGCTTATGAAACTGATACAAACCACAGCTCCTCTTACATAAATGTACTTTAGTTAATAGTGAGAATCATGTTGGGTTCGTGAACTGCCAAAAATCATTTGAGCCCCAAATTCACCGTGTTTACCAGAAATGAACTCTTGCTGTAGGGAGACACTGACCCTGGGGTTTAACTCTGTTTCTGAAGGCAAATTCAGAACAGAGTTCTCATCTCTGAAACACACTCTGTTTTAATGAAAGAAGCAAGCTCTTCTTTCCAGAGTCTAAAATACAGCAATAACCATGAGCATGCCCTGAAAAAAAGAACTGTGTTTCCTATCCATACAGACCATATGTAGTTCAACTCTGATTGTGAAACTGATACAAACCACAGCACCTCTTACATAAATTCTCTTTAGTTAATAGTGAGAATCATGTTGGGTTCGTGAACTGCGAAAAATCATTTCAGCCCAAAATTCACTGGGTTTACCAGAAAAGAACTCTTGCTTCTAGGAAGACATAGATACTGGGGTTTAACTCCGTTTCTGAAGGGAAATTCAGACCAGAGTTCTCATCCCTGAAACACACTCTGTTTTAACGAAAAAGCAAGCTCTTCTTTCCAGAGTCTAAAATACAGCAAGAACCATGAGCATTCCCAGAAAAAAAAGAACTGTGTTTCCTACTCATACAGACCATATGTAGATCAACTCTGCTTCTGAAACTGATACAAACCACAGCTCCTCTTACATAAATGCTCTTTAGTTAATAGTGAGAATCACCTTGGGTTCGTGAACTGCGAAAAATCATTTGAGCCCGAAATTCACTTGGTTTACCAGAAATGAATTCTTGCTTGTAGGAAGACACTGACCCTGGGGTTTAACTCTGTTTCTGAAGTTAAATTCAGACCAGAGTTCTCATCCATGAAACACACTCTGTTTAGTGCAAGAAGCAAGCTCTTCTTTCCAGTGTCTCCAAAAGAGTAAGTACAATGAGCATGCCCAGAAAAAATGAACTGTGTTTCCTACTGATACCGACCAATTGTAGTTCAACTCTGCTTCTGAAATGATACAGACCACAGCTCCTCTTACATAAATGCTCTTTAGTTAATAGTGATTATCGCGTTGGTTTCTACAACTGTGTAAAGTCATTTGAGCTGAAAATTCACTGGGTTTACCAGAAATGAACTCTTTCTTGAAGGAAGACACAGATCATGGAGTTTAATTCAGTTTCTGAAGGGAAATTCAGACAAGAGTTCTCATCCCTGTAACACACTCCGTTTTATTGCAAGAAGCAAGCTCTTCTTTCCAGAATCTAAAATGAAACAAGAACCATGAGCATGCCTTGAAAAAAAGAACTGTGTTTCCTACTCATGCGGACGATATGTATTTCAACTCTGCATATGAAACTGATACAAACCACAGCTCCTCTTACATAAATGCTCTTTAGTTAATAGTGAAAATCTCGCTGGGTTCGTGAACTGTGAAAAATCATTTGAGCACCAAATTCACCTGGTTTTCCAGAAATGATCTCTTGCTTGTAGGAAGACACTGACCCTGGGGTTTAACTCTGTTTCTGAAGGCAAATTCAGACCAGAGTTAACATCCCTAAAAAACACTCTGTTGTAAGGCAAGAATCATCCTCTTCTTTCCAGCATCTCCAATACAGTAAGAAACATTAGCATTCCCAGAAAAAAAGAAGTGTGTTTCCTACTCATGAAGACCATATGTAGTTCAACTCTGCTTATGAAACTCATTCAAACCACAGCTCTTCTTACATAAATCCTCTTTAGTTAATAATGAGAATCGCGTTGGGTTCGTGAACTGTGAAAAACCATTTGAGCCCAAAATTCACTGGGTTTACCTGAAATGAACTCTTTCTTGTAGGAAGACACAGATCCTGGGATTTAACTCCGTTTCTGAAGGGAAATTCAGACCAGAATTCGCAACCCTGAAACACACTCTGTTTTAACGAAGAAGCAAGCTCTTCTTTCCAGATTCTAAAATACAGCAAGAACAATGAGCATGCCTTGAAAAAAAGAACTGTGTTTCCTACTCATTCAGACGATATGTATTTCAACTCTGCTTATGAAACTGATACAAACCACAGCTCCTCTTACATAAATGCTCCTTAGTTAATAGTGAGAATCATGTTGGGTTCATGAACTGCGAAAAATCATTTGAGCCCCAAATTCACGTGGTTTACCAGAAATAAAATCTTGCTTGTAGGAAGACACAGATACTGGGGTATAAATCTGTTTCTGAAGGGAAATTCATACCAGAGTTCTCATCCCTGAAACACACTCTGTGTTATCGCAAGATCAAGCTCTGCTTTCCAGATTCTAAAATACAGCAAGAAACACGAGCATGCCCTGAAAAAAAGAACTGTGTTTCATACTCATATAGACGATATATATTTCAACTCTGCTTATGAAACTGATACAAACCAGAGCTCCTCTTACATAAATGTACTTTAGTTAATAGTGAGAATCATGTTGGGTTCGTGAACTGCCAAAAATCATTTGAGCCCCCAATTCACCATGTATACCAGAAATGAACTCTCGCTGTAGGGAGACACTGACCCTGGGGTTTAACTCTGTTTCTGAAGGCAAATTCAGACCAGAGTTCTCATCCCTGCAACACACTCTGTTTAATGCAAGAAGCAAGCTCTTCTTTCCAGAGTCGAAAATACAGCAAGAACCATGAGCATGCCCAGAAAAAAGGAACTGTGTTTCCTACTCATGCAGACCATGTGTAGTTCAACTCTGCTTATGAAACTGATACAAACCACAGCTCCTCTTACATAAATGCTCTTTAGTTAATAGTGAGAATCGCTTTGGGTTCATGAATTGCAACAAATCATTTGAGCCCCAAAATCACTGGTTTAACCAGAAAAGAACTCTTGCTTATAGGAAGACACAGATCCTGGGTTTTAACTCCGTTTCTGAAGGCAAATTCAGAGCAGAGTTCTCATCCCTGAAAAACAAAACTCTGTCATAAGGGAAGAATCATCCTCTTCTTTCCAGTGTCTCCAGAAGAGTAAGTACAATGAGCATGCCCAGAAAAAAAGAACTGTGTTTCCTACTGATACGGACCAATTGTAGTGCAACTCTGCTTCTGAAATGATACAGACCACAGCTCCTCTTACATAAATGCTCTTTAGTTAATAGTGATTATCGTGTTGGGTTCTCCAACTGTGTAAAGTCATTTGAGCTGAAAATTCACTTGGTTTACCAGAAATGAACTCTTTCTTGAAAGAAGACACAGATCATGGGGTTTAATTCAGTTTCTGAAGGGAAATTCAGTCCAGAGTTCTCATCCCTGTAACACACTCTGTTTTATTGCAAGAAGCAAGCTCTTCTTTCCAGAATCTAAAATGCAACAAGAACCATGAGGATGCCTTGAAAAAAAGAACTGTGTTTCCTACTCATGCGGACGATATGTATTTCAACTCTGCTTATGAAACTGATACAAACCACACCTCCTCTTACATAAATGCTCTTTAGTTAATAGTGAGAATCTTGTTGGGTTCCAGAACTGCGAAAAATCATTTGAGCCCCAAATTCACGTGGTTTACCAGAAATGAACTCTTGCTGGTAGGAAGACACTGATCCTGGGGTTTAACTCCGTTTCTGAAGGTAAATTGAGGCCAGAGTTCTCATCCGTGAAAAAATTCTGTTTTAAGGCAAGAATCATTCTCTACTTCCAGCGTCTCCAATACAGTAAGAAACATGAGCATTCCCAGAAAAAAAGAAGTGTGTTTCCTACTCATGAAGACCATATGTAGTTCAACTCTGCTTATGAAACTCATTCAAACCACAGCTCCTCTTACATAAATCCTCCTTAGTTAATAGTGAGAATCATGTTGGGTTCGTGAACTGTGAAAAACCATTTGAGCCCAAAATTCACTGGGTTTACCTAAAATGAACTCTTGCTTGTAGGAAGACTCAGATCCTGGGTTTTAAGTCCGTTTCTGAAGGGAAATTCAGACCTGAGTTCTCATCCGTGAAACACACTCTGTTTTAACGCAAGAAGCAAGCTCTTCTTTCCAGAGTCTAAAATACAGCAAGAACCATGAGCATGGCCTGAAAGAAAGAACTGTGTTTTCTATTCATAGGGACCATATGTAGCTCAACTCTACTTATGAAACTGATAGAGACCACACCTCCTCTTACATAAATGCTCTTTAGTTAATAGTGACAAAAGCGTTGGTTTCGTGAACTGCGAAAAATCATTTGAGTTCAAAATTCCCTGGGCTTACGAGATCTGAAGGCTGCCTTGTAGGAAGACACAGATGCTGGGTTTTAACTCCGTTTCTGTAGGGAAATTCAGACCAGAATTCTCATCCGTGAAAAACACTCTGTGTTTTCGCAAGAAGCAAGCTCTGCTTTCCAGAGTCTAAAATACAGCAAGAAACAGGAGCATGCCCTGAAAAAAAAGAACTGTGTTTCCTACTCATATGGACGATATATATTTCAACTCTGCTTATGAAACTGATACAAACCACAGCTCCTCTTACATAAATGTACTTTAGTTAATAGTGAGAATCATGTTGGGTTCGTGAACTGCCAAAAATCATTTGAGCCCCAAATTCACCGTGTTTACCAGAAATGAACTCTTGCTGTAGGGAGACACTGACCCTGGGGTTTAACTCTGTTTCTGAAGGCGAATTCAGACCAGAGTTCTCATCCCTGAAACACACTCTGTTTTAATGCAAGAAGCAAGCTCTTCTTTCCAGAGTCTAATATAGAGCAAGAACAATGAGCATGCCCTGAAAAAAAGAAGTGTGTTTGCTACTCATACGGACGATATGTATTTCAACTCTGCTTATGAAACTGATACAAACCACAGCTCCTCTTACATAATTGCTCTTTAGTTAATAGTGAGAATCATGTTGGGTTCATGAACTGCGAAATATCATTTGAGCCCCAAATTCATGTGGTTTACCAGAAATGAACTCTTGCTTGTAGGAAGACAATGACCCTTGGGTTTAACTATGTTTCTGAAGGCAAATTCAGACCAGAGTTAACATCCCTAAAAAACACTCTGTTTTAAGGCAAGAATCATCCTCTTCTTTCCAGCGTCTCCAAAAGAGTAAGAACCATGAGCATGCCCAGAAAAAAAGAACTCTGTTTCCTACTCACACGGGCAAATTGTAGTTCAACTCTGCTTATGAAATGATACAGACCACAGCTCCTCTTACATAAATGCTCTTTAGTTAATAGTGATTATCGCGTTGGTTCTAGAACTGTGTAAAGTCATTTGAGCTGAAAATTTCCTTGGTTTACCAGAAATGAACTCTTGCTTTTAGGAAGACACAGATCATGGGGTATAACTCGGTTTGTGAAGGGAAATTCAGACCAGAGTTCTCATCCCTGAAACACACTCTGTTTTAACGAAGAAGCAAGCTCTTCTTTCCAGATTCTAAAATACAGCAAGAACCATGAGCATGGCCTGAAAAAATGAACTGTGTTTCCTATTCATAGGGATCATATGTAGTTCAAATCTGATTATGAAACTGATACAAACCACAGCTCCTCTTACATAAATCCTCTTTAGTTAATAGTGAGAATAGCGTTGGGTTCGTGAACTGCAAAAAATCATTTGAGCCCAAAATTCACTGGGTTTACCAGCAATGAACTCTTGCTTATAGGAAGAAACAGATCCTGGTGTGTAACTCGGTTTCTGAAGGGAAATTCAGACCAGAATTCTCATACCTGAAAAACACTCTGTTTTTAGGCATGAATCATTCTCTTCTTACAGGGTCTCCAATACAGTAAGAACCAATAGCATGCCAAGAACAAAAGAACTGTGTTTCCTACTCATACGGACCATATGTAGTTCAAATCTCCTTATGAAATTGATGGAGACCACAGCTCCTCTTACATAAATGCTCTTAAGTTAATAGTGATCATCGTGTTGGGTTCTAGAAGTGTGGAAAAAATTTGAGCCGAAAATTCACTAGGTTTACCAGAAATGAACTCTAGCTTGTAGGAAGACACAGATCATGGGGTTTAACTCCGTTTCTGAAGGGAAATTCAGACCAGTGTTCTCATCCATGAAATACACTCTGTTTTAATGCAAGAAGTAAGGTCTTCTTTCCTGAGTCTCCAATACAACAAGAACCATGAGCATGCCCAGAAAAAAAGGAACTGTGGTTCCTACTCATACAGACCATATGTAGTTCAAATCTGCTTATGAAACTGATACAAACCACAGCTCCTCTTACATTAAAGCTCTTTAGTTAATAGTGAGAAAAGCGTTGGTTTTGTGAACTGCGAAAAATCATTTGAGTCCAAAATTCCCTGGGTTTACGAGATCTGAACTCTGCCTTGTAGGAAGACACAGATCCTGGGGTTTAACTCCATTTCTGTTGGGAAATTCAGACCAGAATTCTCATCCATGAAAAACACTCTGTGTTATCGCAAGAAGCAAGTTTTGCTTTCCAGAGTCTAAAATACAGCAAGAAACACGAGCATGCCCTGAAAAAAAGAACTGTTTCCTACTCTTATGGACGATGTATATTTCAACTCTGCTTATGAAACTGATACAAACCACAGCTCCTCTTACATAAATGTACTTTAGTTAATAGTGAGAATCATGTTGGGTTCGTGAACTGCCAAAAATCATTTGAGCCCCAAATTCACCGTGTTTACCAGAAATGAACTCTTGCTGTAGGGAGACACTGACCCTGGGGTTTAACTCTGTTTCTGAAGGCAAATTCAGAACAGAGTTCTCATCTCTGAAACACACTCTGTTTTAATGAAAGAAGCAAGCTCTTGTTTCCAGAGTCTAAAATACAGCAATAACCATGAGCATGCCCTGAAAAAAAGAACTGTGTTTCCTACTCATACGGATGATATGTATTTCAACACTGCTTATGAAACTGATACAAACCACAGCTCCTCTTACATAAATGCTCTTTAGTAAATAGTGAGAATCATGTTGGGTTCCAAACTGCGAAATATCATTTGAGCCCCAATTTCGTGTGGTTTACCAGAAATGAACTCTTGCTTGTAGGAAGACACTGACCCTGGGGTTTAACTCTGTTTCTGAAGGCAAATTCAGACCAGAGTTAACATCCCTAAAAAACACTCTGTTTTAAGGCAAGAATCATCCTCTTCTTTCCAGCGTCTCCAGAAGAGTAAGAACCATGAGCATGCCCCTAAAAAAAGAACTGTGTTTCCTACTCATATGGACCAATTGTAGTTCAACTCTGCTTATGAAATGATACAGACCACAGCTCCTCTTACATAAATATTCTTTAGTTAGTAGTGATTATCGCATTGGGTTCTAGAACTGTGTAAAGTCATTTGAGCTGAAAATTTCCTTGGTTTATCGGAAATGAAATCTTGCTTTTGGAAGACACAGATCATGGGGTATAACTCCGTTTGTGAAGGGAAATTCAGACCAGAGTTCTCATCCCTGAAACCCACTCTGTTTTAACGAAGAAGCAAGCTCTTCTTTCCAGATTCTAAAATACAGCAAGAACAATGACCATGGCCTGAAAAAAAGAACTGTGTTTTCTATTCATACAGACCATATGTAGTTCAACTCTGAATATGAAACTGATACAAACCACAGCTCCTCTTACATAAATGCTCTTTAGTTAATAGTGAGAATAGCGTTGGGTTTGTGAACTGTGAAAAATCATTTGAGCCCAAAATTCCCAAGGTTTACCAGAAAAGATCTCTTGCTTGTAGGAAGACACAGATACTGGGGTATAAATCTGTTTCTGAAGGTAAATACAGACCAGAGTTCTCATCCCTGAAACACACTCCGTTTTA
The DNA here is from genome assembly GCA_949786405.1 of Onychomys arenicola. NCBI lineage: Eukaryota > Metazoa > Chordata > Mammalia > Rodentia > Cricetidae > Onychomys > Onychomys arenicola. Next base: position 3,609,045 of record CATKUM010000040.1, on the reverse strand, counting down.
ACGAAGAAGCAAGTTCTTCTTTCCAGAGTCTAAAATACAGCAAGAACCATTAGCATGGCCTGAAAAAAATAACTGTGTTTCCTATTCATAGGGATCATATGTAGTTCAACTCTGATTATGAAACTGATACAAACCACAGCTCCTCTTATATAAATCCTCTTTATTAATAGTGAGAATAGCGTTGGGTTCGTGAAATACAAAAAATCATTTGAGCCCAAAATTCACTGGGTTTACCACCAATGAACTCTTGCTTATAGGAAGACACAGATCCTGGGGTGTAACTCTGTTTCTGAAGGGAAATTCAGACCAGAATTCTCATACCTGAAAAACACTCAGTTTTTAGGCATGAATCATCCTCTTCTTTACAGGGTCTCCAATACAGTAAGAACCATGAGCATGCCAAGAACAAAAGAACTGTGTTTCCTACTCATACGGACCATATGTAGTGCAAATCTGCTTATGAAACTGATAGAGGCCACAGCTCCTCTTACATAAATGCTCTTTAGTTAATAGTGATAATCGCGTTGGGTTCTAGAACTGTGGAAAAAATTTGAGCCGAAAATACACTAGGTTTACCAGAAATGAACTCTTGCTTGTAGGAAGACACAGATCATGGGGTTTAACTCCGTTTCTGAAGGGACATTCTGACCAGTGTTCTCATCCATGAAATACACTCTGTTTTAATGCAAGAAGTAAAGTCTTCTTTCCAGAGTCTCCAATACAACAAGAACCATGAGCATTCCAGAAAAAAAGGAACTGTGTTTCCTTCTCATACAGACCATATGTAGTTCAAATCTGCTTATGAAACTGATACAAACCACAGCTCCTCTTACATTAATGCTCTTTGGTTAATAGTGAGAATCGTGTTCTGTTGGTGTACTGTGTAAAAACATTTGAGCCCAAAATTCACTTTGCTAACCAGAAATGAATTCCTGCTTGTAGGAAAACACAGATCCTGTGGTTTTACTCCGTTTCTGAAGGCAAATTCAGACCAGAGTTCTCATCCCTGAGAAGCACTCTCTTTTAACATAGTAGCAAGCTCTTCTTTCCAGAGTATAAAATACAGCAAGAACCATGAGCATGCCCTGAAAAAAAGTAATGGGTTTCCTACTCATATGGACCATATGTAGTTCAACTCTGCTTATGAAACTGATACAATCCACAGCTCCGCTTATATAAATGCTCTTTAGTCAATAGTGAGAATCGCTTTGGTTTCGTGAACTGTAAGAAATCATTTGAGCCCAAAATTCACTAGGTTAACCAGAAATGAACTCTTGCTTGTAGGAAGACACAGATCCTGGGGTTTAATTCCGTTTCTGAAGGGAAATTCAGACCAGAGTTCTCATCCCTGAAAAACACTCTGTTTCAAGGCAAGATACATCCTCTTCTATCCAGCGTCTCCCATACAGTAAGAAACATGAGCATTCCCAGAAAAAATGAACTGTGTTTCCTACTTATACAGAGCATATGTAGTTCAACTCTGCTTATGAAATGATACAGACCACAGCTCCGCTTATATAAATGCTCTTTAGTCAATAGTGAGAATCGCTTTGGGTTCGTGAGATGCAAAAAACCATTTGAGCCCAAAATTCACTTGGTTTAACAGAAATGAACTCTTGATTGTAGGAAGACACAGATCCTGGGGTTTAACTCCGTTTCCGAAGGGAAATTCAGACCAGAATTCTCACCCCTGAAACAACACTGTTTTAACACAAGAAGCAATCTCTTCTTTCCAGAGTCTAAAACACAGCAAGAACAATGAGCATGCCTTGAAAAAAAGAACTGTGTATCCTACTCATAAGGACCATATGTAGTTCAACTCTGCTTATGAAACTGATACAAACCACAGCTCTGCTTACATAAATGCTCTTTAGTTAATACTGATAATCGCCTTGGTTTGTGAAGTGCGAAAAATCATTTGAGCCCAAATTCACAGGTTTTACCAGAAATGAACTCTTGCTTGTAGGAAAACACAGAACCTGGGGTTTAACTCCAATTCTGAAGGTAAATTCAGACCAGTGTTCTCATGTATGAAACACATGCTATTTAACGCAAGAAGCATCCTCTTCTTTTCAGCATCCCCAATACAGCAAGAAATATGAGAATGCCCAGTAAAAAAGAACTGTGTTTCCTCCTCATACAGACCATACGGAGTTCAACTCTGCTTATGAAACTGACACAAACCGCTGCTCATCTTACATAAATGCTCTTTAGTGAATAGTGAGAATCGTGATTGGTTTCTGAACAGTGAAAAATCATTTGAGCCCAAAATTCACTTGGTTTACCAGAAATGAACTATTGCTTGTAGGAAGACACAGATCATGTGGTTAAACTCTGTTTCTGAAGGGAAATTCAGACCAGTTTTCTCATCCATGGAACACACTCTGTTTTCACACAAGAAGAGAGCTCTTCTTTCCAGCGTCTCCAATACAGCAAGAACCATGAGCATGCCTTCAAAAAAGAACTGTTTTTCCTACTCATACAGACCATATGTAGATCAACTCTGCTTATGAAACTGATACAAACCACAGCTCCTCTTAAATAAAAGCTGTTTAGTTAATAGTGAGAATCGCATTGGGTTTTTGAACTGTTTAAAATCATTTGAGTCAAAAATTCACTTGGTTTACCAGAAATGAACTCTTGCTTGTAGGAAGGCACAGATCCTAGTGTTTAACTCCGTTTCCGAAGGCAAATTCAACCAAAATTCTCAACCCTGAAAAACACTCTGTATTAAGGCAAGAATCATCCTCTTCGTTCCAGCTTCTCCAATAACGTACGAATCATGAGCATGCCCAGAAAAAAAAAAATGTGTTTCCTACTCATAGGGACCATATGTGGTTCAACACTGCTTATGGAATGATACACACTCCAGCTCCTCTTACATAAATTCTCTTTAGTTAATAGTTATAATCGCCTTGCGTTGGTGAACTGCGATAAAACATTTGAGCCCAAAATTCACTGGGTTTACCAGAAATGAACTCTTGCTTGTACGAAGACACAGATCCTGGTGATTAACTCCGTTTTTGAAGGGAAATTCAGACCAGAGTTCTCATCCATGAAACACATGCTGTTTTAAATCAAGAAGCATCCTCTACTTTTCAGCGTCTGCAATACAGCAAGAACCACGAGAATGCCCAGAAAAAAAGAAATGTGTTTCTTGCTCATACAGACCATATGCAGTTCATCTCTGCTTATGAAACTGACACAAACAACAGCTCCTCTTACATAAATTCTCTTTAGTTTATAGTGAGAATCGCAATGGGTTTCTGAACTGTGAAAAATCATTTGAACAAAAATTCCCTTCGTTTACCAGAAATGAACTCTTGCTTGTAGGAAGACACAGATCCTGTGGTTTACCTCTGTTTCTGAAGGCAAATTCAGACCAGAGTTCTCATCTCTGAAAAACACTATGTTTTAAGGCAAGAATCATCCTCTTCTTTCCAGCGTCTCCAATATATTAAGAAACATGAGCATGCCTAGAAAAAAGAACTGTGTTTCCTACTCATACAGACCATATGTATTTCAACTCTGCTTATGAAACTGATACAAACCACAGCGCCTCTTACATAATTCCTCTTTAGTCCATAGTGAGAATAGCATAGGGTTAGTGAACTGCGAAAAATCATTTGAGACCTAAATTCACCTGGTTTACCAGAAATGAACTCTTGCTTGGAGGAAGACACAGATCCTGGGGTTTAACTTTGTTTCTGAAGGGAAATTCAGACCAGAGTTCTCATCCCTGAAACTCACTCTGTTTTAACGCAAGAAGCAAGCTCTTCTTTCCAGAGTCTAAAATACAGCAAGAACCATGAGCATGCCCTGAAAAAAAGAACTGTGTTTCCTACACATACGGACCATATGTAGTACAACTCTGCTTATGAAACTGATACAGACCACACCACCTCTTACATAATTACTCTTTATTTAATAGTGAGAATAGCGTTGAGTTTCTGAACTGCGAAAAATCATTTGAGACCAAAATTCACTGGGTTTACCAGAATTGAACTCTTGCTTGTAGGAAGACTGAGATCCTGGGGTTTAAATCCATTTCTGAAGGGAAATTCAGACCACTGTTCTCATCCCTGAAAAACACTCTCTTTTAAGGCAAGAATCATCCTCTTCTTTCCTGCATCGCCAATATATTAAGAAACATGAGCATGCCCAGAAAAAAAGAACTGTGTTTCTGACTAATACAGACCATATGTATTTCAACTCTGCTTATGAAACTGATACAAACCACAGCGCCTGTTACATAATTCCTCTTTAGTCAATAGTGAGAATAGCGTAGGGTTCGTGAACTGCGAAAAATCATTTGAGAACTAATTTCACCTGGTTTACCAGAAATGAACTCTTGCTTGTAGGAAGACACAGATCCTGGGGTTTAACTTTGTTTCTGAAGGGAAATTCAGACCAGAGTTATCATCCATGAAACACACCTATTTTAATGCAAGAAGCAAGCTCTTCTTTCCAGCTTCACCAATACAGCAAGAACCATGAGCATGCCCTGAAAAAAAGAACTGTGTTTCCTAATCATACGGACCGTATGTAGTTCAACTCTGCTGATGAAACTGATACAACCCACGGCCCCTCTTACATAAATGCTCTTTAGTTAATAGTGAGAATCGTGTTGGGTTCGTGAATTGCAAAAAATCATTTGAGCCCAAAATTCACTGGGTTAACCAGAAATGAACTCTTGCTTGTAGCAAGACACAGATCATGTGGTTTAACTCCATTTCTGATGGGAAATTCAGACCAGAGTTCTCTTCCCTGAAACACACTCTGTTTTATCGCAAGAAGCAAGCTCTTCTTTCCAGCTTCACCAATACAGCAAGAACCATGAGCATGCCCTGAAAAAAAGAACTGTATTTCCTACTCATAAGAAACATATGTAGTTCACCTCTGCTTATGAAACTGATACAAACCACGGCTCCTCTTTCCTAAATGCTATTTAGTTAATAGTGAGAATCAAGTTTGGTTCCTGAACTGCGAAAAAATCATTTGAGCCCAAAATTCCCTGGGTTTACCAGAAATGAACTATTGCTTGTAGCAAGACACAGATCCTGGGGTTTAACTCCGTTTGTGAAGGGAAATTCAGACCAGAGTTCTCATCCATGAAACACACCTATTTTAATGCAAGAAGCAAGCTCTTCTTTCCAGCCTCTTCAATATAGTAAGAAACATGAGCATGCCTAGAAAAAAAAACTGTGTTTCCTACTCCTACAGACCATATGTAGTTCAACTCTGCTTATGAAACTGATACAAAGCACGGCTCCTCTTACTTAAATGCAATTTAGTTAAGAGTGAAAATCATGTTTGGTTCATGAACTGCGAAAAAATCATTTGAGCCCAAAATTCCCTGGGTTTACCAGAAATGAAGTCTTGCTTGTAGGAAGACACAGATCCTGGGGTTTAAATCCATTTTTGAAGGGAAATTCAGACCACTGTTCTCATCCCTGAAAAACACTCTGTTTTAAGGCAAGAATCATCCTCTTCTTTCCAGCGTCTCAAATATAGTAAGAAACATGAGCATTCCCTGAAAAAAAAACCTGTGTTTCCTACTCATACGCACCATATGTAGTTCAACTCTAATTATGAAATGATACAGACCGCAGCTCCTCTTACATAAATTCTCATTAGTTAATAGTAAGAATATCGTTGGGTTCCTGAACTGGGAAAAATCATTTGAGCCCATAATTCAATGGTTTTACCAGAACTGAACTCTTGCTTATAGGAAGACAAAGATCCTGGGGTTTAACTCCGTTTCTGACCGCAAATTAGGACCAGAATACTCAACCTTGAGAAACACTCTGTTTTAAGGCAAGAATCATCCTCTTCTTTCCAGCGTCTCCAATATAGTAAGAAACATGAGCATGTCCAGAAAAAAAGAACTGTGTTTTCTACTCATACGGACCATATTTAGTTCAACTCTTCTTATGAAACTGATACAAACCACAGCTCCTCTTACATTAATGCTCTTTAGTTAATAGTGAGAATCAGTTTGGCTTTCTGAACTGCGAAAAATCATTTGAGCCCAAAATTCACTTTGTTTACCAGAACTGAACTCTTGCTTGTAGAAAGACACAGATCCTGGGGTTTAACTCCGTTTCTGAAAGGAAATTCGGACCAGAGTTCTCATCCCTGAAAAACACTCTGTTTTAAGGCAAGAATCATCCTCTTCTTTCCAGCGTCCCCAATATAGTAAGAAACATGAGCATTCCCAGAACAAAAGAACTATGTTTTCTACTCATACGGACCATATGTAGTTCAACTCTGCTTACGAAACTGATACAAAACCAAAGCTCCTCTTACATTAATGCTCTTTAGTTAATAGTGAGAATCGGTTTGGGTTGCTGACCTGTGAAAAATCATTTGAGCCCAAAAATCGTTTTGTTTACCACAAATGAACACTTGCGTGTAGGAAGACACAGATCCTGGGGTTTAACTCCATTTCTGCAGGGAAATTCAGACCAGAGTTCTCATCCCTAAAACACACTATGTTATAACGCAAGAAGCAAGCTCTTCTTTCCAGAGTCTAAAATAGAGCAAGAAGCATGAGAATGCCCTGAAAAAAAAGAACTATGTTTCCTACACATAAGGACCATATGAAGTTCCACTCTGCTTATGAAACTGATACAAACCACTGCTCCTCTTACATAAATCCTCTTTAGTTAATAGTGAGAATCATGTTCTGTTCGTGAACTATGAAAAATCATTTGAGCCCCAAAATCACTGGGTTTACCAGAAATGAACTCTTGCTTGTAGTAAGACACAGATTCTGGGGTTTAACTCCGTTTATGAAGGCAAATTCAGACCAGAATTCTCAACCCTGAAAAACACTCTGTTTTAAGGCAAGAATCATCCTCTTCTTTCCAGCGTCTCCAATACAGTAAGAACCATGAGCATGCCAGAAAAAAAGAACTGTGTTGCCTACTCATACCGACCATATGTAGTTCAACTCTGCTTATGAAATGATACAGACCGCAGCTCCTCTTACATAAATGTTCTTTAATTAAAGGTGATAATCGCGTTGGGTTCTAGAACTGTCTAAAGTCATTTGAGTGGAAAATTCTCTTGGTTTACAGGAAATGAACTATTGCTTGTAGAAAGAAACAGATCATGGGGTTTAACTCCGTTTATGAAGGCAAATTCAGACCAGATTTCTAAACCCTGAAAAACACTCTGTTTTAAGGCAAGAATCATCCTCTTCTTTCCAATACAGTAAGAAATGTGAGCATGCCCAGAAAAAAAGAATTGTGTTTCCTACTCAAACGGGCCATATGTAGTTCAACTCTTTTTATGAAACTGAACAAACCTCGGCTCCTCTTACATAAATGCTCTTTAGTTAATAGTGAGAATCACGTTGGGTTCGTGAACTGCAAGAAATCATTTGGGCCAAAAAATCACTGGGTTTACCAGAAATGAACTCTTGGTTGTAGGAAGACACTGATCATGGGGTTTAACTCCGTTTCTGAAGGCAAATTCAGACCAGAGTACTCATCCCTGAAAAACACTCTGTTTTAAGACAAGAATCATCCTCTTCTTTCCAGCATCTCAAATATAGTAAGAAACATGAGCATGCCAAAATCAAAGAACTGTGTTTCCAACTCATACAGAAAATATGTAGTTCAACTCTGCTTATGAAACTGATACAAACCACAGCTCCTCTTAAATAAATCCTCTTTAGATAATAGTGAGAATCAGTTTGGGTTGCTGAACTCCGAAAAATCATTTGAGCCCAAAATTCACTTTGTTTACCAGAAATGAACACTTGCTTGTAGGAAGACACAGATCATGGGGTTTAACTGTGTTTCTGAAGAGAAATTCATACCAGAGTTCTCATTCCTGAAACTCACTCTGTTTTATCGCAAGAAGCAAGCTCTTCTTTCCAGAGTCTAAAATACAGCAAGAACCATGAGCATGCCCTGAAAAAAAGAACTGTGTTTCCTACACATACTGACCATATGTAGTTCAACTCTGCTTATGAAACTGATACAGACCACACCTCCTCTTACATAATTACTCTTTATTTAATAGTGAGAATAGCGTTGAGTTTCTGAACTGCAAAAAATCATTTGAGCCCAAAATTCACTGGGTTAACCAGAAATGAACTCTTGCTTGTAGGAAGACATAGATCCTGTGGTTTAACTCCATTTCTGATGGGAAATTCAGACCAGAGTTCTCATCCCTGAAACACACTCTGTTTTATCGCAAGAAGCAAGCTCTTCTTTCCAGACTCTAAAATACAGCAAGAAACATGAGCATGCCCTTAAAAAAATAACTGTATTTCCTACTCATAAGAAACATATGTAGTTCAACTCTGCTTATGAAACTGATACAAAGCACGGCTCCTCTTACTTAAATGCAATTTAGTTAAGAGTGAAAATCATGTTTGGTTCATGAACTGCGAAAAAATCATTTGAGCCCAAAATTCCCTGGGTTTACCAGAAATGAAGTCTTGCTTGTAGGAAGACACAGATCCTGGGGTTTAAATCCATTTTTGAAGGGAAATTCAGACCACTGTTCTCATCCCTGAAAAACACTCTGTTTTAAGGCAAGAATCATCCTCTTCTTTCCAGCGTCTCAAATATAGTAAGAAACATGAGCATTCCCTGAAAAAAAAACCTGTGTTTCCTACTCATACGCACCATATGTAGTTCAACTCTAATTATGAAATGATACAGACCGCAGCTCCTCTTACATAAATTCTCATTAGTTAATAGTAAGAATATCGTTGGGTTCCTGAACTGGGAAAAATCATTTGAGCCCATAATTCAATGGTTTTACCAGAACTGAACTCTTGCTTATAGGAAGACAAAGATCCTGGGGTTTAACTCCGTTTCTGACCGCAAATTAGGACCAGAATACTCAACCTTGAGAAACACTCTGTTTTAAGGCAAGAATCATCCTCTTCTTTCCAGCGTCTCCAATATAGTAAGAAACATGAGCATGTCCAGAAAAAAAGAACTGTGTTTTCTACTCATACGGACCATATTTAGTTCAACTCTTCTTATGAAACTGATACAAACCACAGCTCCTCTTACATTAATGCTCTTTAGTTAATAGTGAGAATCAGTTTGGCTTTCTGAACTGCGAAAAATCATTTGAGCCCAAAATTCACTTTGTTTACCAGAACTGAACTCTTGCTTGTAGAAAGACACAGATCCTGGGGTTTAACTCCGTTTCTGAAAGGAAATTCGGACCAGAGTTCTCATCCCTGAAAAACACTCTGTTTTAAGGCAAGAATCATCCTCTTCTTTCCAGCGTCCCCAATATAGTAAGAAACATGAGCATTCCCAGAACAAAAGAACTATGTTTTCTACTCATACGGACCATATGTAGTTCAACTCTGCTTACGAAACTGATACAAAACCAAAGCTCCTCTTACATTAATGCTCTTTAGTTAATAGTGAGAATCGGTTTGGGTTGCTGACCTGTGAAAAATCATTTGAGCCCAAAAATCGTTTTGTTTACCACAAATGAACACTTGCGTGTAGGAAGACACAGATCCTGGGGTTTAACTCCATTTCTGCAGGGAAATTCAGACCAGAGTTCTCATCCCTAAAACACACTATGTTATAACGCAAGAAGCAAGCTCTTCTTTCCAGAGTCTAAAATAGAGCAAGAAGCATGAGAATGCCCTGAAAAAAAAGAACTATGTTTCCTACACATAAGGACCATATGAAGTTCCACTCTGCTTATGAAACTGATACAAACCACTGCTCCTCTTACATAAATCCTCTTTAGTTAATAGTGAGAATCATGTTCTGTTCGTGAACTATGAAAAATCATTTGAGCCCCAAAATCACTGGGTTTACCAGAAATGAACTCTTGCTTGTAGTAAGACACAGATTCTGGGGTTTAACTCCGTTTATGAAGGCAAATTCAGACCAGAATTCTCAACCCTGAAAAACACTCTGTTTTAAGGCAAGAATCATCCTCTTCTTTCCAGCGTCTCCAATACAGTAAGAACCATGAGCATGCCAGAAAAAAAGAACTGTGTTGCCTACTCATACCGACCATATGTAGTTCAACTCTGCTTATGAAATGATACAGACCGCAGCTCCTCTTACATAAATGTTCTTTAATTAAAGGTGATAATCGCGTTGGGTTCTAGAACTGTCTAAAGTCATTTGAGTGGAAAATTCTCTTGGTTTACAGGAAATGAACTATTGCTTGTAGAAAGAAACAGATCATGGGGTTTAACTCCGTTTCTGAAGGCAAATTCAGAGCAGATTTCTAAACCCTGAAAAACACTCTGTTTTAAGGCAAGAATCATCCTCTTCTTTCCAATACAGTAAGAAATGTGAGCATGCCCAGAAAAAAAGAATTGTGTTTCCTACTCAAACGGGCCATATGTAGTTCAACTCTTTTTATGAAACTGAACAAACCACGGCTCCTCTTACATAAATGCTCTTTAGTTAATAGTGAGAATCATGTTGGGTTCGTGAACTGCGAGAAATCATTTGGGCCAAAAAATGACTGGGTTTACCAGAAATGAACTCTTGGTTGTAGGAAGACACTGATCATGGGGTTTAACTCCGTTTCTGAAGGCAAATTCAGACCAGAGTTCTCATCCCTGAAAAACACTCTGTTTTAAGACAAGAATCATCCTCTTCTTTCCAGCATCTCAAATATAGTAAGAAACATGAGCATGCCAAAATCAAAGAACTGTGTTTCCAACTCATACAGAAAATATGTAGTTCAACTCTGCTTATGAAACTGATACAAAGCATGGCTCCTCTTACTTAAATGCAATTTAGTTAAGAGTGAAAATCATGTTTGGTTCATGAACTGCGAAAAAATCATTTGAGCCCAAAATTCCCTGGGTTTACAAGAAATGAAGTCTTGCTTGTAGGAAGACACAGATCCTGGGGTTTAAATCCATTTTTGAAGGGAAATTCAGACCACTGTTCTCATCCCTGAAAAACACTCTGTTTTAAGGCAAGAATCATCCTCTTCTTTCCAGCGTCTCAAATATAGTAAGAAACATGAGCATTCCCTGAAAAAAAAAACTGTGTTTCCTACTCATACGCACCATATGTAGTTCAACTCTAATTATGAAATGATACAGACCGCAGCTCCTCTTACATAAATTCTCATTAGTTAATAGTAAGAATATCGTTGGGTTCCTGAACTGGGAAAAATCATTTGAGCCCATAATTCAATGGTTTTACCAGAACTGAACTCTTGCTTATAGGAAGACAAAGATCCTGGGGTTTAACTCCGTTTCTGACCGCAAATTAGGACCAGAATACTCAACCTTGAGAAACACTCTGTTTTAAGGCAAGAATCATCCTCTTCTTTCCAGCGTCTCCAATATAGTAAGAAACATGAGCATGTCCAGAAAAAAAGAACTGTGTTTTCTACTCATACGGACCATATTTAGTTCAACTCTTCTTATGAAACTGATACAAACCACAGCTCCTCTTACATTAATGCTCTTTAGTTAATAGTGAGAATCAGTTTGGCTTTCTGAACTGCGAAAAATCATTTGAGCCCAAAATTCACTTTGTTTACCAGAACTGAACTCTTGCTTGTAGAAAGACACAGATCCTGGGGTTTAACTCCGTTTCTGAAAGGAAATTCGGACCAGAGTTCTCATCCCTGAAAAACACTCTGTTTTAAGGCAAGAATCATCCTCTTCTTTCCAGCGTCCCCAATATAGTAAGAAACATGAGCATTCCCAGAACAAAAGAACTATGTTTTCTACTCATACGGACCATATGTAGTTCAACTCTGCTTACGAAACTGATACAAAACCAAAGCTCCTCTTACATTAATGCTCTTTAGTTAATAGTGAGAATCGGTTTGGGTTGCTGACCTGTGAAAAATCATTTGAGCCCAAAAATCGTTTTGTTTACCACAAATGAACACTTGCTTGTAGGAAGACACAGATCCTGGGGTTTAACTCCATTTCTGCAGGGAAATTCAGACCAGAGTTCTCATCCCTAAAACACACTATGTTATAACGCAAGAAGCAAGCTCTTCTTTCCAGAGTCTAAAATAGAGCAAGAAGCATGAGAATGCCCTGAAAAAAAAAGAACTATGTTTCCTACACATAAGGACCATATGAAGTTCCACTCTGCTTATGAAACTGATACAAACCACTGCTCCTCTTACATAAATCCTCTTTAGTTAATAGTGAGAATCATGTTCTGTTCGTGAACTATGAAAAATCATTTGAGCCCCAAAATCACTGGGTTTACCAGAAATGAACTCTTGGTTGTAGGAAGACACTGATCATGGGGTTTAACTCCGTTTCTGAAGGCAAATTCAGACCAGAGTACTCATCCCTGAAAAACACTCTGTTTTAAGACAAGAATCATCCTCTTCTTTCCAGCATCTCAAATATAGTAAGAAACATGAGCATGCCAAAATCAAAGAACTGTGTTTCCAACTCATACAGAAAATATGTTGTTCAACTCTGCTTATGAAACTGATACAAACCACAGCTCCTCTTAAATAAATCCTCTTTAGATAATAGTGAGAATCAGTTTGGGTTGCTGAACTCCGAAAAATCATTTGAGCCCAAAATTCACTTTGTTTACCAGAAATGAACACTTGCTTGTAGGAAGACACAGATCATGGGGTTTAACTGTGTTTCTGAAGAGAAATTCATACCAGAGTTCTCATTCCTGAAACTCACTCTGTTTTATCGCAAGAAGCAAGCTCTTCTTTCCAGAGTCTAAAATACAGCAAGAACCATGAGCATGCCCTGAAAAAAAGAACTGTGTTTCCTACACATACTGACCATATGTAGTTCAACTCTGCTTATGAAACTGATACAGACCACACCTCCTCTTACATAATTACTCTTTATTTAATAGTGAGAATAGCGTTGAGTTTCTGAACTGCAAAAAATCATTTGAGCCCAAAATTCACTGGGTTAACCAGAAATGAACTCTTGCTTGTAGGAAGACATAGATCCTGTGGTTTAACTCCATTTCTGATGGGAAATTCAGACCAGAGTTCTCATCCCTGAAACACACTCTGTTTTATCGCAAGAAGCAAGCTCTTCTTTCCAGACTCTAAAATACAGCAAGAAACATGAGCATGCCCTTAAAAAAATAACTGTATTTCCTACTCATAAGAAACATATGTAGTTCAACTCTGCTTATGAAACTGATACAAAGCACGGCTCCTCTTACTTAAATGCAATTTAGTTAAGAGTGAAAATCATGTTTGGTTCATGAACTGCGAAAAAATCATTTGAGCCCAAAATTCCCTGGGTTTACAAGAAATGAAGTCTTGCTTGTAGGAAGACACAGATCCTGGGGTTTAAATCCATTTTTGAAGGGAAATTCAGACCACTGTTCTCATCCCTGAAAAACACTCTGTTTTAAGGGAAGAATCATCCTCTTCTTTCCAGCGTCTCAAATATAGTAAGAAACATGAGCATTCCCTGAAAAAAAAACTGTGTTTCCTACTCATACGGACCATATGTAGTTCAACTCTGCTTACGAAACTGATACAAAACCAAAGCTCCTCTTACATTAATGCTCTTTAGTTAATAGTGAGAATCGGTTTGGGTTGCTGACCTGTGAAAAATCATTTGAGCCCAAAAATCGTTTTGTTTACCACAAATGAACACTTGCTTGTAGGAAGACACAGATCCTGGGGTTTAACTCCATTTCTGCAGGGAAATTCAGACCAGAGTTCTCATCCCTAAAACACACTATGTTATAACGCAAGAAGCAAGCTCTTCTTTCCAGAGTCTAAAATAGAGCAAGAAGCATGAGAATGCCCTGAAAAAAAAGAACTATGTTTCCTACACATAAGGACCATATGAAGTCCCACTCTGCTTATGAAACTGATACAAACCACTGCTCCTCTTACATAAATCCTCTTTAGTTAATAGTGAGAATCATGTTCTGTTCGTGAACTATGAAAAATCATTTGAGCCCCAAAATCACTGGGTTTACCAGAAATGAACTCTTGCTTGTAGTAAGACACAGATTCTGGGGTTTAACTCCGTTTATGAAGGCAAATTCAGACCAGAATTCTCAACCCTGAAAAACACTCTGTTTTAAGGCAAGAATCATCCTCTTCCTTCCAGCGTCTCCAATACAGTAAGAACAATGAGCATGCCAGAAAAAAAGAACTGTGTTGCCTACTCATACGGACCATATGTAGTTCAACTCTGCTTATGAAATGATACAGACCGCAGCTCCTCTTACATACATGTTCTTTAATTAAAGGTGATAATCGCGTTGGGTTCTAGAACTGTCTAAAGTCATTTGAGTGGAAAATTCTCTTGGTTTACAGGAACTGAACTATTGCTTGTAGAAAGAAACAGATCATGGGGTTTAACTCCGTTTCTGAAGGCAAATTCAGACCAGAGTTCTCATCCCTGAAAAACACTCTGTTTTAAGACAAGAATCATCCTCTTCTTTCCAGCATCTCAAATATAGTAAGAAACATGAGCATGCCAAAATCAAAGAACTGTGTTTCCAACTCATACAGAAAATATGTAGTTCAACTCTGCTTATGAAACTGATACAAAGCACGGCTCCTCTTACTTAAATGCAATTTAGTTAAGAGTGAAAATCATGTTTGGTTCATGAACTGCGAAAAAATCATTTGAGCCCAAAATTCCCTGGGTTTACCAGAAATGAAGTCTTGCTTGTAGGAAGACACAGATCCTGGGGTTTAAATCCATTTTTGAAGGGAAATTCAGACCACTGTTCTCATCCCTGAAAAACACTCTGTTTTAAGGCAAGAATCATCCTCTTCTTTCCAGCGTCTCAAATATAGTAAGAAACATGAGCATTCCCTGAAAAAAAAAACTGTGTTTCCTACTCATACGCACCATATGTAGTTCAACTCTAATTATGAAATGATACAGACCGCAGCTCCTCTTACATAAATTCTCATTAGTTAATAGTAAGAATATCGTTGGGTTCCTGAACTGGGAAAAATCATTTGAGCCCATAATTCAATGGTTTTACCAGAACTGAACTCTTGCTTATAGGAAGACAAAGATCCTGGGGTTTAACTCCGTTTCTGACCGCAAATTAGGACCAGAATACTCAACCTTGAGAAACACTCTGTTTTAAGGCAAGAATCATCCTCTTCTTTCCAGCGTCTCCAATATAGTAAGAAACATGAGCATGTCCAGAAAAAAAGAACTGTGTTTTCTACTCATACGGACCATATTTAGTTCAACTCTTCTTATGAAACTGATACAAACCACAGCTCCTCTTACATTAATGCTCTTTAGTTAATAGTGAGAATCAGTTTGGCTTTCTGAACTGCGAAAAATCATTTGAGCCCAAAATTCACTTTGTTTACCAGAACTGAACTCTTGCTTGTAGAAAGACACAGATCCTGGGGTTTAACTCCGTTTCTGAAAGGAAATTCGGACCAGAGTTCTCATCCCTGAAAAACACTCTGTTTTAAGGCAAGAATCATCCTCTTCTTTCCAGCGTCCCCAATATAGTAAGAAACATGAGCATTCCCAGAACAAAAGAACTATGTTTTCTACTCATACGGACCATATGTAGTTCAACTCTGCTTACGAAACTGATACAAAACCAAAGCTCCTCTTACATTAATGCTCTTTAGTTAATAGTGAGAATCGGTTTGGGTTGCTGACCTGTGAAAAATCATTTGAGCCCAAAAATCGTTTTGTTTACCACAAATGAACACTTGCTTGTAGGAAGACACAGATCCTGGGGTTTAACTCCATTTCTGCAGGGAAATTCAGACCAGAGTTCTCATCCCTAAAACACACTATGTTATAACGCAAGAAGCAAGCTCTTCTTTCCAGAGTCTAAAATAGAGCAAGAAGCATGAGAATGCCCTGAAAAAAAAGAACTATGTTTCCTACACATAAGGACCATATGAAGTTCCACTCTGCTTATGAAACTGATACAAACCACTGCTCCTCTTACATAAATCCTCTTTAGTTAATAGTGAGAATCATGTTCTGTTCGTGAACTATGAAAAATCATTTGAGCCCCAAAATCACTGGGTTTACCAGAAATGAACTCTTGCTTGTAGTAAGACACAGATTCTGGGGTTTAACTCCGTTTATGAAGGCAAATTCAGACCAGAATTCTCAACCCTGAAAAACACTCTGTTTTAAGGCAAGAATCATCCTCTTCTTTCCAGCGTCTCCAATACAGTAAGAACCATGAGCATGCCAGAAAAAAAGAACTGTGTTGCCTACTCATACGGACCATATGTAGTTCAACTCTGCTTATGAAATGATACAGACCGCAGCTCCTCTTACATAAATGTTCTTTAATTAAAGGTGATAATCGCGTTGGGTTCTAGAACTGTCTAAAGTCATTTGAGTGGAAAATTCTCTTGGTTTACAGGAAATGAACTATTGCTTGTAGAAAGAAACAGATCATGGGGTTTAACTCCGTTTATGAAGGCAAATTCAGACCAGATTTCTAAACCCTGAAAAACACTCTGTTTTAAGGCAAGAATCATCCTCTTCTTTCCAATACAGTAAGAAATGTGAGCATGCCCAGAAAAAAAGAATTGTGTTTCCTACTCAAACGGGCCATATGTAGTTCAACTCTTTTTATGAAACTGAACAAACCTCGGCTCCTCTTACATAAATGCTCTTTAGTTAATAGTGAGAATCATGTTGGGTTCGTGAACTGCGAGAAATCATTTGGGCCAAAAAATCACTGGGTTTACCAGAAATGAACTCTTGGTTGTAGGAAGACACTGATCATGGGGTTTAACTCCGTTTATGAAGGCAAATTCAGACCAGAATTCTCAACCCTGAAAAACACTCTGTTTTAAGGCAAGAATCATCCTCTTCTTTCCAGCGTCTCCAATACAGTAAGAACCATGAGCATGCCAGAAAAAAAGAACTGTGTTGCCTACTCATACCGACCATATGTAGTTCAACTCTGCTTATGAAATGATACAGACCGCAGCTCCTCTTACATAAATGTTCTTTAATTAAAGGTGATAATCGCGTTGGGTTCTAGAACTGTCTAAAGTCATTTGAGTGGAAAATTCTCTTGGTTTACAGGAAATGAACTATTGCTTGTAGAAAGAAACAGATCATGGGGTTTAACTCCGTTTATGAAGGCAAATTCAGACCAGATTTCTAAACCCTGAAAAACACTCTGTTTTAAGGCAAGAATCATCCTCTTCTTTCCAATACAGTAAGAAATGTGAGCATGCCCAGAAAAAAAGAATTGTGTTTCCTACTCAAACGGGCCATATGTAGTTCAACTCTTTTTATGAAACTGAACAAACCTCGGCTCCTCTTACATAAATGCTCTTTAGTTAATAGTGAGAATCATGTTGGGTTCGTGAACTGCGAGAAATCATTTGGGCCAAAAAATCACTGGGTTTACCAGAAATGAACTCTTGGTTGTAGGAAGATACTGATCATGGGGTTTAACTCCGTTTCTGAAGGCAAATTCAGACCAGAGTACTCATCCCTGAAAAACACTCTGTTTTAAGACAAGAATCATCCTCTTCTTTCCAGCATCTCAAATATAGTAAGAAACATGAGCATGCCAAAATCAAAGAACTGTGTTTCCAACTCATACAGAAAATATGTAGTTCAACTCTGCTTATGAAACTGATACAAACCACAGCTCCTCTTAAATAAATCCTCTTTAGATAATAGTGAGAATCAGTTTGGGTTGCTGAACTCCGAAAAATCATTTGAGCCCAAAATTCACTTTGTTTACCAGAAATGAACACTTGCTTGTAGGAAGACACAGATCATGGGGTTTAACTCTGTTTCTGAAGAGAAATTCATACCAGAGTTCTCATTCCTGAAACTCACTCTGTTTTATCGCAAGAAGCAAGCTCTTCTTTCCAGAGTCTAAAATACAGCAAGAACCATGAGCATGCCCTGAAAAAAAGAACTGTGTTTCCTACACATACTGACCATATGTAGTTCAACTCTGCTTATGAAACTGATACAGACCACACCTCCTCTTACATAATTACTCTTTATTTAATAGTGAGAATAGCGTTGAGTTTCTGAACTGCAAAAAATCATTTGAGCCCAAAATTCACTGGGTTAACCAGAAATGAACTCTTGCTTGTAGGAAGACATAGATCCTGTGGTTTAACTCCATTTCTGATGGGAAATTCAGACCAGAGTTCTCATCCCTGAAACACACTCTGTTTTATCGCAAGAAGCAAGCTCTTTTTCCAGACTCTAAAATACAGCAAGAAACATGAGCATGCCCTTAAAAAAATAACTGTATTTCCTACTCATAAGAAACATATGTAGTTCAACTCTGCTTATGAAACTGATACAAAGCACGGCTCCTCTTACTTAAATGCAATTTAGTTAAGAGTGAAAATCATGTTTGGTTCATGAACTGCGAAAAAATCATTTGAGCCCAAAATTCCCTGGGTTTACCAGAAATGAAGTCTTGCTTGTAGGAAGACACAGATCCTGGGGTTTAAATCCATTTTTGAAGGGAAATTCAGACCACTGTTCTCATCCCTGAAAAACACTCTGTTTTAAGGCAAGAATCATCCTCTTCTTTCCAGCGTCTCAAATATAGTAAGAAACATGAGCATTCCCTGAAAAAAAAAACTGTGTTTCTTACTCATACGCACCATATGTAGTTCAACTCTAATTATGAAATGATACAGACCGCAGCTCCTCTTACATAAATTCTCATTAGTTAATAGTAAGAATATCGTTGGGTTCCTGAACTGGGAAAAATCATTTGAGCCCATAATTCAATGGTTTTACCAGAACTGAACTCTTGCTTATAGGAAGACAAAGATCCTGGGGTTTAACTCCGTTTCTGACCGCAAATTAGGACCAGAATACTCAACCTTGAGAAACACTCTGTTTTAAGGCAAGAATCATCCTCTTCTTTCCAGCGTCTCCAATATAGTAAGAAACATGAGCATGTCCAGAAAAAAAGAACTGTGTTTTCTACTCATACGGACCATATTTAGTTCAACTCTTCTTATGAAACTGATACAAACCACAGCTCCTCTTACATTAATGCTCTTTAGTTAATAGTGAGAATCAGTTTGGCTTTCTGAACTGCGAAAAATCATTTGAGCCCAAAATTCACTTTGTTTACCAGAACTGAACTCTTGCTTGTAGAAAGACACAGATCCTGGGGTTTAACTCCGTTTCTGAAAGGAAATTCGGACCAGAGTTCTCATCCCTGAAAAACACTCTGTTTTAAGGCAAGAATCATCCTCTTCTTTCCAGCGTCCCCAATATAGTAAGAAACATGAGCATTCCCAGAACAAAAGAACTATGTTTTCTACTCATACGGACCATATGTAGTTCAACTCTGCTTACGAAACTGATACAAAACCAAAGCTCCTCTTACATTAATGCTCTTTAGTTAATAGTGAGAATCGGTTTGGGTTGCTGACCTGTGAAAAATCATTTGAGCCCAAAAATCGTTTTGTTTACCACAAATGAACACTTGCTTGTAGGAAGACACAGATCCTGGGGTTTAACTCCATTTCTGCAGGGAAATTCAGACCAGAGTTCTCATCCCTAAAACACACTATGTTATAACGCAAGAAGCAAGCTCTTCTTTCCAGAGTCTAAAATAGAGCAAGAAGCATGAGAATGCCCTGAAAAAAAAGAACTATGTTTCCTACACATAAGGACCATATGAAGTTCCACTCTGCTTATGAAACTGATACAAACCACTGCTCCTCTTACATAAATCCTCTTTAGTTAATAGTGAGAATCATGTTCTGTTCGTGAACTATGAAAAATCATTTGAGCCCCAAAATCACTGGGTTTACCAGAAATGAACTCTTGCTTGTAGTAAGACACAGATTCTGGGGTTTAACTCCGTTTATGAAGGCAAATTCAGACCAGAATTCTCAACCCTGAAAAACACTCTGTTTTAAGGCAAGAATCATCCTCTTCTTTCCAGCGTCTCCAATACAGTAAGAACCATGAGCATGCCAGAAAAAAAGAACTGTGTTGCCTACTCATACCGACCATATGTAGTTCAACTCTGCTTATGAAATGATACAGACCGCAGCTCCTCTTACATAAATGTTCTTTAATTAAAGGTGATAATCGCGTTGGGTTCTAGAACTGTCTAAAGTCATTTGAGTGGAAAATTCTCTTGGTTTACAGGAACTGAACTATTGCTTGTAGAAAGAAACAGATCATGGGGTTTAACTCCGTTTATGAAGGCAAATTCAGACCAGATTTCTAAACCCTGAAAAACACTCTGTTTTAAGGCAAGAATCATCCTCTTCTTTCCAATACAGTAAGAAATGTGAGCATGCCCAGAAAAAAAGAATTGTGTTTCCTACTCAAACGGGCCATATGTAGTTCAACTCTTTTTATGAAACTGAACAAACCTCGGCTCCTCTTACATAAATGCTCTTTAGTTAATAGTGAGAATCATGTTGGGTTCGTGAACTGCGAGAAATCATTTGGGCCAAAAAATCACTGGGTTTACCAGAAATGAACTCTTGGTTGTAGGAAGACACTGATCATGGGGTTTAACTCCGTTTCTGAAGGCAAATTCAGACCAGAGTACTCATCCCTGAAAAACACTCTGTTTTAAGACAAGAATCATCCTCTTCTTTCCAGCATCTCAAATATAGTAAGAAACATGAGCATGCCAAAATCAAAGAACTGTGTTTCCAACTCATACAGAAAATATGTTGTTCAACTCTGCTTATGAAACTGATACAAACCACAGCTCCTCTTAAATAAATCCTCTTTAGATAATAGTGAGAATCAGTTTGGGTTGCTGAACTCCGAAAAATCATTTGAGCCCAAAATTCACTTTGTTTACCAGAAATGAACACTTGCTTGTAGGAAGACACAGATCATGGGGTTTAACTGTGTTTCTGAAGAGAAATTCATACCAGAGTTCTCATTCCTGAAACTCACTCTGTTTTATCGCAAGAAGCAAGCTCTTCTTTCCAGAGTCTAAAATACAGCAAGAACCATGAGCATGCCCTGAAAAAAAGAACTGTGTTTCCTACACATACTGACCATATGTAGTTCAACTCTGCTTATGAAACTGATACAGACCACACCTCCTCTTACATAATTACTCTTTATTTAATAGTGAGAATAGCGTTGAGTTTCTGAACTGCAAAAAATCATTTGAG
This sequence comes from Onychomys arenicola, assembly GCA_949786405.1. NCBI lineage: Eukaryota > Metazoa > Chordata > Mammalia > Rodentia > Cricetidae > Onychomys > Onychomys arenicola. The sequence continues at coordinate 3,587,979 of CATKUM010000040.1, read as the reverse complement.
CCCAAAATTCACTGGGTTAACCAGAAATGAACTCTTGCTTGTAGGAAGACATAGATCCTGTGGTTTAACTCCATTTCTGATGGGAAATTCAGACCAGAGTTCTCATCCCTGAAACACACTCTGTTTTATCGCAAGAAGCAAGCTCTTCTTTCCAGACTCTAAAATACAGCAAGAAACATGAGCATGCCCTTAAAAAAATAACTGTATTTCCTACTCATAAGAAACATATGTAGTTCAACTCTGCTTATGAAACTGATACAAAGCACGGCTCCTCTTACTTAAATGCAATTTAGTTAAGAGTGAAAATCATGTTTGGTTCATGAACTGCGAAAAAATCATTTGAGCCCAAAATTCCCTGGGTTTACAAGAAATGAAGTCTTGCTTGTAGGAAGACACAGATCCTGGGGTTTAAATCCATTTTTGAAGGGAAATTCAGACCACTGTTCTCATCCCTGAAAAACACTCTGTTTTAAGGGAAGAATCATCCTCTTCTTTCCAGCGTCTCAAATATAGTAAGAAACATGAGCATTCCCTGAAAAAAAAACTGTGTTTCCTACTCATACGGACCATATGTAGTTCAACTCTGCTTACGAAACTGATACAAAACCAAAGCTCCTCTTACATTAATGCTCTTTAGTTAATAGTGAGAATCGGTTTGGGTTGCTGACCTGTGAAAAATCATTTGAGCCCAAAAATCGTTTTGTTTACCACAAATGAACACTTGCTTGTAGGAAGACACAGATCCTGGGGTTTAACTCCATTTCTGCAGGGAAATTCAGACCAGAGTTCTCATCCCTAAAACACACTATGTTATAACGCAAGAAGCAAGCTCTTCTTTCCAGAGTCTAAAATAGAGCAAGAAGCATGAGAATGCCCTGAAAAAAAAGAACTATGTTTCCTACACATAAGGACCATATGAAGTCCCACTCTGCTTATGAAACTGATACAAACCACTGCTCCTCTTACATAAATCCTCTTTAGTTAATAGTGAGAATCATGTTCTGTTCGTGAACTATGAAAAATCATTTGAGCCCCAAAATCACTGGGTTTACCAGAAATGAACTCTTGCTTGTAGTAAGACACAGATTCTGGGGTTTAACTCCGTTTATGAAGGCAAATTCAGACCAGAATTCTCAACCCTGAAAAACACTCTGTTTTAAGGCAAGAATCATCCTCTTCCTTCCAGCGTCTCCAATACAGTAAGAACAATGAGCATGCCAGAAAAAAAGAACTGTGTTGCCTACTCATACGGACCATATGTAGTTCAACTCTGCTTATGAAATGATACAGACCGCAGCTCCTCTTACATACATGTTCTTTAATTAAAGGTGATAATCGCGTTGGGTTCTAGAACTGTCTAAAGTCATTTGAGTGGAAAATTCTCTTGGTTTACAGGAACTGAACTATTGCTTGTAGAAAGAAACAGATCATGGGGTTTAACTCCGTTTCTGAAGGCAAATTCAGACCAGAGTTCTCATCCCTGAAAAACACTCTGTTTTAAGACAAGAATCATCCTCTTCTTTCCAGCATCTCAAATATAGTAAGAAACATGAGCATGCCAAAATCAAAGAACTGTGTTTCCAACTCATACAGAAAATATGTAGTTCAACTCTGCTTATGAAACTGATACAAAGCACGGCTCCTCTTACTTAAATGCAATTTAGTTAAGAGTGAAAATCATGTTTGGTTCATGAACTGCGAAAAAATCATTTGAGCCCAAAATTCCCTGGGTTTACCAGAAATGAAGTCTTGCTTGTAGGAAGACACAGATCCTGGGGTTTAAATCCATTTTTGAAGGGAAATTCAGACCACTGTTCTCATCCCTGAAAAACACTCTGTTTTAAGGCAAGAATCATCCTCTTCTTTCCAGCGTCTCAAATATAGTAAGAAACATGAGCATTCCCTGAAAAAAAAAACTGTGTTTCCTACTCATACGCACCATATGTAGTTCAACTCTAATTATGAAATGATACAGACCGCAGCTCCTCTTACATAAATTCTCATTAGTTAATAGTAAGAATATCGTTGGGTTCCTGAACTGGGAAAAATCATTTGAGCCCATAATTCAATGGTTTTACCAGAACTGAACTCTTGCTTATAGGAAGACAAAGATCCTGGGGTTTAACTCCGTTTCTGACCGCAAATTAGGACCAGAATACTCAACCTTGAGAAACACTCTGTTTTAAGGCAAGAATCATCCTCTTCTTTCCAGCGTCTCCAATATAGTAAGAAACATGAGCATGTCCAGAAAAAAAGAACTGTGTTTTCTACTCATACGGACCATATTTAGTTCAACTCTTCTTATGAAACTGATACAAACCACAGCTCCTCTTACATTAATGCTCTTTAGTTAATAGTGAGAATCAGTTTGGCTTTCTGAACTGCGAAAAATCATTTGAGCCCAAAATTCACTTTGTTTACCAGAACTGAACTCTTGCTTGTAGAAAGACACAGATCCTGGGGTTTAACTCCGTTTCTGAAAGGAAATTCGGACCAGAGTTCTCATCCCTGAAAAACACTCTGTTTTAAGGCAAGAATCATCCTCTTCTTTCCAGCGTCCCCAATATAGTAAGAAACATGAGCATTCCCAGAACAAAAGAACTATGTTTTCTACTCATACGGACCATATGTAGTTCAACTCTGCTTACGAAACTGATACAAAACCAAAGCTCCTCTTACATTAATGCTCTTTAGTTAATAGTGAGAATCGGTTTGGGTTGCTGACCTGTGAAAAATCATTTGAGCCCAAAAATCGTTTTGTTTACCACAAATGAACACTTGCTTGTAGGAAGACACAGATCCTGGGGTTTAACTCCATTTCTGCAGGGAAATTCAGACCAGAGTTCTCATCCCTAAAACACACTATGTTATAACGCAAGAAGCAAGCTCTTCTTTCCAGAGTCTAAAATAGAGCAAGAAGCATGAGAATGCCCTGAAAAAAAAGAACTATGTTTCCTACACATAAGGACCATATGAAGTTCCACTCTGCTTATGAAACTGATACAAACCACTGCTCCTCTTACATAAATCCTCTTTAGTTAATAGTGAGAATCATGTTCTGTTCGTGAACTATGAAAAATCATTTGAGCCCCAAAATCACTGGGTTTACCAGAAATGAACTCTTGCTTGTAGTAAGACACAGATTCTGGGGTTTAACTCCGTTTATGAAGGCAAATTCAGACCAGAATTCTCAACCCTGAAAAACACTCTGTTTTAAGGCAAGAATCATCCTCTTCTTTCCAGCGTCTCCAATACAGTAAGAACCATGAGCATGCCAGAAAAAAAGAACTGTGTTGCCTACTCATACGGACCATATGTAGTTCAACTCTGCTTATGAAATGATACAGACCGCAGCTCCTCTTACATAAATGTTCTTTAATTAAAGGTGATAATCGCGTTGGGTTCTAGAACTGTCTAAAGTCATTTGAGTGGAAAATTCTCTTGGTTTACAGGAAATGAACTATTGCTTGTAGAAAGAAACAGATCATGGGGTTTAACTCCGTTTATGAAGGCAAATTCAGACCAGATTTCTAAACCCTGAAAAACACTCTGTTTTAAGGCAAGAATCATCCTCTTCTTTCCAATACAGTAAGAAATGTGAGCATGCCCAGAAAAAAAGAATTGTGTTTCCTACTCAAACGGGCCATATGTAGTTCAACTCTTTTTATGAAACTGAACAAACCTCGGCTCCTCTTACATAAATGCTCTTTAGTTAATAGTGAGAATCATGTTGGGTTCGTGAACTGCGAGAAATCATTTGGGCCAAAAAATCACTGGGTTTACCAGAAATGAACTCTTGGTTGTAGGAAGACACTGATCATGGGGTTTAACTCCGTTTATGAAGGCAAATTCAGACCAGAATTCTCAACCCTGAAAAACACTCTGTTTTAAGGCAAGAATCATCCTCTTCTTTCCAGCGTCTCCAATACAGTAAGAACCATGAGCATGCCAGAAAAAAAGAACTGTGTTGCCTACTCATACCGACCATATGTAGTTCAACTCTGCTTATGAAATGATACAGACCGCAGCTCCTCTTACATAAATGTTCTTTAATTAAAGGTGATAATCGCGTTGGGTTCTAGAACTGTCTAAAGTCATTTGAGTGGAAAATTCTCTTGGTTTACAGGAAATGAACTATTGCTTGTAGAAAGAAACAGATCATGGGGTTTAACTCCGTTTATGAAGGCAAATTCAGACCAGATTTCTAAACCCTGAAAAACACTCTGTTTTAAGGCAAGAATCATCCTCTTCTTTCCAATACAGTAAGAAATGTGAGCATGCCCAGAAAAAAAGAATTGTGTTTCCTACTCAAACGGGCCATATGTAGTTCAACTCTTTTTATGAAACTGAACAAACCTCGGCTCCTCTTACATAAATGCTCTTTAGTTAATAGTGAGAATCATGTTGGGTTCGTGAACTGCGAGAAATCATTTGGGCCAAAAAATCACTGGGTTTACCAGAAATGAACTCTTGGTTGTAGGAAGATACTGATCATGGGGTTTAACTCCGTTTCTGAAGGCAAATTCAGACCAGAGTACTCATCCCTGAAAAACACTCTGTTTTAAGACAAGAATCATCCTCTTCTTTCCAGCATCTCAAATATAGTAAGAAACATGAGCATGCCAAAATCAAAGAACTGTGTTTCCAACTCATACAGAAAATATGTAGTTCAACTCTGCTTATGAAACTGATACAAACCACAGCTCCTCTTAAATAAATCCTCTTTAGATAATAGTGAGAATCAGTTTGGGTTGCTGAACTCCGAAAAATCATTTGAGCCCAAAATTCACTTTGTTTACCAGAAATGAACACTTGCTTGTAGGAAGACACAGATCATGGGGTTTAACTCTGTTTCTGAAGAGAAATTCATACCAGAGTTCTCATTCCTGAAACTCACTCTGTTTTATCGCAAGAAGCAAGCTCTTCTTTCCAGAGTCTAAAATACAGCAAGAACCATGAGCATGCCCTGAAAAAAAGAACTGTGTTTCCTACACATACTGACCATATGTAGTTCAACTCTGCTTATGAAACTGATACAGACCACACCTCCTCTTACATAATTACTCTTTATTTAATAGTGAGAATAGCGTTGAGTTTCTGAACTGCAAAAAATCATTTGAGCCCAAAATTCACTGGGTTAACCAGAAATGAACTCTTGCTTGTAGGAAGACATAGATCCTGTGGTTTAACTCCATTTCTGATGGGAAATTCAGACCAGAGTTCTCATCCCTGAAACACACTCTGTTTTATCGCAAGAAGCAAGCTCTTTTTCCAGACTCTAAAATACAGCAAGAAACATGAGCATGCCCTTAAAAAAATAACTGTATTTCCTACTCATAAGAAACATATGTAGTTCAACTCTGCTTATGAAACTGATACAAAGCACGGCTCCTCTTACTTAAATGCAATTTAGTTAAGAGTGAAAATCATGTTTGGTTCATGAACTGCGAAAAAATCATTTGAGCCCAAAATTCCCTGGGTTTACCAGAAATGAAGTCTTGCTTGTAGGAAGACACAGATCCTGGGGTTTAAATCCATTTTTGAAGGGAAATTCAGACCACTGTTCTCATCCCTGAAAAACACTCTGTTTTAAGGCAAGAATCATCCTCTTCTTTCCAGCGTCTCAAATATAGTAAGAAACATGAGCATTCCCTGAAAAAAAAAACTGTGTTTCTTACTCATACGCACCATATGTAGTTCAACTCTAATTATGAAATGATACAGACCGCAGCTCCTCTTACATAAATTCTCATTAGTTAATAGTAAGAATATCGTTGGGTTCCTGAACTGGGAAAAATCATTTGAGCCCATAATTCAATGGTTTTACCAGAACTGAACTCTTGCTTATAGGAAGACAAAGATCCTGGGGTTTAACTCCGTTTCTGACCGCAAATTAGGACCAGAATACTCAACCTTGAGAAACACTCTGTTTTAAGGCAAGAATCATCCTCTTCTTTCCAGCGTCTCCAATATAGTAAGAAACATGAGCATGTCCAGAAAAAAAGAACTGTGTTTTCTACTCATACGGACCATATTTAGTTCAACTCTTCTTATGAAACTGATACAAACCACAGCTCCTCTTACATTAATGCTCTTTAGTTAATAGTGAGAATCAGTTTGGCTTTCTGAACTGCGAAAAATCATTTGAGCCCAAAATTCACTTTGTTTACCAGAACTGAACTCTTGCTTGTAGAAAGACACAGATCCTGGGGTTTAACTCCGTTTCTGAAAGGAAATTCGGACCAGAGTTCTCATCCCTGAAAAACACTCTGTTTTAAGGCAAGAATCATCCTCTTCTTTCCAGCGTCCCCAATATAGTAAGAAACATGAGCATTCCCAGAACAAAAGAACTATGTTTTCTACTCATACGGACCATATGTAGTTCAACTCTGCTTACGAAACTGATACAAAACCAAAGCTCCTCTTACATTAATGCTCTTTAGTTAATAGTGAGAATCGGTTTGGGTTGCTGACCTGTGAAAAATCATTTGAGCCCAAAAATCGTTTTGTTTACCACAAATGAACACTTGCTTGTAGGAAGACACAGATCCTGGGGTTTAACTCCATTTCTGCAGGGAAATTCAGACCAGAGTTCTCATCCCTAAAACACACTATGTTATAACGCAAGAAGCAAGCTCTTCTTTCCAGAGTCTAAAATAGAGCAAGAAGCATGAGAATGCCCTGAAAAAAAAGAACTATGTTTCCTACACATAAGGACCATATGAAGTTCCACTCTGCTTATGAAACTGATACAAACCACTGCTCCTCTTACATAAATCCTCTTTAGTTAATAGTGAGAATCATGTTCTGTTCGTGAACTATGAAAAATCATTTGAGCCCCAAAATCACTGGGTTTACCAGAAATGAACTCTTGCTTGTAGTAAGACACAGATTCTGGGGTTTAACTCCGTTTATGAAGGCAAATTCAGACCAGAATTCTCAACCCTGAAAAACACTCTGTTTTAAGGCAAGAATCATCCTCTTCTTTCCAGCGTCTCCAATACAGTAAGAACCATGAGCATGCCAGAAAAAAAGAACTGTGTTGCCTACTCATACCGACCATATGTAGTTCAACTCTGCTTATGAAATGATACAGACCGCAGCTCCTCTTACATAAATGTTCTTTAATTAAAGGTGATAATCGCGTTGGGTTCTAGAACTGTCTAAAGTCATTTGAGTGGAAAATTCTCTTGGTTTACAGGAACTGAACTATTGCTTGTAGAAAGAAACAGATCATGGGGTTTAACTCCGTTTATGAAGGCAAATTCAGACCAGATTTCTAAACCCTGAAAAACACTCTGTTTTAAGGCAAGAATCATGCTCTTCTTTCCAATACAGTAAGAAATGTGAGCATGCCCAGAAAAAAAGAATTGTGTTTCCTACTCAAACGGGCCATATGTAGTTCAACTCTTTTTATGAAACTGAACAAACCTCGGCTCCTCTTACATAAATGCTCTTTAGTTAATAGTGAGAATCATGTTGGGTTCGTGAACTGCGAGAAATCATTTGGGCCAAAAAATCACTGGGTTTACCAGAAATGAACTCTTGGTTGTAGGAAGACACTGATCATGGGGTTTAACTCCGTTTCTGAAGGCAAATTCAGACCAGAGTACTCATCCCTGAAAAACACTCTGTTTTAAGACAAGAATCATCCTCTTCTTTCCAGCATCTCAAATATAGTAAGAAACATGAGCATGCCAAAATCAAAGAACTGTGTTTCCAACTCATACAGAAAATATGTTGTTCAACTCTGCTTATGAAACTGATACAAACCACAGCTCCTCTTAAATAAATCCTCTTTAGATAATAGTGAGAATCAGTTTGGGTTGCTGAACTCCGAAAAATCATTTGAGCCCAAAATTCACTTTGTTTACCAGAAATGAACACTTGCTTGTAGGAAGACACAGATCATGGGGTTTAACTCTGTTTCTGAAGAGAAATTCATACCAGAGTTCTCATTCCTGAAACTCACTCTGTTTTATCGCAAGAAGCAAGCTCTTCTTTCCAGAGTCTAAAATACAGCAAGAACCATGAGCATGCCCTGAAAAAAAGAACTGTGTTTCCTACACATACTGACCATATGTAGTTCAACTCTGCTTATGAAACTGATACAGACCACACCTCCTCTTACATAATTACTCTTTATTTAATAGTGAGAATAGCGTTGAGTTTCTGAACTGCAAAAAATCATTTGAGCCCAAAATTCACTGGGTTAACCAGAAATGAACTCTTGCTTGTAGGAAGACATAGATCCTGTGGTTTAACTCCATTTCTGATGGGAAATTCAGACCAGAGTTCTCATCCCTGAGACACACTCTGTTTTATCGCAAGAAGCAAGCTCTTCTTTCCAGACTCTAAAATACAGCAAGAAACATGAGCATGCCCTTAAAAAAATAACTGTATTTCCTACTCATAAGAAACATATGTAGTTCAACTCTGCTTATGAAACTGATACAAAGCACGGCTCCTCTTACTTAAATGCAATTTAGTTAAGAGTGAAAATCATGTTTGGTTCATGAACTGCGAAAAAATCATTTGAGCCCAAAATTCCCTGGGTTTACAAGAAATGAAGTCTTGCTTGTAGGAAGACACAGATCCTGGGGTTTAAATCCATTTTTGAAGGGAAATTCAGACCACTGTTCTCATCCCTGAAAAACACTCTGTTTTAAGGGAAGAATCATCCTCTTCTTTCCAGCGTCTCAAATATAGTAAGAAACATGAGCATTCCCTGAAAAAAAAACTGTGTTTCCTACTCATACGGACCATATGTAGTTCAACTCTGCTTACGAAACTGATACAAAACCAAAGCTCCTCTTACATTAATGCTCTTTAGTTAATAGTGAGAATCGGTTTGGGTTGCTGACCTGTGAAAAATCATTTGAGCCCAAAAATCGTTTTGTTTACCACAAATGAACACTTGCTTGTAGGAAGACACAGATCCTGGGGTTTAACTCCATTTCTGCAGGGAAATTCAGACCAGAGTTCTCATCCCTAAAACACACTATGTTATAACGCAAGAAGCAAGCTCTTCTTTCCAGAGTCTAAAATAGAGCAAGAAGCATGAGAATGCCCTGAAAAAAAAGAACTATGTTTCCTACACATAAGGACCATATGAAGTCCCACTCTGCTTATGAAACTGATACAAACCACTGCTCCTCTTACATAAATCCTCTTTAGTTAATAGTGAGAATCATGTTCTGTTCGTGAACTATGAAAAATCATTTGAGCCCCAAAATCACTGGGTTTACCAGAAATGAACTCTTGCTTGTAGTAAGACACAGATTCTGGGGTTTAACTCCGTTTATGAAGGCAAATTCAGACCAGAATTCTCAACCCTGAAAAACACTCTGTTTTAAGGCAAGAATCATCCTCTTCCTTCCAGCGTCTCCAATACAGTAAGAACAATGAGCATGCCAGAAAAAAAGAACTGTGTTGCCTACTCATACGGACCATATGTAGTTCAACTCTGCTTATGAAATGATACAGACCGCAGCTCCTCTTACATACATGTTCTTTAATTAAAGGTGATAATCGCGTTGGGTTCTAGAACTGTCTAAAGTCATTTGAGTGGAAAATTCTCTTGGTTTACAGGAACTGAACTATTGCTTGTAGAAAGAAACAGATCATGGGGTTTAACTCCGTTTCTGAAGGCAAATTCAGACCAGAGTTCTCATCCCTGAAAAACACTCTGTTTTAAGACAAGAATCATCCTCTTCTTTCCAGCATCTCAAATATAGTAAGAAACATGAGCATGCCAAAATCAAAGAACTGTGTTTCCAACTCATACAGAAAATATGTAGTTCAACTCTGCTTATGAAACTGATACAAACCACAGCTCCTCTTAAATAAATCCTCTTTAGATAATAGTGAGAATCAGTTTGGGTTGCTGAACTCCGAAAAATCATTTGAGCCCAAAATTCACTTTGTTTACCAGAAATGAACACTTGCTTGTAGGAAGACACAGATCCTGGGGTTTAACTGTGTTTCTGAAGAGAAATTCATACCAGAGTTCTCATTCCTGAAACTCACTCTGTTTTATCGCAAGAAGCAAGCTCTTCTTTCCAGAGTCTAAAATACAGCAAGAACCATGAGCATGCCCTGAAAAAAAGAACTGTGTTTCCTACACATACGGACCATATGTAATTCAACTCTGCTTATGAAACTGATACAGACCACACCTCCTCTTACATAATTACTCTTTATTTAATAGTGAGAATAGCGTTGAGTTTCTGAACTGCAAAAAATCATTTGAGCCCAAAATTCACTGGGTTAACCAGAAATGAACTCTTGCTTGTAGGAAGACATAGATCCTGTGGTTTAACTCCATTTCTGATGGGAAATTCAGACCAGAGTTCTCATCCCTGAAACACACTCTGTTTTATCGCAAGAAGCAAGCTCTTCTTTCCAGACTCTAAAATACAGCAAGAAACATGAGCATGCCCTTAAAAAAATAACGGTATTTCCTACTCATAAGAAACATATGTAGTTCAACTCTGCTTATAAAACTGATTCAAAGCACGGCTCCTCTTACTTAAATGCAATTTAGTTAAGAGTGAAAATCATGTTTGGTTCATGAACTGCGAAAAAATCACTTGAGCCCAAACTTCCCTGGGTTTACCAGAAATGAAGTCTTGCTTGTAGGAAGACACAGATCCTGGGGTTTAAATCCATTTTTGAAGGGAAATTCAGACCACTGTTCTCATCCCTGAAAAACACTCTGTTTTAAGGCAAGAATCATCCTCTTCTTTCCAGCGTCTCAAATATAGTAAGAAACATGAGCATTCCCTGAAAAAAAAAACTGTGTTTCCTACTCATACGCACCATATGTAGTTCAACTCTAATTATGAAATGATACAGACCGCAGCTCCTCTTACATAAATTCTCATTAGTTAATAGTAAGAATATCGTTGGGTTCCTGAACTGCGAAAAATCATTTGAGCCCAAAATTCAATGGTTTTACCAGAACTGAACTCTTGCTTATAGGAAGACAAAGATCCTGGGGTTTAACTCCGTTTCTGACCGCAAATTAGGACCAGAATACTCAACCTTGAGAAACACTCTGTTTTAAGGCAAGAATCATCCTCTTCTTTCCAGCGTCTCCAATATAGTAAGAAACATGAGCATGTCCAGAAAAAAAGAACTGTGTTTTCTACTCATACGGACCATATTTAGTTCAACTCTTCTTATGAAACTGATACAAACCACAGCTCCTCTTACATTAATGCTCTTCAGTTAATAGTGAGAATCCGTTTGGCTTTCTGAACTGCGAAAAATCATTTGAGCCCAAAATTCACTTTGTTTACCAGAACTGAACTCTTGCTTGTAGAAAGACACAGATCCTGGGGTTTAACTCCGTTTCTGAAAGGAAATTCGGACCAGAGTTCTCATCCCTGAAAAACACTCTGTTTTAAGGCAAGAATCATCCTCTTCTTTCCAGCGTCTCCAATACAGTAAGAACCATGAGCATGCCAGAAAAAAAGAACTGTGTTGCCTATTCATACGGACCATATGTAGTTCAACTCTGCTTACGAAACTGATACAAAACCAAAGCTCCTCTTACATTAATGCTCTTTAGTTAATAGTGAGAATCGGTTTGGGTTGCTGACCTGTGAAAAATCATTTGAGCCCAAAAATCGTTTTGTTTACCACAAATGAACACTTGCTTGTAGGAAGACACAGATCCTGGGGTTTAACTCCATTTCTGCAGGGAAATTCAGACCAGAGTTCTCATCCCTAAAACACACTATGTTATAACGCAAGAAGCAAGCTCTTCTTTCCAGAGTCTAAAATAGAGCAAGAAGCATGAGAATGCCCTGAAAAAAAAGAACTATGTTTCCTACACATAAGGACCATATGAAGTTCCACTCTGCTTATGAAACTGATACAAACCACTGCTCCTCTTACATAAATCCTCTTTAGTTAATAGTGAGAATCATGTTCTGTTCGTGAACTATGAAAAATCATTTGAGCCCCAAAATCACTGGGTTTACCAGAAATGAACTCTTGCTTGTATTAAGACACAGATTCTGGGGTTTAACTCCGTTTATGAAGGCAAATTCAGACCAGCATTCTCAACCCTGAAAAACACTCTGTTTTAAGGCAAGAATCATCCTCTTCTTTCCAGCGTCTCCAATACAGTAAGAACCATGAGCATGCCAGAAAAAAAGAACTGTGTTGCCTACTCATACGGACCATATGTAGTTCAACTCTGCTTATGAAATGATACAGACTGCAGCTCCTCTTACATAAATGTTCTTTAATTAAAGGTGATAATCGCGTTGGGTTCTAGAACTGTCTAAAGTCATTTGAGTGGAAAATTCTCTTGGTTTACAGGAACTGAACTATTGCTTGTAGAAAGAAACAGATCATGGGGTTTAACTCCGTTTCTGAAGGCAAATTCAGACCAGAGTTCTCATCCCTGAAAAACACTCTGTTTTCAGGCAAGAATCATCCTCTTCTTTCCAATACAGTAAGAAATGTGAGCATGCCCAGCAAAAAAGAATTGTGTTTCCTACTCAAACGGGCCATATGTAGTTCAACTCTTTTTATGAAACTGAACAAACCACGGCTCCTCTTACATAAATGCTCTTTAGTTAATAGTGAGAATCATGTTGGGTTCGTGAACTGCGAGAAATCATTTGGGCCAAAAAATCACTGGGTTTACCAGAAATGAACTCTTGGTTGTAGGAAGACACTGATCATGGGGTTTAACTCCGTTTCTGAAGGCAAATTCAGACCAGAGTTCTCATCCCTGAAAAACACTCTGTTTTAAGACAAGAATCATCCTCTTCTTTCCAGCATCTCAAATATAGTAAGAAACATGAGCATGCCAAAATCAAAGAACTGTGTTTCCAACTCATACAGAAAATATGTAGTTCAACTCTGCTTATGAAACTGATACAAACCACAGCTCCTCTTACATAAATGCTCTTTAGTTAATAGTGAGAATCATGTTGGGTTCGTGAACTGCGAAAAATCATTCGGGCCAAAAAGTCACTGGGTTTACCACAAATGAACTCTTGGTTGTAGGAAGACACTGATCCTGGGGTTTAACTCCGTTTCTGAAGAGAAATTCAGACCAGAGTTCTCATCCCTGAAATACACTCTGTGTTAACGCAGGAAGCAAGCTCTTCTTTCTAGAGTCTAAAATACAGCAAGAACCATGAGCATGCCCAGAAAAAAAGAACTGTATTTCCTACTCAGACAGATCATATGTAGTTCAAATCTGCTTATGTAACTGATACAAACCACAGCTCCTCTTACATAAATGCTCTTTAGTTAATAGTGAGAATCATGTTGGGTTCTTGAACTGCAAATAATCATTTGGGCAAAAAAATCACTGGGTTTACCAGAACTGAACTTGCTTGTAGGAAGACACTGATCCTGGGTTTTAACTCGGTTTCTGAATGTAAATTCAGACCAGAGTTCTTATCACTGAAAAACACTCTGTTATAACGCAAGAAGCAAGCTCTTCTTTCCTGAGTCTCCAATATAGAAAGAAACATGAGCTAGCCCAGAAAAAAACAACTGTGTTTCCTACTCATAAGGACCATATGTAGTTCAACTCTGCTTATGAAACTGATACAAACCAAAGCTAATCTTACATTAATGATCTTTAGTTAATAGTGAGAATCGGTTTGGGTTGCTGATCTGTGAAAAATCATTTGAGCCCAAAATTCACATTGTTTACCAGAAATGAACTTTTGCTTGTAGGAAGACACAGATCCTGAGGCTTATCTCCGTTTCTGAAGGGTAATTCAGACCAGAGTTCTCATCCCTGAAACACACTCTGTTTTAACGCAAGAAGCAAGCTCTTCTTTCCAGAGTCTAAAATACAGCAAGAACCATGAGCATGCCCTGAAAAAAAGAACTGTGATTCCTATTCATACGTACCATATGTTGTTCAACTCTGCTTATGAAACTGATACAGACCACACCTCCACTTAAATAAATGCTCTTTAGTTAATTGTGAGAATAGCGTTTGGTTCCTGAACAGCGAAAAATCATTTGAGCCCAAAATTCACCGGGTTTACCAGAACTGAACTCTTGATTGTAGGAAGACACTGATCTTGGGGTTTAACTCGGTTTCTGAATGTAAATTCAGACCAGAGTTCTCATCCCTGAAAAACACTCTGTTATAACGCAAGAAGCAAGCTCTTCTTTCCTGAGTCTCCAATATAGTAAGAAACATGAGCATGCCCAGAAAAAAAGAATTGTGTTTCCTACTCATGCAGATCATATGTAGCTCAACTCTGCTTATGAAATTGATACAAACCACAGCTCCTCTTACATAAATCCTCTTTAGTTAACAGTGAGAATCATGTTGGGTTCGTGAACTGCGAAAAATCATTTGAGCCCCAAAATCTCTGTGTTTACCAGAAATGAACTCTTGCTTGTAGGAAGACACTGATCCTGGCGTTTAACTCCGTTTCTGAAGACAAATTCAGACCCGTGTTCTCAACCCTGAAAAACACTGTGTTTTAAGGCAAGAATCATCCTCTTCTTTCCAGCGTCTCCATATACTAAGAAACATGAGCATGCCCAGAAAAACAGAACTGTGTTTCCTACTCATACGGACCATATGTAGTTCAACTCTGCTTATGAAACTGATACAAACCACAGCTCCTCTTACATAAATGCTCTTTAGTTAATAGTGAGAATCGCGATGGGTTCGTGAACTTCGAAAAATCATTTGAGCCCAAAATTCACTGGGTTTACCAGAAATGAACTCTTGCTTGTAGGAAGACACAGATCCTGGGGCAAACCTCCGTTATTGAAGGGAAATTCAGAGCAGAGTTCACATCCCTGAAACACACTCTGTTATAACGCAAGAAGCAAGCTCTTCTTTCCAGAGTATAAAATACAGCAAGAACCATGAACATGCCCTGAAAAAAAGAACTGTGTTTCCTACTGATACGGACCATATGTAGTACAACTCTGCTTATGAAACTGATACAAACCTCAGCTCTACTTACATTAATGCTCTTTAGTTAATAGTGAGAATCGGTTTGGGTTGCTGAACTTCGTAAAATCATTTGGGCCAATAAATCACTGGGTTTACCAGAAATGAACTCTTGGTTGTACGAAGACACTGATCCTGGGGTTTAACTCCCTTTCTGAAGGCAAATTCAGACCAGAGTTCTCATCACTGAAAAACACTCTGTTTTAAGACAAGGATCATCCTCTTGTTTCCAGCATCTCCAATATACTAAGAAACATGAGCATGCCCAGAAAAATAGAACTGTGTTTCTGACTCAAAAGGAAAATATGTAGTAAAACTCTGCTTATGACATGATACAGACCACAGCTCCTCTTACATAAATGCTGTTTAGTTAATAGTGATAATCGCGTTGGTGTCTAGAACTGTGTAAAGTCATTTGAGCCTAAAATTCACTTGGTTTACCAGAATTGAACTCTTGCTGGTAGGAAGACACAGATCATGGTGTTTATCTCCATTTGTGAAGGGAAATTAAGACCATAGTTCTCATCCATGAAACACACCTTGTTTTAATGCAAGAAGCAAGCTCTTCTTTCCAGCATCACCAATACAGCAAGAACCATTAGCATGCCCTTAAAAAAAGAACTCTGTTTTCTACACATAGGGACCATATGTAGTTGAACTCTGCTCATGAAACTGAGACAAACCATAGCTCTTCTTACATAAATGCTCTTTAGTTAATAGTGAGAATCGCGTTGGGTTTGTGAACTGCGAAAAATCCTTGAGCCAAAATTCACTGGGTTAACCAGAAAAGAACTCTTGCTTTTAGGAAGACACAGATCCTGGGGTGTAACTCCGTTTCTGAAGTGAAATTCAGACCAGAGTTCTCATCCCTGAAACGAACTCTGTATAAACGCAAGAAGCAAGCTCTTCTTTCCAGATTCTAAAATAAAGTAAGAACCATGATCATGCCCTGAAAAAAAGAACTGTGTTTCCGACTCATACGGACCATATGTAGTTCAACTCTGCTTATGAAATTGATACAAACCACAGCTCCTCTTACATAAATCCTCTTTAGTTAATAGTGAGAATCATGTTGTGTTTGTGAACTGCGAAAAATCATTTGAGCCCCAAAATCACTGGGATTACCAGAAATGAACACTTGCTTGTAGGAAGACACTGATCCTGTCGTTTAACTCCGTTTCTGAAGACAAATTCAGACCCTAGTTCTCAACCCTGAAAAACACTCAGTTTTAAGGCAAGAATCATCCTCTTCTTTCCAGCGTCTCCTTATAGTAAGAAAAATGAGCATGCCCAGAAAAAAAGAACTGTGTTTCCTACTCATACGGACAATATGTAGTTCAACTCTGCTTATGAAACTGATACAAACCACAGCTCCTCTAAAATAAATGCTCTTTAGTTAGTACTGAGAATCGCGTTGGGTTGGTGAACTGCGAAAAATCATTTGTGCCAAAAATTCACCGGGTTAATCAGAAATGAACTCTTGCTTGTAGGAAGACACAGATCCTGGGATTTAACTCCGTTTCTCAAGGGAAATTCACACCAGAGTTCTCATCCCTAAAACACACTCTGTTATAACGCAAGCAGCAAGCTCTTCTTTCCAGAGTCTAAAATAGAACCTGAACCATGAGCATGCCCTGAAAAAAAGAACTGTGTTTCCTACTCATAAGGACCATATGTAGTTCAACTCTCCTTATGAAAGTGATACAAACCACGGCTCCTCTTACATAAATTCTCTTTAGTTAATAGTGAGAATCGCGTTGGGTTCATGAACTGTGAAAAATCATTTGAGCCAAAATTCACTGGGTTAACCAGAAATGAACTCTTGCTTTTAGGAAGACACACATCCTTGGTTTTAACTCCGTTTCTGAAGGGAAATTCAGACCAGAATTCTCATCCCTCAAATGCACTCTGTATAAACGCAAGAAGCAAGCTCTTCTTTCCAGAGTCTAAAATAAAGCAAGAACCATGAGCATGCCCTGAAAAAAAGAACTGTGTTTTTTACACATACGGACCATATGACGTTCAACTCTGCTCATGAAACTGATACAGACCACACCTCCACTTAAATAAATGCTCTTTAGTTAATTGTGAGAATAGCGTTGGGTTCCTGAACTGTGAAAAATCATTTGAGCCCAAAATTCACTGCGTTTACCAGAACTGAACTCTTGCTTGTAGGAAGACACTGATCATGGGGTTTAACTCGGTTTCTGGATGTAAATTCAGACCAGAGTTCTCATTCCTGAAAAACACTCTGTTATAATGCAAGAAGCAAGCTCTTCTTTCATGAGTCTCCAACATAGTAAGGAACATGAGCATGCCCTGAAAAAAAGAACTGTATTTCTGACTCATACAGACCATATGTAGTTCAACTCTGCTTATGAAATTGATACAAACCACAGCTCCTCTTACATAAATCCTCTTTAGTTAATAGTGAGAAACATGTTGGGTTCGTGAACTGCGAAAAATCATTTGAGCCCCAATATCACTGGGTTTACCAGAAATGAACTCTTGCTTGTAGGAAGACACTGATCCTGGTGTTTAACTCAGTTTCTGAAGACAAATTCAGACCCAAGTTCTCAACCCTGAAAAACACTTTGTTTTAAGGCAAGAATCATCCTCTTCTTTCCAGTGTCTCCATATGATAAGAAACATGAACATGCCCAGAAAAAAAGAACTGAGTTTCCTACTCATACGGACCATATGTAGTTCAACTCTGCTTATGAAATTGATACAAACCACAGTTCCTCTTACATAAATGCTCTTTAGATAATAGTGAGTATCATGTTCGGTTCTTGAAGTGCCAAAAATCATATGAACACAAAATTCACTGTGTTTCCCAGAAATGTACTTGCTTGTAGGAAGACACAGATCCTGGGGTTTAACTCCCTTTCTGAAGGGAAATTGAGACCACTGTTCTCATCCATGAAACACTCTGTTTTACCACAAGAAGCAAGCTCTTCTTTCCAGAGTCTAAAATACAGCAATAACCATGAGCATGCCCTGAAAAAAAGAACTGTGTTTCTGACTCATACAGACCATATGTAGTTCAACTCTGCTTATGAAACTGATACAAACCACAGCTCCTCTTTCATAAATCCTCTATAGTTAATAGTGAGAATCATGTAGGGTTCGTGAACTGCGAAAAATCATTTGAGCCCAAAAATTACTGCGTTTACCAGAAATGAACTCTAGCTTGTAGGAAGACACAGATTCTGGGGTTTAACTCCGTTTCTGTAGGAAAATTCAGACCAGAGTTCTCATCTAAGAAACACACTCTGTTTAAACGAAGAAGCAAGCTCTTCTTTCCAGAGTCTAATATACAGCAAGAACCATGAACATGGCCTGAAAAAAAGAACTGTGTTTCCTATTCATACGGACCATATGTAGTTCAACTCTGCTTATGAAACTGATACAAACCACAGCTCCTTTACAAAAATCCTCTTTAGTTAATAGTGAGAATAGCGTAGGTTTCGTGGACTGCAAAAAATCATTTGAGCCCAAAATTCACTGGGTTTACCAGAAATGAACTCTTGCTTGTTGTAAGACACAGGTCCTGGGGATTAACTCCGTTTCTGAAGGGAAATTCAGACCAGAGTTCTCATCCCTGAAACACACTCTGTTTAAACGAAGAAGCAAGCTCTTCTTTCCAGAGTCTAAAATACAGCAAGAACCATGAGCAAGGCCTGAAAAAAAGAACTGTGTTTCCTATTCAAACGGACAATATGTAGTTCTACTCTGTTTATGAAAGTGATACAGACCACACCTCCTCTTCCATGAATGCTCTTTAGTAAATAGTGAGCATAGAGTTGTGTTCCTGAACTGGGAAAAATCATTTTAGCCCAAAATTTACTGGGTTTACCAGAACTGAACACTTGCTTGTCGGAAGACACAAATCCTGGGGTTTAACTCCGTCAATGAAGGGAAATTCAGACCAGAGTTCTCATCCCTGAAACACATTCTGTTATAACGCAAGAAGCAATATCTTCTTTCCAGAGTCTAAAATACAGCAAGAACCATGTGCATGCCCTGAAAAAAAGAACAGTGTTTCCTACTCATAAGGACCATATGTAGTTCAACTCTGCTGATGAAACTGATACAAACCATGGCTCCTCTTACATAAATGCTCTTCAGTTAATTGTGAGAATAGCGTAGGGTTCGTGAACTGCGAAAAATCATTTGAGCCCATAACTTACTCTGTTTACCAGAAATGAACTCTTGCTTGTAGGAAGACACAGATCCTGGGGTTTAACTCCGTTTCTGAAGGCAAATTCAGACCAGAGTTCTCATCCCTGGAAAACACTCTGTTTTAAGGCAAGAATCATCCTCTTCTTTCCAGCGTCTCCAATATAGTAAGAAACATGAGCATGCCCAGAAAAAAAGAACTGTGTTTCCGACTCATACAGACCATATGTAGTTCAACTCTGCTTATGAAACTGATACAAACCACAGCTCCTCTTTCATAAATACTCTTTAGTTAATAGTGAGAATCATGTTGGGTTCATGAACTGCGAAAAATCTTTTGAGCCCAAAAATCACTGGGTTTACCAGAAATGAAGTCTTGCTTGTAGAAAGACACAGATCCTGGGTTTTAACTCCGTTTCTGCAGGGAAATTCAGACCAGAGTTCTCTTCCCTGAAACACACTATGCTTAAATGAAGAAGCAAGCTCTTCTTTCCAGATTCTAATATACAGCAAGAACCATGAACATGACCTGAAAAAAAGAGCTGTGTTTCCTATTCATACGGACCATATGTAGTTCAACTCTGCTTATGAAACTGATACAGACCACACCGCCTCTTACATAAATGCTCTTTAGTTGATAGTGAGAATAGCGTAGGGTCCTTGAACTGCAAAAAAATCATTTAAGCCCAAAATTCACTGGGTTTACCAGAACTGAACTCTTGCTTGTAGGAAGACACTGATCCTGGGGTTTAACTCGGTTTCTGAATGAAAATTCAGACCAGAGTTCTCATCCCTGAAAAACACTCTGTTATAACGCAAGCATCAAGCTCTTCTTTCCTGTGTCTCCCATATAGTAAGAAACATGAGCATGCCCAGAAAAAAAGAACTGTGTTTCTGATTCATACAGATCATATGTATTTCAACTCTGCTTATGAAACTGATACAAACCACAGCTCCTCTTACATAAATCCTCTTTAGTTAATAGTGAGAATAGCGTAGGGTTTGTGAACTGCGAAAAATCATTTGAGCCCAAAATTCACTGGGTTTACCAGAAATGAACTCTTGCTTGTAGGAAGACACAGATCCTGGGGGTTTAACTCCATTTCTACAGGGAAATTCAGACCAGAGTTCTCATCCCTGAAACACACTCTGTTTTATCGAAGAAGCAAGCTCTTCTTTCCAGAGTCTAAAATACAGAAAGAACCATGAGCATGGCCTGAAAAAATAACTGTGTTTCCTATTCAAACGGACCATATGTATTTTAACTCTGCTTATGAAAGTGATACAGAGCACACCTCCTCTTACATGAATGCTCTTTAGTTAATATTGAGAATAGCGTTGGGTTCTGGAACTTCGAAAAATCATTTGAGCCCAAAATTCCCTGAGTTTACCAGAACTGAACCCTTGCTTGTTGGAAGACACAGATCCTGGGGTTTAACTCCTTTAATGAAGGGAAATTAAGACAAGAGTTCTCATCCCTGAAACACATTCTGTTTTAATGCAAGAAGCAAGATCTTCTTTCCAGAGTCTAAAATACAGCAAGAACCATGAGCATGCCCTGAAAAATGAACAGTGTTTCCTACTCATAAGGACCATATGTAGTTCAACTCTGCTTATGAAACTGATACAAACCACAGCACCTCTTACATAAATGCTCTTTAGTTAATAGTGAGAATAGCGTAGGGTTTGTGAACTGCGAAAAATCATTTGAGCCCAAAATTTACTGGGTTTACCAGAAATGAACTCTTGCTTGTAGGAAGACACAGATCCTGGGGTTTAACTCCGTTTCTGAAGGCGAATTGAGACGAGAGTTCTCATGCCTGAAAAACACTCTGTTTTAAGGCAAGAATCATCCTCTTCTTTCCAGCGTCTCCAATATAGTAAGAAACATGAGCATGCCCAGAAAAAAAGAACTGTGTTTCCGAATCATACAGACCATATAAAGTTCAACTCTGCTTATGAAACTGATATAAACCACAGCTCCTCTTACATAAATCCTCTTTAGTTAATAGTGAGAATCATGTTGAGTTCGTGAACTGCGAAAAATCATTTGAGCCCTAATAACATTGGGTTTACCAGAAATGAACTCTTGCTTGTAGAAAGACACAGATCCTGGGGTTTAACTCCGTTTCTGCAGGGAAATTCAGACCAGAGTTCTCAACCCTTAAACACACCTGTTTAAACGAAGAAGCAAGCTGTTCTTTCCAGAATCTAATATACAGCATGAACCATGAACATGGCCTGAAAAAAAGAACTGTGTTTCCTATTCATACGGACCATATGTAGTTCAACTCTTCTTATGAAACTGATACAGACCACAACGCCTCTTACATAAATGCTCTTTAGTTAATAGTGAGAATAGCGTTGGCTTCCTGAACTGCGAAAAATCTTTGAGCCAAAAATTCACTGGGTTTACCAGAACTGAACTCCTGATTGTAGAAGACACAGATCCTGGGGTTTAACTCCGTTAATGGAGGGAAATTCAGACCAGAGTTCTCATCCCTGAAACACACTCTATAAAACACAATAAGCAAGCTCTTCTTTCCACTGTCTAAAATACAGCGAGAACCATGAGCATGCCCTGCAAAAATGAACTGTCTTTCCTACTCATAAGGACCGTATGTAGTTCAACTCTGCTCATGAAACTGATACAAACCACGGCTCCTCTTACAAAAATGGTCTTTTGTTAATAATGAGAATCATGTTGTGTTTGAGAACTGCGAAAAATCATTTGAGCCCAAAATTCACTGGGTTAACCAGAAATGAACTCTTGCTTGTAGGAAGACACTGATCCTGGGGTTTAACTCCGTTTCTGAAGGCAAATTCAGTCCAGAGTTCTCATGCCTGAAAAACACTCTGTATTAAGGCAAGAATCATCCTCTTCTTTCCATTTTCTCCAATATACTAAGAAACATGAGCATGCCCAGAAAAAAAGGTTTGTGTTTCCTACTCATACAGACTTTATGTATTTGAACTCTGCTTATGAAACTGATACAAACCACAGCTCCACTTTCATAAATCCTCTTTCGTTAATAGTGAGAATAGCGTAGGGTTCGTGAACTGTGAAAAATCATTTAAGCCCAAAATTCACTGGGTTTACAAGAAATGAACTCTTGCTTGTAGGAAGACACAGATCCTGGGGTTTAACTCCATTTTTGCAGGGAAATTCAGACCAGAGTTCTCATCCCTGAAACACACTCTGTTTGAACGAAGAAGCAAGCTCTTCTTTCCAGAGTCTAAAATACAGAAAGAACCATGAGCATGGCCTGAAAAAAAGAACTGTGTTTCCTATTCAAACGGACCATATGTATTTTAACTCTGCTTATGAAAGTGATACAGACCACACCTCCTCTTACATGAATGCTCTTTAGTTAATATTGAGAATAGCGTTGGGTTCCTGAACATTGAAAAATCATTTGAGCCCAAAATTCACTGGGTTTACCAGAACTGAACTCTTGCTTGTTAGAAGACACAGATCCTGGGGTTTAACTCCGTTAATAAAGGGAAATTCAGACCAGAGTTCTCATCCCTGAAACACACCTGTTTAAACGAAGAAGCAAGCTGTTCTTTCCAGAGTCTAATATACAGCAAGAACCATGAACATGGCCTGAAGAAAAGAACTGTGTTTCCAATTCATACGGACCATATGTAGTTCAACTCTTCTTATGAAACAGATACAGACCACAACGCCTCTTACATAAATGCTCTTTAGTTAATAGTGAGAATAGCGTTGGGTTCCTGAACTGCAAAAAATCTTTGAGCCCAAAATTCACTGGGTTTACCAGAACTGAACTCTTGATTGTAGAAGACACAGATCCTGGGGTTTAACTCCGTTAATGGAGGGAAATTCAGACCAGAGTTCTCATCCCTGAAACACACTCTTTAAAACACAAGAAGCAAGCTCTTCTTTCCACTGTCTAAAATACAGCGAGAACCATGAGCATGCCCTGCAAAAATGAACTGTCTTTCCTACTCATAAGGACCTTATGTAGTTCAACTCTGCTCATGAAACTGATACAAACCACGGCTCCTCTTACAAAAATGGTCTTTTGTTAATAATCATGTTGGGTTCGTGAACTGGGAAAAATCATTTGAGCCCAAAATTCACTGGGTTAACCAGAAATGAACTCTTGCTTGTCGGAAGACACAGATCCTGGGGTTTTACTCCATTTCTGCAGGGAAATACAGACCAGAGTTCTCATCCCTGAAACACACTCTGTTTAAATAAGAAGCAAGCTCTTCTTTCCAGAGTCTAAAATACAGAAAGAACCATGAGCATGGCCTGAAAAAAAGAACTGTGTTTCCTATTCAAACGGACCATATGTATTTTAACTCTGCTTATGAAAGTGATACAGACCACACCTCCTCTTACATGAATGCTCATTAGTTAATATTGAGAATAGCGTTGGGTTCCTGAACTTCGAAAATCATTTGAGCCCAAAATTCACTGGGTTTACCAGAACTGAACTCTTGCTTGTTAGAAGACACAGATCCTGGGGTTTAACTCCGTTAATAAAGGGAAATTCAGACCAGAGTTCTCATCCCTGAAACACATTCTGTTTTAATGCAAGAAGCAAGATCTTCTTTCCAGAGTCTAAAATACAGCAAGAACCATGAGCATACCCTGAAAAAACGAACTGTGTTTCCTACTTATAGGGACCATATATAGTTCAACTCTGCTTATGAAACTGATACAAACCACATCTCCTCTTACATAAATGCTCTTTAGATAATAGTGAGAATCGCGTTGGGTTTCGTGAACTGTGTAAAATCATTGGAGCCCAAAATTCACTGGGTTTACCAGAAATGAACTCTTGCTTGTAGGAAGACACAGATCCTGGGGTTTAACTCCGTTTCAGAAGGGATATTCAGACAAGAGTTCTCATCCTTGAAACAAACTCTTTTTAAATGCAAGAAGCTAGCTCTTCTTTTCAGTGTCTCCAATACAGTAAGAACCATGAGCATGCCCTGAAAAAAGAACTGTGTTTCCGACTCATATGGACCATATGTTGAACAACTCTGCTTATGAAACAGATACAGACCACTGCTCCTCTTACATAAATGCTCTTTTGTTAATAGTGATAATTGCATTGATATCTAGAACTGTGTAAAATTATTTGAGCCGAAAATTCACTTGGTTTACCAGAAATGAACTCTTGCTTGTAGGAAGACACAGATCCTGGGGTTTAACTCTGTTTTTGAAGACAAATACAGACCAGTGTTCTCCTCCCTGAAAAACACTCTGTTTTGACACAAGAAGCAAACTCTTCTTTCCAGCGTCTCCAATACAGCAAGTACAATGAGCAAGCCCTGGAAAAAAAACTGTGTTTCCTACTCATACAGACCATATGTAGAACAACTCTGCTTATGAACCTCATACAAACCACTGCAACTCTTAAACAAATAATCTTTAGTTAATAGTGAGAATCACATTGGGTTTTTGAACTGTGTAAAATCATTTGAGCACAAAATTCACTTGGTTTACCAGAAATGAACTCTTGATTGTAGGAAGACTCAGATCCAGTGGATTTACTCTGTTTCTGAATGGAAATTCAGACCAGTGTTCCCATCCATGAAACACACTCTGTTTTCATGCAAGCAGCAAGCTCTTCTTTCCAGCATTTCCAATACAGCAAGAACCATGAGCATGCCCTCTAAAAAGAATTGTGTTTCCTACTCATACAGACCATATGTAGATCAACTCTGCTTAGGAAATTGATACAAACCACAGCACCTCTTAAATAAATGCTCTTTAGTTAATACTGAGTATCGCATTGGGTTTTTGAACTGTGTAAAATCATTTGAGCCCAAAATTCACGTGGTTTACCAGAAATGAACTCTTGCTTGTAGGAAGACACAGATCCTGTGGTTTAACTCCGTTTCTGAAGGGAAAATGAGACCAGAGTTCTCATCCATGAAACAAACTCTGTTTTCATGCAAGAAGCAAGCTCTTCTTTCCAGTGTCTCCAATACAGTAAGAACCATGGGCATGCCCTCAATAAAGAACTGTGTGTCCGACTCATACAGACCATATGTAGGACAACTCTGCTTATGAAGCTGATACAAACCACAGCAACTCTTAAAATATAATCTTTAGTTAATAGTGAGAATCACATTTGGTTTTTGATCTCTATAAAATCATTTGAGAGCAAAATTCATTTGGTTTACCAGAAATGAAATCTTCCTTGTAGGAAGACACTGATCCGGAGGTTTAACTCTGTTTCTGAAGGGAAATTCAGACCAGTGTTCCCATATGAAACAAATTCTGTTTTCACACAAGAAGCAAGCTCTTCTTTCCAGCATTTCCAATACAGCAAGAAACATAAGAATGCCCTCAAAAAAGAACTGTGTTTCCTACTCATACAGACCATATGTAGTTCAGCTCTGCTTATGAAACTGATACAGACCACTGCTCCTCTTACATAAATGCTCTTTAGTTAATAGTGATAATCGCATTGGGTTCTAGAACTGGGTAAAATCATTTGAGCCGAAAATTCACTTGGTTTACCAGAAATGAACTCTTGCTTGTAGGAAGACACAGATCCTGTGGTTTAACTCCGTTTCTGATGGGAAATTCAGACCAGAGTTCTCATCCCTGAAAAACTCTCTGTTTTAAAACAAGATGCAAGCTCTTCTTTCCTGCGTCTCCAATACAACAAGGACAATGAGCAAGCCCAGGAAAAAGAACTTTGTTTCCTGCTCATACGGACCATATGTAGTTCAACTCTGCTTATGAAACTGATACAGAGCACAGCTCCTCTTCCATAAATCCTCTTTAGTTAATAGTGATAATCGCGTTGGGTTCTAGAACTGTGTAAAATCATTTTGAGCAAAAAATTCACTATGTTTACAAGAAATGGTCTCATGCTTTTAGGTAGACACAGATCCTGGGGTATAAATCACTCTCTGAAGGGAAATTCAGACCCGAGTTCTCTTTCCTGAAACACGCTCTGTTTTAAAGCAAGAAGCAAGCACTTTTTTCCTGGGTCTCCAATATAGCAAGAACCATGAGCATACCCTGAAAAAAAGAACTGTGTTTCCTACTTAAAGGGACCATATGTAGTTCAACTCTGCTTAAGAAACTGATACAAACCACACCTCCTCTTACATAAATGTTCTTTAGTTAATAGGGAGAATCGCGTTGTGTTTGTGAACTGCAAAAAAATCATTTGAGAACAATATTCACTGAGTTTACCAGAAATGATCTCTTGCTTGTAGGAAGACACAGATCCTGGGGTTTAACTCCGTTTATGAAGGGAATTTCAAACCAGAGTTCTCTTCCCTGAATCACACTCTGTTTTAACACAAGAAGCAAGCTCTTCTTTCAAGCGTCTCCAATACAGCAAGGACCATGAGCATGCCCAGAAAAAAAGAACTGTGTTTCCTACTCGTACGGACCGTATGTAGTAGAACTCTGCTTATGAAACTGATACAGACAACACCTCCTCTTACATAAATGCTCTTTAGATAAGAGTGAGAATCGCATTGGGTTCGTGAACTCCGAAAAATCATTTGAGCCCCAAATTCACTTGGTTTACCAGAAATGATCTCTTGCTTGTAGGAAGACACAGATCATGGGGTTTAACTCCGTTTCTGAAGGAAAATTCAGACCAGAGTTCTCATCCATGAAAGACACTCTGTTTTAACACAAGAAGCAAGCTCTTCTTTCCAGCGTTTCCAATACAGCAAGAACAATGAGCAAGCCTAGGAATAAAGAACTGTGTTTCCTACTCATACAGATCATATGTAGTTAAACTCTGCTTATGAAACAGATACAGACCACAGCTCCTCTTACATAAATGCTCTTTAGTTAATAGTGATGATCGCGTTGGGTTCTAGAACTGTGTAAAATCATTTGAGCCCAATATCACGTGGTTTACTAGAAATGAACTCTTGCTTGTAGGTAGATACAGATCATGGGGTTTAACTCTGATTCTGATGGTAAATTCAGACCAGTGTTCTCATCCATGAAACACACTCTGTTTTCAAGCTTGAAGCAAGCTCTTCTTTCCAGCGTCTCCAATACAGTAAGAACCATGAGCTTTCCCAGAAAAAAAGAACTGTGTTTCCTACGCATATGGACCATATGAAGTTCAAATGTGCTTATTAAACTGATGCAAACCACAGCTCCTCTTACATAAATGCTCTTTAGATAAGAGTGAGAATCGCGTTGGGTTCGTGAACTGCGAAAAATCATTTGAGCCCAAAATTCACTGGTTTTACCAGAAATGAACTCTTGCTGTGGGAAACACAGATACTGTGGTTTAAATCCGTTTCTGAACGGAAATTCAAACCAGTGTTCTCATCCATGAAACACACTCTGTTTACTCGCAAGAAGCAAGCTCTTCTTTCCAGCGTCTCCAATACAGTAAGATCCATGAGCATGCCCTCAAAAAAGAACTGTGTTTCCTACTCATACAGACCATATGTAGAATAACTCTGCTTATGAAGCTGATACAAACCACAACAACTTTTAAATAAATAATCTTTATTTAATAGTAAGAATCACATTGTGTTTTTGAACTGTGTGAAATCATTTGAGCGCAAAATTCACTTGGTTTACCAGAAATGAAATCTTCCTTGTAGGAAGACACAGATCGGGAGGTTTAACTCTGTTTCTGAAGGGAAATTCAGACCAGTGTTCCCATATGAAACAAATTCTGTTTTCACGCAAGAAGCAAGCTCTTTTTTCCAGCATTTCAAATACAGCAAGAACCATAAGTTTGCCCTCAAAAAATAACTGTGTTTCCTACTCATACAGACCATATGTAGAACAACTTTGCTTATGAAGCTGATACAAACCACAGCAACTCTTAAATAAATGCTGTTTAGTTAATACTGAGAATCGCATTGGTTTTTTGAACTGTGTAAAATCATTTGAGCCCAAAATTCTGTAGGTTTACAAGAAATGAACTCTTGATTTTAGTAAGACACAGATATTGGTGTATAGCTCAGTGTCTAAACGGAAAATCAGACCAGAGTTCTGATCCCTGAAACACACTGTGTTTTAAAGAAAAAGAAATCTCTTCTTTCCAGAGTCTCTAATACAGCATGAACCATGAGCATGCCCTCAAAAAAGAACTATGTTTCCTACTCATACAGACCATATGTAGAACAACTCTGCTTATGAAGCTGATGCAACCAGAGCTCCCCTTACATAAATGCTCTTTAGGTAATAGTGAGAAATGCGTTGGGTTCATGAACTGTGTAAAATCATTTGAGCCCAAAATTGCCTGGGTTTACCAGAAATGAACTCTTGCTTGTAGGAAGACACAGATCATGGGGTTTAACTCCGTTTCTGAAGGAAAATTCAGACCAGAGTTCTCATCCATGAAAGACACTCTGTTTTAACACAAGAAGCAAGCTCTTCTTTCCAGCGTTTCCAATACAGCAAGAACAATGAGCAAGCCTAGGAATAAAGAACTGTGTTTCCTACTCATACAGATCATATGTAGTTAAACTCTGCTTATGAAACAGATACAGACCACAGCTCCTCTTACATAAATGCTCTTTAGTTAATAGTGATGATCGCGTTGGGTTCTAGAACTGTGTAAAATCATTTGAGCCCAATATCACGTGGTTTACTAGAAATGAACTCTTGCTTGTAGGTAGATACAGATCATGGGGTTTAACTCTGATTCTGATGGTAAATTCAGACCAGTGTTCTCATCCATGAAACACACTCTGTTTTCAAGCTTGAAGCAAGCTCTTCTTTCCAGCGTCTCCAATACAGTAAGAACCATGAGCTTTCCCAGAAAAAAAGAACTGTGTTTCCTACGCATATGGACCATATGAAGTTCAAATGTGCTTATTAAACTGATGCAAACCACAGCTCCTCTTACATAAATGCTCTTTAGATAAGAGTGAGAATCGCGTTGGGTTCGTGAACTGCGAAAAATCATTTGAGCCCAAAATTCACTGGTTTTACCAGAAATGAACTCTTGCTGTGGGAAACACAGATACTGTGGTTTAAATCCGTTTCTGAACGGAAATTCAAACCAGTGTTCTCATCCATGAAACACACTCTGTTTACTCGCAAGAAGCAAGCTCTTCTTTCCAGCGTCTCCAATACAGTAAGATCCATGAGCATGCCCTCAAAAAAGAACTGTGTTTCCTACTCATACAGACCATATGTAGAATAACTCTGCTTATGAAGCTGATACAAACCACAACAACTTTTAAATAAATAATCTTTATTTAATAGTAAGAATCACATTGTGTTTTTGAACTGTGTGAAATCATTTGAGCGCAAAATTCACTTGGTTTACCAGAAATGAAATCTTCCTTGTAGGAAGACACAGATCGGGAGGTTTAACTCTGTTTCTGAAGGGAAATTCAGACCAGTGTTCCCATATGAAACAAATTCTGTTTTCACGCAAGAAGCAAGCTCTTTTTTCCAGCATTTCAAATACAGCAAGAACCATAAGTTTGCCCTCAAAAAATAACTGTGTTTCCTACTCATACAGACCATATGTAGAACAACTTTGCTTATGAAGCTGATACAAACCACAGCAACTCTTAAATAAATGCTGTTTAGTTAATACTGAGAATCGCATTGGTTTTTTGAACTGTGTAAAATCATTTGAGCCCAAAATTCTGTAGGTTTACAAGAAATGAACTCTTGATTTTAGTAAGACACAGATATTGGTGTATAGCTCAGTGTCTAAACGGAAAATCAGACCAGAGTTCTGATCCCTGAAACACACTGTGTTTTAAAGAAAAAGAAATCTCTTCTTTCCAGAGTCTCTAATACAGCATGAACCATGAGCATGCCCTCAAAAAAGAACTATGTTTCCTACTCATACAGACCATATGTAGAACAACTCTGCTTATGAAGCTGATGCAACCAGAGCTCCCCTTACATAAATGCTCTTTAGGTAATAGTGAGAAATGCGTTGGGTTCATGAACTGTGTAAAATCATTTGAGCCCAAAATTGCCTGGGTTTACCAGAAATGAACTCTTGCTTGTAGGAAGACACAGATCCTGGGGTTTAACTCCGTTTCTGAAGGAAAATTCAGACCAGAGTTCTCATCCATGAAAGACACTCTGTTTTAACACAAGAAGCAAGCTCTTCTTTCCAGCGTCTCCAATACAGCAAGGACAATGTGCAAGCCCAGGAAAAAATAACTGTGTTTCCTACTCATACGGATCATATGTAGTTCAACTCTGCTTATGAAACTGATACAAACCACAGCTCCTATTAAATAAATCCTCTATAGTTAATAGTGAGAATCGCGTTTGGTCATGAAGTGCAAAAAATCATTTGAGCCCAAAATTCACTGGGTTTACCAGAAATGAACTCTTGCTTGTAGGAAGACACAGATCCTGTGGATTAACTCTGTTTCTGAAGGGAAATTCAGACCAGAGTTCTCATCCCTGAAACACACTCTTTTATTTCACGAAAGAAGCAAGCTCTTCTTTCCAGCATCTCCAACACAGCAAGAACCATGAGCATGCATAGAAAAAAAGAACTGTGTTTCCTACTCATACAGATCATATGTAGTTCAACTCTGCTTATGAAACTGATCCAGACCACAGCTCCTCTTAAATAAATGCTCTTTAGTTAATAGTGATAATCGCTTTGGGATCAAGAACTGTGTTAAAACTTTTGAGCCAAAAAATCTCTAGGTTTACCAGTAATGAACTCTTGCTTGTAGGAAGACACAGATCCTGGGGTTTAACTCAGTGTCTGAAGGGAAAATCAGACCAGAGTACTCATCCCTGAAACACTCTCTGTTTTAAAGCAAAAAGCAAGCTCTTCTTTCCAGCGTCTCCAATACAGCAAGAACAATGCGCATGCCCAGAAAAAAGAAATGTGTTTCCTACTCATACAGACCATATGTAGTTCAACTCTGCTTATGAAACTGATCCAGACCACAGCTCCTCTTAAATAAATGCTCTTTAGTTAATAGTGATAATCGCTTTGGGATCAAGAACTGTGTTAAAACTTTTGAGCCAAAAAATCTCTAGGTTTACCAGTAATGAACTCTTGCTTGTAGGAAGACACAGATCCTGGGGTTTAACTCAGTGTCTGAAGGGAAAATCAGACCAGAGTACTCATCCCTGAAACACTCTCTGTTTTAAAGCAAAAAGCAAGCTCTTCTTTCCAGCGTCTCCAATACAGCAAGAACAATGCGCATGCCCAGAAAAAAGAAATGTGTTTCCTACTCATACAGACCATATGTAGTTCAACTCTGCTTATGAAACTGATACAGACCACTGCTCCTCTTACATAAATGCTCTTTAGTTAATAGTGATAATCGCATTGGATTCTAGAACTGGGTAAAATCATTTGAGCCGAAAATTCACTTGGTTTACCAGAAATGAACTCTTGCTTGTAGGAAGACACAGATCCTGTGGTTTAACTCCGTTTCTGATGGGAAATTCAGACCAGAGTTCTCATCCCTGAGAAACTCTCTGTTTTAACACAAGATGCAAGCACTTCTTTCCTGCGTCTCCAATACAACAAGGACAATGAGTAATCCCAGGAAAAAGAACTTTGTTTCCTTATCATACGGACCATATGCAGTTCAAATCTGCTTATGAAACTGATACAGACCACAGCTCCTCTTCCATAAATCCTCTTTAGTTAATAGTGATAATCGCGTTGGGTTCTAGAACTGTGTAAAATCATTTTGAGCAGAAAATTCACTTTGTTTACCAGAAATGAACTCATGCTTTTAGGTAGACACAGATCCTTGGGAATAACTCAGTCTCAGAAGGGAAATTCAGACCAGAGTTCTCTTTCCTGAAACACACTCTGTTTTAAAGCAAGAAGCAAGCTCTTTTTTCCAGGGTCTCCAATACAGCAAGAACCATGAGCATGCCCTGAAAAAAGGAACTGTGTTTCCTACTTATAGGGAACATATGTAGTTCAACTCTGCTTATGAAACTGATACAAACCACATCTCCTCTTACATGAATGCTCTTTAGATAATAGTGAGAATCGCGTTGGGTTTGTGAACTGTGTAAAATCATTGGAGCCCAAAATTCACTGGGTTTACCAGAAATGAACTCTTGCTTGTAGGAAGACACAGATCCTGGGGTTTAACTCCATTTCAGAAGGGATATTCAGACAAGAATTCTCATCCATGAAACAAACTCTTTTTAAATGCAAGAAGCAAGCTCTTCTTTTCAGTGTCTCCAATACAGTAAGAACCATGTGCATGCCCTCAAAAAAGAACTGTGTTTCCGACTCATATGGAACATATGTTGAACAACTCTGCTTATGAAACAGATACAGACCACTGCTCCTCTTACATAAATGCTCTTTAGGTAATAGTGATAATCGCATTGGGTTCTAGAACTGTGTAAAATTATTTGAGCCAAAAATTCACTTGGTTTACCAGAAATGACCTCTTGCTTGTAGGAAGACACAGATCCTGGGGTTTAACTCCGTTTTTGAAGACAAATACAGACCAGAGTTCTCATCTCTGGAAAACACTCTGTTTTGACACAAGAAGCAAGCTCTTCTTTCCAGCGTCTCCAATACAGCAAGGACAATGAGCAAGCCCTGGAAAAAAGAACTGTGTTTCCTACTCAAAGGGATCATATGTAGTTCAACTCTGCTTATAAAACTGATACAAACCACACCTCCTCTTACATAAATGTTCTTTAGTTAATAGGGAGAATCGCGTTGGGTTCGTGAACTGCGAAAAATCATTTGAGCACAATATTCACTGGGTTTACCAGAAATGAACTCTTGCTTGTAGGAAGACACAGATCCTGGGGTTTAACTCCGTTTCTGAAGGGAAATTCAGACCAGTGTTAACATCCATGAAATACACTCTGTTTTCACCCAAGAAGCAAGGAATTCTTTCCAGGGTCTCCAATACAGCAAGAAAAATGAGCATGCCTAGAAAAAAAGAACTGTGTTTCCTACTCATACGGATCATATGTAGTTCAACTGTGCTTATGAAAGTTATACAGACCACAGCTCCTCTTACATAAATGCTCTTTAGTTAATAGTGATAATTGCTTTGGGATCTAGAACAGTGTTAAATCATTTGAGCCAAAAATTCTCTTGGTTTACCAGATATGAACTCTTGTTTGTAGGAAGACACAGATCCTGGGGTTTAACTCAGTGTTTGAAGGGAAATACAGACCAGTGTTCTCAACCCTGAAAAACACTCTGTTTTTAGGTAAGAATCATCCTCTTCTTTCCAGCGTCTCCTATACAGTAAGAACAATGAGCATGCCCTCAAAAAAGAACTGTGTTTCCTACTCATACGGATCATATTTAGTTCAATTCTGCTTATGAAACTGATACAGACCACACCTCCTCCTACATAAATGCTCCTTAGTTAATAGTGAGAATCGCCTTGGGTTCGTGAACAGCGAAAAACAATTTGAGCCCAAAATTCACTGGGTTTACCAGAAAAGATCTCTTGCTTGTAGAAAGACACAGATCCTGGGGTTTAACTCCATTTCTGAAGGCAAATTCAGAACAGAGTTCTCATCTATGAAAGACACTCTGTCTTAACACAAGAAGCAAGCTCTTCTTTCCAGTGTCTAAAATACAGCAAGGACAATGAGCAAGCCCAGGAAAAAAGAACTGTGTTTCCTACTCATACGTATTATATGTAGTTCAACTCTGCTTATGAAACTGATACAAACCACAGCACCTGTTACCTAAATGCTTTTTAGTTAATAGTGAGAATCGCGTTGGGTTGTGAACTGTGAAAAATCATTTGAGCCCAAAATTCACTGGGTTTACCAGAAATAAACTCTTGCTTGTAGGAAGACAAGGATCCTGTGGTTTAACTCTGTTTCTGAAGGGAAATTCAGACCAGAGTTCTCATCCCTGAAACACACTCTGTTTTAACGTAAGAAGCAAGTTCTTCTTTCCAGCGTCTTCTATACAGCAAGAACCATGAGCATGCCTAGAAAAAAAGAACTATGTTTCCTACTCATACGGATCATATGTAGTTCAACTCTGCTTATGAAACTGATACAGACCACAGCTCCTCTTACATAAATGCTCTTTAGTTAATAGTGATAACCGCTTTGGGATCTAGAACTGTGTTAAATCATTTGAGCCGAAAATTCTCTTGGTTTACCTGAAATGAACTCTGGCTTGCAGGAAGACACAGATCCTGGGGTTTAACTCAGTGTCTGAAGGGAAAATCAGACCAGAGTTCTTATCCATGAAACAAACTCTGTTTAAATGCAAGAAGCAAGCTCTTCTTTCCAGCGTCTCCAATACAGCTAAAAAATGAAAATGCCTAGAAAAAAAGAACTGTGTTTCTTACTCATAAGACCATATGTAATTCAACTCTGCTTCTGAAACTTAAACAAACCAAAGCTCCTCTACATGAACGCTCTTTAGACAATAGTGAGAATCGCTTTGGGTTCTTGAACTGCGAAATATCATTTGAGCCCAAAATTCACTGTGTTTACCAGAAATGAACTCTTGCTTGTAGGAAGACACAGATCCTAGGGTTTCACTGCGTTTCAGAAGGGAAATTCAGACCAGAGATCTCATCCTTGAAACAAACTTTGTTTAAATGCAAGAAGCAAACTCTTCTTTCCAGCGTCTCCAATACAGCAAGAACGATGAGCATGCCCTGAAAAAAAGAACTGTGTTTCCTACTTATAGCGACCATATGAAGTTGAACTCTGCTTATGAAACTGATACAAACCACATCTCCTATTACATAAATCCTCAATAGTTAATAGTAAGAATCGCGTTGGGTCGTGAACTGCGAAAAATCATTTGAGCCCAAAATTCACTGGGTTTACCAGAAATGAACTCTTGCTTGTAGGAAGACACAGATCCTATGGTTTAACTCTGTTTCTGAAGGGAAATTCAGACCTGAGTTCTCATCCCTGAAACACACTCTATTTTAACTTAAGAAGCAAGATCTTCCTTCCTGAGACTCCAATACAGCAAGAACCTTGTGCATGCCCTGAAAAAAAGAACTGTGTTTCCTCCTCATAGGGACCATATGTAGTTCAACACTGCTTATTAAACTGATAGAAACCAGAACTCTACTTATATAAATGCTCTTTAGTTAATAGTGATAATCGCGTTGGGTTCTAGAACTGTGTAAAATCATTTGAGCCGAAAATTCTCTTGGTTTGCCAGAAATGAACTATTGCTGATAGGAAGACACAGATCTTGGGGATTAACTCAGTTTCTGAAGGGAAATTCAGACCAGTGTTCTCATCCATGAGGACACTCTGTGTTTACGCAAGAAGCAAGCTCTTCTTTCCAGCGTCTCAAATACAGTAAGAACCAAGAGCATGCCCTCAAAAAAGAACTGTGTTTCCTACTCATAGGGACCTTATCTAGTTCAACTCTGCTTATGAAACTGATACAAACCACAGCCTCTCTTACATAAATGCTCTATGGTTAACAGTGAGAATCGCGTTGGGTTCGTGAACTGCTAAAAATCATTTGAGCCCAAAATTCACTGGGTTTACCAGAAATAACCTGTTGATTGTAGGAAGACACAGATCCTGGGATTTAACACCGTTTCTGAAGGGAAATACATTCCAGTGTTCTCATCCATGAAACACACTCTGTTTTAACGCAAGAAACAAGTTCTTCTTTCCAGCATCTCCAATACAGCAAGAAACATGAGCATGCCAAGAAAAAAGAACTGTGTTTCCTACTCTTATGGACCATATGTAGGTCAACTCTGCTTATGAAACTGATACAAACCACAGCTCCTGATACATAAAGTCTCTTTAGTTAATAGTAAGAATCGTGTTTTGTGGGTGTACAGGGTAAAATCATTGCAGCCCAAAAATCACTTGGTTCAAAAGAAATGAATTCCTGCTTGTAGTAAGCCACAGATCCTGGGGTTTAACTCCGTTTCTGAAGTGAAATTCAGACCAGTGTTCTCATCCATGAAACACACTCTGTTTTCATGATAGGAACAAGCTCTTCTTTCCAGCATCTTCAATGCATCAAGAAACATGAGCATGGCCTGAAAAAAAAGAACTGTGTTTCCTACTTATACAGACCATATGCAGTTCAACTCTGCTCATGTAACTGATACAAACCACAGCTCCTCTTACATAAATCTCTTTAGTTAATAGTGTGAATCGGGTTGGGTTCTTGAACTGTGAAAACCATTTGAGCACAAAATTCACTTGGTGTACCAGAAATGAACTCTTCCTTGAAGGAAGACACAGATCCTGTTGTTTAACTCGGTTTCTGAAGGGATATTCAGACCAGTATTCTCTTCCATGAAACACACTGTGTGATCACCCAAGAAGCAAGCTCTTCTTTCAAGCGTCTCCAATACAACAAGTAACATGAGCATTCCCAGAAAAAAAGAACTGTGTTTCCTACTCATACGCACCATATGTGGTTCAACTCTGCTTATGAAACTGATACAAATCACTGTTCCTCTTACATAAATGCTCTTTAGTTAATAGTGAGAATCGGGTTGGCTTCGAGAACTGTGGATATCATTTGAGGCCAAAATTCACTGCAATTATCAGAAATGAACTCTTGCTTGTAGGAAGACACAGATCTTGAGGTTTAACTCCGTTTCTGAAGGGAAATTCAGACCAATATTCTCATCCATGAAAGACACTCGGTTTTAACGCATGAAGCAAGCTATTCTTTCCAGGATCTCCAATATAGCAAAACCATGAGCAGGCCCAGAAGAAAAAGAACTGAGTTTCCTACTGATACGCACCATATGTAGTTCAACTATGCTATTTAACTGATACAAACCACAGCTCCTCTTACATAAATGGTCTTTAGTTAATAATGAGAATCGCGTTGGGTTCATGAACTGCTAAAAATCAGTTGGGCCCAAAATTCACTGGGTTTACCAGAAATGAATACTTGATTGTAGGAAGACAGAGACCCTGGGGTTTAACTGAGTTTCTGAAGGGAAATTCAGACCAGTGTTCTCATCCATGAAACACACTCTGTTCTCTAACAAGAAGCAAGCACTTCTTTCCAGCGTCTCCAATACAGCAAGAACCATGAGCTCGCCCAGAAAAAAAGAATTGTGTTTCCTACTCATAAGCACCATATGTAGTTTAACTCTGATTATTTAACTGATACAAACCAAAGCTCTTGTTAAATAAATGCTCTTTAGGTAATAGTGAGAATCGCTTTGGGTTCGAGAACTGTGGAAATCATTTGAGGCCAAAATTCACTTGGTTTACCAGAAATGAACTCTTGCTTGTAGGAAGACACAGATCATGTTGTTTAACTCCATTTCTGAAGGTAAATTCTGACCAATGTTCTCATTCATGAAACTCATCCTGTTTTAATGCAAGAAGCATCCTCCTCTTTCAAGATTCTCCAATACAGCAACTATCATGAGAATGTCCATAAAAAAAGAAATGTGTGTCCTACTCATATGGTCCATATGTAGTTCAACTCTGCTTATGAAACTGATACAAACAACAGCTCCTCTTAAATAAATGCTCTTTAGTTAATAGTGAGAATGGCGTTTGGTTGTTGAAGTGTTTAAAATCATTTGAGCCCAAAATTCACTTGGTTTTCCATAAATGAACTCTTGTTTGCAGGAAAAAGCTGATCCTGGTGTTTAACTACGTTTCTAAAGGGAAATTCTGACCACTGTTCTCATCGATGAAACAAATTTGTTTTAACGCAAGAAGCAAGCACTTCTTTCCAGTGTCTCCAATACAGCAAGTACCATGAGCACGCCCAGAAAAAAAGAACTGTGTTTCCTATACATAAGGACCATATGTTGTTCAACACTGCTTATGAAAGTGATACAAACCACCGCTCCTCTTACATAAAGGCTCTTTAGTTAATAGTGAGAATCGTGTTTTGTTGGTGTACTGTGTAAAATCATTTGAGACCAAAATTCACTTGGTTTACCAGAAATGAACTCCTGCTTGTAGGAAAACACAGATCATGGGGTTTAACTCCGTTTCTGATGGGAAATTCAGACCAGTGTTCTCAACCATGAAACACACTCTGTTTTAACACATGAAGCAAGCTCTTCTTTCAAGCATCTCCAATACAGCAGGATCCATGAGCATGCCCAGAAAAAAAGAACTTTGTTTGCTACTCATACGCACCATATGTAGTTCAACTCTGTTTATGTAACTGATACAAACAACAGCTCCTGTTACATAAATGCTCTTAAGTTAATAGTGAGAATAACGTTGGGTTCGTGAACTGTGTACAAACATTTGAGCCCAAAATTCACTTTGTTTACCAGAAATGAACTCTTGCTTGTAGGAAGACTCAGATCCTGGGGTTTAACTCTGTTTCTGAAGGGAAATTCAGACCAGTGTTCTCATCCATGAAACACACTCTGTTTTAACGCAACAAGCAAGCTCTTCTTTCCAGTGTCTCCAATACAGCAGGATCCATGAGCATGCCCAGAAAACAAGAACTGTGTTTGCTACTCATACGCACCATATGTAGATCAACTCTGCTTATGGAACTGATACAAACCACCGCTCCTCTTACATAAAGGCTCTTTAGTTAATAGTGAGAATCGTGTTTTGTTTGTGTACTGTGTAAAATCATTTGAGCCCAAAATTCACTTGGTTTACCAGAAATGAACTCCTGCTTGTAGGAAAACACAGATCCTGGGGTTTAACTCCGTTTCTGATGGGAAATTCAGACCAGTGTTCTCAACCATGAAACACACTCTGTTTTAACACAAGAGGCAAGCTCTTCTTTCAAGCGTCTCCAATACAGCAGGATCCATGAGCATGCCCAGAAAATAAGAACTGTGTTTCCTACTCTACGGACCATATGTAGTTCAACTCTGCTTAGGAAACTGATACAAACCACAGCTCCTGTTACATAAATGCTCTTTAGGTAATAATGAGAATCGCGTTGGGTTCTTGAACTGTTTAAAATTATTTGACCTCAAAATTCACTGGTTTTACCAGAAATGAACTATTGCTTATAGGAAGATAAAGATCCTGCAGTTTTACTCCGTTTCTGAAAGGAAATTAAGACCAGTGTTCTCATCCATGAAACAGACTCTGTTTTCAAGCAAGAAGCATCCTCTTCTTTCCAGCATCTCAAATAAAGCAAGAACAATGAGAATGCCCAGAAAAAAAGAACTGTGTTTCCTACTCATACAGACCATATGTCGTTCAACTCTGCTTATGAAACTGATCCAAAAAACAGCTCCTCTTACATAAATGCTCTTTTATTAATAGTGAGATTCGCGATGGGTTTGTGAACTGTGTAAAATCATTTGATCCCAAAAATCGGGTGATTGCCCGGAAATGAACTCTTGCTTGAAGGAAGACACAGAACCTGGGGTGTAACTCAGTTTCTGAAGGGAAATTCAGACCAGTGTTATCATCCATGAAACCCACTGTTTTAACACAAGAAGCAAGCTCTTCTTTCCAGCGTCTCAAATAGAGACATTAAGATACATCTTCATGCCCTGAAAAAAAAGAACTATGTTTCCTACCCATACGGACCATATGTAGTTAACACTGCTAATGAAACTGATACAAACCACAGCTCCTCTTACATAAATGCTCTTTAGTTAATAGTGAGAATCGCAATGGGTTTTTGAACTGTGTAAAATCATTTCATCCCAAAATTCACGTTGTTTACCAGAAATGAAATCTTGCTTGTAGGAAGACCCAGATGATGGGGTTTAACTCCGTTTCTGATGGGAAATTCAGACCAGTGTTCTCCTCCATGAAACACACTCTGTTTTCACCCTAGAAACAAGCTCTTCTTTCCACCGTCTCCAATACAGCAAGAAACTTGAGCATGCCCAGAAAAGAAGAACTGTGTATCCTACTCATGCGGATCATATGAAGTTCAACTCTGCTTATCAAACTGTTACAAACAACCGCTCCTCTATCATAAATGCTCTTTAGTTAATAGTGAGAATCGCGTTAGGTTCTCGCACTGTGTAAAATCATTTGAGCCCAAAATTCACTTGGTTTACCAGATACGAATTCTTGCTTGTAGGAGAAACATATCCTCGGTTTTAACTCCGTGTATGAGGGGAAATTCAGACAAGTGTTTTCATCCATGAAACACACTCTGTTTTAACGCAAGATGCAAGCTCTTCTTTCCAGAGTTTACAATACAGCAAGAAACAAGAGCACGCCCAGAACAGAAGAACTGTGTTTCCTATTCATAAGGACCATATGCAGTTCAACTCTGCTTATGAAACAAATACAAACCACAGCTCCTCTTACATAAATGCTCTTTAGTTAATAGTGAGAAAGGCCTTGGGTTCGTGAACTGTGTAGAATCACTTGAGCCCAAAATTCACTGGGTTTACCAGAAATGATGTCTTGCTTGTAGGAGGACACATATCCTGAGGTTTGACTCCGTTTCTGAAGGGAAATTAAGACCAGTGTTCTCATCCATGAAACACATTCTGTTTTCACGCAAGAAGCGAGCTCTTCTTTCCAGCGTCTCCATACAGCAAGAACCATGAGCATGCCCAGAAAAGAAGAACTGTATTTCCTACTCATAGGGACAATATGCAGTTTACCTCTGCTTATGAAACTGATACAAACCACTGCTCCACTTATATAAATGCTCTTTAGTTAATAGAGAGAATCGCGTTGGGTTCATGAACTGTGTAAAACCATTTGAGCCCCAAAATCACATTGTTTACCAGAAATGAAATCTTGCTTGTAGGAAGACTCAGATCCTGGGGTTTAACTCCGTTTATGAAGGGAAATTCTGACCAGTGTTCTCATCCCTGAAACACACTCTGTTTTAACGCAGGAAGCAAGCTCTTCTTTCCAGCGTCGGCAATACAGCAAGAACCATGAGAAGGCCCAGAAAAAATGTATTGTGTTTCTTACGCATTTGGACCATATGCAGTTCAACTCTGCTTATGAAACTGATACAAACCACAGCTCCTCTAACATAAATGCTCTTTACTTAATAGTGAGAAACGCATTGGGTTGATGAACGGTTTAAAATCACTTGAGCCCAAAATTCACTCTGTTTACCAGACATGATGTCTTGCTTGTAGTTGGACACAGATCCTGAGGTTGAACTCCATTTCTGAAGGGAAATTCAGACCAGTGTTCTCAGCCATGAAACATATTCTGTTTTAACGCAAGAAGCAAGCTCTTCTTTCCAACAGCTCCAATACAGACGGTAAGAACCATATTCATGCCCTGAAAAAAAGAACTGGATTTCCTACTCATATGGACCATACGTAGTTCAACTCTGCTTATGAAACTGATATTATCCACAACTCCTCTAAGATAAATGAGAATCGGTTGTGTTCCAGAACTTTGTAAAATCATTTAAGCCCAAAATTCACTTTTTTCCCAAAAATGAACTCTTGCTTGTAGGAAGACACAGATCCTGGTGTTTAACTACATTTCTGAATGGAAATTCAAACCTGTGTTCTCATCCAAGAAACACACTGTGTTTTAATGCAAGAATCATGCACGTCTTTCCAGCCTCTCCAATACAACAAGAACGATGAGCATACCCAGAAAAAAACAACTGTATGTGCTACTCATACAGACCATATGTAGTTCATCTCTGCTTATGAAACTAATACAAACCACAGTTCCTCTTACATAAAAGTTCTTAAGTTTATAGTGAGAATCGTGTTTTGTTGGTGTACTGTGTAATATCATTTGATCCCAAAATTCACGTTGTTTACCAGAAATGAACTCATGCTTGTAGGAAGACACAGATCCTGGGTTTTATCTCCGTTTCTAAAGGGAAATTAGACCAGTGTTCTCATCCATAAAACACACTCTGTTTTCATGCAAGAAACATGCTCTTCTTTCCAGCGTCTCCAAAACAACAAGAACCATGAGCATGCCCTCAAAAAAGAACTGTGTTTCCTACTCCTACGGACCATATGTAGATAAACTCTGCTTATGAAACTGATACAAACCACAGCTCCTCTTACATAAATGCTCTTTAGATAATAGTGAGTATCGCAATGGGTTCTTGAACTGTGTAAAATCATTTGAGCCTAAAATTCACTTGGTTTACCAGAAATGAACTCTTGCTTGTAGGAAGACACAGATCCTGGGGTTTAACTCTGTTTCTGAAGGGAAATTTAGTCCAGTGTTCTCATCCATGAAGCACATTCTGCTTTAACGCAAGAAGCAAGCTCTTCAATCCAACATCTCCAATACAGACAGTAAGTACCATATTCATGCCCTGAAAAAAAGAACTGTGTTTTCTACTCATACGGACGATATGTAGTTCAACTCGGCTTATGAAACTGATACAAACCACAGCTCTTCTTACATAAATGCTCTTAGGTTAATAGTGAGAATCGCGATGGGTGTGTGAACTGTGTAAAATCATTTGATCCCAAAGTTCATGCTGTTTACCAGAAATAAATTCTTGCTTGTAGGAAAATACAGATCCTGGGGGTTGCCTCCGTTTCTGAAGGGAAATTAAGGCCAGTGTTCTCATCCATGACACACACTCTGTTTTCACGCAAGAAGCAAGCTCTTCTTTCCAATGTCTCCACTTCAGACTGTAAGAACTATACTCATGCCCTGAAAAAAAGAAATGTGTTTCCTACTCATACGGATCATATGTAGTTCAACTCTGCATATGAAACTGATACAAACCACAGCTCCTCTTACATAAATGCTCTTTAGTTAATAGTGAGAATAGCGATGGGTTTGTGAACAGTGTAAAATCATTTGAGCCCAAAATTCACTGGCTTTACCAGAATTGAACCCTTGCTTGTAGGACGACACAGATCCTGGGGTTTAACTGTGATTCTGATGGGAAATTCAGAAAGTGTTCTCTTCCATGAAACACACTCTGTTTTCACCCTAGAAACAAGCTCTTCTTTCAACCGTCTCCAATACAGCAAGAAACTTGAGCATGCCCAGAAAAAAAGAACTGTATTTCCCACTCATACAGACCATATGCAGTTCAACTCTGCTTATGAAACTGATACAAACCACAGCTGCTCTTACATAAATTCTCTTTATTTAATAGTGAGAATCGCGTTGGTTTTGTGAACTGTGTAAAATCATTTGATCCCAAAATTCACGTTGTTTACCAGAAATGAACTCATACTTGTAGGAAGTCACAGATCCTGGGGATTAACTCCATTTATGAAGGGAAATTCAGACCACTGTTCTCATCCATAAAACAGACTCTGCTTCAACGCAAGAAGCAAGCTCTTCTTTCCAATGTCTCCAATACAGACAGTAAGAACCATATTTATGATCTGAAAAAAAGAACTGTGTTTCCTACTCATATGGACGATATGTAGTTCAACTCTGCTTATGAGAGTGATACAAACCACAGCACCTCTTACATGAATGCTCTTTAGTTAATAGTGATAATCGCGATGGGTTCGTGAACTGTGTAATGTCATTTGATCCCAAAATTCACGTTGTTTACCAGAAATGAACTCATACTTGTAGGAAGACACAGAACATGGGGTTTATCTCCGTTTATGAAGGGAAATTCAGACCAGTGTTCTCATCCATGAAACACACTCTGTTTTCATGCAAGAAACAAGCTCTTCTTTCCAACATCTCCAATACAGCAAGAAACATGAGCATGCCCAGAAATAAAAACCTGTGTTTCCTACTCATAGGGACCATATGTAGTTCAACTCTGCTTATGAAACTGATACAAACCACAGCTCCTCTTACATAAATGCTCTTAAGTTAATATTGAGAATCGCGTTTGTTCCAGAAATGTGTAAAATTATTTCACGCCAAAATTCACTTTGTTTACAGAAATGAACTCTTGGTTGTATGAAGACACAGATCCTGGGGTTTAACTCTGATTCTGATGGGAAATTCAGACCAGTGTTCTCATCCATGAAACACACACTGTTTTCATGCAAGAAGCAAGCTATTCTTTCCAGCGTCTCTAATACAGCAAGAACCATGAGCTTGCCCTCAAAAAAGAACTGTGTTTCCTTCTCATACGCACCATATGTAGTTCAACTCTGCATATGAAACTGATATAAACCACAGCTCCTCTTACATAAATGCTCTTTAGTTAATAGTGTGTATCGCGATGGTTTTGTGAACTGTGTGAAATCATTTGATCCCAAACTTC
The DNA here is from genome assembly GCA_949786405.1 of Onychomys arenicola. NCBI lineage: Eukaryota > Metazoa > Chordata > Mammalia > Rodentia > Cricetidae > Onychomys > Onychomys arenicola. Next base: position 3,543,861 of record CATKUM010000040.1, on the reverse strand, counting down.
ACGTTGTTTACCAGAAATGAACTCTTGCTTGTAGGAAGACACTGATCCTGCCGTTCAACTCCGTTTTGGAAGAGAATTTCAGACCAGTGTTCTCATCCATTAAACACACTCTGTTTTCATGCAAGAAGCAAGCTATTCTTTCCAGCGTCTCTAATACAGCAAGAACCATGAGCATGCCCTCAAAAAAGAACTGTGTTTCCTACTCCTACGGACCATATGTAGATAAACTCTGCTAATGAAACTGATACAAACCACAGCTCCTCTTACATAAATGCTCTTTAGATAATAGTGAGTATCGCAATGGGTTCTTGAACTGTGTAAAATCATTTGAGCCTAAAATTCACTTGGTTTAACAGAAATGAACTCTTGCTTGTAGGAACACACAGATACTGGGGTTTAACTCTGTTCCTGATGGGAAATTTAGTCCAGTGTTCTCATCCATGAAGCACACTCTGCTTTAACGCAAGAAGCAAGCTCTTCTTTCCAACATCTCCAATACAGACAGTAAGAACCATATTCATGCCCTGAAAAAAAAGACTGTGTTTTCTACTCATACGGACCATATGTAGTTCAACTCGGCTTATGAAACTGATACAAACCACAGCTCTTCTTACATAAATGCTCTTAGGTTAACAGTGAGAATCGCGATGGGTGTGTGAACTGTGTAAAATCATTTGATCCCAAAGTTCATGCTGTTTACCAGAAATGAACCCTTGCTTGTAGGAAGATACAGATCCTGGGGGTTGCCTCCGTTTCTGAAGGGAAATTAAGGCCAGTGTTCTCATCCATGACACACACTCTGCTTTAACGCAAGAAGCAAGCTCTTCTTTCCAACGTCTCTAATTCAGACTGTAAGAACCATACTCATGCCCTGAAAAAAAGAACTGTGTTTCCTACTCATATGGACCATATGCAGTTAAACTCTGCTTATGAAACTGATACAAACCACAGCTCCTCTTACATGAATGCTCTTTAGTTAATAGTGAGAATCGCGATGGGTTTGTGAACTGTGTAATGTCATTTGAGGCCAAAATTCACGTTGTTTACTAGAAATGAACTCTTGCTTGTAGGAAGACACAGATACTGTGTTTAACTCCGTTTCTGAAAGGGAAATTCAGACCAGTGTTCTCATCCATGAAAAACACTCTGTTTTAATGCTAGAAGCAAGCTCTTCTTTCCCTCGTCTCAAATACAGCAAGAACCATGAGCATGCCCTCTAAAAAGAACTGTGTTTCCTACTCATACGGACCATATGTAGATCAACTCTGCTTATGAAACTGATACAAACCACAGCTCCTCTTACATAAATGCTCTTAAGTTAATATGAGAATCGCGTGGGGATCGTGAACTTTGTAAAATCTTTTGAGGCCAAAATTCACGTTGTTTACCAGAAATGAACTCTTGCTTGTAGGAAGACACAGATCCTGTGTTTATCTCCGTTTCTGAAGGGAAATTCAGACCACTGCTCTCATCCATGAAACACACTCTGTTTTCACACAAGAAGCAAGCTCTTCTTTCCAACATCTCCAATACAGACAGTAAGAACCATATTCATGCCCTGAAAAAAAGAACTCTGTTTCCCATTCATACGGACTATATGTAGTTCAACTCTGCTCATGAAACTGATACGAACCACAGCTCCTCTTACATGAATGCTCTTTAGTTAATAGTGAGAATCACGATGGGTTTGTGAACTGTGTAATATCATTTGATCCTAAAATTCACGTTGTTTACCAGAAATGAACTCTTGCTTGTAGGAAGACACAGATCCTGTGTTTAACTCCGTTTCTGAAGGGAAATTCATACCACTGCTCTCATCCATGAAACACACTCTGCTTTAACGCAAGAAGCAAGCTCTTCTTTCCAGGGTCTCCAATACAGACAGTAAGAACCATATTCATGCCGTGAAAAAAAGAACTGTGTTTCCTACTCATACGGACCATATGTAGTTCAACTCTGCTTATGAAACTGATACAAACCACAGCTCCTCTTACATAAATGCTCTTTAGTTAATAGTGAGAATAGCGATGGGTTTGTGAACAGTGTAAAATCATTTGAGCCCAAAATTCACTGGCTTTACCAGAATTGAACCCTTGCTTGTAGGACGACACAGATCCTGGGGTTTAACTCTGATTCTGATGGAAAATTCAGACCAGTGTTCTCTTCCATGAAACACTCTGTTTTCACCCTAGAAACAAGCTCTTCTTTCAACCGTCTCCAATACAACAAGAAACTTGAGCATGCCCAGAAAAAAATGAACTGTATTTCCTACTCATACAGACCATATGCAGTTGAACTCTGCTTATGAAACTGATACAAACCACAGCTGCTCTTATATAAATTATCTTTATTTAATAGTGAGAATCGCGTTGGTTTTGTGAACTGTGTAAAATCATTTGATCCCAAAATTCACGTTGTTTACCAGAAATGAACTCATACTTGTAGGAAGTCACAGATCCTGGCGATTAACTCCATTTCGGAAGGGAAATTCAGACCAGTGTTCTCATCCATAAAACAGATTCTGCTTCAACGCAAGAAGCAAGCTCTTCTTTCCAATGTCTCCAATACAGACAGTAAGAACCATATTGATGATCTGAAATAAAGAACTGTGTTTCCTACTCATACGGACCATATGTAGTTCAACTCTGCTTATGAAACTGATACAAACCACAGCTCCTCTTACATGAATGCTCTTTAGTTAATAGTGATAATCGCGATGGGTTTGTGAACCGTGTAATATCATTTGATCCCAACATTCACGTTGTTTACCAGAAATGAACTCTTGCTTGTAGGAAGACACAGGTCCTGTGTTTAACTCCGTTTCTGAAGGGAAATTCATACCACTGCTCTCATCCATGAAACACACTCTGTTTTCACGCAAGAAGCAAGCTCTTCTTTCCAGGGTCTCCAATACAGACAGTAAGAACCATATTCATGCCGTGAAAAAAAGAACTGTGTTTCCTACTCATACGGACCATATGTAGTTCAACTCTGCTTATGAAACTGATACAAACCACAGCTCCTCTTACATAAATGCTCTTTAGTTAATAGTGAGAATAGCGATGGGTTTGTGAACAGTGTAAAATCATTTGAGCCCAAAATTCACTGGCTTTACCAGAATTGAACCCTTGCTTGTAGGACGACACAGATCCTGGGGTTTAACTCTGATTCTGATGGAAAATTCAGACCAGTGTTCTCTTCCATGAAACACACTCTGTTTTCACCCTAGAAACAAGCTCTTCTTTCAACCGTCTCCAATACAGCAAGAAACTTGAGCATGCCCAGAAAAAAAGAACTGTATTTCCTACTCATACAGACCATATGCAGTTCAACTCGGCTTATGAAACTGATACAAACCACAGCTGCTCTTACATAAATTCTTTTTATTTAATAGTGAGAATCGCGTTGGTTTTGTGAACTGTGTAACATCATTTGATCCCAAAATTCACGTTGTTTACCAGAAATGAACTCATACTTGTAGGAAGTCACAGATCCTGGGGATTAACTCCATTTATGAAGGGAAATTCAGACCAGTGTTCTCATCCATAAAACAGACTCTGCTTCAACGCAAGAAGCAAGCTCTTCTTTCCAATGTCTCCAATACAGACAGTAAGAACCATATTTATGATCTGAAAAAACGAACTGTGTTTCCTACTCATATGGACGATATGTAGTTCAACTCTGCTTATGAGAGTGATACAAACCACAGCTCCTCTTACATGAATGCTCTTTAGTTAATAGTGATAATCGCGATGGGTTCGTGAACTGTGTAATGTCATTTGATCCCAAAATTCACGTTGTTTACCAGAAATGAACTCATACTTGTAGGAAGACACAGAACATGGGGTTTATCTCCGTTTATGAAGGGAAATTCAGACCAGTGTTCTCATCCATGAAACACACTCTGTTTTCATGCAAGAAACAAGCTCTTCTTTCCAACATCTCCAATACAGCAAGAAACATGAGCATGCCCAGAAATAAAAACCTGTGTTTCCTACTCATAGGGACCATATGTAGTTCAACTCTGCTTATGAAACTGATACAAACCACAGCTCCTCTTACATAAATGCTCCATAGTTAATAGTGAGAATCACATTGGGTTCCAGAAGTGTGTAAAATCATTTGAGCCCTAAATTCACTTGGTTTACAAGAAATGAACTCTTGCTTGTAGGAAGTCACAGATCCAGGGGTTTAACTCCGTTTCTGAAGGGAAATTCAGACCAGTGTTCTCATCCATGAAACACACTCTGCTTTAACGCAAGAAGCAAGGTCTTCTTTCCAACATCTCCAATACAGACAGTAAGAACTATATTCATGCTCTGAAAAAAGGAACTGTGTTTCATACTCATACATACCATATGTAGTTCAACTCTGCTTATGAAACTGATACAAACCACAGCTCCTCTTACATTCAACGCTCTTTAGTTAATAGTGAGAAACGCCTAGCCTTCGTGAACTGTGTATCTTCATTTGAACTGAAAAGTGACTCAGTTTACCAGAAAAGAACTCTTGCTTGTAGTAAGAAACAGAGCCTGGGGTTTAACTCCGTTTCTGAAGGGAAATTCACCCAAGTGTTCTCATCCATGAAACACATTCTGCTTTGGAGCAAGAAGCACGCTTCAGCTTGAAAGAGTCTCCAATATAGCAGTAAACGGGAGTGTGCTCAGAACAAAGAACTGTGTTTCCTACACATAGGGGCCATATCTAGTTCAACTCTGCTTATGAAACTGATACAAACCACAGCTGCTCTTACATCCATTGCTCTTTATTAATAGTGTGAAACGCGTTGGCTTCAGGAACTGTGTGAATTCATTTGACCCGAAAATTGACGGCGTTTACCAAAAATGAACTCTTGCTTGTAAGAAGACAAAGAGTCTGGGGTTTTACTCCGTTTCTGAAGGGAAATTCAGTCCAGTGTTCTCATCCATGAAACACACTCTGTTTTAACGTACAAGCATGCTCCTGCTTTCCAGAGTCTCCATTTCAACAGGAAATGTGAGCATGCTCAGAACTAAAGAACTGTGTTTCCTTCACATAGGGACCATATCTAGTACAACTCTGCTTATGAAACTGATACAAACCACAGCTCCTCTTTGTAGTGGATAGCCATCCCAGCACTGGCCTGGAAGTTCCAATCCCCATTGAGGCTTCGCTAATGATCACGCCCACAAGACGGGGCAGAGGAGGGAGTGGAAGACAGAGGATCAAGAGGAGGTCGCTCTCTTGGTTCTGGGACTCTGGACGCTGGAGGTAGACCTTGCAGAGTTCTCCAGTGAACACCTCCGGACTGTGCTGTACATTTTTCAGACCCTGCAACCTACCCCTTCATTTGTAAGTTACACCCAAAAAACCTCCCTCTTATCTACTTGGAGTGGCCTTAATAATTTCACCAATACCTCTTACATCCAGTGCTTTTCAGTTAATAGTGAGAAATGTGTGAGCTTTGTGAAATGTATAATTTCATTTGAGCACACGAGTGACATGCTTTTCCAGAAATGAACTCTTGCTTGTAGGAATACACAGAGCCCGGGATTTGCCTGCGTTTCTGAAGGGAAATTTAGACCTGAAATCTCATCCATGAAACACACTCTCCTTTAGAGCAAGAAGAACACTCCTGCTTTCCAGAATTACCAATACAGCTAGAAACGTGACTGTGCTCAGAACTAAAGAACTAGGTTTCCTACACATAAGGACCGTATCTAATTAAACTCTGCTTATTAAACTGATACAAACCACAGCTCCTCTTACATCCAATGCTTTTTGGTTAATAGTGAGAACTGTGTGAGCTTCATGCAATGTGTAACTTCATTTGAGACCACAAGTGTCTTGGTTTTCCAGTAATGAATTCTTGCTTGTAGGAAGACACAGAGCCCAGGATTTAACTCTGTTTCTGAAGGTAAATTGACAGCAAAAATCTCATCCATGAAACACACTCTGCTTTAGAGCAAGAAGCACGCTCCTTCTTTCCAGAGTCTCCAATAGAGCAGGAAATGTGACTGTGCTCAGAACCAAAGAACAGAGTTTCCTACACATACGGACCATATCTAGTTCAACTCTGCTTATGAAACTGATACAAACCACAGCTCCTCTTACCTCAAGTGCTCTGCAGTTGCTGGTTAGAAACGTTTGAGCTTAGCACACTGTGTATCTTAATTTGAGTCCCAAGAAACAGGGTTTACCAGAAATGAACTGTTGCTTGTAGGTAGACAAGGAGCCTGGGATTTTACTGTTTCTGAAGGGAAATTGAGACCAGAGTTCTCATCCATGAAACACAATCTCTTTTAGAGCAAGAAGCACGCTGCTGCGTTCCAGAATTTCCAATACAGCAGGAAACGCAAGTGTGCTGAGAACAAAAAAGATGTGTTTCCTACTCCTAGGGACCATATCTAGTTCAACTCTGCTTATGAAACTGATACAACCACAGCTCCTGTGACATCCAGTGCTCGGCATTTGCTGTTTAGAAACGTGTGAGCTTAGTGCACTGTGTATCTGTATCTGAGCCCCAGAGTGTCTGGGTTTATGAGAAATGAAGTGTTCCACTTAGGAAGACTCAGAGCCCGAGATTTAACTCCGTTTCTGAAGGGAAATGCAGGACAGAGTTCTCATTCGTGAAACACACTCTGCTTTGGAGCAAGAAGCACGTTCATGCTTTCCAGAGTTTCCAATATAGCAGGAAAGGAGAGCGTCCTCTGAACAAAAGAACTGTGTTTCCTCAACTTATGGACCATATCTACTTCAACTCTGCTTATGAAACTGATACAAACCACAACTCCTCTTACATCCAGTGCCCTGCCATTGCTGGTTAGAAACGTGTGAGCTTCGTGCACTGTGTATCTTCATTTGAGCCCTATAGTAACTGGGTTTACCAGAAATGATTGTTGCTTGTATCAAGACAAAGATCACGGTATTTAACTCCATTTCTGAAAGGAAATTAAGAGCAGAGTTCTCATCCATGAAACACCCTCTGATTTAGAGCAAGAATCACGCTCCTGCTTTCCAGAATTTCCAATACATGAGGAAACACAAGCGTGCTCAGAACAAAGAACTGTTTCCTAAACATATGGACTATATCTAGTTCAACTCTGCTTATGAAACTGATACAAACCCCATCTCCTCTTACATCCAGTGCTCTGCAGAGGTTGGTTAGAAACGTGTGAGCTTAGCGCACTGTATTTCTTCATTTGAACCCTAGAGTGACTGGGTTTACCAGAAATGAACTGTTGCATGGAGGAAGACTCACAGCCCGGGATTTGACTCCATTTCTCAAGGGAAAATGAGACCAGAGTTTTCATCCATGAAACACACTCTGATTTAGAGCAAGAAATATGCTCCTGCTTTCCAGAGTTTCCAATACAGGAGAAAACTCTAGCTTGCTCAGAACAGAGAACTGTGTTTCCTACACATATGGACCATATCTTGTTCAACTCTGCTTGTGAATCTGATACAAACCACAGCTTCTGTGACATCAAGTGCTCTGCAGTTGCTCATTAGAAAAGAGTGATACTAGCGTACTGTGTATCTACATTTGAACCCAAGAGTGACTGGGTTTACCAGAAATGAACTGTTGCTTGTAGGAAGACACAGAGCCTGGGATGTAACTCCTTTTCTGAAGGAAAATTCAGAGCTGAGTTCTCATTAGTGAAACAAACTCTGCTTTAGAGCAAGAAGCACGCTCCTGCTTTCAAAAATATACAATACAGCACGAAACACATGCATGCTCACAACAAAAGAACTGTGTTTCCTACACATGTAGACCATATCTAGTTCAACACTGCTTATGGAACTGATACATACCACAGCTCCTCTTACATTTAGTGCTCTGCATTTAGTGGTTATAAACGTGTGATCTCAGTGCACTGTGTATCTTAATTTGAGCCCCAGAGAAACAGGATTTACCAGAAATGAACTGTTGCTTGTAGGTAGACAAAGAGCCCAGGATTTGACTCCATTTCTGAAGGGAAATACAGACCAGACTTTTCCTCCATGAAATACACTCTGCTTTAGAGCAAGAAGCATGCTCCTGCTTCCAGAGTTTCCAATATAGCAGGAAAAGTGAGCGTGCTCAGAACAAAAGAACTGTGTTTCCTAACCATATGGACCATATCTAGTTCAACTCTGCTAATGAAACTGATTCAAACCACAGCTCCACTTACATCCAGTGCTCTGCAGTGCCTAGTTAGAAACGGGTGAGCTTAAGCGCACTGTATTTCTTCATTTGAACCCAAGAGTGACTGGGTTTACCAGAAATGAACTCTTGCTTGTAGGTAGAGACAGAGCCCGAGATTCAACTCTGTTTCTGAAGGAAAACTGAGACCAGAGTTCTCATAGATGAAACACACTCTCATTTAGAGCAAGAAGCACGCTGCTGCTTTCCAGATTTTCCAATACAGCAGGAAAGGCAAGCGTGCTCAGAACAAAAGAGCTGTGTTTCCTACACCTACGGATCATATCTAATTCAACTCTGCTTATGAAACTGATACAACCACAGCTCCTGTGACATCCAGTGCTCTGCAGATGCTGGTTAGAAAAGTGTGAACTTAGCGCACTGTGTATGTACATTACAACCTGAGAGTGACTGTGTTTACCAGAAATGAACTGTTGCTTATAGCAAGACACAGAGCCCAGAATTTAACTCTTTTTCTGAAGGGAAATTCAGAACAGAGTTCTCATCCATGAAACCCACTCTTCTTTACAGCAAGAAGCACACTCCTGCTTTCCAGAGTTTCCAATACAGGAGGAAACGCGAGCATGCTCAGAACAAAGAACTGTGTTTCCTACACATACGGACCATATCTAGTTCAACTCTGCTTGTGAAACTGATACAAACCACAGCTCCTCTTATATCCAGTGCTTTGCCGTTGCTGGTTAGAAACGTGTGAGCTTAGCGCACTGTGTATCTTCACTTGAGCCCCAGAGTGACTGGGTTTACCAGAAATGAACTGTTGCTTGTAGGCTGACACAGATCCTGGGATTTAACTCAGTTTCTGAAGGGAAATTTAGAACAGAGTTCTCCTACATGAAACACACTCTGCTTTGGGACAAGAAGCATCTCCTTTTTTCAGTGTTTCCAATTGAGCAGAAACAATGAGCTTGCTCAGAACAAAAGAACTGTGCTTCTTACACACACATGCCATATCTAGATTAACTCTGCCTAGGAATCTGATATGAACAGCACTTCCGCTTACATCTAATGTGCAGTAAATGCTGGTTTGAAATGCGGGAGCACTATGCAGTCAGTATTCCAAGTGAGCCCATGAGTTACTGGCTTTACCAAAAATGAACTGTTGCTTGTGGGAAGACAGAAAGCATGGGAATACATTCTGTTTTCGAAGGGAAATTGACCCCAGATTTCCCTTACCAGAAGCAGACTGCTTCTGCAGCAAGAAGCATGCTCCTGCTTTCAGTGTTTCCAATAGAGAGCTTGCTCAGAACAAAAGAACTGGGCTTCGTACACACATTGGCCATAACAAGATTAACTCTGATTAGGAAACCCATATGAACAGCACCTCTACTTATATCAAATGGGCAGCTCTTGCTGAGAATAGACATGACGGCTCTTTGCACCTTGTATCTCAATGGGAGCCCAAGAGGGACAGGGTTTACGAGAAATGAACTGTTGCTTGTAGTAAGACACACAGCATGGAAATAAACTCTGTTTTTGAAGGGAGATTGAACCCTGAACTCTCTTACAGGAAAGACAATCTGCTTTTGGAGCAAGAAGCACGCTACTGCTTTCCAGAGTTTCCAATACAGCAGGAAACGTGAGCGTGCTCAGAACAAAAGAACTGTGTTTCCTACATATACGGACCATATCTAGTTCAACTCTGCTTACAAAAGTGATATGAACAGCATCTCATCTTACATTCAAAGCGCAGCAGTTTCTGGTTAGAAACGAGAGATCTCTGAGTACTCTGTATCTCCATGTGAACCCTAGAGTGACAGGGTTTACCAGAAATGAACTGTTGCTTGTAGGAAGACTGACAGCATGGGATTTAACTCCGTTTCTGAAGGGAAATTCAAACATAGTTCCCATGCATGAAACACACTCTTCTTGATTTCAGTGTTTCCAATTGAACAGAAACAGTGAGCTTGCTCAGAACAAAAGAACAGTGCTTCCTACACACATGGGCCATATCTATATTAACTCTGATTAGGAAATTGATATGAACAGCAGCTCCTGTTACATCCAATGTGCTGCAATTTATGGGAAGATTCGTTGTAGCTCTGTGCACTGTGTATCACCATGTGAGCCCAAGAGTGACTGGGTTTACCAGAAATGAACTGTTGCTTCCAGGAAGACTGACAGCATGAGATTTACCTATGTTTTTGAAGGAAAATTGAAACCTGAGATCCCATACATGAAACACACACATCCTCCTTTTTTAAGTGTTTCCAATAGAGCAGAAACCATGAGCTTGCTCAGAACAAAAGAACTGTGCTTCCTACACACACAGGCCATATCTACATTAACTCTGCTTAGGAAACTGATATGAACAGCAGCTCCTCTTACATCAAATGGGCTACTCTTGCTCAGAAGAGAGAACATGGCTCTTTTCCCTGTATATCTATACAGGAGCCCAAGAGATACTGGGTTTACCAGAAATGAACTGTTGCTTATAGGAAAACAGACAGCATGGGAATAAACTCTGTTTTCAAAAGGAAATTGAACCCTGATCTACGTTATAAGAAAGACACTCTGATTTGGAGCAAGAAGAACGCTCCTGCTTTCCAGAGTTTCAAATACAGCAGGAACCATGAGTGTGCACAGAACAAAAGTACTGTCCTACACATGAGGACAATATCACTTTCAACTCGGCTTACGAAACTGATACGAACTGCAGCTCTTCATACATCCAATTCGCTGCAATTGCTGGGAAGAATCGTGTGAGCTCTGTGCACTGTGGATCTCGAAGTGAGCCCAAGTGTTACTAGGTTTACCAGAAATGAACTGTTGGTCATAGCAACACTGATGGCATGGGTTTTTCCTCCATTTATGAAGGGAAATTCAAACCAGAGTTCCGATACATGAAATACACTCTGCTTTGGAGCAAGAAGCATTCTCCTGCTTTCAGTATTTCCAATAGAGCAGAAACAGTGAACTTGCTCAGAACAAAAGAACTGTGCTTCTAACACACATGGCCCATTCTAGATTAACTCTGCTTAGGAAACTGATATGAATAGCAGCTCCTCTTACATCTAATGTGCTGCTCTTCCTAGTACAGTCATGAGGGCTCGTTGCACTGTGTATCTCAATGCGAGCTCTAGAGTGACTGGGTTTACCAGAAATGAACTCTTGCTTGTAGGAAGACAGATAGCATGGGAATAACCTCCGTTTTCATAGGGCAATTGAAACCATATTTCCCTTACAAGATAGACACTCTGCTTTTGGAGTAAGAAGCACGCTCCTGCTTTCCAGAGTTTCCAAAAGAGCAGGCACTGTGAGCATGCTCAGAACAAAGGAACTGTGTTTCTTACACATAAGGACCATATCATGTTCAATTCAGCATACCAAACTGATACTAACAGCAGTTCCTCCTACATCCAATGCGCTGCCATTGCTGGGAAGAATCACATGAGCTCTGTGCACTGTGTATCATCACCTTGTGAGCCCAAGAGTGACTGGGTTTACCAGAAATGAACTGTTGCTTTTCAGGAGAATGATAGCACAGAATTTAACTCCATTTTTCAAGGGAAATTCAAACCATAGTTCCCATACATGAAACAAACTCTCTTTTGGAGCACGAAGCATGCTCCTGATTTCAGTGTTTCCAATAGAGCAGAAACAGTGACTTTGCTCAGAAGAAAAGAACTGTGCTTTCTGCATAAATGGGCCATATGTAGATTAACTCTTCTTAGTAAGCTGATATGAACAGCAGCTCCTCTTACATCAAATCTGCTGCTCTTACTCGGAACAGACACGAGGGCTCCTTTGCACTGTGTATCTCCATGGGAGCTGAAGAGTGACTGGGTTTACCAGAAATGAACTGCTGTTTGTAGGAACTCAGACAGCATGGGTATAAACTCCTTTTTTGAAAGAAAATTGAACCCTGATTTCCCTTACCAGAAAGACACTCTGCTTTTGGAGCAAGAAGCACGCTCCTGCTTTCCAGAGTTTCCTCTACAGCAGGAATCGTGAGCTTGCTCAGAACAAAAGAACTGTGTTTCCTACACATAAGGACCATATGTACTTCATCTCTGCTTACAAAACTGATAGGATCGGCTGCTCCTCTTACACCAATGCACTAAAATTGCTGGTTAGAAACGTATGAGCTCTGTGCAATGTGCATCTCCATGTGAGCCCAAGAGTGACTGAAACACACTCTACTTTGGAGCAAGAAGTGTGCTACTGCTTCCAATGTTTCCAATAGTGCAGAAACAGTGAGCTTGCTCAGAACAAAAGAACTGTGCTTCCTACACCTAAGGTCCATATCTTGAATAACTCTGCTTAGGAAACTGATATGAACTGCAGCTCCTCTACATCAAATGGGCTGCTCTTGCTCAGAACAGACACGAGGGCTCCTTGCACTGTGTATCTCAATGAGAGCCCAAGATTGCCTCAGTTTACCAGAAATGAACTGTTGCTTGTAGGAAGACTGATAGCATGGGATATACCTCCGTTTCTGAAGGGAAATTCAAACTCATGTTCCCATACATGAAGCACACTCTACTTTGGAGCAAGAAGCATGCTCCTGTTTTCTGTGTTTCCAATAGAGGAGAAACAGTGAGCCTGGTCAGAATAAAAGAACTCAGAGACTTAAAGTTCTTGTCACACAGATTCTTCACTTGATTAGTTAAAGTTACCCCAAGGTATTTTATATTATTTGTGGTCATTGTAAAGGGTAATACATTACACGGATCTTAAAAGGTCTTACTAATAAAAATAAACCTGGAGCCAGATATTGGGTTAAAGCTGGAAGATCAGAGAATCAAAACATGCCACAGCTTCCTCACCTTGCCAATTCCTCAGCTTATCCTGTTTCCTCAGACTGGAAGCCTCTGCGTCCTCATCCAAATTAATCTCAGCTGAACTGCTGCTCAAAAGCCTAAAACTTAACCACCTCTAGTTCCTGGTTTTCACTCCATATATATCTTTCTGCTTTCTGCGATTGTTTCCTGGGTTTAAAGGTGTGAGTCACCGTGCCTGGCTTTTTCCAGTGTGGCTTTAAACTCACAGAGATCCGGATGGGTCTCTAACTCCGAAGTGATAGGATTAAAGGCGTGTATGCCACCATTTTCTGGCCTCTGTGTCTATGTAATGACTGTTCTGTCCTCTGACCCCAGATAAGTTTATTAGGATGCATTGGGGGACTCAATATATCACCACAGTGATGTTTCTCTGATTTCTTTCTTAGCCCTTTTATCATTTGTAGATAGGAGGGATACTGAGGTTTTTTATTTTTGTTTTTGTTTTGTTTTTGTTTTTGTTAATCTTGTGTCCTCTTACATAACTGAATGAATTTATTAGCTGTAGGTGTTCCCTGTTAGAATTTGGGGGGTTCCTTATTTAAATTATCATATTATCTGCAAATAGTGAAAATTTGACTTCTTACTTTCCAGTTTCTATCCATTTGATCTCCTTTAGTTTTCTTATTGCTTTAGCTAGAATTTCAAGTACTCTATTCAATAAATATTGGGAGAATGCACAGTTTAGTCTTGGTCCTGATTTTAATGGAATCACTTTGAGTTTCTCTCCACTTGATTTGATGTTGGCTGTGGCCTTGTTGGAAATTGCCTTTATTATGTTTAAGTATATTCCTTGTGTTTCTGATCTCTCTAGGACCTTTATCATGAAGGGGTGTTTGTAGCATGAATCTTAAAGAGTATTATTAATAAGATCAAACCTGAGGCCAGTTATTGGGGTTAATTCTGGAAGATCAGAGAAGCAGAACAAGCCACAGCTTTCTCACCTCGCTAGTTCCTCATCTGGTATTGTTTCCTCAGACTGCAAGCTTCTGAGTCCTCATCCAAATGAATCTAAGCTGAACTGTGCTTCTCAAAGCCTAAAAGCTTAACCAGCCAAATGTTGGAAGTTCCTGGTCCTCATGCCTTATATATCTTTCTGCCTTCTACCATCACTCCCTGGGATTAAAGGCGTGAGTCACCATGCCTGGCTGTTTCCAATGTGGCTTTAAACTCACAGAGATCCCAGATGGATTTCTGCCTGTTGGAATGCTATGATTAAAGGCGTCAGTGCCACCAGTTTCTAGCCTAAGTATCTAGTGGCTTTTCTGTTCTCTGACCCCACATAAGCTTATTAGTGTACACAATATTTTGGGGAACACAATACCATCACAGGTATTAGATTTTTGTCAAAGTCTTTTTCAGCATCTATTGAGATGATCATGTGGGTTTTTTTCTTTCAGTTTATGTTTATGTAGTGTATTACATTGCCAAATTTTATGTTGAACCATCCTTGCATCCCTGGGATGAAGCCTACTTTATCGTGGTGGATAATTTTTTTATGTATTCTTGAATTTGTTTTGCCAATATTTTATTGAGTATTTTATTTTTGCATCAGTATTCATGAGGGAGATTGGTGTGTAATTCTCTTTCTTTGTTGCATCTTAGTATGGTTTGGGTATCAGGGTAACTGTAGCCTCATAAAAAGTGTTTGGTAATGTTACTTCCATTTCTGTTGTGTGGAACAATTTGAAGAGTATTGAACTTAGCTCTCCTTGAAATTTTGGTTGAATTCTGAGCTGAAACCATCTGGTCCTTGACTTTTTGGGGGCGTGGGGACTTTTAATGACTGTTTCTATTTCCTATGTGGTTATTGGCCTACTTAAGTAGTTTATCTGTCTTGATTTAACTTTGGTATGTGGTACCTGTCCAGAAAATTGTCCATTTTTTTCATATTTTCCACTTTTTTGGAGTACAGTGTTTTGAAGTATGATATGATGATTCTCTGGATTTCCTCATTGTCTGAATTTATGTCTCCCTTTTCATTTCTGATTTTGTTGATTTGGATGCTCTCTCTCTCTCTGTCTTTTGATTAATTTAGATAAGTCTATCTTGTTGATTTTCTCAAATAACCAACTCTTTGTTTTATTCATCCTTTGTATTGATTTCTTTGTTTCTATTTTATTGTTTTTAGCCCTCAATTTGATTATTTTTTGGCATCAATTCTTCCTGGGTGAGTTTGCTTCTTTTTATTCTAGAGCTTTCAGTTGTGCTATTAATTCACTAGTGTGAGATTTCTCCATCTTCTTTATGTGGGTATTTAGTGCTATGAATTTTCCTCTTTGCACCGCTTTTATACTGTCCCTTTTATAGTTTGGGTTTATTGTACATTCTAGGAAGTCTTTAATTTCTTTCTTAGTTCATCCTTGTTCCATTGGTGCTTCAGTTGAGCATTATTCAGTTTCAATGACAGTGTAGGCTCTCTGTAATTTTTGTTGTTGTTGAAATCTAACTTTAAGCCATGGTGGTTTGATAGTATATAGGAGGTTATTCCAATTTTTTTGTATCTGCTTTGTGACCAAGCATGTAGATGATTATAGACAAGGCTCCATGGGATGCTGAGAAGAAGGTATATTCTTTTGTGTTAGGGTGAAATAATCTGTAGATATTTAGTAAGTCCTTTTGAGTCATAATGTCTGTTAGTTTCCTTATTTGTCTATTAAGTTTATGCCTGGCAGACTTGTCCATTGGTGAGACTGCGGTGTTGAAGTCTCCCACTACTAGTGTATAGGGTTTGATGTGCAGTTTAAGCTTTAGTAATGTTTCTTTTACAAATGTGGGTGCCATAATATTTGGGGCATAAATATTCAGAATTGAGACTTCATCTTGTTGAATTTTCCTTGTGATAAATGTGTAATGTTGATCCTGATCACTTCTGATTGATTTTAGTTTGAAGACTATTTTATTAGATATTAGGATCGCTATATCATCTTGCTTATTAAGTCCATTTGATTGGAAAGCCTTTCCCAGCCTTTTAATCTGAGGTAATATCTGTCTTTGAAGTTGAGATGTCTTTCTTGTATGCATCAGAAGGATGGATCTTGTTTTTGTATCCATTCTGCTAGCCTGTGTCTTTTTATAGGTGAATTGAGACCATTGATATTACTGGATATTAATGACCAGTGGTTGTTAATTCCTGTTTTGTTTTGGGGTGTGTGTGTGTGTGTGTGTGTGTGTGTGTGTGTGTGTGTGTGATAGTATTGAATGTTTCCCTTCTCTGATATTTGTTGACATTTGACTACCAATTGCCTGTGTTTTCATGGATATATCTAACTTCCTTGGGTTGGATTTTCTCCCTAGTTCTTTATGTAGGGCTACATTTGTGGAAAGATATTTTTTAAATCTACATCTATCATGGGATATTTTGTTTACTCCTCCATGATGATTGACATTTTTGCTGGGTATAATAGTCTGGTTTGGCATCCATGGTCTCTTAGTGTCTGCATAACATCATTCCAGGACCTTCTGGCTTTTAGAGTCTCCATTGAGAAGTCATGTGTTATTCTTATGGGTCTGTCTTCATATATTACTTGGAATTTTTCCTTTGAAGCTCTTTTTAAAAATAATTTATTTATTTGTATTTTATGCATATCAATTTTTTGCCTGAATGTATGTCTTTGTGAGGGTGTCAGATCCTCTGGACCTGGGTTTACAGACAATTTTGGGCTGCCATGTGGGTGCTGGAATTGAACAGGGGTCCATCTATCCAGCATGTTCCTTTGTAACTATTAACATTTTTTCTTTATTCGGTATGTTTACTGGTTTGATTATTATGTGGCAAGGGGACTTTTTAAAATCTTGTCTATTTTGTGTCCTGTAAGCTTCTTGTGTCTTTATAGGCATTTACTTCTTTTTATTGGAAATGTTTTCTGCCATGATTTCGTTGAATATATTTTCTGTGCCTCTGAGTTGGTATTCTTCTCCTTCTTCTGTCCCTATTATTCTTAGGTTTGATTTTTTTCATGGTGTCCCCAAATTTTCTGGACGTTTTGGTTATGGCTTTGTTAGCTTTAGTATTTTCTTTGACAGATGAATCTATTTCCTCTATTGTATCTTCAATCCCAGAGATCCACTCTTCCATCTCTTGAATTCAGTTGGTTATGCTTCCATCTGTAGTTCCTGTTTGTTTACTCAGATTTTCTGTTTCCAGCATTCCCTCTGTTTGTGTCTTATTTACTGTCTCAATTTCAGTTTTCAAATTTTGAACTGTTTCCCTCACCTGTTTAATTGCTTTTTCTTGGCTTTTCTTAAGGGATTTACTGATTTCTTCCAAATTTTTGTTTGACTTTTCCGTGATTTCATTAAGGGGTTAATTCATTTATTCTCTAAAGATCTCTATCATCTTCTTTGTTCTGATCTATAGTCTTCGTCCATTGGGAGCTCTTGGTCTAGTTGAGGTTCTTGGTCTAATCAGTGCTGATGGACTCTTTTTCTCAGGGAGCAGCTTTTAGTCCAATTGGCACTCGTGGGCTCTGTCTCCAGTTGTAGCTGCAGTCTCATTGGGTGGATGGGGCTTGTGGTTTACAGGGCCTGGTGGGGGATGGTGGTAGTCTGACCTATCTGCAGGTCTGCTGACTGGCCTGAGACTGGGACTGCAACAGGTGATGTTGTGTGGACTTATGGTTATGCCTCTGGGCTGAAAGCCTAGAGGCTGGGGTGTTTGGGTATAAGGATAAAGACTCAAATCTTAGTCCAATTGTGTGCTGACAGGCTCTGTCTCAGGGGCCAGTTGCAGTCTCAGAAGTTGGGTGGGATTTCAGAAGTTTCTTTATTACATCCTCACCTCTTCTTTATCTTCCCTGGACCCATACTAGAGAGAATATTTACAAGTATTAAGTATGTGGAAAAATGAAGACATCGGAAAACCATAAGAAAAAATCTTCAAGAAATTCTTTAATAATTATCAACTTTATTTTAGTATCATATATTTATGCAATAAAATTTTCTCCTAAATGTGTGGAATATACAAATTATTTGATCAATATTCACTCCTTCCACAATATCACAAACATTACTTTAGGAAGCCCTACCCTTGATTTGAGTTTGGAAGTGTTTATTTAGAAGTAGACCTTGTAATTACTAAATTGTTATTGAAAATTAGCTATGCATATTGCTTTATGGAAACACTTGCTCTCAATGATTATTTCCCTAATTTTACTCCCTGGCTCATATTGTAGAATACACCATGCTGACTTTAGCAGTGAATCAGTGTCATATTGGAGCTTAGAGGATTTCCAAAGGTAGATGAAATTGTATTTTCATTACTAGAAATCAAACCATTCAAATACCAGAAATTGGAGGTAAATTCATAACTTGGGCTGCATTTATTCTTCAAAGAAATTTCCATTTCTTAAGTGATATAAAAAGTGCATCCAGTGTTCTCTTTTCTTTGCCTGTTTTCCCATACTTTGCAGCAAAGGTTTGATTGTTGTCAATATATAAGTGAATGTTCCCATTATAATTAAGATTTACACAAATGAAAACATTAAAAGAAAACTCAGTAAGTAAAAGAAATACTGAGTTGTGTTACACGGAAAGAATGATTTCAATAGAAAATCTGAGACAATTAAGAGAATGTGGTGTGTTCATGTGGTAGATATGCATGTACCTATACTATCACATGAAATCACATAAGTTCATGAGCTATGAGAAAAATCATCTCAAATAAAGAAAAGCTTATTTGAACCCTTGCCTGTGGTATTTCATTCCAAGGCTACCTGGTTGAATTTCTGATGTTATATTTGGTACAGAATTTAATAGTTTATGTAGCACATGGACAGAAGAAAATTCATTTTATTGAATCAGTGAGATCTATGCCATCTACATGGATAAAGACTTTGATTAGCTCATGAAGTTGTGATCTCAGTGTTAGGCCCTTGCTAGTCACAACAACTCTCGATTGTAACGGAAAGGCACAAAATAGATCTGAACAACCAATTCTCTCAGATTATACTACGGTCTCCCTTTTTGGGATCCTCAATTCTGTATGCCATTTTATAATTTTCTATTTTGACTCTTTCAAATTTATCTCTATGTTCATAAAAATATGATCATCCTGCCCTTTATTCAGACAGAAATTGGGAAGTTAATAAACTATGTAGTGTTAGAGGCAACACTGGTAATGTGTATCAAGCCTAGGAAAATTGAAAAGGCAGAGTGAATAGACTCTCTTAAGTGGAATGGAAAATGGAGTAAATGAAATTACAGTGTAGCAGAGTATAGATCACAACAACCCAAATAAATGCCAGGTGGGGTGACCAGCCTATAATTCAGATCTTACAGGCAGAGACATGGATACCCATAGAGTATGTTGTAAGATAGAAAGACTGGCTATCTTGATGAGCTGTGTATTTATCTTGCCTCAGTTAATAAGATGAACAATCAGGAATGCTTTCTATAAAGCATATGTACAAATCCATGCACATGTGATCACGAGCATACAACCTCATAGATGTTCAAAGTAGAACACTGGAACTAGAAAATGGGACGAATACAAAAAAGTCAAATTATGCAAAAAAGGGTATTTATTAATTGGAACACTGTAGTCCCATTATGGCTCAGCAATCTGAAAGTAACTCAAAATCCAGAGTTTCTACACAACAATTTTAGGAGAAATTTAGAAGTATATTAAAATCATTTTAATATACTCAACTGAAATAAAAATAATTAAAATACTAAGTACACAAAATTCTGTTATTTGATCCGTATGTCAATCCAGTGTGCATTTGTAAAACAAAGTATCAAGCCTTCCTCAAAGATAAGTTGAAGTTTGGAGCAGGTACCTCAGATCAGTCTACAAAGCAAGACTCCGAATTCTGAACTGTGAATTCTCTGAAGGTGACACCAAGGACTCAATGAGCATTCAAGAAACTCTAAAGATCCAGATTATTTTCATTGCTCAGGTTGTGTGTTCCCTACTCCTTGGACTTAATGCCATAAGTCACCACACCCTGCCTCATTGCTGAGTATTTATTATAGCCAAGGGTAAGCAAAGATATTATATAATCAATAAATCTTGTAAAAGGGGGATAGAATATTTTGTTTAGTAGGAAACTATGGTGCATATATCCATGAAACCACCTGTAAAAAAAAAGAGGGCAATTTAAGAGCCCTTCATGTTTAAGAAACAAAACATCCCCATGTACTTGTGGTGTAAATGTAAGTTTTACACAAGATTTCCCAGGGTCCTCAATATGACAAGTTCCACAGAGCTCTTAGTCACATAATATTTTCTGTCTCAGAAAAGGCTGCATGACAGTAACATGATTTTAAAGAAATAGTACATTTTAGCTTCCTTGATATGGAAGAATGTTGTACGGGGAATTTCCTTTGGTAAGAACTGCACCAACTGTCAAATTGTACTTCAGTGCATCATATTCTTTTTCAGACAATATTTGCAACATAAGTTTATTAATTTTACAAAAAATAATGAAATTTGAGAATTTTGTTTTGCTTGTTGAACTTATCAATCCTCACTAAATTGGTTCAGAAAT
The DNA here is from genome assembly GCA_949786405.1 of Onychomys arenicola. Taxonomy (NCBI): domain Eukaryota; kingdom Metazoa; phylum Chordata; class Mammalia; order Rodentia; family Cricetidae; genus Onychomys; species Onychomys arenicola. The sequence goes on along the minus strand of CATKUM010000040.1, from coordinate 3,523,408 downwards.
CCTTATAACAATGTCAAATTTCAGAATGGGCCTGAACAATATTCACAGTCTTTTCTTTAGCAGACACATACCAAAGATAAGGTTTATAGAAGCAATCTGAAAGAAGAAATTTTAAATGATTCCTGATATTGTAGTGAGTTTAATAGAACTAGAACTGTGGTGATTCTGACAAATATAATTGGACTAAAGTAAGTACAGCAAAGATTCAATAAAATCACCCATTTTAAAGAAGGATTCAAAACATTATGTTGGTGGAAAACTTGCAAGTGTACAAATTAGGGTATATCCTTCAATTTTTATGTAAATGTAAATTCAAATGATTTATGCAACACTGGAGATAAAAGTTTGCCTCAAAATTTGGAAACAGTTTTTGACTCTTTTTAAGTTTTATTGGGTATTCAAGATTTCTTATTGAGAATAAAATATGAGAAATCTATGAAATGCTGCAGGAGATACTTCACACTCAAGACATTTAAGAGGCTCCACAGTGGAGAGAAACCATGCTACTGTACAGAATGTGGCAAGACCTTTGCCTAGTCATCCAGTTTTAAAGATCATCAAAAGTCAGTCCTGGAGAGAAAACTTATAAATGAGAAGAATGTATCAATTACATTATATAGTGCTCACATCTTCAAACCTGTCACAGAATCCATTGAGGGGGAAAACTCTATATGTGTATAGTAAGAGAAATCCTTTACCTATTTCTCAAGTCCGTAGGGTCAACACAGAATTTATAGCACACACACAAAAAAAAAAAAAAAAAAAGAAACAAAGAATGATGCAAGTCAAATGCGTTGAGCCCAGAGCTTATATTACTTAAGATTTATTTTGGTACAAAACTTGATAATCATTGTGCTACTGTTTATAGATAGAAAATATTCTTTAAAATAGAAAGACTTGACTAGAGTATATTAAACAATGTTCATGTCTTACCCGATGTCAGAGAAAATAAAACAAGAAGACATGTATAACTTAAATTTAGAAACATTTTACCAAAAAATACAACTTATATTCACCAAGCAGCTTCTTGGTAAATAAGCTACAGAGGCAATAATATTTTGTACAGAATGATTTAGAAATTATTTTTTAAAGATTTTTTTATTGTGTATTATGTATACAGTGTTCTGCCTATGTGCCAGATCTCATTACAGATGGTTGTGAGCCACCATGTGGTTGCTGGGAATTGAACTCAGGACCTCTGGAAGAGCAACCACTGAGCCATCTCTCCAGCCCAGAAATTATTTTTTAAAATGGTACCAATTCATGTGAAAATTGACTAAATCAAAATGATTTAAAATATAAGGACTTAAACCAGGTAGAACTTCTTATAAACATCAATAAGCTAGGATATTAGTCCTTGTGTTATATTCTACATGAAGATTATTTTGTTCATAGTATTTGCAATTTTAACTAAGTGTATATTATAAAAAAATTTTAACATTAAATTATCCCCTTGACTAAATTCCCAATTAATGTACTAATACCTTGTGTTCATTACATTCAGCCTTGGCATGACAAGTAATCAATTTTTGGTAAAAGATGTGATTAATATCATCTGCTCAATGGATCCTAACAGAAACTAACATGTTTTTATTTCTTAGTACATTGTTTGACATAAATTCTAACATAGAAATCAGTAAATGTGTATCTGGGGAGCAGAAGAACATTGGAATTTGTGAAGGAATGAATGAGTTTCTTTTGTGTACAGGGAAACATCCATGTCAGAGAGCACACATTCAGGCCCATGAGAAATTTGTAATACAAATTTCATGCACTTCAGGCACAGCAGAATGAAAAAGCCTCCTGTGCTGCATGTGGATATTGATAGTGTTCAGAAAATATTCACCCCAGCCTTCTCCAATAGTGATTTAAGTGCTCATTAGTGCTCTCCTAAAGAGGCTGTCCTTTGGGCTGGAGAGATGCCTCAGAGGTTAAGAGCACTGGCTGTTCTTCCAGAGGTCCTGAGTTCCATTCCCAGCAACCACATGGTGGCCACAACCATCTACAATGACATCTGGCTCCCTCTTCTGGCCTGCAGGCTGAATACTCACTGTATACATAATAATTAAAACAAAACAAACAAAAAAAAGAGACTGTCCTTCCTGGCATGGTCCAAACCTGCCTCCTTATTTACTTGGATAGAATGACCCCTCTACCTGTAGATATTAGCCCTGAAACATTGATCCTCTATTTGTAATAATTAGGCAAAGATTCCTGGTGATGTTTCTCCATCAGAGGGAAGAGTACACCAAAATCCAGCTATTTTGTGTGTCCATTTTTCTGTTCATATATTTTTTCTTATGACATTGTCAGCCCACTCATACTTTTAATCCCACCATTGAAGAGGCAGAGACAAGCTAGTCTCTGTGAGTTTGCAGCCACTATGCTGTATACAGTGAGTTCCAAAACAGCCAAGTTGATGAAACAGAAATTCGTGTCTTCAAAAACTAAAATAAAAAGTGAAGTTAATTACACTACAAAAGTAATTATAATAAAGAAGGTCATGAAAGACAATTGGAAAATCACTGAAGACCTTAGAGAGGCGTGGATTGCCCTAATGCTTCTTGGCCACAAACACATAGGTTTTTCTGTCTGTTGCAATACTTTCATTTGCATCAACTCCACAGATTTTGTTTGTCATCCTCAATGGAAGCATCAATATTATTTTAATCAGCCATTAGAAAGAGAATGTGTGGGTAGTTGAGGGTCCTTAAGGCTTCTAAATAACACATGTGTTCAGCCTCTATTTGAAATAGATAGCTGGCTCTGCTGGGTTGATCAGGTTAATTCAATCTCATTCCCACCTTTATAGTAAAGTCCTTCATGATGCTGGTCTGAATGTATGAAAGGACTGTCAGTTTTGTCTGCCTCTGAGACCCAGTAGCACTCTGCATCTTGGCACTGCTTTAGATGAGGGAATGAGGATTGTGATCCTTACATTCCAGTCTCTGTGTGTGGTAGCAAGCATAGGGTGCTGTTGGGGATTTGAAATCTGAAATATTATCAGGAAAGTGAAATTTAAAGTAAAGTTTCCTAAGAGGAAACTCCTGTATGCAGATAGATAAACATACACACAGAGAGACACAGACACAGACACAGACACACACAGACACACAGACACACACACACACACACACACACACACACACACACACACACACACACACGCACGCAGTGGGAGAGACAGTTCCAGGAGAGGCAGCATGACACAGATAGACCCTGTCTCTCAAAAAACAGCAATAACCAGAAAAAAGTTAAAATTAAATCAATAAACATAAACATAAAAAATATAATTCCTTGGAATGAAACAAACAACGGACAGCAGTGCTGGGGATCTGATTTATGAGGGAAGGGGTAGGCCCCGGGGTCCAGGCAACTCTAAGGTAGTCAGGCCTCTTTTATTTACTTATGCATGTATGTATGTATGTATGTATTTATGTATCTATCTATCTCTCTATGTATTTATTAATTTTTAAAATTTGCTTTTTCAAGACAGGGTTTTTGAGACAGAGTTCCTGAAAATCACTCTGCTATAGACCAGGCTGGCCTCAAACTCACCCAGATCCTCCTGCCTGTCCCTCCTGAATGATTTAAGGCTGCACCACTACACGTGGCAGGCAAATTATGAATATTTACAGACAGGGAAAATGAACAACAACAACCCCCCCTAAAAAAATGAAACAAACAAACAAACCAAAAACCCAAAAAGACAAATGGTCCAGAGACCAGAGAGCCTAAGGAACTGGAAAGAAAGATGGGAGTAACTTAAGAAATTATAATCCCCTAGAAAGACAGACAGACAGACAGTCAGACAGACACACACACACACACATACACACATACACACACACACACACACACACACACACACACACACACACACACACTCCAAAAGTAAAATTAGCCAGTCTGTGGTGATGTATGCTGGTAATCCTAGCACTCCAGAGTCAGCGACAATCATATCTCTGTGAGCTCTCTGGCTCCTGAATCTGTGATTAAAGGATACACCACCACCACCACCACCCATCCCAGAGCTCTTTTATAATTTACGTTTAGGTTCTTTTTTTTATTTTTATTTTTTTAATTTTAACTTTAAATTTAATTTTTTTGCCGTAGCTGGGGACCCAACCCAGGGCCTTGTGCCTGCTAGCCAAGCACTCTACCACTGAGCTAAATCCCCAACCCCATCTATTTTACATTTTTGTCTGTTTGTTTGTTTGTTTGTTTGTTTGTTTTTTCAGATAGGGATTCTCTGTAGCTTTGGAGGCTGTCCTGGAGCTAACTCTGCAGACCAGGCTGGCCACAAACTCCCAGAGATCCACCTGGCTCTGCCTCCGAGTGCTGTGATTAAAGGCATGTTTTATTTTTTATTTATTATGTTATTTTATTGTACATTTAGTTTAATCTCAAATATGTATTTATGTGTCTCTGGGTATGCACATAAGGGGCATGGGGTGGGGGTTGGTGGAGGACAGGCCACTGCTCTCTGATTTGCTTGATTCTTTAATTAAAAAAAAGATTTATAGCCAGGTGAGTATTGTGCTAAACTTTAATCCCAGCACTTTGGAAGCAGATGCAGGTGGATCTGTGTGAATCTGAGGCTAGCCTGGTCTACAAAGCGAGTTCCAGGACAGCCAGGACTGTTACACTGAAAAAACCTGTCTCAAGAAATCCAAAAATAAAATAAAACTCCGGGAACATTTTTCTCTCTGCTTTTAAATTCTTCTCCTGTTAACTTTACTGTACATTTAGTTTAATTTCAAAATGTATTCATGCATCTACACATATGCTCATGCATGTGCATGTGAGACTGTATGCCTGCTTGGGGAGTGAGGGGTGGATCGATCCCACTTCTAAACTTTTCAGAATGGCCTGTTGACCTCACCAACATGGAAGCATTCAAGAGGATGGCAGCCATCTTACCCGGTGACCTTACCAAGATGGAAGCCACCATGTGACAAACTGTGCAAATTCTGTCGTTGTTTTTTGTTGTTGTTGTTGTTCTTTATGTTTTCAAGGCCTCTAGAGGCCCAGAACCTAAAAGAAGAAAGAAGGAAAGAAAGAAAGAAAGAAAGAAAGAAAGAAAGAAAGAAAGAAAGAAAGAAAAAGAAAGAAAGAAAGAATGAAAGACTTCTGTAAGAAGACAGAAAGAAAGAAAACAACAGAAGGTCACAAAGCCCCTCTGCTTCCTGAATTCTGGGATGAAAGGCATTCACCTCCACCTCACCAGCAGGCAAGAAATGTGTATTTACAGAATAACAACAACAGATATAAAACAAAATGAAACAGAAAGTCTAGAGACCCTAAGTAGCTGAAAAGATGGAGATCAGCCTCACTTCCACTCACCCCTGAGGACTGGACTTTTTCTTGATTATTCCAGCAGTATTTAGGGTAATAAAAGGTTCTTGCAAACCAGGGCTAAATATGATTCTCTGCTGATTTTATGTGCCCTTGGTGTCCTGTCTCATTCTTTCATGATGATAGAACTCAACTTAGGAACTTATACTCCTGTATGCAGATAGACACACACACACACACACACACACACACACACACACACACACACACACAGGCTGCTTTCCCAGAGGTGTTTCTTGAGTTCAATTCCCAGAGACCACAATGTCCCACAACCTACTGCAATTTTTTTTTAAAAACGCATAATGAGTGCATCATTCAATACACAGGAGACTCAACACCCTTCTATATAAAGCACCCCACCCCCCATTCACCAACAGAGAAGTCCCCTTTGATCTTTGAGAAAGCAGCATTTTTGTGCTTTTCTCCCTGTTTGTGCTATGTAATTGCAGCACCAGCAGTAGCAGCAGCAGCAGCAGCAGCAGCATATTTGAAATAATTTGGAGTAGCTCACTACTTTGATGGCAGTGCTCAAACTCCTTGTGAGGCAGGGAGGGAGGGAGGGAAGCAGGCGGCGAGGGCAGTTCCGTGTGCCTGCCGTTTAAGATGGATGTCCTTTGAAAGACATTCCACCGCCTGCTTGGGGTTTGGTTTTGGTTGTGGGGTTCCTTGCCGCCACCGCCGCCCACCCCCATCCCCAGTTCTCAGACTAAATACCGAGTTAGAGCAAAAATTAAAACAGCACTTGTATTTTCTTTACAGAGAGAATACATTGTCACAGTGTTTTGTTTTAAGTCTTTTCGCTAGATTCAGAAAAAAAATCATTCATTCATTCATTCGTTCGTTCGTTCGTTCATTCGCTCACTCATTCGTCTATCCGTTTGTTTGTCTGTTTTCAGACCAGGATGGCTCGCTCCTACATGCTATGTTGCTGAAGATGGTCTTCTGATTTCTTCTATTTCTTCAAACGCAGGGTCTCTCACATAACCCAGGCAGCCCTTGAACTGTCTTCTGCTTTCCCTTGTTCGGTATTTGTTTTTTCAAAGTTGACTGTATATCTTTGTTCAGTCTGTCTGTCTGTCTGTCTGTCTATCTACCTACCTACCTACCTACCTATTTTAAACACAGGATCTTTCACACACACACACACACACACACACACACACACAAAAGCACACAAGAAAAGTAAAATTAGCCAGACTGTGGTGATGTTAATAAGCAGTCTGATCTATGGAAGCTGGAGGCCAGCCTGGCCTACAGAGCTAGTTCCAGGACAGCAAGAGCAAGAGCTGTTACACAAAAAAGCACTGTCTATAAAAAACAAAAACAATAACAAAAGTTTAAATTAAATAAGTAGACATAAACACAAATAGAATTCACCTGGGATCAGACGAAAGCAATGGACAGGACAGAAAAAAGCTGGGGACATGGTCTGATTGATGAGGGAAGGGGTAATGCCTGGGCTCCAGGCACCTCCATGCCCATGGCACCATTCAGGCCTCCGTTCCTCTTTTTTTTTTTTTTTTGTTTTCTTGTTAAGTAATTGATGTATTCTTATTTTATGTGCATTGGTGTTTTGCCTGTGCGGATGTCTGTGTGAGTGAGGGTCCCCTGGAACTGGAGTTGACAGGCAGTTGTGAGCTGCCATGTGGGGACTGGGGATTGAACCCAGGTCCCCTGGAAGAGCAGTCAGTGCTCTTAACCGCTAGTCCATCTGTCCAGCTGCAAATCAGGCCTCTTGTATATTTTATTTGATTTGAGACTGTGTTTATCAATGTGTAGAATTTACTTACTTGTCTGGAAACTCTTTCTTTGCGCAAGGCCAAATCTAAACTCAGAGATCCAGCTCAGCTGCCTCTGCTTCCCTAGTGCTGGGATTAAAGGCGTGCACCTACCTCTCTGTTTCCTGAATGACAGGATTAAAGGCGTGCACCACCACACAGGGCTTCCTTCTATTTCTGTAACTCCAGGAACATTTTTTTTCCTCTGTGTCTGTTTTTAATTTCTCATTTATTCTGTTAAATTATTGTACATTCAGTTTAATTTCAAAATTTATGTGTCTCTGTGTGTGTGTGTGTGTGTGTGTGTGTGTGTGTGTGTGTGTATGTGTGTGTTTGGTGGGGGTTCACAGTTCAAAATTTTTCAGTAGCTCTGGTTAGCCAACAGCATGGCTATCGACCTCACCAAAATTGAAGCAGCCATGAGGATGGAAGCCATCTTGGCTGGTGACCTCACCGAAATGGAACGCACTACGTGACATACTTTTCAAGGTCCATTTTGTACTCTCTGCGTTTCCTAGCCTCTGGAAGGGCCACAATTTAAAAACAATTTGCATGTGCAGAATTGTGAGGAGCTCTCCTGACAGAGAAAGTACATTTTACATGAAAAGTACCATGAAAGTTTACTTTTCTGGTGGGGGGTGGGGGTGGGGCGGGGGTGGGGAGACCAGGGACACGGAAAAGAAATGTGGATTTACAGACAGATTAAAAAAGGAAAAAAAAAATCCGGGTGGTGGTGGTGGTGGTGGTGGTGGAGGTGGCGGCACATGCCTGTAATCTCAGCATTAGGTAGGCAGAGGAAGTTGGACCTCTGTGAGTTGGAGGCAAGCATGGTTTACAAAGCGATTTCTAGGACAGCCTCCAAAGCTACAAAGAAACCCTGTCTCGAAAAACCAACAAAAAAAAAGAAAGAAAGAAAGAAAAAGAAGGGCACAGAGCACATAGACCATAAGGCAGAGCAACAACTGATTCCCACATTTGTTTCTGCTATGATTTGATCTGGGTCCCATCGAGCAAAGAATACATGGACAAAAACAGAAACCCCAAATCTTAGCCACAGGTGATCACTCAGACCTATGTTCTCAGCAATCTGGAGGCTAAGGCTGAGAGTAGGAGGCCCACCTGGCCTACAGGGGACAGGCATGGCTACACCAAGAAACTCTAGGGTGGAAAAAATTTGAAGAAAGAGAGACAAACTTTCAGTCGGTACCTACACTTCTCTTCTCATCCTACCCCTACTACCCTACAACAACCACCAGAAATGGCTTTGTTCTGTCTGTGTGTGATGGCAACACCACAGTTTTTACACTGCTGATAATAGAAGCCACTGATCTGGACACCCTAAACCAACTCTGTCCCTAACCCAACACCACTAGCTGGTGCATAACATCCCTAGCCCTGTTTTGTTTTCTGTTCCTTTTATTTACTTTTTTTAATGCCCTGTGAAGTGTTCGTTATAATTTTTATTATTTTCACTGGTGTATGTGTGTGGATTCACTCACTTGAATACAGATGCCTAGAGAGGCCAGAGGCAATGAAGTGGGCAGGCATAATCAAGAAGGAATCAAGGAAGGAAGGAAGGAAGGAAGGAAGGAAGGAAGGAAGGAAGGAAGGAAAGAAAGAAGAGATTGAATGAAGGAAGGAGGGAGGGAGGGAAGGAGGGAGCGGGGAGGGATAAAAAAAGGTAGAATTTTAAAAGATAATTATAATTAACTTGGAATAAAACAAAAAGCAAGGGTCAGCAGGCATGGGGATCTGAGTGGAAGGGGAAGCCCTCAGCTCCATCCTCTCAGTACTGCATGAACTGGGTGTGCTATCACCTTCCTGTGTAATCAGCAGCTAGCTGGAAAAAGAGGGCAATCAGGCCACAATCCCACCACCCATGTTTTGGTTTTTTTTTCTTTTTTCCCCAGCAGCTTCAGGCTAATGAAAAGCCCTGCCAATTGCAGGACAGCAAAGACTATACAGAGAAACCGTGTCTCAAAAAAATTAATAATAATAATAATAATAATAATAATAATAATAATAATAATAAATAAAAACATTTGTGTTACTTATTTTATGTCCATGAGCACTCTATCTGAATGTACAAGCTGTCGTCAGAAGAGGGCACCAGATACCACCATGTGATTTCTGGAAATTCCAGAAATTCCATCTCTCCAGGCCTGAGTTGGGTGTCTTTTGTTTAAGAAGAAAAGGAGCCTGGTGCTGTTAACACATGCCTTTAGTGTGCTAAGTAGGCTTCTTTCCTACTACCCCAACTCCCAACACCACCACCAGAACTTGCTCTGTTGTGTAGACCTGCAATGAATCACAGTGTACACACACACTGCTGAGGTCAGAACCCTAGACTATCTCAGGTTCCCTAACCAACATCTGTAACTTCATCTCATCCCCCAGGCCAGATTCCCTTTGCTTTTATTCATTTGTGTCAGGTTAGTTAATTATTTTAATTTTAATTGTATAGGGAGGACAGAGGCTTTGGATTCTATGGAGTGGAAAGGAAGGGAAGCAGAGAGGGAAGGAGGAAGGGAGGGAGGGAGGGAGGGAGAAAGGGAGGGAAGGAGGGAAGGAGGGAAGGAGGGAGGAAGGAGGAAAGAAAAGCAAAACTTAATTGCGCAGTGGTGATGTTGGATTTTAACCCTAGCACTTGGGAGGCAGAGGCAGGCTGATACTCTGACTTAGAGGAAAGCTTGATCTCTGTGATTTGAAGGCCAGCATGGTCTACAGAGCTAGCTCCAGGACAGCCAGGATCACACAAACAGACCCAGTCTTGAAAAACCGACCCACAAAACACAAAAAACTAACAAAAGCAAGCAGGGCCGGGGATTTTATGAGGCTCCCAGACTGGATTTTTTTTCCTCATGTCCAACACGGGGTTCATTTTCAAACGCATAAGGGTTGGGGGCTGCTCCTCCAATTTCCAGCTCTCTAGTGTCAATTATGTTCACGTTTCTTTTAGATTAATTTATTTTCATGTGCCTTGCTGGTTTTGCCTGCATGGATGTATGTGTGTCTGTGTGAGGGGGCCAGGTACCCTGGGACCGGATGATGACCCATACATACATACATAAGGCGGGCTGGCTACCAGATAAAATAAAACCAAATGACAAAGGGACGTCAAATCGAATAAGCTAAAACGACACATGAGAATGGAGTTCCTTCCCTCAGAAAGCTGAAAAGGGCCAGCCGAGGACTACTCTGGAGAGAAGTATGTAGGAAGCAGCCTCTACCCCCACAACCCATATGCTTACTTGCAGCACCTCTGCAGTACAGAGGATGGAGCCCAGGGCTTTGGGCACCTAGGCCAGGGCTGCCTCCTCCCCCATGATCCAGGCCCCCAGCACCACCTTCCTCTGTTTGTTTTTTGATTCCTCCAAGATTTCTATATTTTATATCCAACGAATTAGTTGTCACAGGGGCCTTTCTACATACATAGCCTGGGAAATCACTAAATAGATCCGACCTGCCTCCAATTCACAGAGGTCCCAATTGCCTCTGTCTCCTGCATGATGGGATTCGAGGTGTGCCCCAACCACACCAAGCTTCCTTTTATCTCTGTAACCCTGGGAACGTTTTTCACTACATCTGTTTTTAATTTCTTCTTCTCTTACTTTATTGTACATTGAGCTTAATTTCAAAATTTGTTTATGTGTACCTGCGTGTACCTGCGTGTGCACGCACTCCTGACAGCTGTGATTAAAGGTATTCACCTCCATCTCACCAGCAGGCAAGTAATGTATATGTACAAGACAGGGGACAGGGAAGCCACAACAACAGCAACAAACACACACACACACACACACACACACACACACACACACACACACACAGTGAGAGAGACAGTTCCACGAGAGGCAGCATGACACAGATAGACCCTGTCTCTCAAAAAACAGCAATAACCAGAAAAAACAAGTTAAAATTAAATCAATAAACATAAACATAAAAAATTATAATTCACTTGGAATGAAACAAACAACAGACAGCAGTGCTGGGGATCTGATTTATGAGGGAAGGGGTAGGCCCCGGGGTCCAAGCAACTCTAAGGTAGTCAGGCCTCTTGTATTTACTTATGCATGTATGTATGTATGTATGTATGTATGTATGTATGTATGTATGTATCTATCTATCTATCTATCTATCTATCTATCTATGTATTTATTAATTTTTAAAATTTGCTTTTTCAAGACAGGGTTTTTGAGACAGAGTTCCTGAAACTCACTCTGCTGTAGAGCAGGCTGGCCTCAAACTCACCCAGATCCTACTGCCTGTCCCTCCCGAATGATTAAAGGCTGCACCACTACACGTGGCAGGCAAATTATGTATATTTACAGACAGGGAAAATGAACAACAACAACCCCCCCCCCCAAAATGAAACAAACAAACAAACAAACCAAAAACCCAAAAAGACAAATGGTCCAGAGACCAGAGAACCTAAGGAACTGGAAAGAATGATGGGAGTAACTTAAGAAATTATAATCCCCTAGAAAGGCAGACAAACAGACAGACAGACACACACACACACACACACACACACACACACACACACACACACCCCAAAAGTAAAATTAGCCAGTCTTGTAATCCTAGCACTCCAGAGGCAGGGGCAATCTTATCTCTGTGAGCTCTCTGGCTCCCGAAACTGTGATTTAAGGATACACTACCACCACCACCCATCCCAGGGCTCTTTTATATTTTACAATTTTTTTCTATTTCATTTTAATTTTTATTTTATTTTATTTTTATTTTTTTTGCCAGAGCTGGGGACAGAACCTGGGCCTTGTGCTTGCTAGGCGAGCACTCTACCACTGAGCTAAATCCCCAACACCATATATTTTACATTTTGGTTTGTTTGTTTGCTTGCTTTTGGGTTTTTTTTTCTGAGACAAGGTGTCTCTGTAGCTTTGGAGGCTGTTCTGGAGCTCGCTTTGTAGACCAGGCTGACCTCAAACTCACAGAGATCCAACTGCCTTTGCCTCCTGAGTGCTGGGATTAAAGGCATGTTTAATTTCTTAATTCTTATATTATTTTATTGTATGTTTAGTATAGGCTTGGGCCATGGACACACACACACACACACACACACAAACACACACACACACTGTGATTAAACTGTAATTCCTACACACACGGGCCATATCTAGATTAACTCGTCTTAGGAAACAACAACAACACAAAAGAAAAACAAAAAACAAAAAAATGAAACAAACCAAAAATAATAATAATAATAATAATAATAATAATAATAATAATAATAATAAAGCCAAAAAAACAAAAGAAAAAAAAGAAAGCCCCAGAGACCAGAGAGCTGGAAAGAAAGATGGGCATAAATTAAGTAATTATAATCTCGTAACCAGGCACACAGACAGACAGACAGACAGACAGACATTCACACACACACACACACACACACACACACACACACACACACACCCCACACACACTGTGATTGAATGATACACCACCACCACCACAATCACTACCACGCATTCTAGGGCTATTTTAAATTTTACATTTCTTTTATATTTTCTTTTAATTTTAATTTTTATTATTTTGCCGTAGCTGGGGACCCAACCGAGGGCCTTGTGCCTGCTAGGCGAGCACTCTACAACTGAGCTAAATCCCCAACCCCATCTATTTCACATTTTTGTCTGTTTGTTTGTTTGTTTTTGTTTTATTCGAGACAGGGTTTCTCTGTAGCTTTGGAGGCTGTCCTGGAGCTCACTCTGCAAACCAGGCTGGCCTCAAACTCACATAGATCCACCTGGCTCTGCCTCTGAGTGCTGGGATTAAAGGCATGTTTACTTTCTTATTTATTATGTTATTTTATTTTTCTCTCTGTGTGTTTTTAATTTCTTCTCCTGTTAACTTCACTGTACATTTAGTTTACTTTCAAAATGTGTTCATGCATGTACACATATGCTCATGCATGTGCATGTGAGCCTGTAGGCCTGCTTGGAGGGGGCGGTAAGGGGTGGATCGGTCACAGTTCTAAACTTTTCAGAATGGCCCGTTGACCTCAACAACATGGAAGCATTCAAGAGGATGGCAGCCATCTTACCCGGTGACCTCACCAAGATGGAAGCCACCATGTGACAAATTGTGGAAATTCTGTTTTTTTTTTCTTTTTGTTCTCTGTGTTTTCAAAGCCTCTAGAGGCCCAGAACTTAAAAGAAAAAAGAAAGACAGACAGACAGACAGACAGACAGAAAGAAAGAAAGAAAGAAAGAAAGAAAGAAAGAAAGAAAGAAAGAACGGAAACAGAAGGTCACAACGCCCCTCTGCTTCCTGAATTCTGGGATGAAAGGCATACACCTCCACCTCACCAGCGGGCAAGAAATGTGTATTTACAGACCGGGAAAAACAACAACACACATAAAACAAAAGGAAACAGAAGGTCTAGAGGTCCTAAGTAGCTGAAAAGATGGAGATCAGCCTCACTTCCACCCACCCCTGAGGCCTGGGCTTTTTCTTGATTATTCCAGCAGTATTTAGGCTAATAAAAGGTTCTTGAAAACCGGGGCTAAATATGATTCTCTGCTGATTTTATGTGCTCTCGGTGTCCTGTCTCCTTCTTTCATGATGACAGAACTCAACTTAGGAACTTATACTCCTGTATGCAGATAGATAAACATACACACACAGAGAGACACAGACACAGACACAGACACACACAGACACACACAGACACACAGACACAGACATAGACACACACACACACACACACACACACACACACACACACACACACACACACACACGCACGCAGTGGGAGAGACAGTTCCAGGAGAGGCAGCATGACACAGATAGACCCTGTCTCTCAAAAAACAGCAATAACCAGAAAAAAAGTTAAAATTAAATCAATAAACATAAACATAAAAAAATATAATTCACTTGGAATGAAACAAACAACAGCCAGCAGTGCTGGGGATCTGATTTATGAAGGAAGGGGTAGGCCCCGGGGTGCAGGCAACTCTAAGGTAGTCAGGCCTCTTTTATTTACTTATGTATGTATGTATGTATGTATGTATGTATGTATGTATGTATGTATCTACTCTATCTATCTATCTATCTATCTATCTATCTATCTATCTATCTCTCTATGTATTTATTAATTTTTAAAATTTGCTTTTTCAAGACAGGGATTTTGAGACAGAGTTCCTGAAACTCACTCTGCTGTAGAGCAGGCTGGCCTCAAACTCACATAGATCCACCTGGCTCTGCCTCTGAGTGCTGGGATTAAAGGCATGTTTACTTTCTTATTTATTATGTTATTTTATTGTACGTTTAGTTTAATCTCAAAAATGTATTTACGTGTCTCTGTGTATGCCTGTGTGTGCACACAAGGTGTGTGGGTGGGGGTTGGTGGAGGACAGGCCACTGCCCTCCGCTTTGTTTGATTCTTTAATTAAAAAAATACATTTATAGCCAGGTGAGTGTTGTGCTCACAATTTAATACCAGCACTTTGGAAGCAGATGCAGGTGGATCTGTGTGAGTCTGACGCTAGCCTGGTCTACAAAGCGAGTTCCAGGACAGCCAGGACTGTTACACAGAAAAAAACCTGTGTCAAAAAATCAATCCAGAATTTAAAAATATAAAATAAAACCCCAGGAACATTTTTCTCTCTGTGTGTTTTTAATTTCTTCTCCTGTTAACTTCACTGTACATTTAGTTTACTTTCAAAATGTGTTCATGCATGTACACATATGCTCATGCATGTGCATGTGAGCCTGTAGGCCTGCTTGGAGGGGGCGGTAAGGGGTGGATCGGTCACAGTTCTAAACTTTTCAGAATGGCCCGTTGACCTCAACAACATGGAAGCATTCAAGAGGATGGCAGCCATCTTACCCGGTGACCTCACCAAGATGGAAGCCACCATGTGACAAATTGTGGAAATTCTGTTTTTTTTTTCTTTTTGTTCTCTGTGTTTTCAAAGCCTCTAGAGGCCCAGAACTTAAAAGAAAAAAGAAAGACAGACAGACAGACAGACAGAAAGAAAGAAAGAAAGAAAGAAAGAAAGAAAGAAAGAAAGAAAGAACGGAAACAGAAGGTCACAACGCCCCTCTGCTTCCTGAATTCTGGGATGAAAGGCATACACCTCCACCTCACCAGCGGGCAAGAAATGTGTATTTACAGACTGGGAAAAACAACAACACACATAAAACAAAAGGAAACAGAAGGTCTAGAGGTCCTAAGTAGCTGAAAAGATGGAGATCAGCCTCACTTCCACCCACCCCTGAGGCCTGGGCTTTTTCTTGATTATTCCAGCAGTATTTAGGCTAATAAAAGGTTCTTGAAAACCGGGGCTAAATATGATTCTCTGCTGATTTTATGTGCCCTCGGTGTCCTGTCTCCTTCTTTCATGATGACAGAACTCAACTTAGGAACTTATACTCCTGTATGCAGATAGATATACATACACAAACAGAGAGAGACACAGACACAGACACAGACACACACAGACACACAGACACAGACACACACACAGACACACACACACACACACACACACACACACACACACACATGCCACACATGCACGCAGTGGGAGAGACAGTTCCAGGAGAGGCAGCATGACACAGATAGACCCTGTCTCTCAAAAAACAGCAATAACCAGAAAAAAAAAGTTAAAATTAAATCAATAAACATAAACATAAAAAATATAATTCACTTGGAATGAAACAAACAACAGACAGCAGTGCTGGGGATCTGATTTATGAGGGAAGGGGTAGGCCCCGGGGTCCAGGCAACTCTAAGGTAGTCAGGCCTCTTTTATTTACTTATGTATGTATGTACGTATGTATGTATGTATGTATGTATCTATCTATCTATCTATCTATCTATCTATCTATCTATCTATCTCTCTATCTTTCTCTCTATGTATTTATTAATTTTTAAAATTTGCTTTTTCTAGACAGGGTTTTTGAGACAGAGTTCCTGAAACTAACTCTGCTGTAGAGCAGGCTGGCCTCAAACTCACCCAGATCCTCCAGCCTGTCCCTCCTGAATGATTAAAGGCTGCACCACTACACGTGGCAGGCAAATTATGTATATTTACAGACAGGGAAAATGAACAACAACAACCCCCCCAAAAAAGGAAACAAACAAACAAACCCAAAACCCAAAAATACAAATGGTCCAAAGACCAGAGAGCCTAAGGAACTGGAAAGAAAGATGGGAGTAACTTAAGAAATTATAATCCCCTAGAAAGGCAGACAGACAGACAGACAGACACAGACACACACACACACACACACACACACACACACACACACACACACACAGGCTGCTTTCCCAGAGGTGTTTCTTGAGTTCAATTCCCAGCGACCACAGTGTCCCACAACCTACTACAATTTTTTTTTAAAAATGCATAATGAGTGCATCATTCAATACACAGGAGACTCAACACCCTTCTATGTAAAGCGCCCCCACCCCCATTCCCCAACAGAGAAGTCCCCTTTGATCTTTGAGAAAGCAGCATTTTTGTGCTTGTCTCCCTGTTTGTGCTATGTAATTGCAGCACCAGCAGTAGCAGCAGCAGCAGCGGCAGCAACGGCAGCAGCAGCATATTTAAAATAATTTGGAGTAGCACACTACTTTGAGGGCAGTGCTCCAACAGAAGCCCTGGGCCATGCAGTGGGATAATTTGTCAGGAGCACAGATAGGCCCTGTCTTTAAAAAAAAAAAAAAAGAGTTAAAATATGATGTAAACCCAAAAAAGTTGTTCTGTCCCCCTCCAAAAAAACCTGAAAATGACTGAATTCAAATCAGCCATGAAGGTTTTCCCCAACTCTAACAAGAAAGTAATGCTTAACTGGAAGGCAACAGATATGCATATGTAAGCAGGCAAGTGGAGCTGTGTGGCCTCTCCCTTGATTCTTTCTTCCCTAAAGCTTCTGGCACAAGGTCAAAAGCTTACCTTGAACTTTTCTAGCCTGTCAAGGCTGTGCTGAGTCAAGGCAGGGCGTTGGTGGCATACCTTTAGGCCAGCCTGGTCTATACCAAAATTACATGGAGAAAACCCATCTCGAAAAACAAAACGAAACAAACTCTGTGTATCACAGTCCTGCCAGATGCCCCCAGAGGCTAGATGAGGACATCAGGGCCCATGGTGCTGGAGATCCAACCAACCCCTCATTTATCTCGGCATGAGGAATGAATGGGAGAAAATAGAAATCTGGAGAGAGAGAGAGAGAGAGAGAGAGAGAGAGAGAGAGAGAGAGAGAGAGAGAGAGAAGAGAGAGAGAGAGAGAGAGAATCCCTCAAGAAAATGAAAACACACACAACCCCTGGCACACAATGAAATCAGTCCTATGAGTACACTTATAGCTCCAACTTCCCACTTTAAAAACAAAAAACTAACTAAGATTTAGGTGCCCAATTTCATATATGTTTTTCAAGGTAAGTTTTCTCATCAGATGATGGTGGGTGGTGGTGCACGCCTTTAATCCTACCACTCTGTAACAAACAAACAAACTAACAAACTAAAAATTCCTGACTCTTGTTCTGTTTCTCTCTCTGTCTCGGTCTCTCACACTCTCAAAATATACTAAATAAAGATGATTTGCTTCATTTTAGTTTCATGACATTTTTTTTTATTCCAACTCATAACCACTGGAGAAGGAAATGTTGTTTTACTCTGCAACAGAATCTCACTACTGAGTATATGAACCACACACACCACAGACCTCAGGTGGATTTGACTGGGTTGGTGGAGAGAACCTGGAAGGAGTTGTGGGAAATCAAAGCATGATCAGAAGATGTTATAGGAAATTTAAAAAAAGAAGAAGAAGAAGGAAGGAAGGAAGGAAGGAAGGAAGGAAGGAAGGAAGGAAGGAAGGAAGGAAGACACACAGTATGGGAATAAACTCTGTTTTCGAAGGGAAATTGAACACAGATTTTCCTTACTAGAAAGACACTCTGCTTCTGGAGCGAGAAGCACGCTCCTGCTTTCCAGAGTTTCCAATACAGCAGGAAAGCTGAGCGTGCTCAGAACCAAAGAACTGTGTTTCCTACACATACGGACCCTACCTAGTTCAACTCTGCTTACAACTGCTATAAACCACAGCTCCTCTTTCAGCCAATGCTCTGCTATTGCTGGTTAGAAATGTTAGTATCTTCATGTGATCCCAAGAGTGACTGACTGGGTTTACCAGAAATGAACTGTTACTTGTAGGAAGACTGACAGCAAAGGATTTAACTCTGTTTCTGAAGGGAAATTCAAAATAGAGTTCCCATCCATGAAACACACTCTGCTTTGGAGCAAGAAGCATGTTCCTGCTTTCAGTCTTTCCAATAATGCACAAACAGTGAACTTGCTCAGAACAAAAGAACTGTGATTCCTACACACACGGGCCATATCTAGATTAACTCTGCTTAGGAAACAACAACACAAAAGAAAAAAAAAACAAAAAAAAAGAAACAAACCAAAAATATAATAATAATAAAGCCAAAAAACCAATAAATAAATAAATAAATAAATACTAAATAAATAAATAAATAAATAAATAAATAAATAAATAAATAAATACCCCAGAGACCAGGCAACCAAAGCAGCTGGAAAGAAAGATGGGCATAACTTAAGAAATTATAATCCCGTAGACAGCCAGACAGCCAGACACACACACACAGACACACACACACACACACACACACACACACACACACACACACACCCACCCCAAAAGTAAAATTAGCCAGTCTGTGGTGATGTATGCTTGTAACCCTAGCACTCCAGAGGCAGGGGCAATCTTATCTCTGTGAGCTCTCTGGCTCCCGAAACTGTGATTTAAGGATACACTACCACCACCACCGATCCCGGGGCTCTTTTATATTTTACAAATTTTTTTCTATTTCATTTTAATTTTAATTTAATTTTATTTTTATTTTTTTGCCAGAGCTGGGGATGGAACCCAGGGCTAGGCAAGCACTGTACCACTGAGCTAAATCCCCAACACCATATATTTTACATTTTGGTTTGTTTGTTTGTTTGCTTTTGTGTTTTTTTTCTGAGACAGGGTGTCTCTTTAGCTTTGGAGGCTGTTCTGGAGCTCACTTTGTAGACCAGGCTGGCCTCAAACTCACAGAGATCCACCTGGCTCTGCCTACCGAGTGCTGGGATTAAAGGCATGTTTACTTTCTTATTTATTATGTTATTTTATTGTACGTTTAGTTTAATCTCAAAAATGTATTTATGTGTCTCCGTGTATGCCTGTGTGTGCACAGAAGGTGTGTGGGGTGGGGTTTGGTGGATGAGAGGCCACTGCCCTCCTATTTGTTTGATTCTTTAATTAAAAAAAAAAGATTTATAGCCAGGTGAGTATTGTGCTCATCTTTAATCCCAGCACTTTGGAAGCAGATGCAGGTGTATCTGTGTGAGTCTGACGCTAGCCTGGTCTACAAAGCGAGTTCCAAGACAGCCAGGACTGAGAACTGTTTCTTGTAGAAAGACTGACGGCACGGTATGTAACTCCATTTTTGAAGGGACATTCGAACCAGAGTTCCCATCCATGAAACACACTGTGCTTTGGAGTAAGAAGCATGCTCCTGATTTCAGTGTTTCCAATTGAGCAGAAACGGTGAGCGAGCTTGCTCCGAACAAAAGAACTGTGCTTCCTACACACACGGGCCATACCTAGATTAACTCTGCTTAGAAAACTGGTATGAACAGCAGCTCCGCTTACATCAAATGCACTGCAATGGCTGGTTAGAAACGGGTGAGCTCTGCGCACTGTGTATCTCCGTGTGAGCTCCAGAGTGACTGGGTTTTCAAGAATTGAACTTTTGCTTGTATGTCATCTGTGCACTGCTTAATCCCACATACATGCAGGGAGGGGAAGAAAGAAAAAAGAAAGAGAGAGAGAGAGAAGGAAAGGAACGAATGAACAAATGAAGGAAAGAAGGAACCAAACCCCTCCAAAGAACTAAAAAAATATAAACAAACAAACAAACCTTGTGTGTGTGAGTGTTCCTTTTCTTCATGCATATGTAACCCACTCCCAGCTAGCTAGTGTACAGTTCTGTCCCAGGTGAGGAATATTCAAAATATATAGTGTTGGGGAACGTTCAGCCTAGTATTGGACCAGTGGTTGTCCAAAGGGTCCCCAGAGGAAGGAAACACTCATGGGGACAGTCTCACTCCTGGACAGCAGTCAGTAAGTGAGTGAGTGAATGAGTGCAGAACACATTGCTGGGACCTCTCTTGCATTAGTGATGATCCTCTTGGCAGTTTTAATGCTGCCCTTTTGTCCATCGTGCATGGGACAGATATGATCATTTCTGGGGTAGGGGAGACGATGGGGACGGACATTATTAGGCAGCTAGCCGATGCGTGTCAGGTATCTTGTCTGGAGATGCAAGCTCGATATTTGGCTAAGCTCACAAAATGATCATCGTTTTGTTTGTGAAAAACTTGGTTTGTGAATATGCTCGCTTTTGAAATGTATCAATAGGTACACTCATAGGAAAGTAACTCATCTGGTGATCAGGCACTTCATTTCTTCGAGACGCCACAGCAGTCCCTTCCCCGGGCTGCTTGCCGTGGCTGCACCGTGGCAACATATCGAGGTTAGAAAAAGGAAGGTGGCTCCAGCTAATACAGTTATGGGATTTTAAGGTGATTCATTCCTTCCTTCCTTCCTTCCTTCCTTCGTTCCTTCCTTCCTTCCTTCCTTTCTTTTTCTTTTTCTGGTTTTCTTCGAGATAGGGTTTCTCTGTAGCTTTGGAGCCTGTCCTGAACTAACTATCTCTGTAGACCAGGCTGGCCTTCCTTGAACTCAAAAAGATCTACCTGCCTCTGCCTCCCGAGTGATGGGATTCCAGGCGTGTGTGCGCCACCTCCACCCGGCAAAGCGCTTCATTCATTTCTGCTGCATGGCAAAGCGTTACCAGGAGATGAAAAACCAAACCAGTGTCCACTCTTGGAGAGACTGTCTCCACACCCCACAGCCACCCCGGCCCCAGCCCCGGCTCCACCCTCCACCTCCCAGGTCAATCAGACAGATCCCAGGAAATCTGTGGGTGCGAGGACTGACTCTAACCAACCAGTGTCTGGTCTGGAAAGAGGAGGGTCAACAAAGAGGAACCAAATTCCTCCAAGCTTCCAAAAGAAATCATCTGAGAAGGAAGTTCACTGTCTGTTATTCAGGAATGTTGCTCTTCCTGATAACACTCTTTCTGAAAGTGTACAGGACAGTGAGTGAGTTCTAAAACATGCCCACTGGGGCTGGAGAGATGGCTCAGAGGTTAAGAGCACTTGCTTGCTCTTCCAAAGGTCCTGCCTGAGTTCAATTCCCAGCAACCACATGGTGGCTCACAACCACCTGCAATGAGATTTGGTGCCCTCTTCTGGCCTGCTGGAATATGTACAGAAATACTGCCTACATAATCAATGAATAAATCTATCCAAACAAACACCAAAAAACCAAGCCCACTACCGTGGGGATTTGAGGGACCAATGAAATGAAAAGTCAACAAACAACCGAGTCCGGGTGAAAACGTATTCATTTTATTCCATTCCATTCCATTCCATTCCATTCCATTCCATTCCATTCCATTCCATTCCATTCCATTTATTTATTTATTTATTTATTTATTTATTTATTTATTTATTTAAAGGATGCTGTGGAAAAGGGCAAGGGGGCAATGGTTGTAGGGGAGGAAATGTCTTCCTAAATTTCTTCTTTTGTATGGGAAATTCGTGACTTGCTTGGGGAAGGAGAGCAGTTGCAGTCAGGCCAGACCAGCTGTTGTGTAGTTAGTCTCAGAGGCAGTCGGATCCAGTCTGGATACAGAACAGAAGAAAGTAAATGGAATGAGTTGTTTCATTCGAACACTTCAAAATCTTAGGGACAGCCAGTGCCCTCCTCACCACAATGCTCCGATCTCAAAACCCAACACCCCAGTCTGTCATGAGTGTGCGACCACCTAGCCAGCCAGCCAGCCAGCCAGCACTGAACGATAGACAGATAGATAGATCAAAGTAGAAGGTCAGAAGGTGCTTTGCAGCTGGGTGTGTTGACAATCACCTTACTCCCAGAACCAGTGAGTGACATAAGATAAAATAAAAATCGGACAGACAGACAGACAGACAGCTGAGGAATGTGTGACTGACGGACTGACTGCCTGATACAAATCACAGCTCCTCTTACATAAGTGCTCTTTAGTTAATAGTGAGAATCGCGATTCGTTTGTGAACTATGTAAAATCATTTGATCCCAAAAATCACGTTGTTTACCAGAAAGAAACTCTTGCTTGTAGGAAGACACAGAGCCTGGGGTTTAACTCCGTTTCTGAAGGGAAATTAAGGCCAGTGTTCTCATACAAGTAACACACTCTGTTTTACTGCAAGAAGCAAGCTCTTCTTTCCAGCATCTCCAATACAGCAAGAACCATGAGCATGCCCAGAAAAAAAGAACTGTGTTTCCTACTCATACAGACCATATGTAGTTCAACTCTGCTAATGAAAGTGATACAAACCACAGCTCTCTTACATAAGTGCTCTTTAGTTAATAGTGAGAATCGCGATTCATTTGTGAACTATATAAAATCATTTGATCCAAAAACTCACGTTGTTTACCAGAAAAGAACTCTTCCTTGTAGGAAGACACAGAGCCTGGGATTTAACTCCAATTCGGGAGTGAAATTTAGATCAGTGTTCTAATCCATGAAACACACTCTGTTTTCACTCAAGAAGCAAGCTCTTCTTTCCAGCGTCTCCAATACAGACAGTTAGAACAATATTCATGCCCTGAAAAAAAGAACTCTGTTTCCTACTCATACGGACCATATTTAGTTCAACTCTGGTTATGAAACTGATACAAACCACAGCTCCTCTTACATAAATGCTCTTTAGTTAATAGTGAGAATCGCAATGGGTTCTTAAACTGTGTAAAATCATTTGATCCCAAAATTCATGTTGTTTACTAGAAAGGAACTCTTCCTTATAGTACGACACAGAGCCTGGGGTTTAACTCCGTTTCTGAAGGGAAATTCAGACCAGTGTTCTCATCTAAGAAACAAACTCTGTTTTAACGCAAGAAGCATCCTCTTCTTTCCAGCATCTCTAATACAGCAAGAACCAAGAGCATGCCCAGAAAAAAAGAACTGTGTTTCCTACTCATACAGACCAAATGTAGTTCAACTCTGCTAATGAAACTGATACAAACAACAGCTCGTCTTACATAAGTACTCTTTAGTTAATAGTGAGAATTGCGATGGGTTTGTGAACTGTGTAAAATCATTTGATCCCAAAATTCATGTTGTTTACCAGAAAGGAGTTCATGCTTGTAGGAAGACACAGAGGCTGGGGTTTAATTCCGTTTCTGAAGGGAAATTCAGACCAGTGTTTTCATCCATGAAACACACTCTGTTTTCACGCCAGAAGCAAGCTCTTCTCTCCAAAGTCGCCAATACAGCAGGGACCATGAGCATGCCCAGAAAAAAAGAACTGTGTTTCCTACTCATATGACCATATGTAGTTCAACTCTGCTTATGAAACTGATACAAACCACAGCTACTCTTATATAAATGCACTTTAGTTAATAGTGAGAATCGAGATGGGTTTGAGAACTGTGTAAAATCATTTGAACCCAATATTCACGTTGTTTACCAGAAATGAACTCTTGCATTTAGGAAGACACAGATCCTGGGGTTTAACTCAGTTTCTGAAGGGAAATTCAGACCAGGGTTCTCATCCAAGAAACAAACTCTATTTTAATGCAAGAAGCAAGCTCTTTTTTCCAGCGTCTCCAATACAGACAGTAAGAACCATATTCATGCCCTGAAAAAAAGAACTGTGTTTCCTACTCTTCCGGACCATATGTAGTTCAACTCTGGTTATGAAACTGATACAAACCACAGCTCCTCTTACATAAGTGCTCTTTATTTAATAGTGAGAATCTAGTTGTGTTCGTGATCTGTGTAAAATAATTTGAGCCCAAAATTCACTGGGATTACCGGAAATGAACTCTTGTTTGTAGGAAGACACAGATCCTGGGGGTTAACTCCGTTTCTGAAGGTAAATTCAGACCAGTGTTCTCATCCATTAAAAACACTCTGTTTTAACGCAAGAAGCATCCTCTTCTTTCCAGCATCTCCAATACAGCAACAAACATGAGCATGCCCAAAAAAAGACCTGTGTTTCCTACTCATACAAACCATATGTAGTTCAAGTCTGCTTATGAAAGTGATACAAAGCACAGCTCCTCTTACATAAGTGCTCTTTAGTTAATAGTGAAAATCGTGTTTTGTTGGTGTACTGTGGAATATCTTTTGTTACCAAAATTCACGTTGTTTACCAGCAATGAACTCTTGGTTGTAGGAAGACACAGATCCTATGTTTTAACTCCATTTCTGAAGGGAAATTCAGACCAGTGTTCTCATCCATGAAACACACTCTGTTTTCACGCAAGAAGCATCCTCTTTTTTCCAGCATTTCTAATGGAGCAAGAACCATGAGCATGCCCAGAAAAAAACGAACTGTGTTTCCTACTCATACAGATCATAATGTAGTTCAACTCTGCTTATGAAACTGATACAAACCACAGCTCCTCTTACATAAGTGCTCTTTAGTTAATAGTGAGAATCGCGATGGGATTTTGAACTGTGTAAAATCATTTGATCCCAAAATTCATGTTGTTTACCAGAAATGAACTCTTGCTTGTAAGAAGACACAAATCCTGGGGTTTAGCTCCGTTCCTGAAGGGAAATTCAGACCAGTGGTCTCATCCATGAATCACACTCTGTTTTCACACTAGAAGCTATCTGTTCTTTCCAGCGTCTCCAATACAGACAGGAAGATCCATATTCATGCCCAGAAAAAAAGAACTGTGTTTCCTACTGATAGAGACCATATGTAGTTCAAGTCTGTTTATGAAACGGATACAACCCACAGCTCCTCTTACATAAAGGCTCTTTAGTTAATAGTGATAATCGCGTTGGGTTCTTGATCAATGTAAAATCATTTGAGCCCAAAATTCACTGGATTTACCAGAAAAAAACTCTTGTTTTAAGGAAGACACAGATCCTGGGGTTTAACTCCGATTCTGAAGGGAAATGCAGACCAGTGTTCTCATCCATGAAACACTCTGTTTTCACGTAACAAGCAATCACTTCTATCCATCGTCTCCAATACAGAGAGTAATTACCATATTCATGCCCAGAAAAAATGAACTGTGTTTCCTACTCATACTGACCATATGTAGTTCAACTCTGCTTATGAAACTGATACAAACCACAGCTCCTCTTACATAAATGCTCTTTAGTTAACAGTTAGAATCGCGATGGGTTTGTTAACTGTGTAAAATCATTTGATCCCAAAATTCAGGTTGTTTACCAGAAAGGAACTCTTGCTTGTAGGAAGACACAGAACCTGGGGTTTAACTCCGATTCGGAAGGGAAATTTAGACCAGTGTGCTAATCCATGAAACACACTCTGTTTTAACGCAAGAAGCAAGCTCTTCTTTCCAGGGTCTCCAATACAGACAGTAAGAACAATATTCATGCCCAGAAAAAAAGAACTGTGTTTCCTACTCATACTGACCATATGTAGTTCAACTCTGCTTATGAAACTGATACAAACCACAGCTCCTCTTACATAAATGCACTTTAGTTAATAGTGAGAATCACGATGGGATTGTGAACTGTATAAAATCATTTGATCCCAAAATTCACGTTGTTTACCAGAAATAAACTCTTGCTTGTAGGAAGACACAGATCCTGAGGTTTAACTCCATTTCTGAAGGAAAATTCAGACCAGTATTCTCATCCAAGAAACACACTCTGTTTTAACGCAAGAAGCAAGCTCTTCTTTCCAGTGTCTCCAATACAGACAGAAAGAACCATATTCATGCCCTGAAAAAAAGAACTGTTTCCTACTCATGCGGACCATATGTAGTTCAACTCTGGTTATGAAACTGATAGAAACCTCAGCTCCTCTTACATAAATGCACTTTAGTTAATATTGAGAATTGCGATGGGTTTGTGAACTGTGTAAAATCATTTGATCCCACAATTCACGTTGTTTACCAGAAATGATCTCTTGCTTGTAGGAAGACACAGATCCTGGGGTTTAGCTCCGTTCCTGAAGGGAAATTCAGACTAGTGGTCTCATCCATGAATCACACTCTGTTTTCACGCTAGAAGCTATGTCTTCTTTCCAGTGTCTCCAATACAGACAGGAATATCCATACTCATGGCCAGAAAAAAAGAACTGTGTTTCCTACTCATACTGACCATATGTAGTTCAACTCTGCTTATGAAACTGATACAAACCACAGCTCCTCTTACATAAAGGCTCTTTAGTTAATAGTGATAATCGTGTTGGGTTCTTGATCAAAACAAAATCATTTGAGCCCAAAATTCACTGGATTTACCAGAAAAAAACTCTTGATTTAAGGAAGACACAGATCCTGGGGTTTAACTCCAATTCTGAAGGGAAATGCAGACCAGTGTTCTCATCCATGAAACACTCTGTTTTCACGCAACAAGCAATCACTTCTATCCATTGTCTCCAATACAGAGAGTAATTACCATATTCATGCCCAGAAAAAAAGAACTGTGTTTCCTACTCATACTGACCATATGTAGTTCAACTCTGCTTATGAAACTGATACAAACCACAGCTCCTCTTACATAAAGGCTCTTTAGTTAATAGTGATAATCGCGTTGGGTTCTTGATCAATGTAAAATCATTTGAGCCCAAAATTCACTGGATTTACCAGAAAAAATCTCTTGATTTAAGGAAGACACAGATCCTGGGGTTTAACTCCAATTCTGAAGGGAAATGCAGACCCGTGTTCTCATGCATGAAACACTCTGTTTTCACGCAACAAGCAATCACTTCTATCCAGCGTCTCCAATACAGAGAGTAATTACCATATTCATGCCCAGAAAAAAAGAACTGTGTTTCCTACTCATACTGACCATATGTAGTTCAACTCTGCTTATGAAACTGATACAAACCACAGCTTCTCTTCCATAAATGCTCTTTAGTTAACAGTTAGAATCGCGATGGGTTTGTTAACTGTGTAAAATCATTTGATCCCAAAATTCAGGTTGTTTACCAGAAAGGAACTCTTGCTTGTAGGAAGACACAGAACCTGGGGTTTAACTCCGATTCGGAAGGGAAATTTAGACCATTGTGCTAATCCATGAAAAACACTCTGTTTTAACGCAAGAAGCAAGCTCTTCTTTCCAGGGTCTCCAATACAGACAGTAAGAACAATATTCATGCCCAGAAAAAAAGAACTGTGTTTCCTACTCATACTGACCATATGTAGTTCAACTCTGCTTATGAAACTGATACAAACCACATCTCCTCTTACATAAATGCACTTTAGTTAATAGTGAGAATCACGATGGGATTGTGAACTGTATAAAATCATTTGATCCCAAAATTCACGTTGTTTACCAGAAATGAACTCTTGCTTGTAGGAAGACACAGATCCTGGGGTTTAGCTCCTTTCCTGAAGGGAAATTCAGACCAGTGGTCTCATCCATGAATCACACTCTGTTTTCATGCTAGAAGCTATCTCTTCTTTCCAGTGTCTCCAATACAGACAGGAATATAGATACTCATGGCCAGAAAAAAAGAACTGTGTTTCCTACTCATACAGACGATATGTAGTTCAAGACTGCTTATGAAACTGATACAACCCACAGTTCCTTTTCATAAAGGCTCTTCAGTTAATAGTGATAATCGCGTTGGGTTCTTGATCAATGTAAAATCATTGGAGCCC
The DNA here is from genome assembly GCA_949786405.1 of Onychomys arenicola. NCBI lineage: Eukaryota > Metazoa > Chordata > Mammalia > Rodentia > Cricetidae > Onychomys > Onychomys arenicola. The sequence goes on along the minus strand of CATKUM010000040.1, from coordinate 3,495,536 downwards.
AAAATTCACTGGATTTACAAGAAAAAACTCTTGTTTTAAGGAAGACACAGATCCTGGGGTTTAACTCCGATTCTGAAGGGAAATTCAGACCAGTGTTCTCATCAATGAAACACACTATTTTCACACAACAAGCAATCACTTCTATCCATCGTCTCCAATACAGAGAGTAATTACCATATTCATGCCCAGAAAAAAGGAACTGTGTTTCCTTCTCATACTGACCATATGTGGTTCAACTCTGCTTATGAAACTGATACAAACCACAGCTCCTCTTACATAAAGGCTGTTTAGTTAATAGTGATAATCGTGTTGGGTTCTTGATCAATACAAAATCATTTGAGCCCAAAATTCACTGGATTTACCAGAAAAAAACTCTTGAATTAAGGAAGACACAGATCCTGGGGTTTAACTCCAATTCTGAAGGGAAATGCAGACCAGTGTTCTCATCCATGAAACACTCTGTTTTCATGCAACAAGCAATCACTTCTATCCATCGTCTCCAATACAGAGAGTAATTACCATATTCATGCCCAGAAAAAAGGAACTGTGTTTCCTACTCATACTGACCATATGTAGTTCAACTCTGCTTATGAAACTGATACAAACCACAGCTCCTCTTACATAATTGCTCTTTAGTTAATGGTTAGAATCGCGATGGGTTTGTTAACTGTGTAAAATCATTTGATCCCAAAATTCAGGTTGTTTACCAGGAAGGAACTCTTGCTTGTAGGAAGACACAGAACCTGGGGTTTAACTCCGATTTGGAAGGGAAATTTAGACCAGTGTGCTAATCCATGAAACACACTCTGTTTTCACGCAAGAAGCAAGCTCTTCTTTCCAACGTCTCCAATACAGACAGTAAGAACAATATTCATGCCCTGAAAAATGAACTGTGTTTCCTACTCATAGGGATGATATGTAGTTCAACTCTGCTTTTGAAACTGATACAAACCACAGCTCCTCTTACATAAATGCTCTTTAGTTAATAGTGAGAATCGCCTTGGGTTCCAGAACTGTGTAAACACATTTGAGCCCAAAATTCACTTTGTTTACCAGAAATGAACTCTTGCTTGTAGGAAGACACAGATCTTGGGGTTTAACTCCGTTTCTGAAGGGAAATACAGACCAGTGTTCTCATCCATGAAACACACTAGATTTCATGCAAGAAGCATCCTCTTCTTTCCTGCATCTCCAATACAGCAAGAACCATGAGAATGCCCAGAAAAAAAGAACAGTGTTTCCTACTCATACAGACCATATGTAGTTCAACTCTCCTTATGAAACTGATATAAACCACAGCGCCTCTTACATAAATATTCTTTAGTTAATAGTGATAATCGGGTTGGGTTCGTGAACTGCTATAAATCACTTGATCCCAAAATTCCCTGGGTTTACCAGTTATGCACACTTGCTTGTACGAAGACACAGATCCTGGGATTTAACTACTTTTCTGAAGGGAAATTCAGACCAGTGTTCTCATCCATGAAACTCATGCTGTTTTAACACAAGAGGCATCCTCTTCTTTCCAGAGTCTCCAATACAGCAAGAACCATGGAAATGCCAAGAAAAAAGGAACTGTGTTACCTACTCACAGGTCATATGCAGTTCAAATCTGTTTAGGAAACTGATACAAACCACAGCTCCTCTTACATAAATGCCCTTTAGTTAATAGTGAGAATCGTGATGGGTTCTTGAACCATGTAAAAGCATTTGAGCCCAAAATTCACTTGGTTTACAAGAAATGAACTCTTGCTTGTAAGAAGACACAGATCCTGGTGTTTAACTCCGTTTCTGAAGGGAAATTCAGTCTAGAGTTCTCATACCTGCAATACACTCTGTTTTAAAGCAAGAAGCATCCTCTTATTTCCAGCCTCTCCAATACAGCAAGAACCATGAGCATGCCCAGAAAAAACGAACTGTGTTTCCTGCTCATACAGACCATATGTAGTTCAACTGTGCTCTTGAATCTGATACAAACCACAGCTCCTCTTACCTAAATGCTCTTTAGTTAATAGTGAGAATCACAATGGATTCTTGAACTGTGTAAAATCATTTGAGCCCAAATTTCAATGGGCTTACCAGAATTGAAGTCTTGCTTGTAGGAAGACACAGAACCTGGGGTTTAATTCCGATTCTGCAGGGAAATTCAGACCAGTGTTCTCATCCATGAAACACACTCTGTTTTCACGCAAGAAGCAAGCTCTTCCTTCAAGTGTCTCCAATAAAGCAAGAACCATGAGAATGCCCAGAAAAAAAGAACAGTGTTTCCTACTCATACAGACCATATGTAGTTCAACTCTCCTTATGAATCTGATATAAACCACAGCGCTTCTTACATAAATATTCTTTGGTTAATAGTGATAATCGGGTTGGGTTCGTGAACTGCTATAAATAACTTGATCCCAAAATTCACTGGTTTACCAGTTATGCACACTGCTTGTACGAAGACACAGATCCTGGGATTTAACTACTTTTCTGAAGGGAAATTCAGACCAGTGTTCTCATCCATGAAACTCATGCTGTTTTAACACAAGAGGCATCCCCTTCTATCCAGAGTCTCCAATAAGCAAGAACCATGGGAATGCCAAGAAAAAAAGAACTGTGTTACCTACTCACAGGTCATATGCAGTTCAAGTCTGCTTAGGAAACTGATACAAACCACAGCTCCTCTTACATAAATGCCCTTTAGTTAATAGTGAGAATCGTGATGGGTTCTTGAACTGTGTAAAATCATTTGAGCCCAAAATTCACGTGGTTTACAAGAAATGAACTCTTGCTTGTAGGAAGACACAGATCCTGGTGTTTAACTCCGTTTCTGAAGGGAAATTCAGACTAGAGTTCTCATACCTGTAATACACTCTGTTTTAAAGCAAGAAGCATCCTCTTATTTCCAGCCTCTCCAATACAGCAAGAACCATGAGCATGCCCAGAAAACACGAACTGTGTTTCCTGCTCATACAGACAATATGTAGTTCAACTGTGCTTATGAAACTGATACAACCCACAGCTCCTCTTACATAAAGGCTCTTTAGTTAATAGTGATAATCGCGTTGGGTTCTTGATCAATGTAAAATCATTTGAGCCCAAAATTCACTGGATTTACCAGAAAAAAACTCTTGATTTAAGGAAGACACAGATCCTGGGGTTTAACTCCAATTCTGAAGGGAAATGCAGACCAGTGTTCTCATCCATGAAACACTCTGTTTTCACGCAACAAGCAATCACTTCTATCCATCGTCTCCATTACAGAGAGTAATTACCATATTCATGCCCAGAAAAAAAGAACTGTGTTTCCTACTCATACTGACCATATGTAGTTCAACTCTGCTTATGAAACTCATACAAACCACAGCTCCTCTTACATAAATGCTCTTTAGTTAACAGGTAGAATCGAGATGGGTTTGTTAACTGTGTAAAATCATTTGATCCCAAAATTCAGGTTGTTTACCAGAAAGGAACTCTTGCTTGTAGGAAGACACAGAACCTGGGGTTTAACTCCGATTCGGAAGGGAAATTTAGACCATTGTGCTAATCCATGAAAAACACTCTGTTTTAACGCAAGAAGCAAGCTCTTCTTTCCAGGGTCTCCAATACAGACAGTAAGAACAATATTCATGCCCAGAAAAAAAGAACTGTGTTTCCTACTCATACTGACCATATGTAGTTCAACTCTGCTTATGAAACTGATACAAACCACAGCTGTCTTACATAAATGCACTTTAGTTAACAGTGAGAATCACGATGGGATTGTGAACTGTATAAAATCATTTGATCCCAAAATTCACGTTCTTTACCAGAAATGAATTCTTGCTTGTAGGAAGACACAGATCCTGAGGTTTAACTCCAATTCTGAAGGAAAATTCAGACCGGTATTCTCATCCAAGAAACACACTCTGTTTTAACGCAAGAAGCAAGCTCTTCTTTCCAGTGTCCCCAATACAGACAGAAAGAACCATATTCATGCCTCGAAAAAAAGAACTGTTTCCTACTCATACTGACCATATGTAGTTCAACTTTGGTTATGAAACTGATAGAAACCTCAGCTCCTCTTACATAAATGCACTTTAGTTAATATTGAGAATCACGATGGGATTGTGAACTGTATAAAATCATTTGATCCCAAAATTCACGTTGTTTACCAGAAATGAACTCTTGCTTGTAGGAAGACACAGATCCTGGGGTTTAACTCCTTTCCTGAAGGGAAATTCAGACCAGTGGTCTCATCCATGAATCACACTCTGTTTTCATGCTAGAAGCTATCTCTTCTTTCCAGTGTCTCCAATACAGACAGGAATATAGATACTCATGGCCAGAAAAAAAGAACTGTGTTTCCTACTCATACAGACGATATGTAGTTCAAGACTGCTTATGAAACTGATACAACCCACAGCTCCTCTTTCATAAAGGCTCTTTAGTTAATAGTGATAATCGCGTTGGGTTCTTGATCAATGTAAAATCATTTGAGCCCAAAATTCACTGGATTTACAAGAAAAAAACTCTTGTTTTAAGGAAGACACAGATCCTGGGGTTTAACTCCGATTCTGAAGGGAAATTCAGACCAGTGTTCTCATCCATGAAACACACTATTTTCACACAACAAGCAATCACTTCTATCCATCGTCTCCAATACAGAGAGTAATTACCATATTCATGCCCAGAAAAAAGGAACTGTGTTTCCTACTCATACTGACCATATGTAGTTCAACTCTGCTTATGAAACTGATACAAACCACAGCTCCTCTTACATAAATGCTCTTTAGTTAATGGTTAGAATCGCGATGGGTTTGTTAACTGTGTAAAATCATTTGATCCCAAAATTCAGGTTGTTTACCAGAAAGGAACTCTTGCTTGTAGGAAGACACAGAACCTGAGGTTTAACTCCGATTTGGAAGGGAAATTTAGACCAGTGTGCTAATCCATGAAACAGACTCTGTTTTAACACAAGAAGCAAGCTCTTCTTTCCAGCGTCTCCAATACAGACAGTAAGAACAATATTCATGCCCTGAAAAATGAACTGTGTTTCCTACTCACACGAACCATATGTAGTTCAAGTCTGCTTTTGAAACTGATACAAACCACAGCTCCTCTTACATAAATGCTCTTTAGTTAATAGTGAGAATCGCGTTGGGTTCCAGAACTGTGTAAACACATTTGAGCCCAAAATTCACTTTGTTTACCAGAAATGAACTCTTGCTTGTAGGAAGACACAGATCTTGGGGATTAGCTCCGTTTCTGAAGGGAAATTCAGACCAGTGTTCTCATCCATGATACACACTTAGTTTTCACGCAAGAAGCATCCTCTTCTTTCCAGCATCTCCAATACAGCAAGAACCATGAGAATGCCCAGAAAAAAAGAACAGTGTTTCCTACTCATACAGACCATATATAGTTCAACTCTCCTTATGAAACTGATATAAACCACAGCGCCTCTTACATAAATACTCTTTAGTTAATAGTGATAATCGCGTTGGGTTCGTGAACTGCTAAAAATCACTTGATCCCAAAATTCCCTGGGTTTACCAGATATGCACACTTGCTTGTACGAAGACACAGATCCTGGGATTTAACTCCTTTTCTGAAGGGAAATTCAGACCAGTGTTCTCATCCATGAAACTCATGTTGTTTTAACACAAGAGGCATCCTCTTCTTTCCAGAATCTCCAATACAGCAAGAACCATGGGAATGCCAAGAAAAAAAGAACTGTGTTACCTACTCACAGGTCATATGCAGTTCAAGTCTGCTTACGAAACTGATACAAAACACAGCTCCACTTACATAAATGCTCTTTAGTTAATAGTGAGAATCGTGATGGGTTCTTGAACTCTGTAAAGTTATTTGAGCCCAAAATTCACTTGGTTTACTAGAAATGAATTCTTGCTTGTAGGACACACAGATCCTGGGGATTAACTCCTTTTCTGAAGGAAAATTCAGACCGGTATTCTCATCCAAGAAACACACTCTGTTTTAACGCAAGAAGCAATTTCTTCTTTCCAGCGTCTCCAATACAGACCGTAAGAACAATATTCTTGCCCTGAAAAAAAGAACTGTGTTTCCTACTCATACGGACCATATGTAGTTCAACTCTGCTTATGAAACTGATACAACCCACAGCTCCTCTTACACAAAGGCTCTTTAGTTAATAGTGAGAATCCCGTTGGGTTCGTGAACTGTGTAAAATCATTTGAGCCAAAAATTCACTGGGTTTACATGAAATGAACTAATCCTTGTAGGAAGACACAGATCCTGGGGTTTACCTCCGTTTCTGAAGGGAAATACAGACCAGTGTTCTCATGCATGAAACACACTCTCTTTTCACTCAAGAAGCAAGCTCTTCTTTCGAGGGTCTCTAATTCAGCAAGAAACATGAGGATGCCCAGAAAAAAGGAACTGTGTTTCCTACTCATACACACCATATGTAGTTCAAGTCTGTTTATGAAACGGATACAACCCACAGCTCCTCTTACATAAAGGCTCTTTAGTTAATAGTGATAATCGCGTTGGGTTCTTGATCAATGTAAAATCATTTGAGCCCAAAATTCACTGGATTTACCAGAAAAAAACTCTTGTTTTAAGGAAGACACAGATCCTGGGGTTTAACTCCGATTCTGAAGGGAAATGCAGACCAGTGTTCTCATCCATGAAACACTCTGTTTTCACGTAACAAGCAATCACTTCTATCCATCGTCTCCAATACAGAGAGTAATTACCATATTCATGCCCAGAAAAAATGAACTGTGTTTCCTACTCATACTGACCATATGTAGTTCAACTCTGCTTATGAAACTGATACAAACCACAGCTCCTCTTACATAAATGCTCTTTAGTTAACAGTTAGAATCGCGATGGGTTTGTTAACTGTGTAAAATCATTTGATCCCAAAATTCAGGTTGTTTACCAGAAAGGAACTCTTGCTTGTAGGAAGACACAGAACCTGGGGTTTAACTCCGATTCGGAAGGGAAATTTAGACCAGTGTGCTAATCCATGAAACACACTCTGTTTTAACGCAAGAAGCAAGCTCTTCTTTCCAGGGTCTCCAATACAGACAGTAAGAACAATATTCATGCCCAGAAAAAAAGAACTGTGTTTCCTACTCATACTGACCATATGTAGTTCAACTCTGCTTATGAAACTGATACAAACCACAGCTCCTCTTACATAAATGCACTTTAGTTAATAGTGAGAATCACGATGGGATTGTGAACTGTATAAAATCATTTGATCCCAAAATTCACGTTGTTTACCAGAAATAAACTCTTGCTTGTAGGAAGACACAGATCCTGAGGTTTAACTCCATTTCTGAAGGAAAATTCAGACCAGTATTCTCATCCAAGAAACACACTCTGTTTTAACGCAAGAAGCAAGCTCTTCTTTCCAGTGTCTCCAATACAGACAGAAAGAACCATATTCATGCCCTGAAAAAAAGAACTGTTTCCTACTCATGCGGACCATATGTAGTTCAACTCTGGTTATGAAACTGATAGAAACCTCAGCTCCTCTTACATAAATGCACTTTAGTTAATATTGAGAATTGCGATGGGTTTGTGAACTGTGTAAAATCATTTGATCCCACAATTCACGTTGTTTACCAGAAATGATCTCTTGCTTGTAGGAAGACACAGATCCTGGGGTTTAGCTCCGTTCCTGAAGGGAAATTCAGACTAGTGGTCTCATCCATGAATCACACTCTGTTTTCACGCTAGAAGCTATGTCTTCTTTCCAGTGTCTCCAATACAGACAGGAATATCCATACTCATGGCCAGAAAAAAAGAACTGTGTTTCCTACTCATACTGACCATATGTAGTTCAACTCTGCTTATGAAACTGATACAAACCACAGCTCCTCTTACATAAAGGCTCTTTAGTTAATAGTGATAATCGTGTTGGGTTCTTGATCAAAACAAAATCATTTGAGCCCAAAATTCACTGGATTTACCAGAAAAAAACTCTTGATTTAAGGAAGACACAGATCCTGGGGTTTAACTCCAATTCTGAAGGGAAATGCAGACCAGTGTTCTCATCCATGAAACACTCTGTTTTCACGCAACAAGCAATCACTTCTATCCATTGTCTCCAATACAGAGAGTAATTACCATATTCATGCCCAGAAAAAAAGAACTGTGTTTCCTACTCATACTGACCATATGTAGTTCAACTCTGCTTATGAAACTGATACAAACCACAGCTCCTCTTACATAAAGGCTCTTTAGTTAATAGTGATAATCGCGTTGGGTTCTTGATCAATGTAAAATCATTTGAGCCCAAAATTCACTGGATTTACCAGAAAAAATCTCTTGATTTAAGGAAGACACAGATCCTGGGGTTTAACTCCAATTCTGAAGGGAAATGCAGACCCGTGTTCTCATGCATGAAACACTCTGTTTTCACGCAACAAGCAATCACTTCTATCCAGCGTCTCCAATACAGAGAGTAATTACCATATTCATGCCCAGAAAAAAAGAACTGTGTTTCCTACTCATACTGACCATATGTAGTTCAACTCTGCTTATGAAACTGATACAAACCACAGCTTCTCTTCCATAAATGCTCTTTAGTTAACAGTTAGAATCGCGATGGGTTTGTTAACTGTGTAAAATCATTTGATCCCAAAATTCAGGTTGTTTACCAGAAAGGAACTCTTGCTTGTAGGAAGACACAGAACCTGGGGTTTAACTCCGATTCGGAAGGGAAATTTAGACCATTGTGCTAATCCATGAAAAACACTCTGTTTTAACGCAAGAAGCAAGCTCTTCTTTCCAGGGTCTCCAATACAGACAGTAAGAACAATATTCATGCCCAGAAAAAAAGAACTGTGTTTCCTACTCATACTGACCATATGTAGTTCAACTCTGCTTATGAAACTGATACAAACCACATCTCCTCTTACATAAATGCACTTTAGTTAATAGTGAGAATCACGATGGGATTGTGAACTGTATAAAATCATTTGATCCCAAAATTCACGTTGTTTACCAGAAATGAACTCTTGCTTGTAGGAAGACACAGATCCTGGGGTTTAGCTCCTTTCCTGAAGGGAAATTCAGACCAGTGGTCTCATCCATGAATCACACTCTGTTTTCATGCTAGAAGCTATCTCTTCTTTCCAGTGTCTCCAATACAGACAGGAATATAGATACTCATGGCCAGAAAAAAAGAACTGTGTTTCCTACTCATACAGACGATATGTAGTTCAAGACTGCTTATGAAACTGATACAACCCACAGTTCCTTTTCATAAAGGCTCTTCAGTTAATAGTGATAATCGCGTTGGGTTCTTGATCAATGTAAAATCATTGGAGCCCAAAATTCACTGGATTTACAAGAAAAAACTCTTGTTTTAAGGAAGACACAGATCCTGGGGTTTAACTCCGATTCTGAAGGGAAATTCAGACCAGTGTTCTCATCAATGAAACACACTATTTTCACACAACAAGCAATCACTTCTATCCATCGTCTCCAATACAGAGAGTAATTACCATATTCATGCCCAGAAAAAAGGAACTGTGTTTCCTTCTCATACTGACCATATGTGGTTCAACTCTGCTTATGAAACTGATACAAACCACAGCTCCTCTTACATAAAGGCTGTTTAGTTAATAGTGATAATCGTGTTGGGTTCTTGATCAATACAAAATCATTTGAGCCCAAAATTCACTGGATTTACCAGAAAAAAACTCTTGAATTAAGGAAGACACAGATCCTGGGGTTTAACTCCAATTCTGAAGGGAAATGCAGACCAGTGTTCTCATCCATGAAACACTCTGTTTTCATGCAACAAGCAATCACTTCTATCCATCGTCTCCAATACAGAGAGTAATTACCATATTCATGCCCAGAAAAAAGGAACTGTGTTTCCTACTCATACTGACCATATGTAGTTCAACTCTGCTTATGAAACTGATACAAACCACAGCTCCTCTTACATAATTGCTCTTTAGTTAATGGTTAGAATCGCGATGGGTTTGTTAACTGTGTAAAATCATTTGATCCCAAAATTCAGGTTGTTTACCAGGAAGGAACTCTTGCTTGTAGGAAGACACAGAACCTGGGGTTTAACTCCGATTTGGAAGGGAAATTTAGACCAGTGTGCTAATCCATGAAACACACTCTGTTTTCACGCAAGAAGCAAGCTCTTCTTTCCAACGTCTCCAATACAGACAGTAAGAACAATATTCATGCCCTGAAAAATGAACTGTGTTTCCTACTCATAGGGATGATATGTAGTTCAACTCTGCTTTTGAAACTGATACAAACCACAGCTCCTCTTACATAAATGCTCTTTAGTTAATAGTGAGAATCGCCTTGGGTTCCAGAACTGTGTAAACACATTTGAGCCCAAAATTCACTTTGTTTACCAGAAATGAACTCTTGCTTGTAGGAAGACACAGATCTTGGGGTTTAACTCCGTTTCTGAAGGGAAATACAGACCAGTGTTCTCATCCATGAAACACACTAGATTTCATGCAAGAAGCATCCTCTTCTTTCCTGCATCTCCAATACAGCAAGAACCATGAGAATGCCCAGAAAAAAAGAACAGTGTTTCCTACTCATACAGACCATATGTAGTTCAACTCTCCTTATGAAACTGATATAAACCACAGCGCCTCTTACATAAATATTCTTTAGTTAATAGTGATAATCGGGTTGGGTTCGTGAACTGCTATAAATCACTTGATCCCAAAATTCCCTGGGTTTACCAGTTATGCACACTTGCTTGTACGAAGACACAGATCCTGGGATTTAACTACTTTTCTGAAGGGAAATTCAGACCAGTGTTCTCATCCATGAAACTCATGCTGTTTTAACACAAGAGGCATCCTCTTCTTTCCAGAGTCTCCAATACAGCAAGAACCATGGAAATGCCAAGAAAAAAGGAACTGTGTTACCTACTCACAGGTCATATGCAGTTCAAATCTGTTTAGGAAACTGATACAAACCACAGCTCCTCTTACATAAATGCCCTTTAGTTAATAGTGAGAATCGTGATGGGTTCTTGAACCATGTAAAAGCATTTGAGCCCAAAATTCACTTGGTTTACAAGAAATGAACTCTTGCTTGTAAGAAGACACAGATCCTGGTGTTTAACTCCGTTTCTGAAGGGAAATTCAGTCTAGAGTTCTCATACCTGCAATACACTCTGTTTTAAAGCAAGAAGCATCCTCTTATTTCCAGCCTCTCCAATACAGCAAGAACCATGAGCATGCCCAGAAAAAACGAACTGTGTTTCCTGCTCATACAGACCATATGTAGTTCAACTGTGCTCTTGAATCTGATACAAACCACAGCTCCTCTTACCTAAATGCTCTTTAGTTAATAGTGAGAATCACAATGGATTCTTGAACTGTGTAAAATCATTTGAGCCCAAATTTCAATGGGCTTACCAGAATTGAAGTCTTGCTTGTAGGAAGACACAGAACCTGGGGTTTAATTCCGATTCTGCAGGGAAATTCAGACCAGTGTTCTCATCCATGAAACACACTCTGTTTTCACGCAAGAAGCAAGCTCTTCCTTCAAGTGTCTCCAATAAAGCAAGAACCATGAGAATGCCCAGAAAAAAAGAACAGTGTTTCCTACTCATACAGACCATATGTAGTTCAACTCTCCTTATGAATCTGATATAAACCACAGCGCTTCTTACATAAATATTCTTTGGTTAATAGTGATAATCGGGTTGGGTTCGTGAACTGCTATAAATAACTTGATCCCAAAATTCACTGGTTTACCAGTTATGCACACTGCTTGTACGAAGACACAGATCCTGGGATTTAACTACTTTTCTGAAGGGAAATTCAGACCAGTGTTCTCATCCATGAAACTCATGCTGTTTTAACACAAGAGGCATCCCCTTCTATCCAGAGTCTCCAATAAGCAAGAACCATGGGAATGCCAAGAAAAAAAGAACTGTGTTACCTACTCACAGGTCATATGCAGTTCAAGTCTGCTTAGGAAACTGATACAAACCACAGCTCCTCTTACATAAATGCCCTTTAGTTAATAGTGAGAATCGTGATGGGTTCTTGAACTGTGTAAAATCATTTGAGCCCAAAATTCACGTGGTTTACAAGAAATGAACTCTTGCTTGTAGGAAGACACAGATCCTGGTGTTTAACTCCGTTTCTGAAGGGAAATTCAGACTAGAGTTCTCATACCTGTAATACACTCTGTTTTAAAGCAAGAAGCATCCTCTTATTTCCAGCCTCTCCAATACAGCAAGAACCATGAGCATGCCCAGAAAACACGAACTGTGTTTCCTGCTCATACAGACAATATGTAGTTCAACTGTGCTTATGAAACTGATACAACCCACAGCTCCTCTTACATAAAGGCTCTTTAGTTAATAGTGATAATCGCGTTGGGTTCTTGATCAATGTAAAATCATTTGAGCCCAAAATTCACTGGATTTACCAGAAAAAAACTCTTGATTTAAGGAAGACACAGATCCTGGGGTTTAACTCCAATTCTGAAGGGAAATGCAGACCAGTGTTCTCATCCATGAAACACTCTGTTTTCACGCAACAAGCAATCACTTCTATCCATCGTCTCCATTACAGAGAGTAATTACCATATTCATGCCCAGAAAAAAAGAACTGTGTTTCCTACTCATACTGACCATATGTAGTTCAACTCTGCTTATGAAACTCATACAAACCACAGCTCCTCTTACATAAATGCTCTTTAGTTAACAGGTAGAATCGAGATGGGTTTGTTAACTGTGTAAAATCATTTGATCCCAAAATTCAGGTTGTTTACCAGAAAGGAACTCTTGCTTGTAGGAAGACACAGAACCTGGGGTTTAACTCCGATTCGGAAGGGAAATTTAGACCATTGTGCTAATCCATGAAAAACACTCTGTTTTAACGCAAGAAGCAAGCTCTTCTTTCCAGGGTCTCCAATACAGACAGTAAGAACAATATTCATGCCCAGAAAAAAAGAACTGTGTTTCCTACTCATACTGACCATATGTAGTTCAACTCTGCTTATGAAACTGATACAAACCACAGCTGTCTTACATAAATGCACTTTAGTTAACAGTGAGAATCACGATGGGATTGTGAACTGTATAAAATCATTTGATCCCAAAATTCACGTTCTTTACCAGAAATGAATTCTTGCTTGTAGGAAGACACAGATCCTGAGGTTTAACTCCAATTCTGAAGGAAAATTCAGACCGGTATTCTCATCCAAGAAACACACTCTGTTTTAACGCAAGAAGCAAGCTCTTCTTTCCAGTGTCCCCAATACAGACAGAAAGAACCATATTCATGCCTCGAAAAAAAGAACTGTTTCCTACTCATACTGACCATATGTAGTTCAACTTTGGTTATGAAACTGATAGAAACCTCAGCTCCTCTTACATAAATGCACTTTAGTTAATATTGAGAATCACGATGGGATTGTGAACTGTATAAAATCATTTGATCCCAAAATTCACGTTGTTTACCAGAAATGAACTCTTGCTTGTAGGAAGACACAGATCCTGGGGTTTAACTCCTTTCCTGAAGGGAAATTCAGACCAGTGGTCTCATCCATGAATCACACTCTGTTTTCATGCTAGAAGCTATCTCTTCTTTCCAGTGTCTCCAATACAGACAGGAATATAGATACTCATGGCCAGAAAAAAAGAACTGTGTTTCCTACTCATACAGACGATATGTAGTTCAAGACTGCTTATGAAACTGATACAACCCACAGCTCCTCTTTCATAAAGGCTCTTTAGTTAATAGTGATAATCGCGTTGGGTTCTTGATCAATGTAAAATCATTTGAGCCCAAAATTCACTGGATTTACAAGAAAAAAACTCTTGTTTTAAGGAAGACACAGATCCTGGGGTTTAACTCCGATTCTGAAGGGAAATTCAGACCAGTGTTCTCATCCATGAAACACACTATTTTCACACAACAAGCAATCACTTCTATCCATCGTCTCCAATACAGAGAGTAATTACCATATTCATGCCCAGAAAAAAGGAACTGTGTTTCCTACTCATACTGACCATATGTAGTTCAACTCTGCTTATGAAACTGATACAAACCACAGCTCCTCTTACATAAATGCTCTTTAGTTAATGGTTAGAATCGCGATGGGTTTGTTAACTGTGTAAAATCATTTGATCCCAAAATTCAGGTTGTTTACCAGAAAGGAACTCTTGCTTGTAGGAAGACACAGAACCTGAGGTTTAACTCCGATTTGGAAGGGAAATTTAGACCAGTGTGCTAATCCATGAAACAGACTCTGTTTTAACACAAGAAGCAAGCTCTTCTTTCCAGCGTCTCCAATACAGACAGTAAGAACAATATTCATGCCCTGAAAAATGAACTGTGTTTCCTACTCACACGAACCATATGTAGTTCAAGTCTGCTTTTGAAACTGATACAAACCACAGCTCCTCTTACATAAATGCTCTTTAGTTAATAGTGAGAATCGCGTTGGGTTCCAGAACTGTGTAAACACATTTGAGCCCAAAATTCACTTTGTTTACCAGAAATGAACTCTTGCTTGTAGGAAGACACAGATCTTGGGGATTAGCTCCGTTTCTGAAGGGAAATTCAGACCAGTGTTCTCATCCATGATACACACTTAGTTTTCACGCAAGAAGCATCCTCTTCTTTCCAGCATCTCCAATACAGCAAGAACCATGAGAATGCCCAGAAAAAAAGAACAGTGTTTCCTACTCATACAGACCATATATAGTTCAACTCTCCTTATGAAACTGATATAAACCACAGCGCCTCTTACATAAATACTCTTTAGTTAATAGTGATAATCGCGTTGGGTTCGTGAACTGCTAAAAATCACTTGATCCCAAAATTCCCTGGGTTTACCAGATATGCACACTTGCTTGTACGAAGACACAGATCCTGGGATTTAACTCCTTTTCTGAAGGGAAATTCAGACCAGTGTTCTCATCCATGAAACTCATGTTGTTTTAACACAAGAGGCATCCTCTTCTTTCCAGAATCTCCAATACAGCAAGAACCATGGGAATGCCAAGAAAAAAAGAACTGTGTTACCTACTCACAGGTCATATGCAGTTCAAGTCTGCTTACGAAACTGATACAAAACACAGCTCCACTTACATAAATGCTCTTTAGTTAATAGTGAGAATCGTGATGGGTTCTTGAACTCTGTAAAGTTATTTGAGCCCAAAATTCACTTGGTTTACTAGAAATGAATTCTTGCTTGTAGGACACACAGATCCTGGGGATTAACTCCTTTTCTGAAGGAAAATTCAGACCGGTATTCTCATCCAAGAAACACACTCTGTTTTAACGCAAGAAGCAATTTCTTCTTTCCAGCGTCTCCAATACAGACCGTAAGAACAATATTCTTGCCCTGAAAAAAAGAACTGTGTTTCCTACTCATACGGACCATATGTAGTTCAACTCTGCTTATGAAACTGATACAACCCACAGCTCCTCTTACACAAAGGCTCTTTAGTTAATAGTGAGAATCCCGTTGGGTTCGTGAACTGTGTAAAATCATTTGAGCCAAAAATTCACTGGGTTTACATGAAATGAACTAATCCTTGTAGGAAGACACAGATCCTGGGGTTTACCTCCGTTTCTGAAGGGAAATACAGACCAGTGTTCTCATGCATGAAACACACTCTCTTTTCACTCAAGAAGCAAGCTCTTCTTTCGAGGGTCTCTAATTCAGCAAGAAACATGAGGATGCCCAGA
This sequence comes from Onychomys arenicola, assembly GCA_949786405.1. Lineage (NCBI taxonomy): Eukaryota > Metazoa > Chordata > Mammalia > Rodentia > Cricetidae > Onychomys > Onychomys arenicola. The sequence goes on along the minus strand of CATKUM010000040.1, from coordinate 3,479,859 downwards.
AAAAAGGAACTGTGTTTCCTACTCATACACACCATATGTAGTTCAACTCTGCTTATGTAACTGATACAAACCACAGCTCCTCTTACATAAATGCACTTCAGTTAATAGTGAGAATGGCGATGGGTTTGTGAACTGTGTAAAATCATTTGATCCCAAAAATCAAGTTGTTTAACAGAAATGAACTCTTGCTTGTAGGAAGACTCAGATCCTGGGGTTTAACTCCATTTCTGAAGGGAAATTAAGACAAGTGTTCTCATCCATGAAACACACTCAGTTTTCACTTAAGAAACAAGCTCTTCTTTCAAGCATCTCCAAAACAGCAAGAACCATTAGCATGCCCAGAAAAAAAGAACCGTGTTTCCCTCTCATACACACCATATGTAGTTCAACTTTTCTTATGAAACTGATACGAACAACAGATCCTCTTACATAAATGCTCTTTAGTTAATAGTTAGAATCGCGTTGTGTTCGTGAACTGTGTAAAATCATTTGAGCCAAAATTCACGTTTTTTATCAGAAATGAACTCTTGCGTGTAGGAAAGCACATCTAGGGTTTAATTCCGTTTCTGAATGGAAATTCAGACCAGTGTTCTCATCCATGGAACCCATTCTGTTTTCACGCAAGAAGCAAGCTCTTCTTTCCATCATCTCCAAAACAGCTAGAAACATTAGCATGCCCAGAAAAAAAGAACTGTGTTCCTTTCTCATACACTCCATATGTAGTTCAACTCTGCTTATGAAACTTATACAAACCACTCCTCCTCTTACATGAATGTTCTATAATAATTAGTGAGAATCGCAATGGGTTTGTGAACTGTGTAAAATCATTTGATCCCAAAATTCATTGGTTTTCCAGAAATGAACTCTTGCTTGTATGAAGACACAAATCCTGGGGTTTAACTCTGTTTCTGAAGGGAAATTCAGACCAGTGTTATCATCCTTAAAACACACTCTGTTTTCATGCAAGAAGCTATCTGTTCTTTCCAGCGTCTCCAATACAGACAGGAAGATCCATATTCAAGCCCAGAAAAAAAGAACTGTGTTTCCTACTCATAGAGACCATATGTAGTTCAAGTCTGCTTATGTAACTGATACAACCCACAGCTCCTCTTACATAAAGGCTCTTTAGTTAATAGTGATAATCACGTTGGGTTCTTGTCAATGTAAAATCATTTGAGCCCAAAATTCACTGGATTTACCAGAAAAAAGCTCTCGATTTTAGGAAGAGACACATCCTGGGGTTTAACTCCAATTCTGAAGGGAAATGCAGACCAGTGTTCTCATCCATGAAACACTCTGTTTTCACGCAACAAGCAATCACTTCTATCCATCGTCTCCAATACAGAGAGTAATTACCATATTCATGCCCAGAAAAAAGGAACTGTGTTTCCTACTCATACTGACCATATGTAGTTCAACTCTGCTTATGAAACTGATACAAACCACAGCTCCTCTTACATAAATGCTCTTTAGTTAACAGTTAGAATCGCGATGGGTTTGTTAACTGTGTAAAATCATTTGATCCCAAAATTCAGGTTGTTTACCAGAAAGGAACTCTTGCTTGTAGGAAGACACAGAACCTGGGGTTTAACTCCGATTCGGAAGGGAAATTTAGACCATTGTGCTAATCCATGAAACACTCGCTGTTTTAAAGCAAGAAGCAAGCTCTTCTTTCCAGGGTCTCCAATACAGACAGTAAGAACAATATTCATGCCCAGAAAAAAAGAACTGTATTTCCTACTCATACTGACCATATATAGTTCAACTCTGCTTATGAAACTGTTACAAACCACAGCTCGTCTTACATAAATGCACTTTAGTTAATAGTGAGAATCACGATGGGATTGTGAACTGTATAAAATCATTTGATCCCAAAATTTACGTTGTTTACCAGAAATGAACTCTTGCTTGTAGGAAGACACAGATCCTGGGGTTTAGCTCCTTTCCTGAAGGGAAATTCAGACCAGTGGTCTCATCCATGAATCACACTCTGTTTTCATGCTAGAAGCTATCTCTTCTTTCCAGCGTCTCCAATACAGACAGGAAGATCCATACTCATGGCCAGAAAAAAAGAACTGTGTTTCCTACTCATACAGACGATATGTAGTTCAAGACTGCTTATGAAACTGATACAACCCACAGCTCCTCTTTCATAAAGGCTCTTTAGTTAATAGTGATAATCGCGTTGGGTTCTTGATCAATGTAAAATCATTTGAGCCGAAAATTCACTGGATTTACAAGAAAAAAACTCTTGTTTTAAGGAAGACACAGATCCTGGGGTTTAATTCTGATTCTGAAGGGAAATTCAGACCAGTGTTCTCATCCATGAAACACACTAGTTTTCACGCAAGAAGCATCCTCTTCTTTCCAGCATCTCCACTACAGCAAGAACCATGAGAATGCCCAGAAAAAAAGAACAGTGTTTCCTACTCATACAGACCATACGTAGTTCAACTCTCCTTATGAAACTGATATAAACCACAGCGCCTCTTACATAATTATTCTTTAGTTAATAGTGATAATCCCGTTGGGTTCGTGAACTGCTAAAAATCACTTGATCCCAAAATTCACTGGGTTTACCAGATATGCACACTTGCTTGTACGAAGACACAGATCCTGGGATTTAACTCCTTTTCTGAAGGGAAATTCAGACCAGTGTTCTCATCCATGAAACTCATGCTGTTTTAACACAAGATGCATCCTCTTCTTTCCAGAGTCTCCAATGCAGCAAGAACCATGGGAATGCCAAGAAAAAAAGAACTGTGTTACCTACTCACAGGTCATATGCAGTTCAAGTCTGCTTACGAAACTGATACAAAACACAGCTCCACTTATATAAATGCTCTTTCGTTAGTAGTCTGAATCGTGATGGGTTCTTGAACTCTGTAAAGTCATTTGAGCCCAAAATTCACTTGGTTTACTAGAAATGAATTCTTGCTTGTAGGACACACAGATCCTGGGGATTAACTCCTTTTCTGAAGGAAAATTCAGACCGGTATTCTCATCCAAGAAACACACTCTGTTTTAACGCAAGAAGCAATCTCTTCTTTCCAGCGTCTCCAATACAGACTGTAAGAACAATATTCATGCCCTGAAAAAAAGAACTGTGATTCCTACTCATACGGACCATATGTAGTTCAACTCTGCTTATGAAACTGATACACACTACAACTTCTCTTACATGAATGCTCTTTAGTTAATAGTGAGAATTGTGTTGGGTTCATGAACTGTGTAAAATCATTTGAGCCCAAAATTCACTGGGTTTACCAGAAATGAACTCTTGCTTGTAGGAGACACAGATCCTGGGGTTTAACTCCATTTCTGAAGGGCAATTCAGGCCAGTGTTCTCAACCATGAAACACACTCTGATTTCACTCAAGAAGCAATCCCTTCTTTCCAGGATCTCCAATACAACAGGAAACATGAGCATGCCCAGAAAAAAAGAACTATGTTTCCTACTCATACAGACCATATGTAGTTCAATTCTGCTTTTGAAACTGATACAAACCACAGCTCCTCTTACATAAATGCTCTTTAGTTCATAGTGAGAATCGGTTTGGGTTCCAGAACTGTGCAAACACATTTGAACCCAAAATTCACTTGGTTTACAAGAAATGAACTCTTGCTTGTAAGAAGACACAGATCCTGGTGTTTAACTCCGTTTCTAAAGGGAAATTCAGACTAGAGTTCTCATACCTGTAATACACTCTGTTTTAAAGCAAGAAGCATCCTCTTATTTCCAGCCTCTCCAATACAGCAAGAACCATGAGCATGCCCAGAAAAAAAGAACTGTGTATCCTGCTCATACAGACCATATAGTTCAACTGTGCTCATGAATCTGATACAATCCACAGCTCCTCGTACATAAATGCTCTTAAGTTAATAGTGAGAATCACAATGGGTTCTTGAACTGTGTAAAATCATTTGAGCCCAAATTTCAATGGGCTTACCAGTATTGAAGTCTTGCTTGTAGGAAGACACAGAACCTGGGGTTTAATTCCGTTTCTGAAGGGAAATTCAGACCAGTGTTCTCATCCATCAAACTCACTAGTTTTTATGCAAGAAGCATCCTCTTCTTTCCAGCATCTCCAATACAGCAAGAACCATGAGAATGCCCAGAAAAAAAGAACAGTGTTTCCTACTCATACAGACCATATGTAGTTCAACTCTCCTTATGAAACTGATATAAACCACAGCTCATCTTACATAAATATTCTTTAGTTAATAGTGATAATCGCGTTGGGTTCGTGAACTGCTAAAAATCACTTGATCCCAAAATTCACTGGGTTTACCAGATATGCACACTTGCTTGTACGAAGACACATATCCTGGGATTTAACTCCTTTTCTGAAGGGAAATTCAGACCAGTGTTCTCATCCATGAAACTCATGCTGTTTTAACACAAGATGCATCCTCTTCTTTCCAGAGTCTCCAATACAGCAAGAACCATGGGAATGTCAAGAAAAAAAGAACTGTGTTACCTACTCACAGGTCATATGAAGTTCAAGTCTGCTTAGGAAACTGATACAAACCACAGCTGCTCTTACATAAGTGCTCTTTAGTTAATAGTGAGAATCGTGATTGATTCTTGAACTGTGTAAAATCATTTGAGCCCAAAATTCACTTGGTTTACTAGAAATGAACTCTTGCTTGTAGGAAGACACAGATCCTGGGGTTTAACTCCGTTTCTGAAGGGAAATTCAGACTAGAGTTCTCATACCTGTAATACACTCTGTTTTAAAGCAAGAAGCATCCTCTTATTTCCAGCCTCTCCAATACAGCAAGAACCATGAGCATGCCCAGAAAAAACGAACTGTGTTTCCTGCTCATACCGACCATATGTAGTTCAACTCTGCTCATGAATCTGATACAAACCACATCTCCTCTTACATATATGCTCTTTAGTTAATAGGGAGAATCGCAATGGGTTCTTGAACTGTGTAAAATCATTTGAGCCCAAATTTCAATGGGTTTACCAGAATTGAAGTCTTGCTTGTAGGAAGACACAGAACCTGGGGTTTAATTCCGATACTGAAGGGAAATTTAGACCAGTACTCTCATCCATGAAACACACTCTGTTTTCACCCAAGAAACAAGCTCTCCTTTCTAGCATCTCTAATTCAGCAAGAAACATGAGCATGCCCAGAAAAAAAGAACTGCTTCCTACTCAAACGGACAATATGTAGTTCAAATCTGCTTATGAAACTGATAAAAACCACAGCTCCTCATACATAAGTGCAATTTATTTAATAGTGAGAATCGCGTTGGGTTTGAGAAATGTGTAAAATCATTTGAGCCCAAAATTCACTGGGTTTACCAGAAATGAACTCTTGCTTGTAGGAAGACACAGATCCTGGGGTTTAACTCCGTTTCTGAAGGGAAATTCAGACCAGTTTTCTCATCCATGAAAAACACTCTGTTTTCATGCAAGAAGCATCCTCTTATTTCCATTATGTCCAATACAGCAAGAACCATGAGCATGCCCTCAAAAAAGAACTGTGTTTCCTACTCATATGGACCATATGTAGAACAACTCTGCTTATAAAACTGATAAAAACCATAGCTCCTCTTACATAAATGCTTTTGAGTTAATGGTGAGAATCGCGTTGGGTTCGTGATCTGTGTAAAATCATTTGAGCCCAAAATTCACTTGATTTACAAGAAATGAACTCTGGCTTGTAGGAAGACACAGATCCTGGAGGTTTAACTCCATTTCTGAAGGGAAATTAGGCCAGTGTTCTCCTCCATGAAGCACAGTCTGTTTTACCACAAGGAGCAAGCTCTTCATTGCAGCGTCTAATATACAGCAAGAAACACGAGCATTCCCAGAAAAAAAGAACTGTGTTTCCTTCTCATATGCACCGTATGTAGTTCAACTCTGCTTTGAACCTGATACAAACCACAGCTCCTCTTACATAGATGCTCTTTAGTTAATAGTGAGAATCGCTTTGGGTTCGTGAACTGCGTAAAATCATTTGAACCCAAAATTCAATGGGTTTACAAGAAATTAACATTTGTTTGTAGAAAGACACAGATCCTGTTGTTTAACTCCGTTTCAGAAGGGAAATTCAGACCAGTGTTCTAATCCATGAAACAGACTCTGTTTTAACACAAGATGCAAGCTCTTCTCTCCAGCGTCTCCAACACACACAATAAGAACCATAATCATGCCCATAGTAAAGAACTGTGTTTCCTTCTCATACGCACCATATGTATTTCAACTCTGCTTATGAAACTGTTACAAAACACAGCTCTTCTTACATAAATGCTCTTTAGTTAATAGTGAGAATCGCGTTGGATTCTTGAACTGTGTAAAATCATTTGAGCCCAAAATTCACTGGGTTTACCAGAAATGAACTCTTGCTTGTAGGAAGACACAGATCCTGGTGTTTAACTCCGTTTCTGAAGGGAAATTCAGACCAGTGTTGTCATCCATGAAACACACTCTCTTTTCATGAAAAAAGCATCCTCTTCTTTACAGCATGTCCAATACAGCAAGAAACATCAGCATACCCTCAAAAAAGAACTGTGTTTCCTGCTCTAAAGGACCATATGTACATCTACTCTGCTTATGAAACTGATACAACCCACAGCTCCTCTTACATAAAGGCTCTTAATTAATAGTGATAGTCGCGTTGTGTTCTTGATCAATGTAAAATCATTTGAGCCCAAAATTCACTGGATTTACAAGAAAAAAACTCTTGATTTAAGGAAGACACAGATCCGGGGGTTTAACTCCGATTCTGAAGGGAAATTCAGACCAGTGTTCTCATCCATGAAACACACTGTTTTCATGCAACAAGCAATCACTTCTATCCATCTTCTCCAACACAGAGAGTAATTACCATATTCATGCCCAGAAAAAAAGAACTGTGTTTCCTACTCATACTGACCATATGTAGTTCAACTCTGCTTATGAAACTGATACAAACCACAGCTCATCTTACATAAATGCTCTTTGGTTAATAGTTAGAATCGCGATGGGTTTGTTAACTGTGTAAAATCATTTGATCCCAAAATTCAGGTTGTTTACCAGAAAGGAACTCTTGCTTGTAGGAAGACACAGAACCTGGGGTTTAACTCTGATTCGGAAGCGAAATTTAGACCAGTGTGCTAATCCATGAAACACACTCTGTTTTCACGTAAGAAGCAAGCTCTTCTTTCCAGCGTCTCCAATACAGACCGTAAGATCAATATTCATGCCTTGAAAAAAAGAACTGTGTTTCCTACTCATATGGACCATATGTACTTCAACTCTGCTTATGAAACTGATACACACTACAACTTCCCTTACATGAATGCTCTTTAGTTAATAGTGAGAATCGTGTTGGGTTCGTGAACTCTGTAAAATCATTTGAGCCCTAAATTCACTGGGTTTACCAGAAATGAACTCTTGCTTGTAGGACACACAGATCCAGGGGTTTAACTCCATTTCTGAAGGGAAATTAGGCCCATGTTCTCATCCATGAAACACATTCTGTTTTACCACATGGAGCAAGCTCTTCATTCCAGCGTCTCCTATACATCAAGAAATATGAGCATTCCCAGAAAAAAAGAACTGTGTTTGCTTCTCATGCACACCGTATGTATTTCAACTCTGCTTTGAAACTGATACAAACCACAGCTCCTTTTACATAGACGCTCTTTAGTTAATAGTGAGAATCGCGTTGGGTTCCTGAACTGTGTAAAATCATTTGAGCCCAAAATACTCTTGGTTTACCAAAAATGAACTCTTACTTGTAGGAAGACAAAGATCCTGGGGTTTAACTCAATTTCTGAAGGGAAAATCAGACCAGTGTTCTCATCCATGAAACAAACTCTTTTTTCATGCAATAAGCATCCTCTTCTTTCCAGCGTCTCCAATAGAGCAAGAACCATGAGCATGCCCAGAAAAAAAGAACTGTGTTTCCTTCTCATACAGACCATATGCAGTTCAACTCTGCTTATGAAACTGATACAAACCACAGCTCCTCTTACATAAATGCTCTTTAGTTAATAGTGAGAATCGTGCTGGGTTCGTGAACTGTGTGAAATCATTTGAGCCCAAAATTCACTGGGTTTACCAGAAATGAACTCTTGCTTATAGGAAGACACACATCCTGGGGTTTAACTCCATTTCTGAAGGGAAATTCAGACCAGTGTTGTCATCCATGAAACACACTCTCTTTTCACGAAAGAAGCATCGTATTCTTTACAGCATGTCCAAAACAGCAAGAAACAACAGCATACCCTCAAAAAAGAACTGTGTTTCCCGCTCTTACGGACCATATGTACATCTACTCTGCTTATGAAACTGATACAAACCACAGCTCCTATTACATAAATGCTCTTGAGTTAATAGTGAGATCTGGGTTGGGTTCCATAACTGTGTAAAATCATTTGAGCCCAAAATTCACTTGGTTTACCAGAAATGAACTCTTGCTTGTAGGAACACACAGATCCTGGGGTTTACCTCCATTTCTGATGGGAAATTCAGACCAGTGTTCTCATCCATGAAACACACTCTGTTTTCACGCAAGAAGCAAGCTATTCTTTCCAGTGTCACCAATACAGACAGTAAGAACCACATTCATTCCCAGAAAAAAAGAACTGTGTTTCCTTCTCATACGCACCATATGTAGTTCAACTCTGCTTATGAAACTGATACAAACCACAGGTCCTCTTACATAAATGCTCTTTAGTTACTAGACAGAATCGCGTTGGGTTCGTGATTTGTGTAAAATCATTTGAGCCCAAAATTCACTGGGTTTACCAGAAAAGAACTCTTGCTTGTAGGAAGACACACATCCTGGGGTTTAACTCAGATTCTGAAGGGAAATTCAGACCAGTGTTGTCATCCATGAAACACACTCTGTTTTCACGAAAGAAGCATCATCTTCTTTACAGCATGTCCAATACAGCAAGAAACATCAGCATACCCTCAAAAAAGAACTGTGTTTCCTGATCTTAAAGACCATATGTAGATCTACTCTGCTTATGAAAATGATACAAACCACAGCTCCTCTTACATAAATGCTATTGAGTTAATAGTGAGAACCGTGTTGGGTCTCCAGAACTGTGTAATATCATTTGAGCCCAAAATTCACTTGGTGTACCAGAAATGGACTGTTGCCTGTAGGTAGACACAGATCCTGAGGTTTAACTCCGTTTCTGAAGGGAAATTCAGACCAGTGATCTCATCCATGAAACACACTCTGTTTTAACGCAAGAAGCACGCTCTTCTTTCCAGTTTCTCCTATACAGCAAGAAATATGAGCATTCCCAGAAAAAAAGAACTGTGTTTCCTTCTCATACGCACCATATGTAGTTCAACTCTGCTTATGAAACTGATACAAACCACAGCTCCTATTACATAAATGCTCTTTAGTTAATAGTGAGAATCATATTGGGTTCGTGAACTGTGTAAAATCATTTGAGCCCAAATTCACTGGGTTTACCAGAAATGAACTCTTGCTTGTAGGAAGACACAGATCCTGGGGTTTAACACCATTTCTGAAGGGAAATTCAGACCAGTGTTATCAACCATGAAACACACTCTGTTTTCATGCAAGAAGCATCCTCTTATTTCCATTATGTCCAATACAGCAAGAACCATGAGCATGCCCTCAAAAAAGAACTGTGTTTCCTACTCATGCGGACCATATGTAGATCAACTCTGCTTATAAAACTGATAAAAACCACAGATCCTCTTACATGAATGCCCTTGAGTTAATAGTGAGAATCGGGTTGGGTACCAGAACTGTGTAAAATCATTTTAGCCCAAAATTCACTTTGTTTACCAGAAATGAACTCTTCCTTGTAGGAAGACACAGATACTGGGGTTTAACTCCATTTCTGAAGGGAAATTAGGCCCGTGTTCTCATCGATGAAACACACTCTGTTTTACCTCATTGAGCAAGCTCTTCATTCCAGCGTCTCCTATACATCAAGAAATATGAGCATTCCCAGAAAAAAAGAACTGTGTTTGCTTCTCATGCACACCGTATGTATTTCAACTCTGCTTTGAAACTGATACAAACCACAGCTCCTTTTACATAGACGCTCTTTAGTTAATAGTGAGAATCGCGTTGGGTTCCTGAACAGTGTAAAATCATTTGAGCCCAAAATACTCTTGGTTTACCAAAAATGAACTCTTACTTGTAGGAAGACAAAGATCCTGGGGTTTAACTCAATTTCTGAAGGGAAAATCAGACCAGTGTTCTCATCCATGAAACAAACTCTTTTTTCATGCAATAAGCATCCTCTTCTTTCCAGCGTCTCCAATAGAGCAAGAACCATGAGCATGCCCAGAAAAAAAGAACTGTGTTTCCTTCTCATACAGACCATATGCAGTTCAACTCTGCTTATGAAACTGATACAAACCACAGCTCCTCTTACATAAATGCTCTTTAGTTAATAGTGAGAATCGTGCTGGGTTCGTGAACTGTGTGAAATCATTTGAGCACAAAATTCACTGGGTTTACCAGAAATGAACCCTTGCTTGTAGGAAGACACACATCCTGGGGTTTAACTCCATTTCTGAAGGGAAATTCAGACCAGTGTTGTCATCCATGAAACACACTCTCTGTTCACGAAAGAAGCATCGTCTTCTTTACAGCATGTCCAATACAGCAAGAAACATCAGCACACCCTCAAAAAAGAACTGTGTTTCCCGCTCTTACGGACCATATGTACATCTACTCTGCTTATGAAACTGATACAAACCACAGCTCCTCTTACATAAATGCTCTTTGGTTAATAGTTAGAATCGCGATGGGTTTGTTAACTGTGTAAAATCATTTGATCCCAAAATTCAGGTTGTTTACCAGAAAGGAACTCTTGCTTGTAGGAAGACACAGAACCTGGGGTTTAACTCTGATTCGGAAGCGAAATTTAGACCAGTGTGCTAATCCATGAAACACACTCTGATTTCACGTAAGAAGCAAGCTCTTCTTTCCAGCGTCTCCAATACAGACCGTAAGATCAATATTCATGCCTTGAAAAAAAGAACTGTGTTTCCTACTCATATGGACCATATGTACTTCAACTCTGCTTATGAAACTGATACACACTACAACTTCCCTTACATGAATGCTCTTTAGTTAATAGTGAGAATCGTGTTGGGTTCGTGAACTCTGTAAAATCATTTGAGCCCTAAATTCACTGGGTTTACCAGAAATGAACTCTTGCTTGTAGGACACACAGATCCAGGGGTTTAACTCCATTTCTGAAGGGAAATTAGGCCCATGTTCTCATCCATGAAACACATTCTGTTTTACCACATGGAGCAAGCTCTTCATTCCAGCGTCTCCTATACATCAAGAAATATGAGCATTCCCAGAAAAAAAGAACTGTGTTTGCTTCTCATGCACACCGTATGTATTTCAACTCTGCTTTGAAACTGATACAAACCACAGCTCCTTTTACATAGACGCTCTTTAGTTAATAGTGAGAATCGCGTTGGGTTCCTGAACTGTGTAAAATCATTTGAGCCCAAAATACTCTTGGTTTACCAAAAATGAACTCTTACTTGTAGGAAGACAAAGATCCTGGGGTTTAACTCAATTTCTGAAGGGAAAATCAGACCAGTGTTCTCATCCATGAAACAAACTCTTTTTTCATGCAATAAGCATCCTCTTCTTTCCAGCGTCTCCAATAGAGCAAGAACCATGAGCATGCCCAGAAAAAAAGAACTGTGTTTCCTTCTCATACAGACCATATGCAGTTCAACTCTGCTTATGAAACTGATACAAACCACAGCTCCTCTTACATAAATGCTCTTTAGTTAATAGTGAGAATCGTGCTGGGTTCGTGAACTGTGTGAAATCATTTGAGCACAAAATTCACTGGGTTTACCAGAAATGAACTCTTGCTTATAGGAAGACACACATCCTGGGGTTTAACTCCATTTTTGAAGGGAAATTCAGACCAGTGTTGTCATCCATGAAACACACTCTCTTTTCACGAAAGAAGCATCGTATTCTTTACAGCATGTCCAATACAGCAAGAAACAACAGCATACCCTCAAAAAAGAACTGTGTTTCCCGCTCTTACGGACCATATGTACATCTACTCTGCTTATGAAACTGATACAAACCACAGCTCCTATTACATAAATGCTCTTGAGTTAATAGTGAGATCCGGGTTGGGTTCCATAACTGTGTAAAATCATTTGAGCCCAAAATTCACTTGGTTTACCAGAAATGAACTCTTGCTTGTAGGAACACACAGATCCTGGGGTTTACCTCCATTTCTGATGGGAAATTCAGACCAGTGTTCTCATCCATGAAACACACTCTGTTTTCACGCAAGAAGCAAGCTATTCTTTCCAGTGTCACCAATACAGACAGTAAGAACCACATTCATTCCCAGAAAAAAAGAACTGTGTTTCCTTCTCATACGCACCATATGTAGTTCAACTCTGCTTATGAAACTGATACAAACCACAGGTCCTCTTACATAAATGCTCTTTAGTTACTAGACAGAATCGCGTTGGGTTCGTGATTTGTGTAAAATCATTTGAGCCCAAAATTCACTGGGTTTACCAGAAAAGAACTCTTGCTTGTAGGAAGACACACATCCTGGGGTTTAACTCAGATTCTGAAGGGAAATTCAGACCAGTGTTGTCATCCATGAAACACACTCTGTTTTCACGAAAGAAGCATCATCTTCTTTACAGCATGTCCAATACAGCAAGAAACATCAGCATACCCTCAAAAAAGAACTGTGTTTCCTGATCTTAAAGACCATATGTAGATCTACTCTGCTTATGAAAATGATACAAACCACAGCTCCTCTTACATAAATGCTATTGAGTTAATAGTGAGAACCGTGTTGGGTCTCCAGAACTGTGTAATATCATTTGAGCCCAAAATTCACTTGGTGTACCAGAAATGGACTGTTGCCTGTAGGTAGACACAGATCCTGAGGTTTAACTCCGTTTCTGAAGGGAAATTCAGACCAGTGATCTCATCCATGAAACACACTCTGTTTTAACGCAAGAAGCACGCTCTTCTTTCCAGTTTCTCCTATACAGCAAGAAATATGAGCATTCCCAGAAAAAAAGAACTGTGTTTCCTTCTCATACGCACCATATGTAGTTCAACTCTGCTTATGAAACTGATACAAACCACAGCTCCTATTACATAAATGCTCTTTAGTTAATAGTGAGAATCATATTGGGTTCGTGAACTGTGTAAAATCATTTGAGCCCAAATTCACTGGGTTTACCAGAAATGAACTCTTGCTTGTAGGAAGACACAGATCCTGGGGTTTAACACCATTTCTGAAGGGAAATTCAGACCAGTGTTATCAACCATGAAACACACTCTGTTTTCATGCAAGAAGCATCCTCTTATTTCCATTATGTCCAATACAGCAAGAACCATGAGCATGCCCTCAAAAAAGAACTGTGTTTCCTACTCATGCGGACCATATGTAGATCAACTCTGCTTATAAAACTGATAAAAACCACAGATCCTCTTACATGAATGCCCTTGAGTTAATAGTGAGAATCGGGTTGGGTACCAGAACTGTGTAAAATCATTTTAGCCCAAAATTCACTTTGTTTACCAGAAATGAACTCTTCCTTGTAGGAAGACACAGATACTGGGGTTTAACTCCATTTCTGAAGGGAAATTAGGCCCGTGTTCTCATCGATGAAACACACTCTGTTTTACCTCATTGAGCAAGCTCTTCATTCCAGCGTCTCCTATACATCAAGAAATATGAGCATTCCCAGAAAAAAAGAACTGTGTTTGCTTCTCATGCACACCATATGTATTTCAACTCTGCTTTGAAACTGATACAAACCACAGCTCCTTTTACATAGACGCTCTTTAGTTAATAGTGAGAATCGCGTTGGGTTCCTGAACAGTGTAAAATCATTTGAGCCCAAAATACTCTTGGTTTACCAAAAATGAACTCTTACTTGTAGGAAGACAAAGATCCTGGGGTTTAACTCAATTTCTGAAGGGAAAATCAGACCAGTGTTCTCATCCATGAAACAAACTCTTTTTTCATGCAATAAGCATCCTCTTCTTTCCAGCGTCTCCAATAGAGCAAGAACCATGAGCATGCCCAGAAAAAAAGAACTGTGTTTCCTTCTCATACAGACCATATGCAGTTCAACTCTGCTTATGAAACTGATACAAACCACAGCTCCTCTTACATAAATGCTCTTTAGTTAATAGTGAGAATCGTGCTGGGTTCGTGAACTGTGTGAAATCATTTGAGCACAAAATTCACTGGGTTTACCAGAAATGAACCCTTGCTTGTAGGAAGACACACATCCTGGGGTTTAACTCCATTTCTGAAGGGAAATTCAGACCAGTGTTGTCATCCATGAAACACACTCTCTGTTCACGAAAGAAGCATCGTCTTCTTTACAGCATGTCCAATACAGCAAGAAACATCAGCACACCCTCAAAAAAGAACTGTGTTTCCCGCTCTTACGGACCATATGTACATCTACTCTGCTTATGAAACTGATACAAACCACAGCTCCTCTTACATAAATGCTCTTTGGTTAATAGTTAGAATCGCGATGGGTTTGTTAACTGTGTAAAATCATTTGATCCCAAAATTCAGGTTGTTTACCAGAAAGGAACTCTTGCTTGTAGGAAGACACAGAACCTGGGGTTTAACTCTGATTCGGAAGCGAAATTTAGACCAGTGTGCTAATCCATGAAACACACTCTGTTTTCACGTAAGAAGCAAGCTCTTCTTTCCAGCGTCTCCAATACAGACCGTAAGATCAATATTCATGCCTTGAAAAAAAGAACTGTGTTTCCTACTCATATGGACCATATGTACTTCAACTCTGCTTATGAAACTGATACACACTACAACTTCCCTTACATGAATGCTCTTTAGTTAATAGTGAGAATCGTGTTGGGTTCGTGAACTCTGTAAAATCATTTGAGCCCTAAATTCACTGGGTTTACCAGAAATGAACTCTTGCTTGTAGGACACACAGATCCAGGGGTTTAACTCCATTTCTGAAGGGAAATTAGGCCCATGTTCTCATCCATGAAACACATTCTGTTTTACCACATGGAGCAAGCTCTTCATTCCAGCGTCTCCTATACATCAAGAAATATGAGCATTCCCAGAAAAAAAGAACTGTGTTTGCTTCTCATGCACACCGTATGTATTTCAACTCTGCTTTGAAACTGATACAAACCACAGCTCCTTTTACATAGACGCTCTTTAGTTAATAGTGAGAATCGCGTTGGGTTCCTGAACTGTGTAAAATCATTTGAGCCCAAAATACTCTTGGTTTACCAAAAATGAACTCTTACTTGTAGGAAGACAAAGATCCTGGGGTTTAACTCAATTTCTGAAGGGAAAATCAGACCAGTGTTCTCATCCATGAAACAAACTCTTTTTTCATGCAATAAGCATCCTCTTCTTTCCAGCGTCTCCAATAGAGCAAGAACCATGAGCATGCCCAGAAAAAAAGAACTGTGTTTCCTTCTCATACAGACCATATGCAGTTCAACTCTGCTTATGAAACTGATACAAACCACAGCTCCTCTTACATAAATGCTCTTTAGTTAATAGTGAGAATCGTGCTGGGTTCGTGAACTGTGTGAAATCATTTGAGCCCAAAATTCACTGGGTTTACCAGAAATGAACTCTTGCTTATAGGAAGACACACATCCTGGGGTTTAACTCCATTTCTGAAGGGAAATTCAGACCAGTGTTGTCATCCATGAAACACACTCTCTTTTCACGAAAGAAGCATCGTATTCTTTACAGCATGTCCAATACAGCAAGAAACAACAGCATACCCTCAAAAAAGAACTGTGTTTCCCGCTCTTACGGACCATATGTACATCTACTCTGCTTATGAAACTGATACAAACCACAGCTCCTATTACATAAATGCTCTTGAGTTAATAGTGAGATCCGGGTTGGGTTCCATAACTGTGTAAAATCATTTGAGCCCAAAATTCACTTGGTTTACCAGAAATGAACTCTTGCTTGTAGGAACACACAGATCCTGGGGTTTACCTCCATTTCTGATGGGAAATTCAGACCAGTGTTCTCATCCATGAAACACACTCTGTTTTCACGCAAGAAGCAAGCTATTCTTTCCAGTGTCACCAATACAGACAGTAAGAACCACATTCATTCCCAGAAAAAAAGAACTGTGTTTCCTTCTCATACGCACCATATGTAGTTCAACTCTGCTTATGAAACTGATACAAACCACAGGTCCTCTTACATAAATGCTCTTTAGTTACTAGACAGAATCGCGTTGGGTTCGTGATTTGTGTAAAATCATTTGAGCCCAAAATTCACTGGGTTTACCAGAAAAGAACTCTTGCTTGTAGGAAGACACACATCCTGGGGTTTAACTCAGATTCTGAAGGGAAATTCAGACCAGTGTTGTCATCCATGAAACACACTCTGTTTTCACGAAAGAAGCATCATCTTCTTTACAGCATGTCCAATACAGCAAGAAACATCAGCATACCCTCAAAAAAGAACTGTGTTTCCTGATCTTAAAGACCATATGTAGATCTACTCTGCTTATGAAAATGATACAAACCACAGCTCCTCTTACATAAATGCTATTGAGTTAATAGTGAGAACCGTGTTGGGTCTCCAGAACTGTGTAATATCATTTGAGCCCAAAATTCACTTGGTGTACCAGAAATGGACTGTTGCCTGTAGGTAGACACAGATCCTGAGGTTTAACTCCGTTTCTGAAGGGAAATTCAGACCAGTGATCTCATCCATGAAACACACTCTGTTTTAACGCAAGAAGCACGCTCTTCTTTCCAGTTTCTCCTATACAGCAAGAAATATGAGCATTCCCAGAAAAAAAGAACTGTGTTTCCTTCTCATACGCACCATATGTAGTTCAACTCTGCTTATGAAACTGATACAAACCACAGCTCCTATTACATAAATGCTCTTTAGTTAATAGTGAGAATCATATTGGGTTCGTGAACTGTGTAAAATCATTTGAGCCCAAATTCACTGGGTTTACCAGAAATGAACTCTTGCTTGTAGGAAGACACAGATCCTGGGGTTTAACACCATTTCTGAAGGGAAATTCAGACCAGTGTTATCAACCATGAAACACACTCTGTTTTCATGCAAGAAGCATCCTCTTATTTCCATTATGTCCAATACAGCAAGAACCATGAGCATGCCCTCAAAAAAGAACTGTGTTTCCTACTCATGCGGACCATATGTAGATCAACTCTGCTTATAAAACTGATAAAAACCACAGATCCTCTTACATGAATGCCCTTGAGTTAATAGTGAGAATCGGGTTGGGTACCAGAACTGTGTAAAATCATTTTAGCCCAAAATTCACTTTGTTTACCAGAAATGAACTCTTCCTTGTAGGAAGACACAGATACTGGGGTTTAACTCCATTTCTGAAGGGAAATTAGGCCCGTGTTCTCATCGATGAAACACACTCTGTTTTACCTCATTGAGCAAGCTCTTCATTCCAGCGTCTCCTATACATCAAGAAATATGAGCATTCCCAGAAAAAAAGAACTGTGTTTGCTTCTCATGCACACCGTATGTATTTCAACTCTGCTTTGAAACTGATACAAACCACAGCTCCTTTTACATAGACGCTCTTTAGTTAATAGTGAGAATCGCGTTGGGTTCCTGAACAGTGTAAAATCATTTGAGCCCAAAATACTCTTGGTTTACCAAAAATGAACTCTTACTTGTAGGAAGACAAAGATCCTGGGGTTTAACTCAATTTCTGAAGGGAAAATCAGACCAGTGTTCTCATCCATGAAACAAACTCTTTTTTCATGCAATAAGCATCCTCTTCTTTCCAGCGTCTCCAATAGAGCAAGAACCATGAGCATGCCCAGAAAAAAAGAACTGTGTTTCCTTCTCATACAGACCATATGCAGTTCAACTCTGCTTATGAAACTGATACAAACCACAGCTCCTCTTACATAAATGCTCTTTAGTTAATAGTGAGAATCGTGCTGGGTTCGTGAACTGTGTGAAATCATTTGAGCACAAAATTCACTGGGTTTACCAGAAATGAACCCTTGCTTGTAGGAAGACACACATCCTGGGGTTTAACTCCATTTCTGAAGGGAAATTCAGACCAGTGTTGTCATCCATGAAACACACTCTCTGTTCACGAAAGAAGCATCGTCTTCTTTACAGCATGTCCAATACAGCAAGAAACATCAGCACACCCTCAAAAAAGAACTGTGTTTCCCGCTCTTACGGACCATATGTACATCTACTCTGCTTATGAAACTGATACAAACCACAGCTCCTCTTACATAAATGCTCTTGAGTTAATAGTGAGATCCGGGTTGGGTTCCATAACTGTGTAAAATCATTTGAGCCTAAAATTCACTTGGTTTACCAGAAATGAACTCTTGCTTGTAGGAACACACAGATCCTGGGGTTTACCTCCATTTCTGATGGGAAATTCAGACCAGTGTTATCATCCATGAAACACACTCTGTTTTCACGCAAGAAGCAAGCTCTTCTTTCCAGCGTCACCAATACAGACAGTAAGAACCACATTCATTCCCAGAAAAAAAGAACTGTGTTTCCTTCTCATACGCACCATATGTAGTTCAACTCTGCTTATAAAACTGATACAAACCACAGCTCCTCTTACATAAATGCTCTTTAGTTACTATAGAGAATCGTGTTGGGTTCGTGAACTGTGTAAAATCATTTGAGCCAAAATTCACTGGGTTTACCAGAAATGAACTCTTGCTTGTACGAAGTCACAGATCCTGGAGTTTACCTCCGATTCTGAAGGGAAATTCAGACCAGTGATCTCATCCATGAAACACACTCTGTTTTCATGCAAGAAGCAATCTCTTCTTTCCAGCTTCTCAAATACAGACAGCAGGAACCATATTCATGGCCTTAAAAAATAAACTGTGTTTCCTTCTCATAGGCACTATATTTACTTCAACTCTGCTTAAGAAACTAATACAAACCACAGTTCCTATTACATAAATGCTCTTGAGTTAATAGTGAGAATCAGGTTGGGGTCCAGATCTGTGTAAAATTATTTGAGCCCAAAGTTCACTGGGTTTACCAGAAATGAACTCTTGCTTGTAGGAAGACACAGATCCTGGGGTTTAACTCCGTTTCTGAAGGGAAAATAAGACCAGTGTTGTCATCCATGAAACACACTCTGTTAGCACGCAAGACGAATCCTCTTCTTTCTTGCATCTCAAATACAGCAAGAACCATGAGCATGCCCTCAAAATAACTGTGTTTTCTACACATAGGGACCATATGAAGATCAACTCTGCTTTGAAACTGATACAAACCAGAGCTACACTTACATAAATACTCTTAAATTCATAGTGAGAATCGGGTTGAGTTACCAAACTGTGTAAAATCATTTGAGCCCAAAATTCACTGGGTTTACCAGAAATGAACTCTTGCTTGTAGGAAGACAGAGATCCTGGGGTTTAACTCCATTTCTGAAGGGAAATTCACACCAGTGTTCTCATCCATGAAACACACTCTGTTTTAACGCAAGAAGCAAGCTCTTCTTTCCAGCGTCTACTATACAGCAAGAAATATGAGCATTCCCAGAAAAAAAGAACTGTGTTTCCTTCTCATACACACCATATGTAGATCAACTCTGCTTATGAAACTGATACAAACCACAGCTCCTCTTACATAAATGCTCTTGAGTTAATAGTGAGAATCGGGTTGGGGTCCAGAACTATGTAAAATCATTTGAGCCCAAAGTTCATTGGTTTACCAGAAATGAACTCTTGCTTGTAAGAACACACAGATCCTGGGGTTTACCTCCATTTCTGAAGGGAAATTCAGACCAGTGTTCTCATCCATGAAACACACTCTGTTTTCACGCAAGAAGCAAGCTCTTCTTTCCAGCGTCATCAATACAGACAGTAAGAACCATATTCATTCCCAGAAAAAAAGAACTGTGTTTCCTTCTCATACGCACCATATGTAGTTCAACTCGGTTTATGAAACTCATACAAACCACAGCTCCTCTTACTTAAATGCTCTTTAGTTACTAGAGAGAATCGGGTTAGGTTCCAGAACTGTGTAAAATCATTTGAGCCCAAAATTCACTTGGTTTACCCGAAAAGAACTCTTGCTTGTAGGAACACACAGATGCTGGGGTTTACCTCCATTTCTGAAGGGAAATTCAGACCAGTGTTCTCATCCATGAAACACACTCTGTTTTAACGCAAGATGCAAGCTCTTCTTTCCAGCGTCTCCAATACACACAGTAAGAACCATATTCATGCCCATAACAAAAGAACTGTGTTTCCTTCTCATATGCACCATATGTATTTCAAGTCTGCTTAGGAAACTGTTACAAACCACAGCTCCTCTTACATAAATGCTCTTGAGTTAATAGTGAGAATCGGGTTGGGGTCCAGAACTGTGTAAAATCATTTGAGCCCAAAGTTCATTGGTTTACCAGAAATGAACTCTTGCTTGTAGGAAGACACAGATCCTGAGGTTTATTCAGTTTCTGAAGGGAAATTCAGACCAGTGATCTCATCCATGAAACAAACTCTGTTTGCACACAAGACGCATCCTCTTCTTTCCCGCGTCTACAATACAGAGAGTAAGAACCATATTCATGCCCAGAAAAAAAGAACTGTGTTTAATTCTCATACGACCCATATGTAGTTCAAATCTGCTTAAGAAACTTATACAAACTACAGCTCTTCTTACATAAATGCTCTTTAGTTAACAGTGAGAATCGCAATGGGTTTGTAAACTTTGCAAAATCATTTGATCCCAAAGTTCACGTTGTTTACCTGAAATGATCTCTTGCTTGTAGGAAGACACAGTTCCTGGTGTTTAAAACCGTTTCTGAAGGGAATTTTAGACCAGTGTTGTCTTCCATGAAACACATTCTGTCTTCACTCAAGAAGCATCCTCTTCTTTCCAGCATGTCCAATACAGCAAGAACCATGAGCATGCCCTCAAAAAAGAACTGTGTTTCCTACTCATACGGACCATATGTAGATCAACTCTGCTTATAAAACTGATAAAAACCACAGTTCCTCTTACATGAATGCCCCTGAGTTAATAGTGAGAATCGGGTTGGGTTCCAGAACTGTGTAAAATCATTTGAGCCCAAAATTCACTTGGTTTACCAGAAATGAACTCTTCCTTGTAGGAAGACACAGATCCTGGGGTTTAACTCCGTTTCTGAAGGGAAATTAGGCCAGTGTTCTCATCCATGAAACATACTCTGTTTTACCACATGGAGCAAGCTCTTCATTCCAGCGTCTCCTATACAGCAAGAAATATGAGCATTCCCAGAAAAAAAGAACTGTGTTTGCTTCTCATACGCACCATATGTAGTTCAACTCTACTTTGAAACTGACACAAAACACAGCTCCTTTTACATAGATGCTCTTTAGTTAATATTGAGAATCGCGTTGGGTTTGTGAACTGTGTAAAATCATTTGAGCCCAAAATTCAATGGGTTTACCAGAAATTAACTCTTGCTTTTAGAAAGACACAGATCCTGTGGTTTAACTCCGTTTCAGAAGGGAAATTCAGACGAGTGTTCTCATCCATGACACAGACTCTGTTTTAGCGCAAGAAGCAAGCTCTTCTTTCCAGCGTCTCCAATATAGACAGTAAGAACCATATTCATGCCCAGAAAAAAAGAACTGTGTTTCCTTCTCATACGCACCATATGAAGTTCAAATCAGCTCCTGAAACTGTTACAAACCACAGCTCCTCTTACATAATTGCTCTTGAGTTAATAGTGAGAATCGGGTTGGGGTCCAGAACTATGTAAAATCATTTGAGCCCAAAGTTCATTGGTTTACCAGAAATGAACTCTTGCTTGTAGGAAGACACAGATCCTGAGGTTTATTCAGTTTCTGAAGGGAAATTCAGACCAGTGATCTCATCCATGAAACAAACTCTGTTTGCACGCAAGACGCATCCTCTTCTTTCCCGCGTCTACAATACAGAGAGTAAGAACCATATTCATGCCCAGAAAAAAAGAACTGTGTTTAATTCTCATACGACCCATATGTAGTTCAAATCTGCTTAAGAAACTTATACAAACTACAGCTCTTCTTACATAAATGCTCTTTAGTTAACAGTGAGAATCGCAATGGGTTTGTAAACTTTGCAAAATCATTTGATCCCAAAGTTCACGTTGTTTACCTGAAATGATCTCTTGCTTGTAGGAAGACACAGTTCCTGGTGTTTAAAACCGTTTCTGAAGGGAATTTTAGACCAGTGTTGTCTTCCATGAAACACATTCTGTCTTCACTCAAGAAGCATCCTCTTCTTTCCAGCATGTCCAATACAGCAAGAACCATGAGCATGCCCTCAAAAAAGAACTGTGTTTCCTACTCATACGGACCATATGTAGATCAACTCTGCTTATAAAACTGATAAAAACCACAGTTCCTCTTACATGAATGCCCCTGAGTTAATAGTGAGAATCGGGTTGGGTTCCAGAACTGTGTAAAATCATTTGAGCCCAAAATTCACTTGGTTTACCAGAAATGAACTCTTCCTTGTAGGAAGACACAGATCCTGGGGTTTAACTCCGTTTCTGAAGGGAAATTAGGCCAGTGTTCTCATCCATGAAACATACTCTGTTTTACCACATGGAGCAAGCTCTTCATTCCAGCGTCTCCTATACAGCAAGAAATATGAGCATTCCCAGAAAAAAAGAACTGTGTTTGCTTCTCATACGCACCATATGTAGTTCAACTCTACTTTGAAACTGACACAAAACACAGCTCCTTTTACATAGATGCTCTTTAGTTAATATTGAGAATCGCGTTGGGTTTGTGAACTGTGTAAAATCATTTGAGCCCAAAATTCAATGGGTTTACCAGAAATTAACTCTTGCTTTTAGAAAGACACAGATCCTGTGGTTTAACTCCGTTTCAGAAGGGAAATTCAGACAAGTGTTCTCATCCATGACACAGACTCTGTTTTAGCGCAAGAAGCAAGCTCTTCTTTCCAGCGTCTCCAATATAGACAGTAAGAACCATATTCATGCCCAGAAAAAAAGAACTGTGTTTCCTTCTCATACGCACCATATGAAGTTCAAATCAGCTCCTGAAACTGTTACAAACCACAGCTCCTCTTACATAATTGCTCTTGAGTTAATAGTGAGAATCGGGTTGGGGTCCAGAACTATGTAAAATCATTTGAGCCCAAAGTTCATTGGTTTACCAGAAATGAACTCTTGCTTGTAAGAACACACAGATCCTGGGGTTTACCTCCATTTCTGAAGGGAAATTCAGACCAGTGTTCTCATCCATGAAACACACTCTGTTTTCACGCAAGAAGCAAGCTCTTCTTTCCAGCGTCATCAATACAGACAGTAAGAACCATATTCATTCCCAGAAAAAAAGAACTGTGTTTCCTTCTCATACGCACCATATGTAGTTCAACTCGGTTTATGAAACTCATCCAAACCACAGCTCCTCTTACTTAAATGCTCTTTATTTACTAGAGAGAATTGCGTTGGGTTTGTGAACTGTGTAAAATCATTTGAGCCAAAATTCACTGGGTTTACCAGAAATGAACTCTTGCTTGTAGGAAGACACAGATCCTGGGGTTTAACTCCGTTTCTGAAGGGAAATTCAGACCAGTGATCTCATCCATGAAACACACTCTGTTTTAATGCAAGAAGCAAGCACTTCTTTCCAGTGTCTCCTATACAGCAAGAAATATCAGCATTCCCAGAAAAAAAGAACTGTGTTTCCTTCTCATACGCACCATATGTAGTTCAACTCTGCTTATGAAACTGATACAAACCACAGCTCCTCTTACATAAATGCTCTTGAGTTAATACTGAGAATCGGGTTAGGTTCCAGAACTGTGTAAAATCATTTGAGCCCAAAATTCACTTGGTTTACCAGAAAAGAACTCTTGCTTGTAGGAACACACAGATGCTGGGGTTTACCTCCATTTCTGAAGGGAAATTCAGACCAGTGTTCTCATCCATGAAACACACTCTGTTTTAACGCAAGATGCAAGCTCTTCTTTCCAGCGTCTCCAATACACACAGTAAGAACCATATTCATGCCCATAACAAAAGAACTGTGTTTCCTTCTCATATGCACCATATGTATTTCAAGTCTCCTTAGGAAACTGTTACAAACCACAGCTCCTCTTACATAAATGCTCTTGAGTTAATAGTGAGAATCGGGTTGGGGTCCAGAACTGTGTAAAATCATTTGAGCCCAAAGTTCATTGGTTTACCAGAAATGAACTCTTGCTTGTAGGAAGACACAGATCCTGAGGTTTATTCAGTTTCTGAAGGGAAATTCAGACCAGTGATCTCATCCATGAAACAAACTCTGTTTGCACGCAAGACGCATCCTCTTCTTTCCCGCGTCTACAATACAGAGAGTAAGAACCATATTCATGCCCAGAAAAAAAGAACTGTGTTTAATTCTCATACGACCCATATGTAGTTCAAATCTGCTTAAGAAACTTATGCAAACTACGGCTCTTCTTACATAAATGCTCTTTAGTTAACAGTGAGAATCGCAATGGGTTTGTAAACTTTGCAAAATCATTTGATCCCAAAGTTCACGTTGTTTACCTGAAATGATCTCTTGCTTGTAGGAAGACACAGTTCCTGGTGTTTAACACCGTTTCTGAAGGGAATTTTAGACCAGTGTTGTCTTCCATGAAACACATTCTGTTTTCACTCAAGAAGCATCCTCTTCTTTCCAGTATGTCCAATACAGCAAGAACCATGATCATGCCCTCAAAAAAGAACTGTGTTTCCTACTCATACGGACCATATGTATATCAACTCTGCTTATAAAACTGATAAAAACCACAGTTCCTCTTACATGAATGCCCCTGAGTTAATAGTGAGAATCGGGTTGGGTTCCAGAACTGTGTAAAATCATTTGAGCCCAAAATTCACTTGGTTTACCAGAAATGAACTCTTCCTTGTAGGAAGACACAGATCCTGGGGTTTAACTCCATTTCTGAAGGGAAATTAGGCCAGTGTTCTCATCCATGAAACATACTCTGTTTTACCACATGGAGCAAGCTCTTCATTCCAGCGTCTCCTATACAGCAAGAAATATGAGCATTCCCAGAAAAAAAGAACTGTGTTTGCTTCTCATACGCACAATATGTAGTTCAACTCTACTTTGAAACTGACACAAAACACAGCTCCTTTTACATAGATGCTCTTTAGTTAATATTGAGAATCGCGTTGGGTTTGTGAACTGTGTAAAATCATTTGAGCCCAAAATTCAATGGGTTTACCAGAAATTAACTCTTGCTTTTAGAAAGACACAGATCCTGTGGTTTAACTCCGTTTCAGAAGGGAAATTCAGACGAGTGTTCTCATCCATGACACAGACTCTGTTTTAGCGCAAGAAGCAAGCTCTTCTTTCCAGCGTCTCCAATATAGACAGTAAGAACCATATTCATGCCCAGAAAAAAAGAACAGTGTTTCCTTCTCATACGCACCATATGAAGTTCAAATCAGCTCATGAAACTGATACAAACCACAAATCCTCTTACATAAATGCTCTTTAGTTTATAGTGAGAATCGCGTTGGGTTCGTGAACTGTGTAAAATCATTTGAGCCCAAAATTCTCTTGGTTTTCCAGAAATGAACTCTTGCTTTTAGGAAGACAAAGATCCTGGGGTTTAACTCAGTTTCTGAAGGGAAATTCAGACCAGTGTTCTCATCCATGAAACACACTCTTTTTTCACACAATAAGCATCCTCTTCATTCCAGCGTCTCCAATAGAGCAAGAACCATGAGCATGCCCAGAAAAAAAGAACTGTGTTTCCTACTCATACAGACCATATGCAGTTCAACTCTGCTTATGAAACTGATACAAACCACAACTCCTCTTACATAAATGCTCTTTATTTAATAGTGAGATTCGTGTTGGGTTCGTGAACTGTGTGAAATCATTTCAGCACAAAATTCACTGGGTTTACCAGAAATGAACTCTTGCTTTTAGGAAGACACACATCCTGGTGTTTAACTACATTTCTGAAGGGAAATTCAGACCAGTTTTTTCATCCATGAAACACACTCTCTTTTCACGAAAGAAGCATCCTCTTTTTTACAGCATGTCCAATACAGCAAGAAACATCAGCATACACTCAAAAAAGAACTGTGTTTCCTGCTCTTATGGACCATATGTAGATCTACTCAGCTTTTAGGAACACACAGATCCTGGGGTTTAACTGCATTTCTGAAGGGAAATTCAGACCAGTGTTCTCATCCATGAAACACACTCTGTTTTATCGAAAGATGCACGCTCTTCTTTCCAGCGTCTCCAATACACACAGTAAGAACAATATTCATGCCCATAAAAATGAACTGTGTTTCCTTCTCGTACTCACCATATGTATTTCAACTCTGCTTATGATACTGTTACAAAACACAGCTCCTCTTACATAAATGCTCTTTAGTTAATAGTGAGAATCGCGTTGGGTTCGTGAACTGTGAAAAATCATTTGAACCCAAAATTCATTGGGTTTAGCAGAAATTAACTCTTGCTTGTAGGAAGACACAGATCCTGTGGTTTAACTCCGTTTCTGAAGGGAAATTCAGACCAGAGTTCTCATCCTTCAAACACACTATGTTTTCACGAAAGAAGCATCCTCTTCTTTACAGCATGTAAATACAGCAAGAAATATCAGCATATCAGCATACCCTCAAAAAAGAACTGTGTTTCCTGCTCTTATGGAACATATGTAGATCTACTCTGCTTAAGAAACTGATACAAACCACAGCTCCTCTTACATAAATGCTCTTGAGTTAATAGTGAGAACCGGGTTGGGTTCCAGAACTGTGTAAAATCATTTGAGCCCAAAATTCACTTGGTTTACCAGAAATGAACTCTTGCTTGTAGGAAGACACAGATCCTGAGGTTTAAATCCGTTACTGAAGGGAAATTATGACCAGTGATCTCATCCATGAAACACACTCTGTTTTCACGCAAGAAGCATCCTCTTCTTTCCAGCATGTCCAATACAGCAAGAAACATGAGCATATCCTTAAAGAGAACTGTGTTTCCTACTCATATGGACCATATGTAGATCAACTCTTCTTATAAAACTGATACAAACCAAAGCTCCGCTTACATAAATGCTCTTGAGTTAATAGTGAGAATCGGGTTGGGTTCCAGAACTGTGTAAAATCATTTGAGCCCAAAATTCACTTGGTTTACCAGAAATGAACTCTTGCTTGTAGGAACACACAGATCCTGGGGTTTACCTCCATTTCTGAAGGGAAATTCAGACCAGTGTTCTCATCCATGAAAAACACCCTGTTTTAACGCAAGATGCAATCTCTTCTTTCCAGCGTCTCCAATACACACAGTAAGAACCATATTCATGCCCATAAAAAAAGAACTGTGTTTCCTTCTCATATGCACCATATGTATTTCAACTCTGATTAGGAAACTGTTACAAACCACAGCTCCTGTTACATAAATGCTCTTGAGTTAATAGTGAGAATCGGGTTGGGGTCCAGGACTGTGTAAAATCATTTGAGCCCAAAGTTCACTGGGTTTACCAGAAATGAACTCTTGCTTGTAGGAAGACACAGATCCTGAGGTTTAACTCTGTTTCTGAAGGGAAATTCAGACCACTGTTGTCATCCATGAAACACATGCCATTTTAAGGCAAGAAGTAAGCTCTTCTTTCCAGCGTCTCCAATACAGTAAGTACTATGAGAATGCCCCCCCCCAAAAAAACTGTGTTTCCTACTCATACGAACTGTATGTAGTTCAACACTGCTTATGAAACTGATTCAAAACACAGCTCCTCTTACAAAAAGGCTCTTTAGTTAATAGTGAAAATTATGTTTTGTTGGTGTACTGTGTAAAATCATTTGAGCCCAAAATTCACTGGGTTTACAAGAAATGAACTGTTGCTTGTAGGAAGACACAGATATTGGTGTTTAACTCCGTTTCTGAAGGGAAATTGCGACCACTGTTCTCATCTATGAAACACACTCTCTTTTAACGCAAGAAGCATCCTCTTCTTTACAGAGTCTCCAATACAGGAAGAACCATGAGAATGCCCTGAAAAAAACAACTGTGTTTCCTACTCATACAGATCATATGCAGTTCAACTCTGATTATGAAACTGATACAAAACACAGCTCCACTTACATAAATGCTCTTTAGTTAATAGTGAGAATCATGTTTTGTTGGTGTACTGTGTAAAATCATTTGAGCCCAATATTCACTTGGTTTACCAGAAATGGACTCCTGCTTCTAGGAACACAGAGATATTGTGGTTTAACTCAGGTTCTAAAGGGAAATTCAGACCAGTGTTCTCATCCATGAAACACACTCTGTTTTAACGCAAGATGCAAGCTCTTCTTTCCAGCGTCTCCAAAACACACAGTAAGAACCATATTCATGCCCATAAAAAAGAACTGTGTTTCCTTCTCATACGCACCATATGTACTTCAACTCTGCTTATGAAGCTGATACAAACCACAGCTCCACTTACATAAATGCTCTTTAGTTAATAGTGAGAATCGCGTTTGATTCTTAAACAGCGAAAAATCATTTGAGCCTAAAATTTATTGGTTTTATCAGAAATGAACTCTCGCTTGTAGGAAGACACAGATTGTGGGGTTTAACTCCATTTCTGAAGCGAAATTCAGACCAGAGTTCTCATCCCTGAAACACACTCTTTTTTAACGCAAGAAGCAAGCTCTTCTTTCCAGCGTGTCCAATACAGCAAGCACCATATTTATGCCCTGATAAAAAAAAAACTGTGTTTCCTAGTCTAGGGACAATATGTAGTTCAACTCTGCTTATGAAACTGATACAAACCACAGCTCCTCTTACATAAATGCTCTTTAGAAAATAGTGAGAATCACAATGGGTTTCTGAACTGTGTAAAATCACTTGAGCCCAAAATTCTCTTTGTATATCAAAATGAACTCTTGCGTGTATGAAGACACAGATCCTGGGGTTTAGCTCTGTTTCTGAACAGAAATTCAGACCTGTATTCTCATCCATGAAACACACTCTGTTTTAACACAAGAAGAAAGCTCTTCTTTCCAGCATCTCCAATACTGCAAGTACCATGAGCATGACCTGAAAAAAGAACTGTGTTTCCTTCTCATAGGGACCATATGTATTTCAATTCTGCTTATGAAACTGACACAAACCAAAGCTCCTCTTACATAAAGGCTCTTTAGTTAATAGTGAGAATCGCGTTGAGTTTCTGAACTGTGTAAAATCATTTGATCCCAAAATTCTCTTTGTTTACCGGAAATGATCTCTTGCCTGTAGGAAGACACAGATCGTACGGCTTAACTCCGTTTCTGAAGGGAAATTCAGACCAGTGTTCTCATCCATGAAAGACACTCTGTTTTACGCAAGAAGCAAGCTTTCTTTCCAGCATCTCTAATACAGCAAGTACCATGAGCATGCCCTGAAAAAAAAGAACTGTGTTTCCTACTCATACGGACCATATGTAGTTTAACTCTGCATTTGAAACTGATATAAACCACAGCTCCACTTACATAAATGCTCTTTAGTTACTATTGAGAATCGCGTTGGGTTCTTGAACTGTGTAAAATCATTTGAGCCCAAAATTCACTGGGTTTACAAGAAATGAACTCTTGCTTGTAGGGAGACACATATATTGGGGTTTAACTCCGTTTCTGAAGGGAAATTGCGACCACTGTTCTCGTCGATGAAACACACTCTGTTTTAACGCAAGAAGCATCCTCTTCTTTACAGAGTCTCCAATACAGTAAGAACCATGAGAATGCCCTGAAAAAAACAACTGTGTTTCCTACTCATACAGACCATATGCAGTTCAACTCTGCTCATGAAACTGATACAAACCACAGCACTTCTTACATAAATGCTCTTTAGTTAATAGTTAGAATCGCGATGTGTTGGTGAACTGTGTTAAATCATTTGAGCCCAAATTTCACTTGGTTCACCAGAAATGAACTCTTGCTTGTAGGAAGAGAAAGATCCTGGGGTTTAACTCAGTTTCTGAAGGGAAATTCAGACAAGTGTTCTCATCCATGGAACACTCTCTGTTTTAACGTAAGAAGCAAGCTCTTCTTTTCAGCAAGTTCAATACAGCAAGAACCATGAGCATGCCCAGAAAAAAAGAAATGTGTTATCTATTCATACGGACCATATGTAGTTCAACTCTGCTTATGAAGTTGATACAAACCACAGCTCCTCTTTCATAAATGCTCTTTAGTTAATAGTGAGAATCACGTTGGGTTTGTGAACTGGGAAAAATCATTTGAGCCCAAAATTAGTTGGGTTAACCAGAAATGAACTCTTGCTTGTAGGAAGACACAGATCCTGGGTTATCACTCCGTTTCTGAAGGGAAATTCAGACAAGAGTTCTTATCCCTGAAACACACTCTGTTTTAATGCAAGAAGCATGCTCTTCTTTCTAGCGTTCCCAATACAGCAAGAACCATATTCATGGCCTGAAAAAATGAACTGTGTTTCCCACTCATACCGACCATATGTAGTTCATCTCTACCTATGAAACTGATACAAACCACAGCTCCTCTTAGATAAATGCTCTTTAGTTAATATTGGGAATCATGTTTTGTTGGTGTACTGTGTAAAATCTTTTGCGCCATATTCAATTGGTTTACCAGAAATGAACTCCTGCTTGTAGGAACACACAGAACCTGTGCTATAACTCAGATTCTGAAGGGAAATTCAGACCAGTGTTCTCATCCATGAAACACATGCTGTTTTAATGCAAGAAGCAAGCACTTCTTTCCAGTGTCTCGAATACAACAGGAACCATGAGAATGCCCAGAAAAAAAGAACTGTGTTTCCTACTCATACAGACCATATGCAGTTCAACTCTGCTTATGAAACTGATACAAACCACAGCTCCTCTTACATAAATGCTATTTATTTAATAGTGAGATTCGTGTTGGGTTCGTGAACTGTGTGAAATCATTTGAGCACAAAATTCACTGGGTTTACCAGAAATGAACTCTGGCTTGTAGGAAGACAAAGATCCTTGGGTTTAACTCTGTTCCTGAAGGGAAATTCAGACAAGTGTTCTCATCCATGGAACACACTCTGTTTTAATGTAAGAAGCAAGCTCTTCTTTCCAGCGAGTCCAATACAGCAAGAACCATATTCATGCCCTGAAAAAAACTGTTTTCTAATCATACGGACCATATGTGGCTCAACTCTGCTTATGAAACTGAAAGAAACCAGAGCTCCTCTTACATAAATGCTCTTGAGTTATTAGTGAGAATCACGTTGTGTTCTTGGACTGCGAAAACTCATTTGAGCACAAAATTCACTGGGTTAACTAGAAATGAACTCTTGCTTGTAGGAAGACACAGATCCTGGGGTATAACTCCGGTTCTGAAGGGAAATTCAGACAAGAGTACTCATCCCAGAATAACACTCTGTTTTAAGGCAAGAAGCATCCTCTTCTTTCCAGCGTCTCCAATACAGCAAAAACCATGATCATGCCCAGAAAAAAAGAACTGTGTTTCCTACTCATACAGACCATGTGTAGTTCAACTCTGCTTTGAAACTGATACAAGCCACAGCTCCTCTTACATAAATACTCTTGAGTTAATAGTTAGAATCGTGTTTTGTTGGTGTACTGTGTAAAATCATTTGCGCCCAATACTCAATTTGTATACCAGAAATGAACTCCCGCTTGTAGGAAGACACAGAACCTGGGGTATAACAACGTTTCTGAAGGGAAATTCAGACCAGTGTTCTCATCCAGGAAACACACTCTGTTTTAACGCAAGAAGCAATCTCTTCTTTCCAGCGTCTCCAATACAGCAAGAACGATGAGCATGCCCTGAAAAAAAGAATTGTGTTATCTGCCCATGCAGACCATATGTAGTTCAACTCTTCTTATGAAACTGATACAAACCAAAGCTGCTCTTACATAAAGGCTCCTTAGTTAATAGTGAGAATCGCGTAGGGTTTTTGAACTGTATAAACTCATTTGAGCCCAAAATTCACTGGGTTTACCAGTAATGAACTCTTGATTGTAGGAACACACAGATCATGGGGTTGAACACTGATTAAGAAGGGAAATTAGGACCAGAGTTCTCATCCATGGAACACACTCTGTTTTAACGCAAGAAGCAAGCTCTTCTTTCCAGCGTGTCCAATAGAGCAGGAACCATGAGCAGGCCCAGAAAAAAAGAACTGTGTTTCCTACTCATATGGACCATATGTACTCCAACTCTGCTTAGAAACTGATACAAACCACAGCTAAACTTACATAATTGCTCTTTAGTTAATAGTTAGTATCGCATAGGGTTCTTGAACTGTGAAAAAACATTTGAGCCCAAAATTCACTTCGTTTACCAGAAATGAACTCTTGCTTGTAGGAAGACACAGATCCTGGGGTTTAATTCCTTTTCTGTGGGAAATTCAGACCAGTGATCTCATCCATGAAACACACTCTGTTGTAACGCAAGAAGCAAGCCCTTC
Organism: Onychomys arenicola; assembly: GCA_949786405.1. Taxonomy (NCBI): domain Eukaryota; kingdom Metazoa; phylum Chordata; class Mammalia; order Rodentia; family Cricetidae; genus Onychomys; species Onychomys arenicola. The sequence goes on along the minus strand of CATKUM010000040.1, from coordinate 3,447,430 downwards.
TTTCCAGCGTCTCCTATTCATCAAGAACCATGAGCATGCCCAGAAAAAAAGAACTGTGTTATCTACTAATACGGACCATATGTAGTTCAACTCTGCTTATGAAGTTGATACAAACCACAGCTCCTCTTTCATAAATGCTCTTTAGTTAATAGTGAGAATCACTTTGGGTTTGTGAACTGGGAAAAATCATTTGAGCCCAAAATTCGTTGGGTTAACCAGAAATGAACTCTTGCTTGTAGGAAGACACAGATCCTGGGTTATAACTCCGTTTATGAACAGAAATTCAGACAACAGTTCTCATCCCTGAAACACACTCTGTTTTAATGCAAGAAGCATGCTCTTCTTTCTTGCGTTTCCAATACAGCAAGAAACATATTCATGCCCTGAAAAAAAGAACTGTGTTTCCCACTCATACAGACCATATGTAGTTCATCTCTACCTATGAAACTGATACAAACCACAGCTCCTCTTAGATAAATGCACTTTAGTTAATAGTTGGAATCATGTTATGTTGGTGTACTGTGTAAAATCATTTGCGCCCAATATTTAATTGGTATACCAGAAATGAACTCCTGCTTGTAGAAACACACAGATCCTGTGCTTTAATTCGGATTCCGAAGGGAAATTCAGACCAGTGTTCTCATCCATGAAACACATGCTGTTTTAACGCAAGAAGCAAGCTCTTCTTTCCAGCGTCTCCAATGCAGCAGGAACCATGAGAATGCCAAGAAAAAAAGAACTGTGTTTCCTACTCATACAGACCATATGCAGTTCAACTCTGCTTATGAAACTGATACAAACCACAGCTCCTCTTACATAAATGCTCTTTCGTTAATAGTTAGAATCGCGATGGGTTTGTGAACTGTGTAAAACCATTTGAGACCAAAATTCACTTGGTTTACCAGAAATGAAATCTTGCTTGTACGAAGAAAAAGATCCTGGGGTTTAACTAGGTTCCTGAAGGGAAATTCAGACCAATGTTCTCATCCATGGAACACACTCTGTTTTAACGTAAGAAGCAAGTTCTTCTTTTCAGCGAGTCCAATACAGCAAGAACCATATTCATGCCCTGAAATAAAGAATTGAGTTTCCTACTCATACGGACCATATGTGTCTCAACTCTGCATATGAAACTTAAACAAACTACAGCTCCACTTATATAAATGCTCTTGAGTTAATAGGGAGAATCGCGATGGGTTTTTGAACTGTGTAAAATCACTTGAGCCCAAAATTCCGTGGGTTTTCCAGAAATTAACTCTTGCTTGTAAGAAGACACAGATGCTGGGGTTTCACTCCGTTTCTTAAAGGAAATTCAGACCAGGGTTCTCATCCATGAAACACACTCTGTTTTTACGCAAATAGGAAGCTCTTCTTTCCAGCGTCTCCAATAGAGCTAGAAACATGAGCATGCCCTGAAAAAAAGAACTGAGTTATCTACCCATACGGACCATATGTAGTTCAACTCTTCCTATGAAACTGATACAAACCAAAGCTTCACTTTCGTAAATGCTATTTAGTTAATAGTGAGAATCACGTTGTGTTCGTGAACTGCGAAAAATCATTTGAGCCCAAAATTTACAGGGTTTACCAGAAATGAACTCTTGCTTGGAGCAAGACACAGATCCTGGGGTTTAACTCCGTTTCTGAAGGGAAATTCACACCAGTGTCCTCATCCATGAAACCCACTCTGTTTTAACGCAAGAAGCAAGCTCTTCTTTCCAGCTTGTCCAATAATGCAAGAACCATATTCATGCCTAAAAAAAACAACTGAGGTTCCAACTCATTCTGACCATACGTAGTTTAACTCTGCTTATGAAACTGATACAAAACTCAGCTCCTCTTACATAAAGGCTCTTTAGTTAATAGTGAGAATAGCGTGGGGTTCTTGAATTGATTGAAATCATTTGAGCCCAAAATTCACTGGGGTTACCAGAAATGAACTCTTGCTTGTAGGAACACAGAGATCGTGGGTTTTAACACCGATTCAGAAGGGAAATTCAGACCAGTCTACTCATCCATGGAACACATCCTGTTTTAATGTAAGGAGCAACCTCTTCTTTCTAGCGGGTCCAATACAGCAAGAACCATATTCATGCCCTGAAAAAAGGAAGTGTGTTTCCTAATCATATGGACCACATGTATTACAACTCTGCTTATGAAACTGATACAAACCACAGCCCCACTTACATAAATGTTCTTTAGTTAATAGTGAGAATCGCGTTGGGTTCGTGAACTGGGAAAAATCATTTGAGACCAAAAGTCATTGGGTTTACCAGAAATGAACTCTTGCTTGTTGGAAGACACAGATCCTGTGGTATAACTCCGTTTCAGCAGGGAAATTCAGACCAGAGATCTCATCCCTGAAACACACTCTGATTTAGTGCAAGAAGAAAGCTCTTCTTTCCAGCGTGTCCAATACAGCAAGAATCATATTCATGACTTGAGAAAAAGAACTGTGTTTCCTACTCATATGGACCATATGTAATCCAACTCTCCTAATGAAACTGATACAAACCACAGCTCCACTTACATAATTGCAAGTTAGTTAATAGTGAGTATCGCATAGCTTTCTTGAACTGTGAAAAATCATTTGAGCCCAAAATTCACTTCGTTTACCAGAAATGAACTCTTGCTTTTAGGAAGAAACAGATCCTGGGGTTAAATTCCATTTCTGTGGGAAATTCAGACCAGTGTTCTCATCCATGAAACACACTCTGTTTTAACGCACGAAGCAAGCCCTTCTTTCCAGCGTCTCCAATACAGCAAGAACCATGAGCATGCCCAGAAAAAAAGAACTGTGTTATCTACTCATACGGACCATATGTAGTTCAACTCTGCTTATGAAGTTGATACAAACCACAGCTCCTCTTTCATAAATGCTCTTTAGTTAATAGTGAGAATCACTTTGGGTTTGTGAACTGGGAAAAATCATTTGAGCCCAAAATTCATTGGGTTAACCAGAAATGAACTCTTGCTTGTATGAAGACACAGAACCTGGGTTTTAACTCCATTTATGAAGGGAAATTCAGACAAGAGTTCTCATCGCTGAAACACACTCTGTTTTAATGCAAGAAGCATGCTCTTCTTTCTTGCGTTTCCAATACAACAAGAAACATATTCATGCCCTGCAAAAAAGAACTCTGTTTCCCACTCATACAGACCATATGTAGTTCATCTCTACCTATGAAACTGATGCAAACCACAGCTCCTCTTAGATAAATGCACTTTAGTTAATAGTTGGAATCATGTTATGTTGGTGTACTGTGTGAAATCATTTGCGCCCAATATTTAATTGGTATACCAGAAATGAACTCCTGCTTGTAGAAACACACAGATCCTGTGCTTTAATTCGGATTCTGAAGGGAAATTCAGACCAGTGTTCTCATCCATGAAACACATGCTGTTTTAACGCAAGAAGCAAGCTCTTCTTTCCAGCATCTCCAATGCAGCAGGAACCATGAGAATGCCAAGAAAAAAAGAACTGTGTTTCCTACTCATACAGACCATATGCAGTTCAACTCTGCTTATGAAACTGATACAAACCACAGCTCCTCTTACATAAATGCTCTTTTGTTAATAGTTAGGATCGCGATGGGTTTGTGAACTGTGTAAAACCATTTGAGACCAAAATTCACTTGGTTTACCAGAAATGAAATCTTGCTTGTACAAAGACAAAGATCCTGGGGTTTAACTAGGTTCCTGAAGGGAAATTCAGACCAATGTTCTCATGCATGGAACACACTCTGTTTTAACGTAAGAAGCAAGTTCTTCTTTTCAGCGAGTCAAATACAGCAAGAACCATATTCATGCCCTGAAAAAAAGAATTGTGTTTCCTACTCATACGGACCATATGTGTCTCAACTCTGCATATGAAACTTAAACAAACTACAGCTCCACTTATATAAATGCTCTTTAGTTAATATGGAGAATCGCGATGAGTTTTTGAACTGTGTAAAATCACTTGAGCCCAAAATTCCGTGGGTTTGCCAGAAATGAACTCTTGCTTGTAGGAAGACACAGATGCTGGGGTTTCACTCCGTTTCTTAAAGGAAATTCAGACCAGGGTTCTCATCCATGAAACACACTCTGTTGTTACGCAAGAAGCAAGCTCTTCTTTCCAGCGTGTCCAATACAGCAAGAACCATATTCATGCCCTGATAAAAAGAACTTTGTTTCGTAGTCATAGGGACAATATGTAGTTCAACTCTGCTTATGACACTGATACAAATCACAGCTCCTCTTAAATAAATGCTCTTTAGAAAATAGTGACAATCACAATGGGTTTCTGAACTGTGTAAAATCACTTGATCCCAAAATTCTCTTTGTTTACCAGAAATGATCTCTTGCTTGTAGGAAGACACAGATCGTGGGGTTTAACACCGTTTCTGAAGGGAAATTCAGACCGGTGTTCTCATCCATGAAAGACACTCTGTTTTAACGCAAGAAGCAAGCTTTCTTTCCAGCGTCTCTAATACAGCAAGTACCATGAGCATGCCCTGAAAAAAAAGAACTGTGTTTCCTACTCATAGGGACCATATGTAGTTTAACTCTGCATTTGAAACTTATATAAACCACAGCTCCACTTACATAAATGCTCTTTAGTTACTATTGAGAATCGCGTTAGGTTCTTGAACTGTGTAAATTCATTTGAGCAAAAAATTCACTGGGTTTAACAGAAATGAACTCTTGCTTGTAGGAAGGCACAGATATTGTGGTTTAACTCCGTTTCTGAAGGGAAATTGCGACCACTGTTCTCATCTATGAAACACACTCTGTTTTAACGCAAGAAGCATCCTCTTCTTTACAGAGTCTCCAATACAGCAAGAACCATGAGAATGCCCTGAAAAAAAACAACTGTGTTTCCTACTCATACAGATCATATGCAGTTCAACTCTGATAATGAAACTGCTACAAACCACAGCTCAACTTACATAAATGCTCTTTAGTTAATAGTGAGAATCATGTTTTGTTGGTGTACTGTGTAAAATCATTTGCCCCCAATATTCAATTTGTATACCAGAAATGAACTCCTGCTTGTAGGAAGATACAGATCCTGAGGTATAACTCTGTTTCTGAAGGGAAATTCAGACCAGTGTTCTCATCCCTGACACACACTCTGTTTTAACGCAAGAAGCAAGCTTTTCTTTCCTGCGTGTCCAATACAGCAAGAACGATATTCATGCCCTGAAAAAGAGAATTGTGTTTTCTACTCATACGGACCATATGTGTCTCAACTCTGCTTATGAAACAGATACAAACTACAGCTCCACTTATATAAATGCTCTTGAGTTAATAGGGAGAATCGCGATGGGTTTTTGAACTGTGTAAAATCACTTGAGCCCAAAATTCCGTGGGTTTACCAGAAATGAACTCTTGCTTGTAAGAAGACACAGATGCTGGGGTTTCACTCCGTTTCTTAAAGGAAATTCACACGAGGGTTCTCATCCATGAAACACACTCTGTTTTTACGCAAGAAGCAAGCTCTTCTTTCCAGCGTCTCCAATAGAGCAAGAAACATGAGCATGCCCTGAAAAAAAGAACTGAGTTATCTACCCATACGGACCATATGTAGTTCAACTCTTCCTATGAAACTGATACAAACCAAAGCTTCACTTTCGTAAATGCTATTTAGTTAATAGTGAGAATCACGTTGTGTTCGTGAACTGCGAAAAATCATTTGAGCCCAAAATTTACAGGGTTTACCAGAAATGAACTCTTGCTTGGAGCAAGACACAGATCCTGGGGTTTAACGCCGTTTCTGAAGGGAAATTCACACCAGTGTCCTCATCCATGAAACCCACTCTGTTTTAACGCAAGAAGCAAGCTCTTCTTTCCAGCTTGTCCAATAATGCAAGAACCATATTCATGCCTAAAAAAAACAACTGAGGTTCCAACTCATACTGACCATATGTAGTTTAACTCTGCTTATGAAACTGATACAAAACTCAGCTCCTCTTACATAAAGGCTCTTTAGTTAATAGTGAGAATCGCATGGGGTTCTTGAACTGATTGAAATCATTTGAGCCCAAATTCACTGGGGTTACCCGAAATGAACTCTTGCTTGTAGGAACACAGAGATCGTGGGTTTTAACACCGATTCAGAAGGGAAATTCAGACCAGTCTACTCATCCATGGAACACACCCTGTTTTAATGTAAGGAGCAAGCTCTTATTTCTAGCGTGTCCAATAAAGCAAGAACCATATTCTTGCCCTGAAAAAAGAAAGTGTGTTTCCTAATCATATGGACCACATGTATTTCAACTCTGCTTATGAAACTGATACAAACCACAGCCCCACTTACATAAATGCTCTTTAGTTAACAGTGAGAATCGCGTTGGGTTCGTGAACTGGGAAAAATCATTTGAGACCAAAAGTCATTGGGTTTACCAGAAATGAACTCTTGCTTGTAGGAAGACACAGATCCTGTGGTATAACTCCGTTTCAGCAGGGAAATTCAGACCAGAGATATCATCCCTGAAATACACTCTGATTTAGTGCAAGAAGAAAGCTCTTCTTTCCAGCATGTCCAATACAGCAAGAATCATATTCATGACTTGAGAAAAAGAACTGTGTTTCCTACTCATATGGACCATATGTAATCCAACTCTCCTTATGAAACTGATACAAACCACAGCTCCACTTACATAATTGCTCTTTAGTTAATAGTGAGTATCGCATAGCTTTCTTGAACTGTGAAAAATCATTTGAGCCCAAAATTCACTTCGTTTACCAGAAATGAACTCTTGCTTGTAGGAAGAAACAGATCCTGGGGTTAAATTCCGTTTCTGTGGGAAATTCAGACCAGTGTTCTCATCCATGAAACACACTCTGTTTTAACGCAAGAAGCAAGCCCTTCTTTCCAGCATCTCCAATACAGCAAGAACCATGAGCATGCCCAGAAAAAAAGAACTGTGTTATCTACTCATACGGACCATATGTAGTTCAACTCTGCTTATGAACTTGATACAAACCACAGCTCCTCTTTCTTAAATGCTCTTTAGTTAATAGTGAGAATCACGTTGGGTTCTTGGACTGAGAAAACTCATTTGAGCAAACAATTCACTGGGTTTACTAGAAATTAATTCTTGCCTGTAGGAAGACACAGATCCTGGGGTATAACTCCGGTTCTGAAGGGAAATTCAGATAAGAGTACTCATCCCAGAATAACACTCTGTTTTAAGGCACGAAGCATCCTCTTCTTTGCAGCGTCTCCAATACAGCAAGAACCATGAGCATGCCTAGAAAAAAAGAACTGTGTTATCTACTCATACGGAACATATGTAGTTCAACTCTGCTTATGAAGTTGATACAAACCACAGCTCCTCTTTCATAAATGCTCTTTAGTTAATAGTGAGAATCACGTTCGGTTCTTGGACTGAGAAAACTCATTTGAGCAAAAAATTCACTGGGTTTTCTAGAAATTAATTTTTGCCTGTAGGAAGACACAGATCCTGGGGTATAACTCCGGTTCTGAAGGGAAATTCAGACAAGAGTACTCGTCCCAGAAACACACTCTGTTTTAACGCAAGATACAAGCTCTTCTTTCCAGCCTGTCCAATATAGCAAGAATCATATTCATGACTTGAGAAAAAGAACTGTGTTTCCTACTCATATGGACCATATGTACTCCAACTCTGCTTATGAAACTGATACAAACCACAGCTCCACTTACATAATTGCTCTTTAGTTAATAGTGAGTATCGCATAGCTTTCTTGAACTGTGAAAAATCATTTGAGCCCAAAATTCACTTCGTTTACCAGAAATGAACTCTTGCTTGTAGGAAGACACAGATCCTGGGGTTTAATTCCGTTTCTGTGGGAAATTCAGACCAGAGTTATCATCCATGGAACACGCTCTGTTTTAACGCAAGAAGCAAGCTCTTCTTTCCAGCATCTACAATACAGCAAGAACCATGAGCATGCCCAGAAAAAAAGAACTGTTTTATCTACTCATATGGACCATATGTAGTTCAACTCTGCTTATGAAGTTGATACAAACCACAGCTCATCTTTCATAAATGCTCTTTAGTTAATAGTGAGAATAACGTTGGGTTTGTGAACTGGGAAAAATCATTTGAGACCAAAATTCGTTTTGTTTACCAGAAATGAACTCTTGCTTGTAGGAAGACACAGATCCTGGGGTGTAACTCCGTTTCTGAAGGGAAATTCAGACCAGAGTTCTCATCCCTGAAGCACACTCTGTTTTAATGCAAGAAGCAAGCTCTTCTTTCCAGCGTGTCCAATACAGCAAGAACCATAATCTTGCCCTGAAAAAAAGAGCTGTGTTTCCCACTCATACTGACAATATGTAGTTCATTTCTACCTATGAAACTGATACAAACCACAGGTCCTCTTACATAAATGCTCTTTAGTTAATAGTGAGAATTATGTTTTGTTGGTGTACTGTGTAAAATCTTTTGCGCCATATTCAATTGGTTTACCAGAAATGAACTCCTGCTTGTAGGAACACACAGAACCTGTGCTTTAACTCAGATTCTGTAGGGAAATTCAGACCAGTGTTCTCATCCATGAAACACATGCTGTTTTAACGCAAGAAGCAAGCTCTTCTTTCCAGCGTCTCCAATACAACAGGAACCATGAAATGAGCAGAAAAAAATTACTGTGTTTCCTACTCATACAGACCATATGGAGTTCAACTCTGCTTATGAAACTGATACAAGCCACAGCTCATCTTACATAAATACTCTTTAGTTAATAGTGAGAATTATGTTATGTTGGTGTACTGTGTAAAATCATTTGAACCCCAAAATTACTGGGTTTACTAGAAAAGAACTCGTGCTTGTAGGAAGACACAGAACCTGGGGTATAACAACGTTTCTGAAGGGAAATTCAGACCAGTGTTCTCATCCATGAAACACACACTGTTTTAACGCAAGATGCAATCTCTTCTTTCCAGCGTCTCCAATACAGCAAGAACGATGAGCATGCCCTGAAAAAAAGAATTGTGTTATCTGCCCATGCGGACCATATGTAGTTCAACTCTTCTTATGAAACTGATACAAACAAAAGCTCCTCTTACATATAGGCTCCTTAGTTAATAGTGAGAATCGCGTAGGGTTTTTGAACTGTATAAACTCATTTGAGCCCAACATTCACTTCGTTTACCAGAAATCAAATCTTGCATGTAGGAAGACACATATCCTGGGATATAACTCTGTTTCTGAAGGGAAATTCAGAACACAGTTCCTGTCCCTGAAACACACTCTGTTTTAACGCAAGAAGTAAGCTCTTCTTTCCAGCGTCTCCAATACTGCAAGAACCATGAGCATGCCTTGAAAAAAAGAACTGTGTTTCCTACTCATAAGGACCATATGTAGTTCAACTTTGCATATGAAACTGATACAAACCACAGCTTCACTTACATAAATGCTCTTTAGTTGTTAGTGAGAATCACGTTGGGTTCTTGAACTGTGAAATATCATTTGAGCCCAAAATTCACTTCGTTTACCAGAAAGGAACTCTTGCATGTAGGAAGACACATATCCTGGGGTTTAACTCCGTTTCGGAAGGGAAACTCGGACGAGTTTTTCTCATCAATGAAACACACTCTGTTTTAACGCAAGAAGTAAGCTCTTCTTTGCAGTGTCTCCAATAGAGCAAGAACCATAAGCATTCTCTGAAAAAAAGAACTGTGTTTACTACTCATAAGGACCATATGTAGTTCAACTCTGCATATGTAACTGACACAAACCACATCTCCACTTACATAAATGATTTTTAGTTGTTAGTGACAATCACGTTGGGTTCTTGTACTGTGAAAAATCATTTGAGCCCAAAATTGACTGGGTTTACTAGAAATGAACTCTTGCTTGTAGGAAGACACATATCCTGGTGTTTAACTCTGTTTCTGAAGGGAAATTCAGACCAGAGTTCTCTTCCATGAAACACACTCTGTTTTAACGCAAGAAGTGAGCTCTTCTTTCCAGCTTGTCCAATAGAGCAAGAACAATGAGCAGGCCCAGAAAAAAAGAACTGTGTTTCCTACTATATGGACCCTATGTACTTCAACTCTGCTTATGAAACTGACACAAACCACACCTCCACTTACATAAATGCTCTTTAGTTAATAATGAGAATCGCGTTGGGTTTGTGATCTGGGAAAAATCATTTGAGCCCAAAAATCGTTGGGTTTACCAGAAATGAACTCTTCCTAGTAGGAAGACAAAGATCCTCGTGTATAACTCCGTTTCTGAAGGGAAATTCAGAGAAGAGTTCTCATCCATGAAACACACTCTGTTTTAACGCAAGAAGCAAGCTCTTCTTTCCAGCGTATACAATACAGCAAGAATCATATTCATGTCCTGAAAAAAAGAATTGTGTTTCCTAATCATACGGACCATATCTAGTTCAACTCTGCTTATGAAACTGATACAAACCACAGCTCCTCTTACATAAATGCTCTTTAGTTAATAGTGAGAATTGCATAGGGTTCTTGAACTGTGAAAAATCATTTGAGCCCAAAATTCACTGGATTTACCAGAAATGAAATCTTGCATGTAGGAAGACACATATCCTGGGGTTTAAGTCCTTTTTGAAGGGAAATTCAGACGAGTTTTTCTCATCCATGAAACACACTCTGTTTTAACGCAAGAAGCAAGCTCTTCTTTCCAGCGTCTCCAATACGGCAAAACCATGAGCATTCCCTGAAAAAAAGAACTGTGTTTCCTACTCATATGGACCATATGTAGTTCAACTCTGCATATGACACTGATACAAACCACAGCTCCTCTTACATAAATGCTCTTTAGTTAATAGTGAGAATCGCCTTGGCTGCGTGAACAGCGAAATATCATTTGAGCCCAAAATTTACTGGTTTATCAGAAATGAACTCTTGCCTGTAGGAAGACACAGATCCTGGGGTATAACTCCGTTTCTGAAGGGAAATTAAGACCTGAGTTCTCATCCATGAAACACACTCTGTTTTAACGCAAGAAGCAAGCTCTTCTTTCCAGCGTCTCCAATAGAGCAAGAACCATGAGCATTCTCTGAAAAAAAGAACTGTGTTTACTACTCATAAGGACCATATGTAGTTCAACTCTGCATATGTACCTGATACAAACCACAGCTCCACTTACATAAATGCTCTTTAATTGTTAGTGAGAATCACGTTGGGTTCTTGAACTGTGAAAAATCATTTGAGCCCAAAATTGACTGGGTTTACTAGAAATGAACTCTTGCTTGTAGGAAGACACAGATCCTGGTGTTTAACTCCGTTTCTGAAGGGAAATTCAGACCAGTGTTCTCATCCATGAAAAACACTCTGTTTTAACGCAAGAAGTGAGCTCTTCTTTCCAGCGTGTCCAATAGAGCAAGAACAATCAGCAGGCCCAGAAAAAAAGAACTGTGTTTCCTACTCTATGGACCCTATGTACTTCAACTCTGCTTATGAAACTGACACAAACCACACCTCCACTTACATAAATGCTCTTTAGTTAATAGTGAGAATCGCCTTCGTTCATAAACTGTGAAATATCATTTGAGCCCAAAATTGACTGGTTTTATCAGAAATGAACTCTTGCTTTTAGGAAGACACAGATCCTGGGGTATAAGTCCGTTTCTGAAGGGAAATTCAGAACAGAGTTCCCATCCCTGAAACACACTCTGTATTAACACAAGAAGTAAGCTCTTCTTTCCAGCGTCTCCAATACAGCAAGAACCATGAGCATGCCCAGAAAAAAAAGAACTGTGTTTCCTACTCATATGGACCATGTGTACTTCAACTGTGCTTATGAAACTGATACAAACCACAGCTCCACTTACATAAATTCTCTTTAGTTAATAGTGAGAATCGCCTTGGGTTTGTGAACTGTGAAATATCATTTGAGACCAAAATTTACTGGTTTTATCAGAAATGAACTCTTGCATGTAGGAAGACACAGATCCTTGGGTATAACTCCGTTTCTGAAGGGAAATTCAGACCTGAGTTCTCATCCATGAAATACACTCTGTTTTAACGCAAGAAGCAAGCTCCTCTTTCCAGCGTCTCCAATAGGGCAAGAACCATGAGCATTCTCTGAAAAAAAGAACTGTGTTTACTACTCATAAGGACCATATGTAGTTCAACTCTGCATATGTACCTGATACAAACCACAGCTCCACTTACATAAATGCTCTTTAATTGTTAGTGAGAATCACGTTGGGTTCTTGAACTGTGAAAAATCATTTGAGCCCAAAATTGACTGGGTTTACTAGAAATGAACTCTTGCTTGTAGGAAGACACAGATCCTGGTGTTTAACTCCGTTTCTGAAGGGAAATTCAGACCAGTGTTCTCATCCATGAAAAACACTCTGTTTTAACGCAAGAAGTGAGCTCTTCTTTCCAGCGTGTCCCAATAGAGCAAGAACAATCAGCAGGCCCAGAAAAAAAGAACTGTGTTTCCTACTCTATGGACCCTATGTACTTCAACTCTGCTTATGAAACTGACACAAACCACAGCTCCACTTACATAAATGCTCTTTAGTTAATAGTGAGAATCGCCTTGGGTTTGTAAACTACGAAATATCATTTGAGCCCAAAATTGACTGGTCTTATCTGAAATGAACTCTTGCTTTTAGGAAGACACAGATCCTGGAGTATAACTCCGTTTCTGAAGGGAAATTCAGAACACAGTTCCTGTCCCTGAAACACACTCTGTTTTAACGCAAGAAGTAAGCTCTTCTTTCCAGCGTCTCCAATACTGCAAGAACCATGAGCATGCCTTGAAAAAAAGAACTGTGTTTCCTACTCATAAGGACCATATGTAGTTCATCTCTGCATATGAAACTGATACAAACCACAGCTTCACTTACATAAATGCTCTTTAGTTGTTAGTGAGAATCACGTTGGGTTCTTGAACTGTGAAATATCATTTGAGCCCAAAATTTACTGGTTTATCAGAAATGAACTCTTGCCTGTAGGAAGACACAGATCCTGGGGTATAACTCCGTTTCTGAAGGGAAATTAAGACCTGAGTTCTCATCCATGAAACACACTCTGTTTTAACGCAAGAAGCAAGCTCTTCTTTCCAGCGTCTCCAATAGAGCAAGAACCATGAGCATTCTCTGAAAAAAAGAACTGTGTTTTCTACTCATAAGGACCATATGTAGTTCAACTCTGCATATGTACCTGATACAAACCACAGCTCCACTTACATAAATGCTCTTTAATTGTTAGTGAGAATCACGTTGGGTTCTTGAACTGTGAAAAATCATTTGAGCCCAAAATTGACTGGGTTTACTAGAAATGAACTCTTGCTTGTAGGAAGACACAGATCCTGGTGTTTAACTCCGTTTCTGAAGGGAAATTCAGACCAGTGTTCTCATCCATGAAAAACACTCTGTTTTAACGCAAGAAGTGAGCTCTTCTTTCCAGCGTGTCGCAATAGAGCAAGAACTATGAGCATGCCCAGAAAAAAAGAACTGTGTTTCCTACTATATGGACCCTATGTACTTCAACTCTGCTTATGAAAGTGACACAAACCACACCTCCACTTACATAAATGCTCTTTAGTTAATAGTGAGAATCGCGTTGGGTTTGTGATCTGGGAAAAATCATTTGAGCCCAAAAATCGTTGGGTTTACCAGAAATGAACTCTTCCTAGTAGGAAGACAAAGATCCTCGTGTATAACTCCGTTTCTGAAGGGAAATTCAGAGAAGAGTTCTCATCCATGAAACACACTCTGTTTTAACGCAAGAAGCATGCTCTTCTTTCCAGCGTATACAATACAGCAAGAATCATATTCATGCCCTGAAAAAAAGAATTGTGTTTCCTAATCATACGGACCATATCTAGTTCAACTCTGCTTATGAAACTGATACAAACCACAGCTCCTCTTACATGAATGCTCTTTAGTTAATAGTGAGAATTGCATAGGGTTCTTGAACTGTGAAAAATCATTTGAGCCCAAAATTCACTGGATTTACCAGAAATGAAATCTTGCATGTAGGAAGACACATATCCTGGGGTTTAAGTCCTTTCTGAAGGGAAATTCAGACGAGTTTTTCTCATCCATGAAACACACTCTGTTTTAACGCAAGAAACAAGCTCTTCTTTCCAGCGTCTCCAATAGGGCAAAACAATGAGCATTCCCTGAAAAAAAGAACTGTGTTTCCTACTCATATGGACCATATGTAGTTCAACTCTGCATATGACACTGATACAAACCACAGCTCCACTTACATAAATGCTCTTTAGTTAATAGTGAGAATCGCCTTGGCTGCGTGAACAGCGAAATATCATTTGAGCCCAAAATTTACTGGTTTATCAGAAATGAACTCTTGCCTGTAGGAAGACACAGATCCTGGGGTATAACTCCGTTTATGATAGGAAATTAAGACCTGAGTTCTCATCCATGAAACACACTCTGTTTTAACGCAAGAAGCAAGCTCTTCTTTCCAGCGTCTCCAATAGAGCAAGAACCATGAGCATTCTCTGAAAAAAAGAACTGTGTTTACTACTCATAAGGACCATATGTAGTTCAACTCTGCATATGTACCTGATACAAACCACAGCTCCACTTACATAAATGCTCTTTAATTGTTAGTGAGAATCACGTTGGGTTCTTGAACTGTGAAAAATCATTTGAGCCCAAAATTGACTGGGTTTACTAGAAATGAACTCTTGCTTGTAGGAAGACACAGATCCTGGTGTTTAACTCCGTTTCTGAAGGGAAATTCAGACCAGTGTTCTCATCCATGAAAAACACTCTGTTTTAACGCAAGAAGTGAGCTCTTCTTTCCAGCGTGTCCAATAGAGCAAGAACAATCAGCAGGCCCAGAAAAAAAGAACTGTGTTTCCTACTCTATGGACCCTATGTACTTCAACTCTGCTTATGAAACTGACACAAACCACACCTCCACTTACATAAATGCTCTTTAGTTAATAGTGAGAATCGCCTTCGTTCATAAACTGTGAAATATCATTTGAGCCCAAAATTGACTGGTTTTATCAGAAATGAACTCTTGCTTTCAGGAAGACACAGATCCTGGGGTATAAGTCCGTTTCTGAAGGGAAATTCAGAACAGAGTTCCCATCCCTGAAAAACACTCTGTTTTAACGCAAGAAGTGAGCTCTTCTTTCCAGCGTGTCCCAATAGAGCAAGAACTATGAGCATGCCCAGAAAAAAAGAACTGTGTTTCCTACTCTATGGACCATATGTACTTCAACTCTGCTTATGAAACTGACACAAACCACAGCTCCACTTACATAAATGCTCTTTAGTTAATAGTGAGAATCGCCTTCGTTCGTAAACTGCAAAATATCATTTGAGCCCAAAATTGACTGGTTTTATCAGAAATGAACTCTTGCTTTTAGGAAGACACGGATCCTGGGGTATAACTCCGTTTCTGAAGGGAAATTCAGAACAGAGTTCCCATCCCTGAAACACACTCTGTATTAACGCAAGAAGTAAGCTCTTCTTTCCAGCATCTCCAGTACAGCAAGAACAATGAGCATGCCCAGAAAAAAAGAACTGTGTTTCCTACTCATATGTACCATATGTACTTCAACTCTGCTATGAAACTCATAAAAACCACAGCTCCACTTACATAAATGCTCTTTAGTTAATAGTGAGAATCGCGTTGGGTTTGTGATCTGGGAAAAATCATTTGAGCCCAAAAATCGTTGGGTTTACCAGAAATGAACTCTTCCTAGTAGGAAGACAAAGATCCTCGTGTATAACTCCGTTTCTGAAGGGAAATTCAGAGAAGAGTTCTCATCCATGAAACACACTCTGTTTTAACGCAAGAAGCATGCTCTTCTTTCCAGCGTATACAATACAGCAAGAATCATATTCATGCCCTAAAAAAAAGAATTGTGTTTCCTAATCATACGGACCATATCTAGTTCAACTCTGCTTATGAAACTGATACAAACCACAGCTCCTCTTACATGAATGCTCTTTAGTTAATAGTGAGAATTGCATAGGGTTCTTGAACTGTGAAAAATCATTTGAGCCCAAAATTCACTGGATTTACCAGAAATGAAATCTTGCATGTAGGAAGACACATATCCTGGGGTTTAAGTCCTTTCTGAAGGGAAATTCAGACGAGTTTTTCTCATCCATGAAACACACTCTGTTTTAACGCAAGAAACAAGCTCTTCTTTCCAGCGTCTCCAATAGGGCAAAACAATGAGCATTCCCTGAAAAAAAGAACTGTGTTTCCTACTCATATGGACCATATGTAGTTCAACTCTGCATATGACACTGATACAAACCACAGCTCCACTTACATAAATGCTCTTTAGTTAATAGTGAGAATCGCCTTGGCTGCGTGAACAGCGAAATATCATTTGAGCCCAAAATTTACTGGTTTATCAGAAATGAACTCTTGCCTGTAGGAAGACACAGATCCTGGGGTATAACTCCGTTTATGATAGGAAATTAAGACCTGAGTTCTCATCCATGAAACACACTCTGTTTTAACGCAAGAAGCAAGCTCTTCTTTCCAGCGTCTCCAATAGAGCAAGAACCATGAGCATTCTCTGAAAAAAAGAACTGTGTTTACTACTCATAAGGACCATATGTAGTTCAACTCTGCATATGTACCTGATACAAACCACAGCTCCACTTACATAAATGCTCTTTAATTGTTAGTGAGAATCACGTTGGGTTCTTGAACTGTGAAAAATCATTTGAGCCCAAAATTGACTGGGTTTACTAGAAATGAACTCTTGCTTGTAGGAAGACACAGATCCTGGTGTTTAACTCCGTTTCTGAAGGGAAATTCAGACCAGTGTTCTCATCCATGAAAAACACTCTGTTTTAACGCAAGAAGTGAGCTCTTCTTTCCAGCGTGTCCAATAGAGCAAGAACAATCAGCAGGCCCAGAAAAAAAGAACTGTGTTTCCTACTCTATGGACCCTATGTACTTCAACTCTGCTTATGAAACTGACACAAACCACACCTCCACTTACATAAATGCTCTTTAGTTAATAGTGAGAATCGCCTTCGTTCATAAACTGTGAAATATCATTTGAGCCCAAAATTGACTGGTTTTATCAGAAATGAACTCTTGCTTTCAGGAAGACACAGATCCTGGGGTATAAGTCCGTTTCTGAAGGGAAATTCAGAACAGAGTTCCCATCCCTGAAAAACACTCTGTTTTAACGCAAGAAGTGAGCTCTTCTTTCCAGCGTGTCCCAATAGAGCAAGAACTATGAGCATGCCCAGAAAAAAAGAACTGTGTTTCCTACTCTATGGACCATATGTACTTCAACTCTGCTTATGAAACTGACACAAACCACAGCTCCACTTACATAAATGCTCTTTAGTTAATAGTGAGAATCGCCTTCGTTCGTAAACTGCAAAATATCATTTGAGCCCAAAATTGACTGGTTTTATCAGAAATGAACTCTTGCTTTTAGGAAGACACGGATCCTGGGGTATAACTCCGTTTCTGAAGGGAAATTCAGAACAGAGTTCCCATCCCTGAAACACACTCTGTATTAACGCAAGAAGTAAGCTCTTCTTTCCAGCATCTCCAATACAGCAAGAACAATGAGCATGCCCAGAAAAAAAGAACTGTGTTTCCTACTCATATGTACCATATGTACTTCAACTCTGCTATGAAACTCATAAAAACCACAGCTCCACTTACATAAATGCTCTTTAGTTAATAGTGAGAATCGCCTTGGGTTCGTGAACTGCGAAATATCATTTGAGACCAAAATTGACTGGTTTCATCAGAAATGAACTCTTGCCTGTAGAAAGACACAGGTCCTGGGGTATCACTCTGTTTCAGAAGGGAAATTCAAATGAGTTATTCTCATCCACGAAACACACTCTGTTGTAACGCAAGAAGCAAGCTCTTCTTTCCAGCGTCTCCAATAGAGCAAGAACCATGAGCATCCTCTGCAAAAAAGAAAAGTGTTTACTACTCATAAGGACCATATGTAGTCCAACTCTGCATATGTAACTGATACAAACCACAGCTCCACTTACATAAATGCTCTTTAGTTGTTAGTGAGAATACGTGGGGTTCTTGAACTTTGAAAAATCTTTTGAGCCCAAAATTGACTGGGTTTACTAGAAATGAACTCGTGCTTGTAGGAAGACACAGATCCTGGTGTTTAACTCCGTTTCTGAAGGGAAATTCAGACCAGTGTTCGCATCCATGTAACACACTCTGTTTGAACGCAAGAAGCAAGGTCTTCTTTCCAGCGTTTCCAATAGAGCAAGAACTATGAGCAGGCCCAGGAAAAAAGTACTGTGTTTCCTACTCTATGGACTATATGTACTTCAACTCTGCTGATGAAACTGACACAAACCACACCTCCACTTTCATATATGCTCTTTAGTTAATAGTGAGAATCGCCTTGGGTTTGTAAACTGCGAAATATCATTTGAGCCCAAAATTGACTGGTCTTATCTGAAATGAACTCTTGCTTTTAGGAAGACACAGATCCTGGAGTATAACTCCGTTTCTGAAGGGAAATTCAGAACAGAGTTCCCATCCCTGAAACACACTCTGTATTACCACAAGAAGTAAGCTCTTCTTTCCAGCGTCTCCAATAGAGCAAGAACCATGAGCATGCCCAGAAAAAAAGAACTGTGTTTCCTACTCATATGGACCATATGTAATTCAACTCCTCTTATGAAACTGAAACAAACCACAGCTCCACTTCCATAAATGGTCTTTAGTTAATAGTGAGAATCGTCTTGCGTTCGTGCACCGCGAAATATCATTTGAGACCAAAATTTACCGGTTTTATCAGAAATGAACTCTTGCCTGTAGGAAGACACAGATCCTGGTGTATCACTTCGTTTCTGAAGGGAAATTCCGAACAGAGTTACCATTGCTGAAACACATTCTGTTTTAATGCAAGAAGCAAGCTCTTCTTTCCAGCATGTCCAATACAGCAAGAACCTTATTCAGGCCTTGAAAAAAAGAACTGTGTTTCCTACTCATATGGACCCTATGTACTTCAACTCTACTTAAGAAACTGATACAAACCACAGCTCCACTTACATAAATGCTCTTTAGTTAATAGTGAGAATAGCGTTCGGTTCGTGAACTGGGAAAAATCATTTGAGCCCAAAAATCATTGGGTTTACCAGAAATGAACTCATGCTTGTAGGAAGACACAGATCCTGGGGTATAATTCCGTTTCTGAAGGGAAATTCAGACCAGAGTTCTCATCCATGAAACACACTCTGTTTTAACGCAAGAAGCAAGCTCTTCTTTCCAGCGTGTCCAATACAGCAAGAATCATATTCATGCCCTGGAAAAAAGAATTGTGTTTCCTAATTATACGGACCATATCTAGTTCAACTCTGCTTATGAAACTGATACAAACCACAGCTACTCTTACATAAATGTTCTTTAGTTAATACTGAGAATTGCATAGGGTTCTTGAACTGTGAAAAATCATTTTAGCCCAAAATTTACTGGTTTTATCAGAAATGAACTCTTGCATGAAGGAAGACACAGATCCTGGGGTATAACTCCGTTTCTGAAGGGAAATTCAGACCTGAGTTCTCATCCATGAAATACACTCTGTTTTAACGCAAGAAGCAAGCTCTTCTTTCCAGCGTCTCCAATTATGCAAGAACCATGAGCATTCTCTGAAAAAAAGAACTGTGTTTACTACTCATAAGGACCATATGTAGTTCAACTCTGCATATGTACCTGATACAAACCACAGCTCCACTTACATAAATGCTCTTTAATTGTTAGTGAGAATCACGTTGGGTTCTTGAACTGTGAAAAATCATTTGAGCCCAAAATTGACTGGGTTTACTAGAAATGAACTCTTGCTTGTAGGAAGACACAGATCCTGGTGTTTAACTCCGTTTCTGAAGGGAAATTCAGACCAGTGTTCTCATCCATGAAAAACACTCTGTTTTAACGCAAGAAGTGAGCTCTTCTTTCCAGCGTGTCCATTAGAGCAAGAACTATGAGCATGCCCAGAAAAAAAGAACTGTGTTTCCTACTCTATGGACCATATGTACTTCAACTCTGCTTATGAAACTGACACAAACCACAGCTCCACTTACATAAATGCTCTTTAGTTAATAGTGAGAATCGCCTTCGTTCGTAAACTGCAAAATATCATTTGAGCCCAAAATTGACTGGTTTTATCAGAAATGAACTCTTGCCTGTAGAAAGACACAGATCCTGGGGTATCACTCTGTTTCAGAAGGGAAATTCAGACGAGTTATTCTCATCCACGAAACACACTCTTTTGTAACGCAAGAAGCAAGCTCTTCTTTCCAGCGTCTCCAATAGAGCAAGAACCATGAGCATCCTCTGCAAAAAAGAAAAGTGTTTACTACTCATAAGGACCATATGTAGTCCAACTCTGCATATGTAACTGATACAAACCACAGCTCCACTTACATAAATGCTCTTTAGTTGTTAGTGAGAATACGTGGGGTTCTTGAACTTTGAAAAATCTTTTGAGCCCAAAATTGACTGGGTTTACTAGAAATGAACTCTTGCTTGTAGGAAGACACAGATCCTGGTGTTTAACTCCGTTTCTGAAGGGAAATTCAGACCAGTGTTCGCATCCATGTAACACACTCTGTTTGAACGCAAGAAGCAAGGTCTTCTTTCCAGCGTTTCCAATAGAGCAAGAACTATGAGCAGGCCCAGGAAAAAAGTACTGTGTTTCCTACTCTATGGACTATATGTACTTCAACTCTGCTGAAGAAACTGACACAAACCACACCTACACTTTCATATATGCTCTTTAGTTAATAGTGAGAATCGCCTTGGGTTCGTAAACTGCGAAATATCATTTGAGCCCAAAATTGACTGGTCTTATCTGAAATGAACTCTTGCTTTTAGGAAGACACAGATCCTGGAGTATAACTCCGTTTCTGAAGGGAAATTCAGAACAGAGTTCCCATCCCTGAAACACACTCTGTATTAACACAAGAAGTAAGCTCTTCTTTCCAGCGTCTCCAATAGAGCAAGAACGATGAGCATGCCCAGAAAAAAAGAACTGTGTTTCCTACTCATATGGACCATATGTAATTCAACTCCTCTTATGAAACTGAAACAAACCACAGCTCCACTTCCATAAATGGTCTTTAGTTAATTGTGAGAATCGTCTTGCGTTCCTGCACCGCGAAATATCATTTGAGACCAAAATTTACCGGTTTTATCAGAAATGAACTCTTGCCTGTAGGAAGACACAGATCCTGGTGTATCACTTCGTTTCTGAAGGGAAATTCCGAACAGAGTTACCATTGCTGAAACACATTCTGTTTTAACGCAAGAAGCAAGCTCTTCTTTCCAGCATGTCCAATACAGCAAGAACCTTATTCAGGCCTTGAAAACAAGAACTGTGTTTCCTACTCATATGGACCCTATGTACTTCAACTCTACTTAAGAAACTGATACAAACCACAGCTCCACTTACATAAATGCTCTTTAGTTAATAGTGAGAATAGCGTTCGGTTGGTGAACTGGGAAAAATCATTTGAGCCCAAAAATCATTGGGTTTACCAGAAATGAACTCATGCTTGTAGGAAGACACAGATCCTGGGGTATAATTCCGTTTCTGAAGGGAAATTCAGACCAGAGTTCTCATCCATGAAACACACTCTGTTTTAACGCAAGAAGCAAGCTCTTCTTTCCAGCGTGTCCAATACAGCAAGAATCATATTCATGCCCTAAAAAAAAGAATTGTGTTTCCTAATTATACGGACCATATCTAGTTCATCTCTGCTTATGAAACTGATACAAACCACAGCTACTCTTACATAAATGTTCTTTAGTTAATACTGAGAATTGCATAGGGTTCTTGAACTGTGAAAAATCATTTTAGCCCAAAATTTACTGGTTTTATCAGAAATGAACTCTTGCATGAAGGAAGACACAGATCCTGGGGTATAACTCCGTTTCTGAAGGGAAATTCAGACCTGAGTTCTCATCCATGAAATACACTCTGTTTTAACGCAAGAAGCAAGCTCTTCTTTCCAGCGTCTCCAATTGGGCAAGAACCATGAGCATTCTCTGAAAAAAAGAACTGTGTTTACTACTCATAAGGACCATATGTAGTTCAACTCTGCATATGTACCTGATACAAACCACAGCTCCACTTACATAAATGCTCTTTAATTGTTAGTGAGAATCACGTTGGGTTCTTGAACTGTGAAAAATCATTTGAGCCCAAAATTGACTGGGTTTACTAGAAATGAACTCTTGCTTGTAGGAAGACACAGATCCTGGTGTTTAACTCCGTTTCTGAAGGGAAATTCAGACCAGTGTTCTCATCCATGAAAAACACTCTGTTTTAACGCAAGAAGTGAGCTCTTCTTTCCAGCGTGTCCATTAGAGCAAGAACTATGAGCATGCCCAGAAAAAAAGAACTGTGTTTCCTACTCTATGGACCATATGTACTTCAACTCTGCTTATGAAACTGACACAAACCACAGCTCCACTTACATAAATGCTCTTTAGTTAATAGTGAGAATCGCCTTCGTTCGTAAACTGCAAAATATCATTTGAGCCCAAAATTGACTGGTTTTATCAGAAATGAACTCTTGCCTGTAGAAAGACACAGATCCTGGGGTATCACTCTGTTTCAGAAGGGAAATTCAGACGAGTTATTCTCATCCACGAAACACACTCTTTTGTAACGCAAGAAGCAAGCTCTTCTTTCCAGCGTCTCCAATAGAGCAAGAACCATGAGCATCCTCTGCAAAAAAGAAAAGTGTTTACTACTCATAAGGACCATATGTAGTCCAACTCTGCATATGTAACTGATACAAACCACAGCTCCACTTACATAAATGCTCTTTAGTTGTTAGTGAGAATACGTGGGGTTCTTGAACTTTGAAAAATCTTTTGAGCCCAAAATTGACTGGGTTTTCTAGAAATGAACTCTTGCTTGTAGGAAGACACAGATCCTGGTGTTTAACTCCGTTTCTGAAGGGAAATTCAGACCAGTGTTCGCATCCATGTAACACACTCTGTTTGAACGCAAGAAGCAAGGTCTTCTTTCCAGCGTTTCCAATAGAGCAAGAACTATGAGCAGGCCCAGGAAAAAAGTACTGTGTTTCCTACTCTATGGATTATATGTACTTCAACTCTGCTGATGAAACTGACACAAACCACACCTCCACTTTCATATATGCTCTTTAGTTAATAGTGAGAATCGCCTTGGGTTCGTAAACTGCGAAATATCATTTGAGCCCAAAATTGACTGGTCTTATCTGAAATGAACTCTTGCTTTTAGGAAGACACAGATCCTGGAGTATAACTCCGTTTCTGAAGGGAAATTCAGAACAGAGTTCCCATCCCTGAAACACACTCTGTATTACCACAAGAAGTAAGCTCTTCTTTCCAGCGTCTCCAATAGAGCAAGAACCATGAGCATGCCCAGAAAAAAAGAACTGTGTTTCCTACTCATATGGACCATATGTAATTCAACTCCTCTTATGAAACTGAAACAAACCACAGCTCCACTTCCATAAATGGTCTTTAGTTAATAGTGAGAATCGTCTTGCGTTCGTGCACCGCGAAATATCATTTGAGACCAAAATTTACCGGTTTTATCAGAAATGAACTCTTGCCTGTAGGAAGACACAGATCCTGGTGTATCACTTCGTTTCTGAAGGGAAATTCCGAACAGAGTTACCATTCCTGAAACACATTCTGTTTTAACGCAAGAAGCAAGCTCTTCTTTCCAGCGTCTCCAATAGAGCAAGAACCATATACTTGTCCTGAAGAAAAGAACTGAGTTTCCTATTCATACGGACCATATGTAGTTCAACTCTGCTTATGAAACTGATACAAACCACAGCTCCTCTTACATAAAGGCTCTTTAGGTAATAGTCAGAATCGCGTAGGGCTAACTCTATAAAATCATTTGAGTCCAAAATACACTGGATTTACCAGAAATGAACTCTTGCTTGTAGGAACACACAGATCGTGGGGTTTAACACCGATTCAGAAGGGATATTCAGACGAGTGTCCTCATCCATGAAACACATGCTGTTTTAACGCAAGAAGCAAGCTCTTCTTTCCAGCATCTCCAATACAGCAAGAACCATGAGAATGCCCAGAAAAAAAGAACTGTGTTTCCTACTCATAGAGATCATATTCATTTCACCTCTGCTTATGAAGCTGATACAAACTACAGCTCCACTTACATAAATTCTCTTCAGTTAATAGTGAGAATCGAGAAGGGTTCTTGAACTGTGTAAAATCATTTGAGCCCAAAATTCAGATTGTTTCTGAGAAATGAACTCTTGTTTTTAGGAAGACACTGATCCTGGGGTATAACTCCTTTTCTGAAGGGAAATTCTGACCAGAGTTCTCATCACTGAAACACACTGTGTTTTAATGCAAGAAGCAAGCTCTTCTTTCCAGCGTCTATAATAGATCAAGAACCATGAGCATGCCCTTAAAAAAAATAGCTGTGTTTCCTACTCATACGGACCATATGTGAATCTTCTCTGCTTATGAAACTGATACAAACCAAGGCTGCTATTACATAAAGGCTCTTTAGTTAATAGTGAGAATCGCGGTGGGTTTCTCAACTGTGTAAAATCATTTGAGACCAAAATTCTCTTTGTTTACCAGAAATAAACTCTTGCATGTAGGAAGACACTGATCCTGGGGTTTAACTCCGTTTCTGAAGGGAAATTCAGACCAGTGTTCTCTTGCATGGAACACACTCTGTTTTAACGCAAGAAGCAAGCTCTTCTTTCCAGAGTCTCCAATACAGCAAGAACCATATTCTTGTCCTGAAGAAAAGGCCTGAGTTTCCTACTCATACGGACCATATGTAGTTCAACTCTGCTTATGAAACTGATACAAACCACAGCTCCTCTTACATAAAGGCTCTTTAGGTAATAGTCAGAATCGCGTAGGGCTAACTGTATAAAATCATTTGAGCCCAAAATTCACTGGATTTACCAGAAATGAACTCTTGCTTGTAGGAACACACAGATCGTGGGGTTTAACAGCAATTCAGAAGGGATATTCAGATGAGTGACCTCATCCATGAAACACACGCTCTTTTAACGCAAGAAGCAAGCTCTTCTTTCCAGCGTCTCCAATACAGCAAGAACCATGAGCATGCCCAGAAAAAAGAACAGGGCTTCCTGATTATACGGATCATATGAATTTCAACTCTGCTTATGAAACTGATACAAACCTCAGCTCCACTTACATAAAGGCTCTTTAGATAATAGTGAGAATCGCGATGGGTTTCTGAACTGTGTAAAATCACTAGACCCCAAAATTCTCTTTGTTTACCAGAAATGAACTCTTGCTTGTAGGAAGACACAGATCATGGGGTTTAACTCCATCTCTGAATGAAATTCAGAGCGCTGTTTTCATCGATGAAAAACACTCTGTTTTAACGCAGGAAGCAAGCTCTTCTCCTAGCGTCTCCAACACAGCAAGTACCATGAGCATATCCTAAAAAAAAGAACTGTGTTTCCTACTCATACAGATTATATCAAGTTCAACTCTTTTATGAAACTGATACAAACCACAGCTCCACTTACATAAATGCTCTTTAGTTAATAGTGAGAATCGCGATGGGTTTCTGAACTGTGTAAAATCATTTGAGGCAAAAATTCTCTTTGTTTACCAGAAATGAGCTCTTGCTTGTAGGAAGACACAAATCCTGGGGTTTAACTCTGTTTATGATGGGAAATTCAGACCAGTGTTCTCATTCATGGATCATACTCTGTTTTAACACAAGAAGCAAGCTCTTCTTTCCAGCGTCTACAATACAGCAAGTACCGTGACCATGCCCTGAAAAAAAGAACTGTGTTTCCTAATCATACAGATAATATGTAGTTAAACTCTGCATATGTAACTGATACAACCACGGCTCCAGTTACATAAATGCTCTTTAGTTACTAGTGAGAATCGCGTTGTGTTCTTGAACTGTGTAAAATCATTTGAGCCCAAAATTACTTGGGTTTACCAATAATGAACTCTTGCTTGTAGGAAGACACAGATCCTGGGGTTTAACTCCGATTCTGAAGGGAAATTCAGACCAGTGTTCTCATCCATGGAACACCCTCTGTTTTAACGCAAGAAGCAAGCTCTTCTTTCAAGAATCTCCAATACAGCAAGAACCATGAGTATGCCCTGAAAAAAAGCACTGAGTTTCCTAATCATACGGACCATATGCAGTTCAACTCTGCTTATGAAACTGATACAAACCACAGCTCCTTTCACATAAAGGCTCTTTAGTTAATAGAGACAATCGAATTGGGTTTTCAACTGTTTAAAATCTTTTGAGCCGAAAATTCACTTGGTTTACCAGAAATGAGCTCTTGCTTGTTGGAAGACACAGATCCTGTGGTTTAACTCCGTTTCTGAAGGGAACTTCAGACCAGGGTTCTCATCCATGGAACACACTCTGTTTTAACGCAAGAAGCAAGCTCTTCTTTCCAGCGTCTCCAATACATCAATAACCATGAGCATGCCCAGAAAAAAGAACAGGGCTTCCTACTCATAAGGACCATATCAAGTTCAACTCTGCTTATGAAACTGATACAAACCACAGCTCCACTTACATAAATGCTCTTTAGTTAATAGTGAGAATCGCCTTCGGGTTTCTTAACTGTGTAAAATCATTTGATGCCAAAACTCACTGTGTTTACCAGAAATAAACTCTTAATTGTAGGAAGACACAGATCCTGGGGTTTAACTCCGTTTCTGAAGGGAAATTCAGACCAGTGTTCTCATCCATGGAACACGCTCTGTTTTAACGCAAGAAGCAAGCTCTTCTTTCCAGCGTCTCCAATACAGCAAGAACCATGAGCATGCCCAGATTAAAAGAACTGAGCTTCCTATTCATACGGACCATATGAAGTTCAACTCTGCTTTTGAAACTGATACAAACCACAAGTCCTCTCACATAAATGCCCTTTAGTTAATCGTGGGAATCGCGATGGGTTTCTGAACCGAGTACAATCACTTGAGCCCAAAATACTCTTTGATTACCAGAAATGAACTCTTGCTTGTAGGAAGACAGATATCCTGGGGTTTAACTCCATTTCTGAAGGGAAATGCAGACCAGTGTTCTTATCCATGGAAAACACTCTCTTTTAACCCAAGAAACAAGCTCTTCTTTCCAGCCTCTCCAATACAGCATGAACCATGAGAATGCCCAGAAAAAAAGAACTGTGTTTCCTTCTCATATGGACCATATGTAGTTTAAGTCTGCTTATGAAACTGATACAAAACACATCTTCTCTTATATACATGCTCTTTAGCTAACAGAGAGAATCGCAATGGGTTCCTGAACTGTGTAAAAGCACTTGAGCCCAAAATTCTCTTTGTTTACCAGAAATGAGCTCTTGCTTTTAGGAAGACACAGATCCTGGGGTTTAACTCAGTTTCTGAAGGTAAATTCAGACCAGGGTTCTCATCCATGGAACACACGCTGTTTTAATGCAAGAAGCAAGCTCTTCTTTCTTGCATGTCCAATACAGCAAGGTCCATGAGCATGCCCTGAAAAAAAGAACTGTCTTTCCTACTCATACGGACCATATGTAAAGGAACTCTACTTATGAAACTGATACAAACCAGAGGTCCTCTTACATAAATGCTCTTTAGTAAATAGTGAGAATATAGTTGGGTTTCTGAACTGTGTAAAATCATTTGAGCCTAACATTTACTTGGTTTACCAGAAATGAACTATTGCTTGTAGGAAGACACAGAACCTGTGGTTTAACTCCATTTCTGTGGGAAATTCAGACCAGGGATCTCATCCATGGAACACACTCTGTTTTAAGGCAAGACCCAAGGTCTTCTTTCCAGGGTTTCAAATACAGCAAGAATCTCTAGCATGCCCTCAAAAAAAGAACTGTGTTTCCTACTCATAGGGACCATATGTAAATCCACTCTGCTTATGAAACTGATACAAACCTCAACTATACTTACATAAATGTCTTTAGTAAATAGTGAGAATCTCGTTGGGTTCTTGAACTGTGTAGAATCATTTGAGCCCAAAATTCCCTTGGTTTACCAGAAATGAACACTTGCTTGTAGGAAGACACAGATCATGTGGTTTAACTCCGTTTCTGAAGGGAAATTCAGACCAGTGTTCTCATCCATGAAACACACTCTGTTTTCACACAAGAATCAAGCTCTTCTTTCAAGCGTCTCCAATATAGCAAGAAAAATGAGCATGCAAAGAAAAAAAGAACTGTGTTTCCTATTCATACCGACCACACGAGGTTCAACTCAGCTTATGAAACTGATACAAACCACAGCTCTTTCACATAGATGCTCTTTAGTTAATAGTGAGAATCGCGATGGTTTTCTGAACTGTGTAAAATCATTTGAGCCAAAAATTCTCTTTGTTTACCAGAAATGAAATCTTGCTGGTAGGAAGACCCAGATCCTGGGGTTTAACTCTGTTTCTGAAGGTAAATTCAGACCAGTGTTCTCATCCATGAAACTCACCCTGTTTTAATGCAAGAAGCAAGCTCTTCTTGGCAGCGTCTCAAATACAGCAAGTACCATGAGCATGCCCTGAAAAAATGAACTGTGTTTCCTACTCATACAGACCATATGTAATTCAAGTCTGCATATGCAACTGATACAAACCACAGCTACACTTACATAAATGACCTTTAGTTAAAAGTGAGAATAGCATTAGGTCTTGAACGGTGTAAAATCATTTGATCCCAAAATTGACTTGGTTTACCAGAAATGATCACTTGCTTGTAGGAAGACACAGATCCTTTGGTTTAACTCCGTTTCTGAAGGGAAATTCAGACCAGTGTTTTCATCCATGGACCAAACTCCTTTTTAACCTAAGAAGCAAGATCTTCTTTCCAGCGTGTCCAATACAGCAAGAACCATATTCATGCCCTGAAAAAAAGAACTGTGTTTCCTACTCATACGGACCATATGTGGTTCAACTCTGCTTATGAAACTGATACATACCACAGATCCTCTTACATAAATGATCTTTAGTTAATAGTGAGAATCACGTTGGGTTCGTGAACTGGGAAAAATCATTTGAGCCCAAAATTAGTAGGGATTACCAGAAATGAACCCTTGTTTGTAGAAAGACACAGATCCTGGGGTAAAACTCCGTTTCTGAAGGGAAGTTCAGACCAGAGTTCTCATCCCTGAAACACACTCTGTTTTAATGCAAGAAGCAAGTTCTTCTATGCAGCGTCTCCAATACAGCAAGAACCATGAGAATGCCCAGAAAAAAAGAACTGTGTGTCCTTCTCATATGAACCATATGTGAAATGACTCTGCTTATGAAACTGATACAAACCAGAGCTCATCTTACATAAATGCTCTTTAGTAAATAGTGAGTATCTAGTTGGGTTTCTGAACTGTGTAAAATCATTTGAGCCCAAAATTCTCTTTGTTTACCAGAAATGAATTGTGGCTTGTAGGAAGACACAGAACCTGGGGTTTAACTCCGTTTCTGAAGGTAAATTCAACCCAGGGTTCTCACCCAAGGAACACACTCTGTTTTGACGCAAGCATCAAGCTCCTCTTTCTAGCGTCTCCAATAGAGCAAGTACCATGAGCATGCCCGGAAAAAAATAACTGTGGTTCCTACTCATACTGACCATATGTAATTCAAGTCTGCATATGCAACTGAAACCACAGCTCCACTTACATAAATGCTCTTTAGTTAACAATGAGAATAGCGTTGGGTCTTGAATTGTGTAAAATCATTTGAGCCCAAAATTGACTTGGTTTACAAGAAATGAACTCTTGCTTGTATGAAGACATAGATCCTGTGGTTTAACTCCGTGTCTGAAGGGAAATTCAGACAAGTGTTCTCATCCATGGAACCCACTCTGTTTTAATGCAAGAAACAAGCTCTACTCTCCCTCGTCTCCAGTACAGCAAGTACCATGAGCATGTCGTGAAAAAAAGAACTGTTCTTCCTACTCATACGGACCATACACAGTTCATCTCTGCATATGAAACTGATACAAACCACAGCTCCATTTTCTTAAAGGCTCTTTAGTTAATAGTGAAATCGCGTTGGGTTCTTGAACTGTGTAAAATCATTTGAGCCCAAAATTGATTTGGTTTACCAGAAATGAACTCTTGCTTGTAGGAAGACACAGATCCTGTGGTTTAACTCCGTTTCTGTGGGAAATTCAGACCAGGGATCTCATCCATGGAACACACTCTGTTTTAAGGCAAGAACCAAGCTCTTATTTCCAGCGTCTCCAATACACCAAGAACCATGAGCATGCCCTCAAAAAAAGAACTGTGTTTCCTTCTCATAGGGACCATATGTAAATCCACGCTGCTTATGAAACTGATACAAACAACAGCTCCACTTACATAAATGCTGTTTAGTAAGTAGTGAGAATCACGTTGGGTTCTTGAACTGTGTAAAATCATTTGAGCGCAAAATTCACTTGGTTTACCAGAAATGAACTCTTGCATTTAGGAAGACACAGATCATGTGGTTTGACTCCGTTTCTGAACAGAAATTAAGAACAGTGTTCTCATTCATGAAACACACTCTGTTTTCAAGCAAGAAGCCAGCTCTTCTTTCAAGCGTCTCCTATACAGCAAGAACCATGAGCATGCCCAGAAAAAAAAATAAATGACTGTGTTTCCTACTCATACGGACCATACGTAGTTCATCTCTGCTTCTGAAACTGATACAAACCACAAGTCCTGTTACATAAATGCTCTTTAGTTAATAGTGAGAATCACGATGGGTTTTTGAACTGCGTAAAATCACTTGAGCCCCAAATTCACTGGGTTTACCAGAAATGAACTCTTGATTGTCGGAAGACCCAGAACCTGGGGTTTAACTCTGTTTCTGAAGGGAAATTCAGACCAATGTTCTTATCCATGAAACACACTGTGATTTAATGCAAGAAGCAAGCTCTTTAATCTACCGTCTCCAATACAGCAAGTACAACGGGCATGCCCTGAAAAAAAGAACTGTGTTTCCTATTCATACTGACCATATATAATTCAAGTCTGCATATGCAACTGATACAAACCACAGTTCCACTTACATAAATGCTCTTTAGTTAACAGTGAGAATAGCGTTGGGACTTGAACTGTGAAAATCATTAGAGCCCAAAATTGACTTGGTTTACCAGAAATGAACCCTTGCCTGTATGAAGACACAGATCCTGTGGTTTAAATCCATGTGTGAAGGGAAATTCAGACCAGTGTTCTCATCCATGGAACACACTCTGTTTTAAGGCAAGAACTAAGCTCTTCTTTACAGCGTCTAAAATACAGCAAGACAATGATCATGCCCTCAAAAAAAAGAACTGTGTTTCCTTCTCATAGGGACCATATGTAAATCCACTCTGCTTATGAAACTGATACAAACATCAGATCCACTTACATAAATGCTCTTTAGTAAATAGTGAGAATCGCGTTGGGTTCTAGAACTGTGTAAAATCATTTGAGCCCAAAATTCACTTGGTTTAACAGAAATGAACTCTTGTTTTTAGGAACACAGATCCTGTGGTTTGACTCCGTTTCTAAAGAAATTAAGACCAGTTTTCTCAACCATGAAACACACTCTGTTTGCAGGCAAGAAGCAAGCTCTTCTTTTATGTGTCTCCTATAGAGCAAGAACCATGAACATGCCCAGAAAAAAAGAACCGTGTTTCCTACTCATAGGGACCATATGTAAATCCAGTCTGCTTATGAAACTGATACAAACCACAGCTCCACTTACATAAGAGCTCTTTAGAAAATAGTGAGAATCGTGATGGGTTCTTGAACTGTGTAAAATCATTTGAGCACAAAATTCACTTGGTTTACCAGAAATGAACTCTGGCTTTTAAAAAGACACAGATCCTGTGGTTTGACTCCATTTCTGAAGGGAATTTAAGACCAGTGTTCTCATGCATGAAACACACTCTGTTTTCAAGCAAGAAGCAATCTCTTCTTTCAAGCGTCTCTTATACAGAAAGAACCATGAGCATGAACTGAAAAAAATAACCGTGTTTCCTACTCATACGGACCACATGTAATTCTAGTGTGCATATGCAACTGATACAAACCACAGCCCCTTTTACATAAATGCTCTTTAGTTAATAGTGAGAATCGCTATGGGTTTTTGAACTGTGTAAAATCACTTGAGACCAAAATTCACTTGGTTTACCAGAAATGAACTCTTGCTTTTAGGAAGACAAAGATCCTGTGGTTTAACTTCGTTTCTGACGGGAAATTAAGACCAGTGTTCTCTTCCATGAAACACACTCTGTTTTAACGCAAGAAGCAAGCAAGTCTTTCCAGCTTCTCCAATATATCAATAACCGTGAGCATGCCCAGAAAAAATGAAATATGATTCCTACTCATACGGACCATACATAGTTCACCTGTGGTTATGAAACTGATACAAACCACAGCTCCTCTTACATAAAGGCTCTTTAGTTAATAGTGAGAATCGCGATGGGTTTTTGAACTATGTAAAATCATTTGAGCCCCAAATTCACTTGGTTTACCAGAAATGAACTCTTGCTTGTAGGAAGACACAGATCCTGTGGTTTAACTCCGTTTCTGAGGGGAAATTCAGACCAGGGTTCTCATCCATGGAACACACTCTGATTTAACGCAAGAAGCAAACTCTTCTTTCCAGCCTCTCCAATACAGCAAGTACCACTAGCATGCCTGAAAAAAAGAACTGGTTTTCCTACTCATACGGACCATACGTAGTTCAACTCTGCTTATGAAACTGATACAAACCACAGCGCCTCTTTCATAAAAGCTTTTTAGTTAATAGTGAGAATCGCGATGGGTTCTTGAACAGTGTAAAATCATTTGAGCAAAAATTTCACTTGGTATAAAAGAAATGAACTCCTGCTTGTAGGAGGACACAGATCCTGTGGTTTAACTCCTTTTCTAAAGGTAAATTCAGACCAGTGATCTCATCCTTGTCACCCACTCTGTTTAAGCACAAGAAGCAAGCTCTACTTTCCAGCATCTCCAATACAGCAAGAACGAAGAGCATGCCCAGAAAAAAAGAACTGTGTTTCCTCCTCATACGTACCATATATAAATCAACTCAGCTTATGAAACTGATGCAAACCAGAGCTCCTCTTATATAAATGCTCTTTAGTAAATAGTGAGAATCTAGTTGGGTTTCTGAACTGTGTAAAATCATTTGAGCCCAAAATTCTCTTTGTTTACCTGAAGTGAACTCTGGCTTGTAGGAAGACACAGAACCTGGGGTTTAACTCCGTTTCTGAAGGTAAATTCAGACCTGGGTTCTCATCCATGGAGCACACTCTGTTTTAACGCAACAAGCAAGCTCTTCTTTCCAGCACATCCAATACAGCAAGTTCCATGAGAATGCCCTGAAAAAAAGAACTGTGTTTCCTTCTCATAAGGACCATATGTAAATTAACTCTACTTAGGACACTGATACAAAACAGAGCTCATCTTACATAAATGCTCTTTACTAATAAGTGAGAATCTAGTTGGATTTCTGAACTGTGTAAAATCATTTGAGCCCAAAATTATCTTTGTTTACCACAAATGAACTCTGGCTTGTAGGAAGACACAGATCCTGGGGTTAAACTCCGTTTCTTAAGGGAAATTCAGACCAGGGTTCTCATCCATGTAACACACTGTGATTTCACGCAAGAAGCAAGCTCTTTTTTCTAGCGTCTCCAATACAGCAAATACCACGAGCATGCCCTGAAAAAAAGAACTGTGTTTCCTACTCATACTGACCATATGTAATTCAAGTCTGCATATTCAACTAATACAAACCACAGCTCAACTTACATAAATGCTCTTTAGTTAACAATGAGAATAGCGTTGGGTCTTGAACTGTGTAAAATCACTTGAGACCAATATTCACTGGGTTTTCCAGAAATGAACTCTTGCTTGTAGGAAGACACAGATCCTGGGGTTTAACTCCGTTGCTGAAGGGATATTCTGACCAGTGTTCTCATCCATGAAACACACTCTGTTTTTACGCAAGAAGCAAGCTCTTCTTTCCAGCATCTCCAATACAGAAAGAACCATGATAATGCCCAGAAAAAACCAACTGTGTTTCCTATTCATACAGATCATATGCAGTTTAACTCTGCTTATGAGACTGATACAAACCCCAGCTCCACTTACATAAATGCTCTTTAATTAATAGTGGGAAGCGAGATGGGTTCTTGAACTATGTAAAATCATTTGAGCCCAAAATTCACTTGGTTTACCAGAAAAGAACTCTTGCTTGTAGGAAGACACAGATCCTGAGGTTTAACTCCGTTTCTGGGGGGAAATTCAGACCAGGGTTCTCATCCATGGAACACACTCTGATTTAACGCAGGAAGCAACCTCTTCTTTCCAGCGTCTCCAATACAGCAAGTACCACTAGCATGCCTGAAAAAAAAGAACTGTTTTTCCTAATCATATGGACCATATGAAGTTCAAATCAGGAAACGCAACTGATACAAACAACAGCTCCACTTACATAAATGCTCTTTAGTTAATAGTGACAATTGCCTTGGGTTCTTTAACAATGTAAAATCATTTGAGCCTAAAATTGACTTGGTTTAACAGAAATGAACTCTTGCTTGCAGGAATACACAGATCCTGTGGTTTAACTCCGTTTCTAAAGGTAAATTCAGACCAGGGTTCTCAACCATGGAACACACTCTCTTTTAACGCAAGAAGCAAGCTCTTCTTTTATGTGTCTCCTATAGAGCAAGAACCATGAACATGCCCAGAAAAAAAGAACCGTGTTTCCTACTCATAGGGACCATATGTAAATCCAGTCTGCTTATGAAACTGATACAAACCACAGCTCCACTTACATAAGAGCTCTTTAGAAAATAGTGAGAATCGTGATGGGTTCTTGAACTGTGTAAAATCATTTGAGCACAAAATTCACTTGGTTTACCAGAAATGAACTCTGGCTTTTAAAAAGACACAGATCCGGTGGTTTGACTCCATTTCTGAAGGGAATTTAAGACCAGTGTTCTCATGCATGAAACACACTCTGTTTTCAAGCAAGAAGCAATCTCTTCTTTCAAGCGTCTCTTATACAGAAAGAACCATGAGCATGAACTGAAAAAAATAACCGTGTTTCCTACTCATACGGACCACATGTAATTCTAGTGTGCATATGCAACTGATACAAACCACAGCCCCTTTTACATAAGTGCTCTTTAGTTAATAGTGAGAATCGCTATGGGTTTTTGAACTGTGTAAAATCACTTGAGACCAAAATTCACTTGGTTTACCAGAAATGAACTCTTGCTTGTAGGAAGACACAGATCCTGTGGTTTAACTCCGTTTCTGAGGGGAAATTCAGAACAGGGTTCTCATCCATGGAACACACTCTGATTTAACGCAAGAAGCAATCTCTTCTTTCCAGCGTCTCCAATACAGCAAGTACCACTAGCATGCCTGAAAAAAAAGAACTGTTTTTCCTAATCATATGGACCATATGAAGTTCAAATCAGGAAACGCAACTGATACAAACAACAGCTCCACTTACATAAATGCTCTTTAGTTAATAGTGACAATTGCCTTGGGTTCTTTAACAATGTAAAATCATTTGAGCCTAAAATTGACTTCGTTTAACAGAAATGAACTCTTGCTTGTAGGAATACACAGATCCTGTGGTTTAACTCCGTTTCTAAAGGTAAATTCAGACCAGGGTTCTCAACCATGGAACACACTCTCTTTTAACGCAAGAAGCAAGCTCTTCTTTCCAGCGTCTCCAATACAGCAAGAACCATGAGCATGCCCTCAAAAAAAGAACTGTGTTTCCTCCTCACACTGACCATATATAAATCAATTCATTTTATGAAACTGTTGCAAACTAGAGCTCCTATTACAAAAATGCTCTTTATTAAATAGTTAGAAATGTGATGGGTTCTTGAACTGTGTAAATTCATTTGAGCCCAAATTTCATATGGTATACCAGAAATGAACTCTTGTTTGTAGGAAGACACAGATCCTGTGGTTTAACTCCGTTTCTGAAGGTAAATTCAGACCAGGGTTCTCATCCATTGAACACTCTCTGTTTTAACGCAAGAAGCAATCTCTTCTTTCCAGCGTCTCCAATACATCAAGAACCATGAGCATGCCCTCAAAAAAAGAACTGTGTTTCATCCTCATACGGACCATATATAAATCAACTCTGCTTATGCAACTGATACAAACCAGACCTCATCTTACATAAATCCTTTTTAGTAAATAGTGAGAATCTAGTTTGGGTTTCTGAACTGTGTAAAATCATTTGAGTCCAAAATTCTCTTTGTTTACCAGAAATGAACCCTGGCTTGTAGGAAGACACGGATCCTGTGGTATAACTGCTTGTCTGAAGGGAAATTCAGACCGGTGTTCTCATCCACGGAACCCACTCTGTTTTAATGCAAGAAGCAAGCTCGTCTTTCCAGCGTCTCCAATACAGCAATAACCATGACCATGAACAGAAAAAAAGAACTTTGTTTCCTACTCATACGCACCATACATAATTCAACTCTGGTTATGAAGCTGATACAAACCACAGCTACACTTACATAAATGCTCTTTAGTTAATAGTGAGAACTGCGATGGGTTTTTGAACTGTCTAAAATCACTTGAGCCCAAAATTCACTGGGTTTTCCAGAAATGAACTCTTGCTTGTAGGAAGACACAGATCCTGGGGTTTAACTCCGTTTCTGAAGGGAAATTCAGACCAGTGTTCTCATCCATGAAACACAATCTGTTTTACGCAAAAAGCAAGCTCTTCTTTCCAGCGTCTCCAATATAGCAAGAACCATGAGCATGCCCCGAAAAAAAGAACTGTGTTTCCTCCTCATACGGACCATATATAAAACAACTCAGCTTATGAAACTGATAGAAACCAGAGCCTATCTTACATAAATGCTCTTTAGTAAATAGTTAGAATCTTGTTGGCTTTCTGAACTGTGTAAAATCATTTGTCACCAAAATTCTCTTTGTTTACCAGAAATGATCTCTGCCTTGAGGGAAGACCCAGAACCTGGGGTTCACTATGTTTCTGAAGGGAAATTTAGACCAGTGTTCTCATCCATGTAACTCACTGTGACTTAACGCAAGAAGAAAGCTCTTCTTTCTAGCGTGTCCAATACAGCAAGTACCACGAGCATGCCCTGAAAAAAAGAACTCTGTTTCCTACTCATATGGACCATACATAGTTCAACTCTGGTTATGAAACTGATACAAACTACAGCTCTTCTTATATAAATACTCTTTAGTTAATAGTGAGAATCGCGATGGGTTTTGGAACTGTGTAAAATCACTTGAGCCTAAAATTCACTGGGTTTTCCAGAAATGAACTCTTGTTTGTAGGAAGACACAGAACCTGGGGTTTAACTCCGTTTCTGAAGGGAAATTCAGACCAGTGTTCTCATCCATGAAACACACTCTGGTTTTACGCAAGAAGCAAGCTCTTCTTTCCAGCGTCTCCAATACAGCAAGAACCATGAGCATGCCCAGAAAAAAGAACTGTGTTTCCTCCTCATACGGACCATATATAAATCAACTCAGCTTATGAAACTGATACAAACCAGAGCTCATCTTACATAAATGCTCTTTAGTAAATAGTGAGAATCTAGTTGGGTTTCTGAACTGTGTAAAATCATTTGAGCCCAAAATTGACTTGGTTTACCAGAAATGAACTCTTGCTTGTACGAAAACACAGATCCTGTGGTTGAACTTCGTCTCTGAATGGAAATTAAGAGCAGTGTTCTCATCATGGAACCCACTCTTTTTTAACGCAAGAAGCAAGCTCTACTTTCCCGTGTCTCCAATACAGCAAGTACCATGAGCATGCCCTGAAAAATAGAACTGTGCTTCCTACTCATACGGACCATATGTAGTTCATCTCTGCTTATGAAACTGATAGAAACCACAGCTCCACTTTCATAAAGAGTCTTTAGTTAATAGTGAGAATCATGTTGGGTTCTTGAACTGTGTAAAATCATTTGAGCCCAAAATTCACTGGGTTTACCAGAAATGAACTCTTGCTTATAGGAAGAAACAGATCCTGGTGTTTAACTCCGTTTCTGTGGGAAATTCAGACCAGGGATCCCAGCCATGGAACACACTCTGTTTTAAGGAAAGAACCAAGCTCTTCTTTCCAGCGTCTCCAATACAGCAAGAACCATGAGCATGCCCTCAAAAAAAGAACTGTGTTTCCTCCTCATACGGACCATATGTAAACCAACTCAGCTTATGAAACTGATACAAACAAGAGCTCCTCTTACATAAATGCTCTTTAGTAAATAGTGAGAATCTATTTTGGGTTTCTGAACTGTGTAAAATCACTTGAGCCCAAAATTCACTGGGTTTTCCAGAAATGAACTCTTGTTTGTAGTTAGACACAATTCCTGGGGTTTAACTCCATTTCTGAAGGGAAATTCAGACCCGTGTTCTCATCCATGGAACCCACTCTGTTTTAACGCAAGAAGCAAGCTCTACTTTCCTGCGTCTCCAATACAGCAAGTACCATGAGCATGCCCTGAAAAAAACAACTGTGCTTCTTACTCATACAGACCATACGTAGTTCATCTCTGCTTATGAAACTGATAGAAACCACAGCTCCACTTTCATAAAGGCTCTTTAGTTAATAGTGAGAATCGCATTGGGTTCTTGAACTGTGTAAAATCATTTGAGCCCAAAATTCACTGGGTTTAACAGAAATGAACTCTTGCTTGTAGGAATACACAGATCCTGTGGTTTAACTCCATTTCTGTAGGAAATTCAGACCTGGGGCCTCATCCATGGAACACACTCCGTTTTAAGGCAAGAACCAAGCTTTTCTTTCCAACGTCTCAAATACAGCAAGAACCATGAGCATGCCCAGAAAAAAGAACTGTGTTTCCTCCTCATACAGACAATATATAAATCAACTCAGCTTATGAAACTGATACAAACCAGAGCTCATCTTACATAAATGCTCTTTAGTAAATAGTGAGAATCTAGTTGGGTTTCTGAACTGTGTAAATTCATTTGAGCCCAAAATTCGCTTTGTTTACCAGAAATGATCTCTGGCTTGTAGGAAGACACAGAACGTGGGGTTTAACTCCATTTCTGAAGAGAAATTCAGACCAGTGTTCTCCTCCATGTAACTCACTGTGATTTAACGCGAGAAGCAAGCTCTTCTTTCTAGCGTGTCCAATACAGCAAGTACCACGAGCATGCCCTGAAAAAAAGAACTGTGTTTCCTACTCATACTGACCATATGTAATCCAAGTCTGTATATGCAACTGATACAAACCACAGCTCCAATTACATAAATGCTCTTTAGTTAACAATGAGAATAGCGTTGGGTATGGAACTGTATAAAATCATTTGAGCCCAAAATTGACTTGGTTTACCAGTAATGAACTCTTGCTTTTAGGAAGACACAGATCCTGTGGTTTGTATCCGTTTCTGAAGGGATATTAAGACCAGTGTCCTCATCCAAGAAACACACTCTGTTTTCAGGCAAGAAGCAAGCTCT
The DNA here is from genome assembly GCA_949786405.1 of Onychomys arenicola. Taxonomy (NCBI): domain Eukaryota; kingdom Metazoa; phylum Chordata; class Mammalia; order Rodentia; family Cricetidae; genus Onychomys; species Onychomys arenicola. Next base: position 3,408,050 of record CATKUM010000040.1, on the reverse strand, counting down.
ACTGTCCAGCGTCTCCAATAAAGCAATAACCATGAGCATGCCCAGAAAAAAGAACTGTGTTTCCTACTCATACGGATCATACATAGTTCAACTCTGGTTATGAAACTGATACAAACTACAGCTCTTCTTACATAAATGCTCTTTAGTTAATAGTGAGAATCGCGATGGGTTTTTGAACTGTGTAAAATCACTTGAGCCCAAAATTCACTGGGTTTTCCAGAAATGAACTCTTGCTTGTAGGAAGACAAAGATCCTGGGGTTTAACTCCGTTTCTGAAGGGAAATTCAGACCAGTGTTCTCATCCATGAAACACACTCTGGTTTTACGCAAGAAACAAGCTCTTCTATCCAGCGTCTCCAATACATAAAGAACCATGAGCAAGCCCAGAGAAAAAGAACTGTGTTTCCTCCTCATACGGACCATACATAGATCAACTCAGCTTATGAAACTGATACAAACCAGAGCTCATCTTACATAAATGCTCTTTAGTAAATAGTGAGAATCTAGTTGGGTTTCTGAACTGTGTAAAATCATTTGAGCCCAAAATTGACTTGGTTTACCAGAAATGAACTCTTGCTTGTATGAAAACACATATCCTGTGGTTGAACTTCGTCTCTGAATGGAAATTCAGAGCAGTGTTCTCATCATGGAACCCACTCTGTTTTAACGCAAGAAGCAAGCTCTACTTTCCCGTGTCTCCAATACAGCAAGTACCATGACCATGCCCTGAAAAAAAGAACTGTGCTTCCTACTCATACGGACCATATGTAGTTCATCTCTGCTTATGAAACTGATAGAAACCAGAGCTCCACTTTCATTAAGAGTCTTTAGTTAATAGTGAGAATCATGTTGGGTTCTTGAACTGTGTAAAATCACTTGAGCCCAAAATTCACTGGGTTTTCCAGAAATGAACTCTTGCTTGTAGTTAGACACAATTCCTGGGGTTTAACTCCGTTTCTGAAGGGAAATTCAGACCAGTGTTCTCATCCATGGAACCCACTCTGTTTTAACGCAAGAAGCAAGCTCTACTTTCCTGCGTCTCCAATACAGCTAGTACCATGAGCATGTCCTGAAAAAAAACAACTGTGCTTCTTACTCATACAGACCATACGTAGTTCATCTCTGCTTATGAAACTGATAGAAACCACAGCTCCACTTTCATAAAGGCTCTTTAGTTAATAGTGAGAATCGCATTGGGTTCTTGAAATGTGTAAAATCATTTGAGCCCAAAATTCACTGGGTTTAACAGAAATGAACTCTTGCTTGTAGGAATACACAGATCCTGTGGTTTAACTCCATTTCTGTACGAAATTCAGACCTGGGACCTCATCCATGGAACACACTCCGTTTTAAGGCAAGAACCAAGCTCTTCTTTCCAGCGTCTCCAATACAGCAAGAACAATGACCATGCCCTCAAAAAAAGAACTGTGTTTCCTTCTCATAGGGACCATATGTAAATCCACTCTGATTATGAAACTGATACAAACCACAGATCCACTTACATAAATGCTCTTTAGTAAATAGTGAGAATCACGTTGTATTCTTGAACTGTATAAAATCATTTGAGAAAAAAAAATTCACATGGTTTTCCAGAAATGAACTCTTGCTTTTAGGAAGACACATATCCTGTTTTTTAACTCTGTTTCTGAAGAGAAATTAAGACCAGTGTTCTCATCCATGAAACACACTCTGTTTTAACGCAAGAATCAAGCTCTCTTTCCAGCGTCTCCAATACAGCAATAACCATGAGCATGCCCAGAAAAAAAGAACTGTCCTTCCTAATAATAGGGACCATATGTAAATCCACCCTGATTATGAAACTGATACAACCCACAGCTCCAATTACATAATTTCTCTTTAGTAAGTAGTGAGAATCACGTTGGGTTCTTGAACTGTGTAAAATCATTTGAGCCCAAAATTCACTTGGTTTACCAGAAATGAACTCTTGCTTTTAGGAAGACAGGGATCCTGTGGTTTAACTCTGTTTCTGAAGAGAAATTGAGACCAGTGTTCTCATCCATGAAACACACTCTGTTTTAATGCAAGAAGCAAGCTTGTCTTTCCAGCGTCTCCAATACAGCAATAACCATGAGCATGCCAAGAAAATAAGAACTGTGTTTCCTCCTCATACGGACCATATATAAATCAACTCAGCTTATGAAACGGATAGAAACCAGAGCCCATCTTACATAAATGCCCTTTAGTAAATAGTTAGAATCTAGTTGGCTTTCTGAACTGTGTAAAATCATTTGTCCCCAAAATTCTCTTTGTTTACCAGAAAGGATATCTGGCTTGTAGGAAGACACAGAACCTGGGGTTCAACTCTGTTTCTGAAGGGAAATTTAGACCAGTGTTCTCATCCATGTAACTCACTGTGATTTAAGTCAAGAAGCTAGCTCTTCTTTCTAGCGTCTCCAATACAGCAAGTACCACGATCATGCCCTGAAAAAAAAGAACTGGGTTTCCTACTCATACTGTCCATATGTAATTCAAGTCTGCATATGGAACTAATACAAAGAACAGCTCCACTTACATAAATGCTGTTTAGTAAATAGTGAGAATCGCATTGGGTTCTTGAAATGTGTAAAATCATTTGAGCCCAAAATTCACTTGTTTTACCAGAAATGAACTCTTGCTTTTAGGAAGACACGGATCCTGTGGTTTAACTCCGTTTCTGAAGAGAAATCAAGACCAGTGTTCTCATCCATGAAACAGACTCTGTTTTAACGCAAGAAGCAAGCTCTACTTTCCCGCGTCTCCAATATAGCAAGTACCATGAGCATGCCCTGAAAAAAACAACTGTGCTTCCTACTCATACGGACCATATGTAGTTCATCTCTGCTTATGAAACTGATAGAAACCACAGCTCCACTTTCATAAAGAGTCTTTAGTTAATAGTGAGAATCATGTTGGGTTCTTGAACTGTGTAAAATCATTTGAGCCCAAAATTCACTGGGTTTACCAGAAATGAACTCTTGCTTATAGGAAGAAACAGATCCTGGTGTTTAACTCCGTTTCTGTGGGAAATTCAGACCAGGGATCCCAGCCATGGAACACACTCTGTTTTAAGGAAAGAACCAAGCTCTTCTTTCCAGCGTCTCCAATACAGCAAGAACCATGAGCATGCCCTCAAAAAAAGAACTGTGTTTCCTCCTCATACGGACCATATGTAAACCAACTCAGCTTATGAAACTGATACAAACAAGAGCTCCTCTTACATAAATGCTCTTTCGTAAATAGTGAGAATCTATTTTGGGTTTCTGAACTGTGTAAAATCACTTGAGCCCAAAATTCACTGGGTTTTCCAGAAATGACCTCTTGCTTGTAGTTAGACACAATTCCTGGGGTTTAACTCCGTTTCTGAAGGGAAATTCAGACCCGTGTTCTCATCCATGGAACCCGCTCTGTTTTAACGCAAGAAGCAAGCTCTACTTTCCTGCGTCTCCAATACAGCAAGTACCATGAGCATGCCCTGAAAAAAACAACTGTGCTTCTTACTCATACAGACCATACGTAGTTCATCTCTGCTTATGAAACTGATAGAAACCACAGCTCCACTTTCATAAAGGCTCTTTAGTTAATAGTGAGAATCGCATTGGGTTCTTGAACTGTGTAAAATCATTTGAGCCCGAAATTCACTGGCTTTAACAGAAATGAACTCTTGCTTGTAGGAATACACAGATCCTGTGGTTTAACTCCATTTCTGTAGGAAATTCAGACCTGGGACCTCATCCATGGAACACACTCCGTTTTAAGGCAAGAACAAAGCTCTTCTTTCCAGCGTCTCCAATACAGCAAGAACAATGAGCATGCCCTCAAAAAAAGAACTGTGTTTCCTTCTCATAGGGACCATATGTAAATCCACTCTGATTATGAAACTGATACAAACAACAGATCCACTTACATAAATGCTCTTTAGTAAATAGTGAGAATCACGTTGGGTTCTTGAACTGTATAAAATCATTTGAGAAAAAAAAATTCACATGGTTTTCCAGAAATGAACTCTTGATTTTAGGAAGACACATATCCTGTGGTTTGACTCCATTTCTGAAGGGATATTAAGACCAGTGTTCTCATCCATGAAAGACACTCTGTTTTCAGGCAAGAAGCATGCTCTTCTTTCAAGCGTCTCCTATACAGCAAGAACCATGAGCATGCCCAGAAAAAAAGAACAGTCCTTCCTAATAATAGGGACCATATGTAAATCCACCCTGATTATGAAACTGATACAACCCACAGCTCCAATTACATAATTTCTCTTTAGTAAGTAGTGAGAATCACATTGGGTTCTTGAACTGTGTAAAATCATTTGAGCCCAAAATTCACTTGGTTTACCAGAAATGAACTCTTGCTTTTAGGAAGACAGGGATCCTGTGGTTTAACTCCGTTTCTGAAGAGAAATTGAGACCAGTGTTCTCATCCATGAAACACACTCTGTTTTAATGCAAGAAGCAAGCTCGTCTTTCCAGCGTCTCCAATACAGCAATAACCATGAGCATGCCAAGAAAAAAAGAACTGTGTTTCCTCCTCATACGGACCATATATAAATCAACTCAGCTTATGAAACGGATAGAAACCAGAGCCCATCTTACATAAATGCCCTTTAGTAAATAGTTAGAATCTAGTTGGCTTTCTGAACTGTGTAAAATCATTTGTCCCCAAAATTCTCTTTGTTTACCAGAAAGGATATCTGGCTTGTAGGAAGACACAGAACCTGGGGTTCAACTCTGTTTCTGAAGGGAAATTTAGACCAGTGTTCTCATCCATGTAACTCACTGTGATTTAAGGCAAGAAGCAAGCTCTTCTTTCTAGCGTCTCCAATACAGCAAGTACCACGATCATGCCCTGAAAAAAAAGAACTGGGTTTCCTACTCATACTGTCCATATGTAATTCAAGTCTGCATATGGAACTAATACAAAGAACAGCTCCACTTACATAAATGCTGTTTAGTAAATAGTGAGAATCGCATTGGGTTCTTGAAATGTGTAAAATCATTTGAGCCCAAAATTCACTTGTTTTACCAGAAATGAACTCTTGCTTTTAGGAAGACACGGATCCTGTGGTTTAACTCCGTTTCTGAAGAGAAATCAAGACCAGTGTTCTCATCCATGAAACAGACTCTGTTTTAACGCAAGAAGCAAGCTCGTCTTTCCAGAGTCTCCAATAGAGCAATAACCATGAGCATGCCCAGAAAAAAAAACTTTGTTTCCTACTCATACGGACCATACATAGTTCAACTCTAGTTATGAAACTGACACAAACTACAGCTCTTCTTACATAAATGCTCTTTAGTTAATAGTGAGAATCGCGATGGGTTTTTGAACTGTCTGAAATCACTTGAGCCCAAAATTCACTGGGTTTTCCAGGAATGAACTCTTGCTTGTAGGAAGACACAGATCCTGGTGTATAACTCCGTAACTGAAGGGAAATTCAGACCAGTGTTCTCATCCATGAAACACACTCTGGTTTTACACAAGAAGCAAGCTCTTCTTTCCAGCGTCTCCAATACAGCAAGAACCATGAGCATGCCCAGAAAAAAAGAACTGTGTTTCCTCCTCATACGGACCATATATCAATAAACTCAGCTTATGAAACTGATACAAACCAGAGCTCATCTTACATAAATGCTCTTTAGTAAATAGTGAGAATCTAGTTGGGGTTCTGAACTGTGTAAAATCATTTGAGCCCAAAATTCGCTTTGTTTACCAGAAATGATCTCTGGCTTGTAGGAATACACAGATCCTGTGGTTTAACTCCATTTCTGTAGGAAATTCAGACCTGGGATCTCATCCATGGAACACACTCTGTTTTAAGGCAAGAACCAAGCTCTTCTTTCCAGCGTCTCCAATACAGCAAGAACAATGAGAATGGCCTCAAAAAAAGAACGGTGTTTCCTTCTCATAGGGACCATATGTAAATCCACTCTGCTTATGCAACTGATACAAACCACAGATCCACTTACATAAATGCTCTTTAGTAAATAGGGAGAATCACGTTGGGTTCTTGAACTGTGTAAATCTTTTGAGCGCAAAATTCACTTGGTTTACCAGAAATCAAGTCTTGCTTTTAGGAAGACACAGATCCTGTGGTTTAACTCCGTTTCTGAGAGAAATTAAGACCAGTGTTCTCATCCATGAAACACACTCTGTTTTACGCAAGAAGCAAGCTCTTCTTTCCAGCGTCTCCAATACAGCAATAACCATGAGCATGCCCAGAAAAAAAGAACTTTGTTTCCTACTCATAGGGACCATAGATAGTTCAACTCTAGTTATGAAACTGACACAAACTACATCTCTTCTTACATAAATGCTCTTTAGTTAATAGTGAGAATCGCGATGGGTTTTTGAACTGTGTAAAATCACTTGAGCCCAAAATTCACTGGGTTTTCCAGAAATGAACCCTTGCTTGTAGGAAGACACAGATCCTGGTGTAGAACTCCGTTTCTGAAGGGAAATTCAGACCAGGGTTCTCATCCATGGAACTCTCTGTTTTAACGCAAGAAGCAGCTCTTCTTTGCAGCGTCTCCAATACAGCAAGAACCATGAGCATGCCCTCAAAAGAAGAACTGTGTTTCCTCCTCATAAGGACCATATATAAATCAACTCAGCTTATGAAACTGTTGCAAACTAGAGCTCCTCTTACATAAATGCTCTTTAGTAAATAGTTAGAATTGTGTTGGGTTCTTGAACGGTGTAAAATCATTTGAGCCCAAAATTCATATGGTATACCAGAAATGAACTCTTGTTGATAGGAAGACACAGATCCTGTGGTTTAACTCCGTTTCTGAAGGTAAATTCATACCAGGGTTCTCATCCATTGAACACTCTCTGTTTTAACGCAAGAAGCAACCTCTTCTTTCCAGCGTCTCCAATACATCAGGAACCATGAGCATGCCCTCAAAAAAAGAACTGTGTTTCCTCCTCATACGGACCATATATAAATCAACTCTGCTTATGCAACTGATACAAACCAGACCTCATCTTACATAAATCCTTTTTAGTAAATAGTGAGAATCTAGTTTGGGTTTCTGAACTGTGTAAAATCATTTTAGTCCAAAATTCTCTTTGTTTACCAGAAATGAACCCTGGCTTGTAGGAAGACACGGATCCTGTGGTATAACTGCTTGTCTGAAGGGAAATTCAGACCGGTGTTCTCATCAATGGAACCCACTCTGTTTTAATGCAAGAAGCAAGCTCGTCTTTCCAGCGTGTCCAATACAGCAATAACCATGAGCATGAACAGAAAAAAAGAACTGTGTTTCCTACTCATACTGACCATATGTAATTCAAGTCTGCCTATGCAACTCATACAAAGCACAGCTCCACTTACATAAATGCTCTTAACTTAACAGTGAGAATAGCGTTGGGTCTTGAACTGTATAAAATCATTTGAGCCCAAAATTGACTTGGTTTACCGGAAATGAACTCTTGCTTGAATTAAGACACTGATCCTGTGGTTTAACTCCGTTTCTGACGGGATATTCAGACCAGTGTTCTCATCCATGAAACACACTGTGTTTTAAGGCAAGAAGCCAGCTCTTCTTTCCAGTGTCTCCAATACAGCAAGAACCATGAGCATGCCCTCAAAAAAAGAACTGTGTTTCCTCCTCATACGGACCATACATAAATCAACTCTGCTTATGAAACTGATACAAACCACAGCTCCATTTACATAAATGCTCCTTAGTAAATAGTGAGAATCTATTTTGGTTTTCTGTACTTTGTAAAATCATTTGAGCCCAAAATTCTCTTTGTTTCCCAGAAATGAACTCAGGCTTGTAGGAAGACACAGATCATGGGATTTAACTCCGTTTCTGAAGGGATATTCAGACCAGTGTTCTCATCCATGAAACACACTCTGTTTTTTCGCAAGAAGCAAGCTCTTCTTTCCAGCATCTCCGATACAGAAAGAACAATGAGAATACCCAGAAAAAAAGAACTGTGTGTCCTACTCATACGGACCATATGTAGTTCAACTTTGCTTATGAAACTGATACAAACCACAGCGCCTCTTACATAAAGGCTTTTTAGTTAATAGTGAGAATCGTGATGGGTTCTTGAACAGTGTAAAATCATTTGAGAAAAATTTCACTTGGTATAAAAGAAATGAACTACTGCTTGTAGGAGGACACAGACCCTGTGGTTTAACTCCGTTTCTAAAGGTAAATTCAGACCAGTGATCTCATCCTTGTCACCCACTCTGTTTAAGCAAAGAAGCAAGCTCAACATTCCAGCATCTCCAATACAGCAAGAACCATGACCATGCCCAGAAAAAAAGAACTGTGTTTCCTCCTCATACGGACCATATATAAATCAACTCAGCTTATGAAACTGATGCAATCCAGAGCTCCTCTTACATAAATGCTCTTTAGTAAATAGTGAGAATTGTGTTGGGTTCTTGAACTGTTTAAAATCATTTGAGCCCTAAATTCAATTTGTTTTCTGGAAATGAACTCTGGCTTGTAGGAAGACACAGATCCTGTGGTTTAACTCCGTTTCTGAAGGTAAATTCAGACCAGGGTTCTCATCCATGGAACACACTCTGTTTTAACGCAAGAAGCAAGCTCTTCTCATCACCATCTCAGATACAGCAAGTACCATGAGCATGCCCTGAAAAAAAGAACTGTGTTTCCTACTCATACGGACCATATGTAAATCAACTCTACTTATGAAACTGATACAAACCAGAGCTCATCTTACGTAAATGCTCTTTCGTAAATAGTGAGAAGCTAGTTGGGTTTCTGAACTGTGTAAAATCATTTGAGCCCAAAATTCTCTTTGTTTACCACAAATGAACTCTGGCTTGTAGGAAGACACAGAACATGAGGTTAAACTCCGTTTCTTAAGGTAAATTCAGACCAGGGTTCTCATCCATGTAACACACTGTGATTTCACGCAAGAAGCAAGCTCTTCTTTCTAGCATCTCCAATACAGCAAGTACCACGAGCATGCCCTGAAAAAAAGAACTGTGTTTCCTACTCATACTGACTATATGTAATTCAAGTCTGCATATTCAACAAATACAAACCACAGCTCAACTTACATAAATGCTCTTTAGTTAACAATGAGAATAGCGTTGGGTCTTGAACTGTGTAAAATCACTTGAGACCAAAATTCACAGGGTTTTCGAGAAATGAACTCTTGCTTGTAGGAAGACACACATCACGGCGTTTAACTCCGTATCTAAAGGGATATTCAGACCAGTGTCCTCATCCATGAAACACACTCTGCTTTTACGCAAGAAGCATGCTCTTCTTTCCAGCATCTCCAATACAGAAAAAACCATGAGAATGACCAGAAAAAAAGAACTGTGTTTCCTATTCATACATGTCATATGCAGTTTAACTCTGCTTATGAGACTGATACAAACCACAGCTCCACTTACATAAATGCTCTTTAGTTAATAGTGGGAATCGAGATGGGTTCTTGAACTATGTAAAATCATTTGAGCCCAAAATTCACTTGGTTTACCAGAAATGAACTCTTGCTTGTAGGAAGACACAGATCCTGTGGTTTAACTCCGTTTCTGAGGGGAAATTCAGAACAGGGTTCTCATCCATGGAACACACTCTGATTTAACGCAAGAAGCAATCTCTTCTTTCCAGCGTCTCCAATACAGCAAGTACCACTAGCATGCCTGAAAAAAAGAACTATTTTTCCTAATCATACGGACCATATGAAGATCAAGTCTGCATACGCAACTGATACAAACCACAGCTCCACTTAAATAAATGCTTTTTAGTTAATAGTGACATTTGCCTTGGGTTCTTTAACTGTGTAAAATCATTTGATCCCAAAATTGACTTGGTTTACCAGAAATGAACTCTTTTTTGTGGGAAGGCACAGATCCTGTGGTTTATCTCCTTTTCTGAAGGGAAATTCAGACCAGTGTTCTCATCCATGGCACCCACTCTGTTTTAACACAAGAAGCAAGCTCTACTTTCCAGCATCTCCAATACAGCAAGAACGATGAACATGACCAGAAAAAAAGAACTGTGTGTCCTACTCATACGGACCATACGTAGTTCAACTCTGCTTATGAAACTGATACAAACCACAGCGCCTCTTACATAAAGGCTTTTCAGTTAATAGTGAGAATCGCGATGGGTTCTTGAACAGTGTAAAATCATTTGAGCCCAAATTTCATATGGTTTACCAGAAATGAACTCTTTTTTGTATGAAGACACAGATCCTGTGGTTTAACTCCGTTACTGAAGGTAAATTTAGACCAGGGTTCTCATCCATTGAACACTCTCTGTTTTAACGCAAGAAGCAAGCTCTTCTTTCCAGCGGATCCAATAGAGCAAGATCCATGAGCATGCCCTCAAAAAAAGAACTGTGTGTCCTCCTCATACGGACCATATATAAATCAACTCTGCTTATGAAACTGATACAAACCAGAGCTCATCTTACATAAATGCTTTTTAGTAAATAATGAGAATCTAGTTTGGGTTTCTGAACTGTGTAAAATCATTTGAGTCCAAAATTCACTTGGTTTACCAGAAATGAACCCTGGCTTGTAGGAAGACACGAAAACTGTGGAATAACTTCTTGTCTGAAGGCAAATTCAGACCGGTGTTCTCATCCATGGAACCCACTCTGTTTTAATGCAAGAAGCAAGCTCGTCTTTCCAGTGTCTCAAATACAGCAATAACCATGAGCATGAAGAGAAAAAAAGAACTTTGTTTCCTACTCATACAGACCATACATAGTTCAACTCTGGTTATGAACCTGATACAATCCACAGCTCCACTTACATAAATGTTCTTTAGTTAATAGTGAGAATCGCGATGGGTTTTTGAACAGTGTAAAATCACTTGAGCCCAAAATTCACTGGGTTTTCCAGAAATGAACTCTTGTTTGTAGGAAGACACAGATACTGGAGTTTAACTCCGTTTCGGAAGGGAAATTCAGACCAGTGTTCTCATCCATGAAACACACTCTGTTTTACCCAAGAAGCAAGCTCTTCTTTCCAGCGTCTCCAATACAGCAAGAACCATGAGCATGCCCAGAAAAAAAGAACTGTGTTTCTTCCTCATACGGACCATATATAAATCAAGTCAGCTTATGAAACTGATACAAACCAGAGCCCATCTTAAATAAATGCTCTTTAGTATATAGTTAGAATCTAGTTGGCTTTCTTAACTGTGTAAAATCATTTGAGCCGAAAATTCTCTTTGTTTACTAGAAATGATCTCTGGCTTGTAGGAAGACCCAGAACCTGCGGTTCAACTCTGTTTCTGAAGGGAAATTTAGACCAGTGTTCTCATCCATGTAACTCATTGTGATTTAACGCAAGAAGCAAGCTCTTCCTTCTAGCGTCTCCAATACAGCAAGTACCACGAGCATGCCTTGAAAAAAAGAACTGTGTTTCCTACTCATACTGACCATATGTAATACAACTCTGCCTATGCAACTGATACAAAGCACAGCTCCACTTACATAAATGCTCTTAACTTAACAGTGAGAACAGCGTTGTGTCTTGAACTGTATAAAATCATTTGAGCCCAAAATTGACTTGGTTTACCGGAAATGAACTCTTGCTTGTATTAAGACACAGATACTGTGGATTAACTCCGTGTCTGAAAGGAATTTCAGACCAGTGTTCTCATCCATGGAACCCACTCTGTTTTAACGCAAGAAGCAAGCTCTACTTTCCCGTGTCTCCAATACTGCAAGTACCAGGAGCATCCACCGAAAAAAGAACTGTGTTTCCTTCTTATAGGGACCATATGTAAATCCACTCTGCTTATGAAACTGATACAAACCACAGCTCCACTTACGTAAATGCGGTTTAGTAAATAGTGAGAATCGTTTTGGGTTCTTTAACTGTGTAAAATCATTTGAGCCCAAAATTCACTTGGTTTACCAGAAATGAACTCTTGCTTTTGGGAAGACATGGATCCTGTTGTTTGTCTCCGTGTCTGAAGGGATATTCAGACCAGTGTTCTCATTCATGAAACACACTCTGTTTTCAGGCAAGAAGCAAGCTCTTCTTTCCAGCGTCTCCAATACAGCAATAACCACGAGAATGCCCAGAAAAAAAGAACTGTGTTTCTTACTCATACGGATCATACATATTTCAACTCTCGTTATGAAACTGATACAAACCACAGCTCCTCTTACATAAATGCTCTTTAGTTAATAGTGAGAATCGCCATGGGTTTTTGAACTGTGTAAAATCACTTGAGCCCAAAATTCACTGGGTTTTCCAGAAATGAACTCTTGGTTGTTTGAAGACACAGATCCTGTGGTTTAACTCCGTGTCTGAAGGGAAATTCAGACCAGTGTTCTCATCCATGAAACACACTCTGTTTTAACGCAAGAAGCAAGCTCTTCTTTCCAGCGTCTCCAATACAGCAAGAACCATGAGCATACCCTCAAAAAAAGAACTGTGTTTCCTCCTCATACGGACCATACATAAATCAACTCTGCTTATGAAACTGATACAAACCAGAGCTCCTCTTACATAAATGCTCTTTAGTAAATAATGAGAATCTATTTTGGGTTTCTGAACTGTGTAAAATCATTTGAGCCCAAAATTCTCTTTGTTTACCAGAAATGAACTCTTGCTTGTAGAAAAGCACATAACTTGGGGTTTAACTCCATGTCTGAAGGGAAATTAAGACCAGTGTTTTCTTCCATGGTACCCACTCTGTTTTAACGCAAGAAGCAAGCTCTACTTTCCAGCATCTCCAATAGAGCAAGAACCATGAACATGCCCAGAAAAAAAGAACTGTGTTTCCTAACTCATATAGACCATATGTAAATCCACTCTGCTTATGAAACTGATGCAAACCAGAGCTCCACTTACATAAATGCTCCTTAGTAAATAGTGAGAATCGCTTTGGGTTCTTGAACTGTGTAAAATCATTTGAGCCCAAAATTCACTTGGTTTACCAGAAATGAACTCTTGCTTTTAGGAAGAAAAAGATCCTCTGGTTTAACTCCGTTTCTGAAGGGAAATTAAGACCAGTGTTCTCTTACTTGAAACATACTCTGTTTTAACGCAAGAAGCAAGCATGTCTTTCCAGCATCTCCAATACAGCAAGAACCATGACCATGCCAAGAAAAAAAGAACTGTGTTTCCTCCTCATACGGACCATATATAAATCAACTCAGCTTATGAAACTGATGCAATCCAGAGCTCCTCTTACATAAATGCTCTTTAGTAAATAGTGAGAATTGTGTTGGGTTCTTGAACTGTTTAAAATCATTTGAGCCCTAAATTCAATTTGTTTTCCGCAAATGAACTCTGGCTTGTAGGAAGACACAGATCCTGTGGTTTAACTCCGTTTCTGAATGTAAATTCAGACCAGGGATCTAATCCATGGAACACACTCTGTTTTAACGCAAGAAGCAAGCTCTTCTCATCACTATCTCCAATACAGCAAGTACCATGAGCATGCCCTGAAAAAAAGAACTGTGTTTCCTACTCATACGGACCATATGTAAATCAACTCTACTTATGAAACTGATACAAACCAGAGCTCATCTTACTTAAATGCTCTTTAGTAAATAGTGAGAATCTAGTTGGGTTTCTGAACTGTGTAAAATCATTTGAGCCCAAAATTCTCTTTGTTTACCACAAATGAACTCTGGCTCGTAGGAAGACACAGAACATGGGGTTAAACTCCGTTTCTTAAGGTAAATTCAGACCAGGGTTCTCATCCATGTAACACACTGTGATTTCACGCAAGAAGCAACCTCTTCTTTCTAGCGTCTCCAATACAGCAAGTACCATGAGCATGCCCTGAAAAAAAGAACTGTGTTTCCTACTCATACTGACTATATGTAATTCAAGTCTGCATATTCAACTAATACAAAACACAGCTCAACTTACATAAATGCTCTTTAGTTAACAATGAGAATAGCGTTGGGTCTTGAACTGTGTAAAATCACTTGAGACCAAAATTCACAGGGTTTTCCAGAAATGAACTCTTGCTTTTAGGATGACAAAGATCCTGTGGTTTAACTCCGTTTCTGAAGGGAAATTAAGACCAGTGTTCTATTCCATGAAACACACTCTGTTTTAACGCAAGAAGCAAGCATGTCTTTCCAGCATCTCCAAAACATCAATAACCATGAGCATGCCCAGAAAAAAGAAATGTGATTCCTTCTCGTACGGACCATACATAGTTCACCTGTGGTTATGAAACTGATACAAACCACAGCTCCTCTTACATAAAGGCTCTTTAGTTAATAGTGAGAATTGCGATGGGTTTTTGAACTGTGTAAAATCACTTGAGACCCAAATTCACTAGGTTTTCCAGAAATGAACCTTTGCTTGTAGGAAGACACAGATCCTGGGGTTTAACTCCGTTTCTGAAGGGATATTCAGACCAGTGTTCTCATCCATGAAACACACTCTGTTTTTTCGCAAGAAGCAAGCTCTTCTTTCCAGCATCTCCGATACAGAAAGAACCATGAGAAAGCCCAGAAAAAAAGAACTGTGTTTCCTATTCATACTGATCATATGCAGTTTAACTCTGCTTATGAGTCTGATACAAACCACAGCTCCACTTACATAAATGCTCTTTGGTTAATAGTGGGATTCGAGATGGGTTCTTGAACTGTGTAAAATCATTTGAGCCAAAAATTCACTTGGTTTAACAGAAATGAACTCTTGCTTTTAGGAAGACACAAATCCTGTGGTTTGACTCCGTTTCTGAGGAAATTAACACCAGTTTTCTCATCCATGAAACACACTCTGTTTGCAGGCAAGAAGCAAGCTCTTCTTTTAAGTGTCTCCTATACAGCAAGAACCATGAGCATGCCCAGAAAAAAAGAACCGTGTTTCCTACTCATAGGGACCATTTGTATATCCACTCTGCTTATGAAACTGATACAAACCACAGCTCCTTTTACATATATGCTCTTTAGTTAATAGTGCGAATCACGATGGGTTTTTGAACTGTGTAAAATCACTTGAGCCCAAAATTCACTGGGTTTACCAGAAATGAACTCTTGCTTGTAGGAAGACACAGATCCTGGTGTTTAACTCCGTTTCTGAAGGGAAATTCAGACCAGTGATCTCATCCATGAAACACACTCTGTTTTAACGCAAGAAGCAAGGTCTTCTTTCCAGCGCCTCCAATACAGCAAGAACCATGAGCATGCCCTCAATAAAAGAACTGTGTTTCCTCCTCATACGGACCATACATAAATCAACTCTGCTTATGAAACTGATAAAAGCCAGAGCTCCTCTTACATAAATGCTCTTTAGTAAATAGTGAGAATCTATTTTGGGTTTCTGAACTGTGTAAAATCATTTGAGCCCAAAAATCTCTTTGTTTACCAGAAATGAACTCTGGCTTGTAGGAAGACACAGAACCTGGGGTTTTACTCCTTGTCTGAAGGGAAATTCAGACCAGTGTTTCATCCATGCAACCCACTCTGTTTTAAGGCAAGAAGCAAGCTCTACTTTCCAGCATCTCCAATAGAGCAAGAACCATGAACATGCCCAGAAAAAAAGAACTGAGTTTCCTAATTCATATGGACCATAGTAAATCCACTCTGCTTATGAAACTGATGCAAAACACAGCTCCACTTATAAATGCTGCTTAGTAAATAGTGAGAATCGCTTTGGGTTCTTGAACTGTATAAAATCATTTGAGCCCAAAATTCACTTGGTTTACCAGAAATGAACTCTTGCTTTTAGGAAGACAAAGATCCTGTGGTTTAACTCCGTTTCTGAAGGGAAATTAAGACCAGTGTTCTCTTCCATGAAACACACTCTGTTTTAACACAAGAAGCAAGCATGTCTTTCCAGCATCTCCAATACATCAATAACCATGAGCATGCCCAGAAAAAAAGAAATGTGATTCCTACTCATATGGACCATACATAGTTCACCTGTGGTTATGAAACTGATACAAACCACAGCTCCTCTTACATAAAGGCTCTTTAGTTAATAGTGAGAATCGCGATGGGTTCTTGAACTGTATAAAATCATTTGAGCCCAAAATTGACTTGGTTTACCGGAAATGAACTCTTGCTTGTATGAAGACACAGATCCTGTGGTTTAACTCCGTGTCTGAAGAGAAATTCAGACCAGTGTTCTCATCCATGGAACCCACTCTGTTTTAATGCAAGAAGCAAGTTCTACTTTCCCGCGTCTCCAATACAGCAAGAACCACGAGCATCCCCTGAAAAAAAGAACTGTGTTTCCTTCTCATAGGGACATATGTAAATCCACTCTGCTTATGAAACTGATACAAACCACAGCTCCACTTACATAAATGCTGTTTAGTAAATAGTGAGAATCGCGTTGGGTTCTTGAACTGTGTAAAATCATTTGAGCCCAAAATTCACTTGGTGTACCAGAAATGAACTCTTGCTTTTAGGAAGACACGGATCCTGTGGTTTGTCTCCGTGTCTGAAGGCATATTAAGATCCGTGTTCTCATCCATGAAACACACTCTGTTTTCAGGCAAGAAGCAAGCTCTTCTTTCCAGCGTCTCCAATACAGCAATAAGCACGAGCATGCCCAGAAAAAAAGAACTGTGTTTCTTACTCATACAGACCATACATAGTTCAACTCTCGTTATGAAACTGATACAAACCACAGCTCTTCTTACATAAAGGCTCTTTAGTTAATAGTGAGAATCGCGATGGGTTTTTGAACTGTGTAAAATCACTTGAGCCCAAAATTAACTGGGTTTTCCAGAAATGAACACTTGCTTATAGGAAGACACAATTCCTGGGATTTAACTCCGTTTCTGAAGGGAAATTAAGACCAGAGTTCTCATCCATGAAACACACTCTGTTTTCAAGCAAGAAGCAAGCTCTTCTTTCAAGCATTTTCTATACAGCAAGAACCATGAGCATGCCCAGAAAAAAAGAACTGTGTTTCCTACTCATACGGACCATACGTAGTTCAACTCTACTTATGAAACTGATACAAACAAGAGCTCCTCTTACATAAATGCTCTTTAGTAAATAGTGAGAATCTAGTTTGGGATTCTGAACTGTGTAAAATCATTAGAGCCCAAAATTTACTGGGTTTACCAGAATTGACCTCTTGCTAGTAGGAAGACACAGATCCTGTGGTTTAACTCCGTTTCTGTGGGAAATTCAGACCATGGATCTCATCCATGGAACACACTCTGTTTTAAGGCAAGAACCAAGCTCTTCTTTCCAGGGTCTCCAATACAGTAAGAACCATGAGCATGCCCTCAAATAAAGAACTGTGTTTCCTTCTCATAGGGACAATATGTAAATCCACTCTGCTTATGAAACTGATACAAACCACAGACCCACTTACATAAATGCTCTTTAGTAAATAGTGAGAATCACGTTGGGTTCTTGAACTGTGTAAAATCATTTGAGCCCAAAATTCACTTGGTTTACCAGAAATGAACTCTTGCTTTTAGGAAGACACAGATCCTGTTTTTTAACTCCGTTTCTGAAGGGAAATTAAGACCAGTGTTCTCATCCATGAAACACACTCTGTTTTCAAGCAAGAGGCAAGCTCTTCTTTCAAGCGTCTCCTATACAGCAAGAACCATGAGCATGCCCTCAAAAAAGGAACTGTGTTTCCTCCTCATACAGACCATATGTAAATCAACTCAGCTTATGAAACTGATACAAACCAGAGCTCCTCTTACATAAATGCTCTTTAGTAAGTAGTGAGAATCTAGTTGGATTTCTGAACTGTGTAAAATCATTTGAGCCCAAAATTCTCTTTGTTAACAGAAATGAACTCTGGCTAGTAAGAAGACACAGATCCTGTGGTTTAACTCCGTGTCTGAAGGGAAATTCAGACCAGTGTTCTCATCCATGGAACCCACTCACTTTTAATGCAAGAAGCAAGCTCTACTTTCGCGTGTCTCCAATACAGCAAGTACCATGAGCATGCCCTGAAAAAAAGAACTGTGTTTCCTACTCAGACGGACCATACCTAGTTCATCTCTGCTTATGAAACTGATACAAACCACAGCTCCACTTTCATAAAGGCTCTTTAGTTAATAGTGAGAATCGCGTTGTGTTCTTTAACTGTGTAATATCATTAGAGCCCAAAATTCATTGGGTTTACCAGAAATGAACACTTGCTTGTAGGAAAACACAGATCTGTGGTTTAACTCCGATTCCGTGGTAAATTCAGACCAGGTATCTCATCCATGGAACACACTCTGTTTTAAGGCAACAACCAAGCTCTTCTTACGTTTCTGAAGGGAAATTAAGACCAGTGTTCTCATCCATGAATCACACTCTGTTTTCAGGCAAGAAGCAAGCTCTTCTTTCAAGATTCTCCTACACAGGCAGAACCATGAGCATGCCCAGAAAAAAATAACTGTCTTTCCTACTAAAAGGGACCTTATGTAAATACACTCTGCTTGTGAAACTGATACAAACAACAGTTCCACTTACATAAATGCTCTTTAGTAAATAGTGAGAATCACGTTGGGTTCTTGAACTGTGTAAAATCATGTGAGCCCAAAATTCACTTGGTATACCAGAAATGATCTCTTGCTTTTAGGAAGACACAGATCCTGTGGTTTGACTCCGTTTCTGAAGTGAAATTAAGACCAGTGTCTCATCCATGAATCACACTCTGTTTTCAGGCAAGAAACAAGCTCTTCTTTCAAGAGTCTCCTACAAAGACAGAACGATGAGCATGCCCAGAAAAAAAGAACTCTCTTTCCTACTAAAAGGGACCATATGTAAATCCAGTCTGCTTATGAAACTGATACAAACCACAGATCCACTTACATAAATGCTCTTTATTAAATAGTGAGTATCACGTTGGTTTCTTGAACTGTGTAAAATCATTTGAGCCCAAAATTCACTTGGTATACCAGAAATGATCTCTTGCTTTTAGGAAGACACAGATCCTGTGGTTTTACTCTGTTTCTGAAGGGAAATTAAGACCAGTGTTCTCATCCATGAAACACACTCTGTTTTCAGGCAAGAAGCAAGCTCTTCTTTCAAGCATCTCCTATAAATGCAGAGCCATGAGCATGCCCAGAGAAAAAGAACTGTCTTTCCTACTAAAAGGGACCATATGTAAATCCACTCTGCTTATGAAACTGATACAAACCTCAGCTCCAATTACATAAATGCTCTTAAGTAAGTAGTGAGAATCACGTTTGGTTCTTGAACTGTGTAAAATCATTTGAGTGCAAAATTCACTTGGTTTACCAGAAATAAACTCTTGCTTTTAGGAAGACACAGGTCCTGTGGTTTAACTCCGTTTCTGTGGGAAATTCAGACCAGGGATCTCATCCATGGAACACACTCTGTTTTAAGGCAAGAACCAAGCTCTTCTTTCCAGGGTCTCCAATAGAGTAAGAACCATGAGCATGCCATCAAAAAAAGAACTGTGTTTCCTGCTCATAGGGACCATATTTAAATCAACTCAGCTTATGAAACTGGTACTAACCAGAGCTCCTATTATATCAATCCTCTTTAGTAAATAGTGAGAATTGTGTTGGGTTCTTGAACTTTGTAAAATCATTTGAGCCCAAAATTCACTTTGTTTACCAGAAATGAACTCTTGCGTGTAGGAAGGCACAGAACCTGGGATTTAACTCCTTGTCTGAAGGGAAATTCAGACCAGTGTTCTCATCCATGGAACCCACTCTGTTTTAACGCAAGAAGCAAGCTCTACTTTCCAGCATCTCCAATAGAGCAAGAACCATGAACATGCCCAGAAAAAAAGAACTGTGTTTCCTAACTCATATGGAACATACGTAAATCCACTCTGCTTATGAAACTGATGCAAACCACAGCTCCACTTACATAAATGCTCCTTAGTAAATAGTGAGAATCGCTTTGGGTTCTTGAACTGTGTAAAATCATTTGAGCCCAAAATTCACTTGGTTTACCAGAAATGAACTCTTGCTTTTAGGAAGACAAAGATCCTGTGGTTTAACTCCGTTTCTGAAGGGAAATTAAGACCAGTGTTCTATTCCTTGAAACACACTCTGTTTTAACGCAAGAAGCAAGCATGTCTTTCCAGCATCTCCAATACATCAATAACCATGAGCATGCCCAGAAAAAAAGAAGTGTGATTCCTTCTCATACGGACCATACATAGTTCACCTGTGGTTATGAAACTGATACAAACCACAGCTCCTCTTACATAAAGGATCTTTAGTTAATAGTGAGAATCGCGATGGGTTTTTGAACTGTGTAAAATCACTTGAGCCCAAAATTCACTGGGTTTACCAGAAATGAACTCTTGCTGTAGGAAGACCCAGATCCTGGGGTTTAACTCCGTTTCTGAAGGGAAATTCAGACCAGTGTTCTAATCCATGAAACACACTCTGTTTTAACGCAAGAAGCAAGGTCATCTTTCCAGCGTCTCCAGTACAGAAAGAACCATGAGAACGCCCAGAAAAAAAGAACTCTGTTTCCTACTTATACAGATCATATGCAGTTCAACTCTGATTATGAAAATGATACAAACCACAGCTCCACTTACATAAATGCTCTTTAGTTAATAGTGAGAATTGCGGTGGGTTCTTGAACTGTGAAAATCATTTGAGCCCAAAAATACACTTGATTTACCAGAAATGAACTCTTGCTTGTAGGAAAACACAGATCCTGTTGTTTAACTCCGTTTCTGATGGTAAATTCAGACCAGGGTTCTCATCCATGGAACACACTGTGATAACGCAAGAAGCAAGCTCTTCTTTCTAACATCTCCAATACTGCAAGTACCACGAGCATGCCGAGAAAAAAAGAACTGTGTTTCCTACTCATACTGACCATATGTAATTCAAGTCTGCATATGCAACTGGTACAAACCACAGCTCCACTTACATAAATGATCTTTAGTTAACAGTGAGAATAGTGTTGGGTCTTGAATTGTGTAAAATCATTTGAGCCCAAAATTCACTTGGTTTACCCGAAATGAACTCTTGCTTGTAGGAAGTCACAGATGCTGTGGTTTAACTCCGTTTCTGAAGGGAAATTCAGACCAGTGTTCTCATCCATGAAACACACTCTGTTTTAACGCAAGAAGCAAGCTCTTCTTTCCAGCGTCTCCAATACAGCAAGAACCATGAGCATGCCCTCAAAAAAAGAACTGTGTTTCCTCCTCATATGGACCATACATAAATCAACTATGCTTATGAAACTGATACAAACCAGAGCTCCTCTTACATAAATGCTCTTTAGTAAATAGTGAGAATCTATTTTGGGTTTCTGAACTGTGTAAAATCATTTGAGCCCAAAATTCTCTTTGTTTACCAGAAATGAACTCTGGCTTGTAGGAAGACACAGAACCTGGGGTTTAACTCCTTGTCTGAAGGGACATTCAGACCAGTGTTCTCATCCATGCAACCCACTCTGATTTAAGGCAAGAAGCAAGCTCTACTTTCCAGCATCTCCAATAGAGCAAGAACCATGAACATGCCCAGAAAAAAAGAACTGTGTTTCCTAACTCATATGGACCATATATAAATCCACTCAGCTTATGAAACTGATGCAAAACACAGCTCCACTTACATAAATGCTCCTTAGTAAATAGTGAGAATCACTTTGGGTTCTTGAACTGTGTAAAATCATTTGAGCCCAAAATTCACTTGGTTTACCAGAAATGAACTCTTGCTTTTAGGAAGACAAAGATCCTGTGGTTTAACTCCGTTTCTGAAGGGAAATTAAGACCAGTATTCCCTTCCATGAAACACACTCTGTTTTAACGCAAGAAGCAAGCATGTCTTTCCAGCATCTCCAAAACATCAATAACCATGAGCATGCCCAGAAAAAAGGAAATGTGATTCCCACTCATACGAACCATACATAGTTCACCTGTGGTTATGAAACTGATACAAACCACAGCTCCTCTTACATAAAGGCTCTTTAGTTAATAGTGAGAATCGCGATGGGTTTTTGAACTGTGTAAAATTACTTGCGACCAAAATTCACTGGGTTTTCCAGAAATGAACTCTTGCTTGTTGGAAGACACAGATCCTGGCGTTTAACTCCATTTCTGAAGGGATATTCAGACCAGTGTTCTCATCCATGAAACACACTCAGTTTTTACGCAAGAAGCAAGCTCTTCTTTCCAGCATCTCCAATACAGAAAAAACCATGAGAATGCCCAGAAAAAAGAACTGTGTTTCCTATTCATACATATCATATGCAGTTTAACTCTGCTTATGAGACTGATACAAACCACAGCTCCACTTACATAAATGCTCTTTAGTTAATAGCGGGAATTGAGATGGGTTCTTGAACTATGTAAAATCATTTGAGCCCAAAATTCACTTGGTTTAACAGAAATGAACTCTTGGTGTAGGAAGACACAGATCCTGTGGTTTAACTCCGTTTCTTAAGGGAAATTCAGACCAGTGTTCACATCCATAGAAACCACTCTGTTTTAACGCAAGATCAAGCTCTTCTTTCAACCGTCTACAATACAGCAAGTTCCATGATCATGCCCTGAAAAAAAGAACTGTGTTTCCTACTCATAGGGACCATATGTAATTCAAGTCTGCATATGCAACTGATACAAACGATAGCTCCAATTACATAAATGACCTATAGTTAAAAGTGAGAATAGCGTTGTGTCTTGAACTGTGTAAAATCATTTGATCCCAAAATTGACTTGGTTTACCAGAAATGAACTATTGCTTGTGGGAAGGCAAAGATCCTGTGGTTTAACTCCGTTTCTGAAGGGAAATTCAGACCAGTGTTCTCATCCATGGCACCCACTCTGTTTAAACACAAGAAGCAAGCTCTACTTTCCAGCATCTCCAATACAGCAAGAACGATGAACATGCCCAGAAAAAAGAACTGTGTGTCCTACTCATACGGACCATACGTAGTTCAACTCTGCTTATGAAACTGATAAAAACCACAGCGCCTCTTACATAAAGGCTTTTCAGTTAATAGTGAGAATCGCGATGGGTTCTTGAACTGTGTAAAATCATTTGAGCCCAAAATTGAATTGGTTTACCAGAAATGAACTCTTGCTTGTATGAAAACTCAGATCCTGTGGTTTAATTCCGTGTCTGAAGGGACACTCTGACCAATGTTCAAATCCATGGAACCCACTCTGTTTTAACGCAAGAAGCAAGCTCTACTTTCCCGTGTCTCCAATACAGCAAGTACCATGAGCATGCCCTGAAAAAGAGAACTGTGCTTCCTACTCATACGGACCATACGTATTTCAACTCTGCTTATGAAACTGATACAAACCACAGCTCCATTTACATAAATGCTCTTTAGCAAATAGTGAGAATCGCGTTGGGTTCTTGAACTGTGTAAAATCATTTGAGCCAAAATTCACTTGGTTTACCAGAAATGAACTCTTGCTTGTATGAAGACACAGATCCTGTGGATTAACTCCATGTATGAAGGGAAATTCAGACCGGTGTTCTCATCCATGGAACCCACTCTCTTTTTACGCAAGAAGCATGCTCTACTTTTTCGTGTCTCCAATACAGCAAGTACCATGAGCATGTCCTGAAAGAAAGAACTGTGCTTCCTACTCATACGGACCATATGTAAATCCACTCTGCTTATTAAAACTGATACAAACCACAGCTCCACTTACATAAATGCTCTTTAGTAAATAGTGAGAATCGCGTTGGGTTTTTGATCTGTGTAAATTCATTTGAGCCAAAATTCACTTGGTTTACCAGAAATGAACTCTTGCTTCTAGGAAGACACAGATCATGTGGTTTAACTCCATTTATGAAGGGAAATTAAGACCAGTGTTCTCATCCATGAAACGCACTCTGATTTAACGCAAGAAGCAAGCTCTTCTTTCCAGCATCTCCAATACAGCAAGTACCACTAGCATGCCGGAAAAAAAGAACTGTGCTTCCTACTCATATGGACGATATGTAAATCCACTCTGCTTATGAAACTGATACAAACCACAGCTCCCCTTTCATAAATGCTCTTTAGTTAAAAGTGAGAATAGCCTTGGGTTCTTGAAATGTGTAAAATCATTTGAGCCCAAAATTCTCTTTCTTTACCAGAAATGACCTCTTGCTTATATGAAGACACAGATCCTGTTGTTTAACTCCGTGTCAGAAGGGAAATTCAGACCAGGGTTCTCATCTATGGAACACTCTCTATTTTAACGCAAGAAGCAAGCTCTTATTTCCAGCATCTCCTATACTGCAAGTTCCATGAGCATGCCCTGAAAAAAAGAACTGTGTTTCCTACTCATATGGACCATATGTAAATCAACTCTGCTCATGAAACTCATGCAAACCACAGCTCCACGTTCATAAAGGCTCTTTAGTAAATAGTGAGAATCGTGTTGGATTCTTGAACTGTGTAAAATCATTTGAGCCCAAAAATCACTCGGTTTACCAGAAATGAACTCTTGCTTCTAGGAAGACACAGATCATGTGGTTTAACTCCATTTATGAAGGGAAATTAAGACCAGTGTTCTCATCCATGAAACGCACTCTGATTTAACGCAAGAAGCAAGCTCTTCTTTCCAGCATCTCCAATATAGCAAGTACCACTAGCATGCCTGAAAAAAAGAACTGTGCTTCCTACTCATAAGGACCATATGTAAATCCACTCTGCTTATGAAACTGATACAAACCACAGCTCCCCTTACATAAATGCTCTTTAGTTAAAAGTAAGAATAGCTTTGGGTTCTTGAACTGTGTACAATCATTTGAGCCCAAAATTGACTTGGTTTAATAGAAATGAACTCTAGCTTGTAGGAAGACACAAATCCTGTGGTTTAATGCCGTTTCTGAGGGAAATTCAGACGAGTGTTCTCATCCATGAAACACACTCTGTTTTAACGCAAGAAGCAAGCTCTTCTTTCCAGCATCTCCAATACAGCAAGTTCCATGAGCATGCCCTGAAAAAAAGAACTGTGTTTCCTACTCATACGGACCATATGTAAAACAACTCTACTTATGAAACTGATACAAACCAGAGCTCCTCTTACATAAATGCTCTTTAGTAAATAGTGAGAATCTAGTTGGGTTTCTGAACTGTGTAAAATCATTGGATACCAAAATTCTCTTTGTTTACCAGAAATGAACTCTGGCTTGTAGGAAGACACAGAACCTGGGGTTTAACTCCGTTTCTGAAGGGAAATTCAGACCAGTATTCTAATCCATGTAACACACTGATTTAACGCAAGAAGCAAGCTCTTCTTTCTAGCAACTACAATACAGCAAGTACCACGAGCATGCCCTGAAAAAAAGAACTGTGTTTCCTACTCATACTGACCATATGTAATTCAAGTCTGCATATGCAACTGATACAAACCACAGTTCCACTTACATAAATGCTCTTTAGTTAACAGTGAGAATAGAGTTGGCACTTGAACTGTTTAAATCATTTGAGCCCAAAAATTGACTTGGTTTACCAGAAATGAACGCTTGCTTGTATGAAAACTCAGATCCTGTGGTTTAATTCCTTGTCTGAAGGGACACTCTGACCAGTGGTCAAATCCATGGAACCCATTCTGTTTTAACACAAGAAGCAAGCTCTACTTTCCCGTGTCTCCAATACAGCAAGTACCATGAGCATGCCCTGAAAAAAAGAACTGTGCTTCCTACTCATACGGACCATATGTAAATCCCCTCTGCTTATGAAACTGATACAAACCACAGCTCCACTTACATAAATGCTCTTTAGTTAACAGTTAGAATAGCGTTGGGTCTTGAACTGTGTAAAATCATTTGAGCCCAAAATTGACTTGGTTTACCAGAAATGAACTCTTGCTTGTATGAAGACACAGATCCTGTGGATTAACTCCGTGTCTGAAGGGAAATTCAGACCAGTGTTCTCATCCATGGAACCCACTCTCTTTTTACGCAAGAAGCATGCTCTACTTTTTCGTGTCTCCAATACAGCAAGTACCATGAGCATGCCCTGAAAAAAAGAACTGTGTTTCCTACTCATACTGACCATATGTAATTCAAGTCTGCATATGCAACTGATACAAACCACAGTTCCACTTACATAAATGCTCTTTAGTTAACAGTGAGAATAGAGTTGGCACTTGAACTGTTTAAATCAGTTGAGCCCAAAAATTGACTTGGTTTACCAGAAATGAACGCTTGCTTGTATGAAAACTCAGATCCTGTGGTTTAATTCCTTTTCTGAAGGGACACTCTGACCAGTGGTCAAATCCATGGAACCCATTCTGTTTTAACGCAAGAAGCAAGCTCTACTTTCCCGTGTCTCCAATACAGCAAGTGCAATGAGCATGCCCTGAAAAAAAGAACTGTGCTTCCTACTCATTCGGACCATTTGTAAATCCACTCTGCTTATGAAACTGATACAAACCACAGCTCCACTTACATAAATGCTCTTTAGTTAACAGTTAGATTAGCGTTGGGTATTGAACTGTGTAAAATCATTTGAGCCCAAAATTTACTTGGTTTACCAGAAATGAACTCTTGCTTGTATGAAGACACAGATCCTGTGGATTAACTCCGTGTCTGAAGGGAAATTCAGACCAGTGTTCTCATCCATGGAACCCACTCTCTTTTTACGCAAGAAGCTTGCTCTACTTGTTCCTGTCTCCAATACAGCAAGTACCATGAGCATGTCCTGAAAAAAAGAACTGTGCTTCCTACTCATACGGACCATATGTAAATCCCCTCTGCTTATGAAACTGATACAAACCACAGCTCCACTCATATAAATGTTGTTTAGTAAATAGTGAGAATTGAGTTGGGTTCTTGAACTGTGTAAAATCATTTGAGCCCAAAATTCACTTGGTTTACCAGAAATGAACACTTGCTTGTATGAAGACACAGATCCTGTGGTTTAACTCCGTTTCTGAAGGGAAATTAAGACCAGTGTTCTCATCCATGAAACACACTCTGTTTTAACGCAAGAAGCAAGCTCGTCTTTCCAGCATCTCCAATACAGCAATAACCATGAGCATGCCCAGAAGAAAAGAACTGAGTTTCCTAGTCATATGGACCATACATATTTCAACTCTGCTTATGAAACTGATACAAACCACAGCTCCACTTACATAAATGCTCTTTAGTAAATAGTGAGAATCACGTTGGGTTCTTGAACTGTGTAAATTCATTTAAGCCAAAATTGACTTGGTTTACCAGAAATGAACTCTTGCTTATAGGAAGACACATATCCTGTGGTTTAACTCCGTTTCTGAAGGGAAATTAAAACCAGTGTTTTCTTCCATGAAACACACTCAGATTTAACGCAAGAAGCAAGCTCTTGATTCCAGCATCTCCAATACAGCAAGTCCCACTAGCATGCCTGAAAAAAAGAACTGTGCTTCCTACTCATATGGACCATATGTAAATCCACTCTGCTTATGAATCTGATACAAACCACAGCTCCCCTTACATAAATGCTCTTTAGTTAAAAGTGAGAATAGCCTTGGGTTCTTGAAATGTGTAAAATCATTTGAGCCCAAAATTCTCTTTCTTTACCAGAAATGAACTCTTGCTTGTATGAAGACACAGATCCTGTGGTTTAACTCCGTGTCAGAAGGGAAATTCAGACCAGTGTTCTCATCCATGGAACCCACTCCCTTTTTACGCAAGAAGCATGCTCTACTTTTTCGCGTCTCCAATACAGCAAGTACCATGAGCATGTCCTGAAAAAAAGAACTGTGTTTCCTGCTCATACGGACCATATGTAAATCCACTCTGCTTATGAAACTGATACAATCCACAGCTCCACTTACGTAAATGCTCTTTAGTTAATAGTGAGAATTGAGTTTGGTTCTTGAACTGTGTAAAATCATTTGAGCCCAAAATTCAGTTGGTTTACCAGAAGTCAACTATTGCTTCTAGGAAGACACAGATCATATGGTTTAACTCCGTTTCTGAAGGGAAATTAAGACCAGTGTTCTCATCCATGAAACACACTCTGATTTAACGCAAGAAACAAGCTCTTCTTTCCAGCGTCTACAATATAGCAAGTCCCACTAGCATGTCTGAAAAAAAGAAATGTGTTTCCTAAACATACAGACCATATGTAGTTCAAGTCTGCATATGCAACTGATACATACAAAGCTCCACTTACATAAATGCTCTTTAGTTAATAGTGAGAATCGAGATGGGTTCTTGAACAGTGTAAAATCATTTGAACGGAAATTTCACATTGTTTACCAGAAATGAACTCCTGCTTGTAGGAAGACACAGATCCTGTGGTTTAACTCCTATTCTGAAGGTAAATTAGGCCAGGGTTGTCATCCATGGAACACACTCTGTTTTAACGCAAGAAGCAAGCTCTTCTTTCCAGCATCTCCAATACAGCAAGTACCACTAGCATGCCTGAAAAAAAGAACTGTGATTCCTACTCATAAGGACCATATGTAAATCCACTCTGCTTATGAAATTGATACAAACCACAGCTCCACTTACATAAATGCTCTTTAGCTAACAGTGAGAATAGCGTTGGCACTTGAACTGTTTAAATCATTTGAGCCCAAAAATTGACATTGTTTACTAGAAAAGAACTCTTCCTTGTATGAAAACTCAGATACTGTGGTTTAATTCCGTGTCTGAAGGGACACTCTGACCAGTGGTCAAATCCTTGGAACCCATTCTGTTTTAACGCAAGAAGCAAGCTCTATTTTCCCGTGTCTCCAATACAGCAAGTACCATGAGCATGCCCTGAAAAAAAGAACTGTGCTTCCTACTCATACAGACCATATGTAAATCCCCTCTGCTTATGAAACTGATACAAACCACAGCTCCACTTACATAAATGCTCTTTAGTTAACAGTTAGAATAGCGTTGGGTCTTGAACTGTGTAAAATCATTTGAGCCCAAAATTATCTTTCTTTACCAGAAATGAACTCTTGCTTGTATAAAGACTCAGATCCTGTGGTTTAACTCCGTGTCAGAAGGGAAATTCAGACCAGTGTTCTCATCCATGGAACCCACTCCCTTTTTAGGCAAGAAGCATGCTCTCCTTTTTTGCGTCTCCAATACAGCAAGTACCATGAGCATGTCCTGAAAAAAAGAACTGTGCTTCCTGCTCATTCGGACCATATGTAAATCCCCTCTGCTTATGAAACTGATACAATCCACAGCTCCACTTACATATATGGTCTTTAGTTAATAGTGAGAATCATGTTGGGTTCTTGAACTGTGTAAAATCATTTGAGCCCAAAATTCACTTGGTTTACCAGAAATGAACTCTTGCTTTTAGGAAGATACAGATCCTGGGGTTTCAATCCGTTTCTGAAGGTAAATTCAGACCAGGGTTCTCATCTATGGAACACTCTCTATTTTAACGCAAGAAGCAAGCTCTTATTTCCAGCATCTCCAATACAGCAAGTTCCATGAGCACGCCCTGAAAAAAAGAACTGTGTTTCCTACTCATACGGACCATATGTAAATCAACTCTGCTTATGAAACTGATGCAAACCACAGCTCCACTTTCATAAAGGCTCTTTAGTAAATAGTGAGAATCGTGTTGGATTCTTGAACTGTGTAAAATCATTTGAGCCCAAAAATCACTTGGTTTACCAGAAATGAACTCTTGCTTCTAGGAAGACACAGATCATGTGGTTTAACTCCGTTTCTGAAGGGAAATTAAGACCAGTGTTTTCATCCATGAAACACACTCAGATTTAACGCAAGAAGCAAGCTCTTGATTCCAGCATCTCCAATACAACAAGTCCCACTAGCATGCCTGAAAAAAAGAACTGTGCTTCCTACTCATACGGACTATATGTAAATCCACTCTGCTTATGAAACTGATACAAACCACAGCTCCCCTTACATAAATGCTCTTTAGTTAAAAGTGAGAATAGCCTTGTGTTCTTGAAATGTGTAAAATCATTTGAGCCCAAAATTCTCTTTCTTTACCAGAAATGAACTCTTGCTTGTATGAAGACACAGATCCTGTGGTTTAACTCCGTGTCAGAAGGGAAATTCAGACCAGTGTTCTCATCCATGGAACCCACTCCCTTTTTACGCAAGAAGCATGCTCTACTTTTTCACGTCTCCAATACAGCAAGTACCATGAGCATGTCCTGAAAAAAAGAACTGTGCTTCCTGCTCATACGGACCATATGTAAATCCCCTCTGCTTATGAAACTGATACAATCCACAGCTCCACTTACGTAAATGCTCTTTAGTTAATAGTGAGAATCACGTTGGGTTCTTGAACTGTGTAAAATCATTTGAGCCCAAAATTCAGTTGGTTTACCAGAAATCAACTATTGCTTCTAGGAAGACACAGATCATATGGTTTAACTCCGTTTCTGAAGGGAAATTAAGACCAGTGTTCTCATCCATGAAACACACTCTGATTTAACGCAAGAAGCAAGCTCTTCTTTCCAGCGTCTACAATATAGCAAGTCCCACTAGCATGTCTGAAAAAAAGAAATGTGTTTCCTAAACATACAGACCATATGTAGTTCAAGTCTGCATATGCAACTGATACATACAAAGCTCCACTTACATAAATGCTCTTTAGTTAATAGTGAGAATCGAGATGGGTTCTTGAACAGGGTAAAATCATTTGAACGGAAATTTCACATTGTTTACCAGAAATGAACTCCTGCTTGTAGGAAGACACAGATCCTGTGGTTTAACTCCTATTCTGAAGGTAAATTAGGCCAGGGTTGTCATCCATGGAACACACTCTGTTTTAACGCAAGAAGCAAGCTCTTCTTTCCAGCATCTCCAATACAGCAAGTACCACTAGCATGCCTGAAAAAAAGAACTGTGCTTCCTACTCATAAGGACCATATGTAAATCCACTCTGCTTATGAAATTGATACAAACCACAGCTCCACTTACATAAATGCTCTTTAGCTAACAGTGAGAATAGCGTTGGCACTTGAACTGTTTAAATCATTTGAGCCCAAAAATTGACATTGTTTACTAGAAAAGAACTCTTCCTTGTATGAAAACTCAGATACTGTGGTTTAATTCCGTGTCTGAAGGGACACTCTGACCAGTGGTCAAATCCTTGGAACCCATTCTGTTTTAACGCAAGAAGCAAGCTCTATTTTCCCGTGTCTCCAATACAGCAAGTACCATGAGCATGCCCTGAAAAAAAGAACTGTGCTTCCTACTCATACGGACCATATGTAAATCCCCTCTGCTTATGAAACTGATAAAACCACAGCTCCACTTACATAAATGCTCTTTAGTTAACAGTTAGAATAGCGTTGGGTCTTGAACTGTGTAAAATCATTTGAGCCCAAAATTATCTTTCTTTACCAGAAATGAACTCTTGCTTGTATAAAGACTCAGATCCTGTGGTTTAACTCCGTGTCAGAAGGGAAATTCAGACCAGTGTTCTCATCCATGGAACCCACTCCCTTTTTAGGCAAGAAGCATGCTCTACTTTTTTGCGTCTCCAATACAGCAAGTACCATGAGTATGTCCTGAAAAAAAGAACTGTGCTTCCTGCTCATTCGGACCATATGTAAATCCCCTCTGCTTATGAAACTGATACAAACCACAGCTCCTCTTACATAAATGCTCTTTAGTAAATAGTGAGAATCTAGTTGGGTTTCTGAACTGTGTAAAATCATTGGAGACCAAAATTCTCTTTGTTTACCAGAAATGGACTCTGGCTTGTAGGAAGACACAGAACCTGGGGTTTAACTTCGTTTCTGAAGGGAAATTAAGACCAGTATTCTAATCCATGTAACACACTGATTTAACGCAAGAAGCAAGCTCTTCTTTCTAGCAACTACAATACAGCAAGTACCACGAGCATGCCCTGAAAAAAAGGACTGTGTTTCCTACTCATACTGACCATATGTAATTCAAGTCTGCATATGCAACTGATACAAACCACAGTTCCACTTACATAAATGCTCTTTAGTTAACAGTGAGAATAGAGTTGGCACTTGAACTGTTTAAATCATTTGAGCCCAAAAATTGACTTGGTTTACCAGAAATGAACGCTTGCTTGTATGAAAACTCAGATCCTGTGGTTTAATTCCTTGGTTGAAGGGACACTCTGACCAGTGGTCAAATCCATGGAACCCATTCTGTTTTAACGCAAGAAGCAAGCTCTACTTTCCCGTGTCTCCAATACAGCAAGTACCATGAGCATGCCCTGAAAAAAAGAACTGTGCTTCCTACTCATACGGACCATATGTAAATCCCCTCTGCTTATGAAACTGATACAAACCACAGCTCCACTTACATAAATGCTCTTTAGTTAACAGTTAGAATAGCGTTGGGTCTTGAACTGTGTAAAATCATTTGAGCCCAAAATTGACTTGGTTTACCAGAAATGAACTCTTGCTTGTATGAAGACACAGATCCTGTGGATTAACTCCGTGTCTGAAGGGAAATTCAGACCAGTGTTCTCATCCATGGAACCCACTCTCTTTTTACGCAAGAAGCATGCTCTACTTTTTCGTGTCTCCAATACAGCAAGTACCATGAGCATGCCCTGAAAAAAAGAACTGTGTTTCCTACTCATATTGACCATATGTAATTCAAGTCTGCATATGCAACTGATACAAACCACAGTTCCACTTACATAAATGCTCTTTAGTTAACAGTGAGAATAGAGTTGGCACTTGAACTGTTTAAATCATTTGAGCGCAAAAATTGACTTGGTTTACCAGAAATGAACGCTTGCTTGTATGAAAACTCAGATCCTGTGGTTTAATTCCTTGTCTGAAGGGACACTCTGACCAGTGGTCAAATCCATGGAACCCATTCTGTTTTAAAGCAAGAAGCAAGCTCTACTTTCCCGTGTCTCCAATACAGCAAGTACCATGAGCATGCCCTGAAAAAAAGAACTGTGCTTCCTACTCATACGGACCATATGTAAATCCCCTCTGCCTATGAAACTGATACAAACCACAGCTCCACTTACATAAATGCTCTTTAGTTAACAGTTAGAATAGCGTTGGGTATTGAACTGTGTAAAATCATTTGAGCCCAAAATTGACTTGGTTTACCAGAAATGAACTCTTGCTTGTATGAAGACACAGATCCTGTGGATTAACTCCGTGTCTGAAGGGAAATTCAGACCAGTGTTCTCATCCATGGAACCCACTCTCTTTTTACGCAAGAAGCATGCTCTACTTTTTCGTGTCTCCAATACAGCAAGTACCATGAGCATGCCCTGAAAAAAAGAACTGTGTTTCCTACTCATATTGACCATATGTAATTCAAGTCTGCATATGCAACTGATACAAACCACAGTTCCACTTACATAAATGCTCTTTAGTTAACAGTGAGAATAGAGTTGGCACTTGAACTGTTTAAATCATTTGAGCCCAAAAATTGACTTGGTTTACCAGAAATGAACGCTTGCTTGTATGAAAACTCAGATCCTGTGGTTTAATTCCTTGTCTGAAGGGACACTCTGACCAGTGGTCAAATCCATGGAACCCATTCTGTTTTAAAGCAAGAAGCAAGCTCTACTTTCCCGTGTCTCCAATACAGCAAGTGCAATGAGCATGCCCTGAAAAAAAGAACTGTGCTTCCTACTCATACGGACCATATGTAAATCCCCTCTGCCTATGAAACTGATACAAACCACAGCTCCACTTACATAAATGCTCTTTAGTTAACAGTTAGATTAGCGTTGGGTATTGAACTGTGTAAAATCATTTGAGCCCAAAATTGACTTGGTTTACCAGAAATGAACTCTTGCTTGTATGAAGACACAGATCCTGTGGATTAACTCCGTGTCTGAAGGGAAATTCAGACCAGTGTTCTCATCCATGGAACCCACTCTCTTTTTACGCAAGAAGCTTGCTCTACTTGTTCGTGTCTCCAATAGAGCAAGTACCATGAGCATGTCCTGAAAAAAAGAACTGTGCTTCCTACTCATACGGACCATATGTAAATCCCCTCTGCTTATGAAACTGATACAAACCACAGCTCCACTCATATAAATGTTCTTTAGTAAATAGTGAGAATTGAGTTGGGTTCTTGAACTGTGTAAAATCATTTGAGCCCAAAATTCACTTGGTTTACCAGAAATGAACTCTTGCTTGTATGAAGACACAGATCCTTTGGTTTAACTCCGTTTCTGAAGGGAAATTAAGACCAGTGTTCTCATCCATGAAACACACTCTGTTTTAACGCAAGAAGCAAGCTCATTTTTCCAGCATCTCCAATACAGCAATAACCATGAGCATGCCCAGAAGAAAAGAACTGAGTTTCCTAGTCATATGGACCATACATATTTCAACTCTGCTTATGAAACTGATACAAACCACAGTTCCACTTACATAAATGCTCTTTAGTAAATAGTGAGAATCGCGTTGGGTTCTTGAACTGTGTAAATTCATTTGAGCCAAAATTCACTTGGTTTACCAGAAATGAACTCTTGCTTATAGGAAGACACACATCCTGTGGTTTAACTCCGTTTCTGAAGGGAAATTAAGACCAGTGTTTTCATCCATGATCACACTCAGATTTAATGCAAGAAGCAAGCTCTTGATTCCAGCATCTCCAATACAGCAAGTCCCACTAGCATGCCTGAAAAAAAGAACTGTGCTTCCTACTCATACGGACCATATGTAAATCCACTCTGCTTATGAAACTGATACAAACCACAGCTCCCCTTACATAAATGCTCTTTAGTTAAAAGTGAGAATAGCCTTGGGTTCTTGAAATGTGTAAAATCATTTGAGCCCAAAATTCTCTTTCTTTACCAGAAATGAACTCTTGCTTGTATGAAGACACAGATCCTGTGGTTTAACTCCGTGTCAGAAGGGAAATTCAGACCAGTGTTCTCATCCATGGAACCCACTCCCTTTTTACGCAAGAAGCATGCTCTACTTTTTCACGTCTCCAATACAGCAAGTACCATGAGCATGTCCTGAAAAAAAGAACTGTGCTTCCTGCTCATACGGACCATATGTAAATCCCCTCTGCTTATGAAACTGATACAATCCACAGCTCCACTTACATAAATGCTCTTTAGTTAATAGTGAGAATCACGTTGGGTCTTGAACTGTGTAAAATCATTTGAGCCCAAAATTCAGTTGGTTTACCAGAAATCAACTATTGCTTCTAGGAAGACACAGATCCTGTGGTTTAACTCCGTTTCTGAAGGGAAATTAAGACCAGTGTTCTCATCCATGAAACACACTCTGATTTAACGCAAGAAGCAAGCTCTTCTTTACAGCGTCTACAATATAGCAAGTCCCACTAGCATGTCTGAAAAAAAGAAGTGTGTTTCCTAAACATACAGACCATATGTAGTTCAAGTCTGCATATGCAACTGATACATACAAAGCTCCACTTACATAAATGCTCTTTAGTTAATAGTGAGAATCGAGATGGGTTCTTTAACAGTGTAAAATCATTTGAACGCAAATTTCACATTGTTTACCAGAAATGAACTCCTGCTTGTAGGAAGACACAGATCCTGTGGTTTAACTCCTATTCTGAAGGTAAATTAGGCCAGGGTTGTCATCCATGGAACACACTCTGTTTTAACGCAAGAAGCAAGCTCTTCTTTCCAGCATCTCCAATACAGCAAGTACCACTAGCATGCCTGAAAAAAAGAACTGTGCTTCCTACTCATAAGGACCATATGTAAATCCACTCTGCTTATGAAATTGATACAAACCACAGCTCCACTTACATAAATGCTCTTTAGCTAACAGTGAGAATAGCGTTGGCACTTGAACTGTTTAAATCATTTGAGCCCAAAAATTGACATTGTTTACTAGAAAAGAACTCTTCCTTGTATGAAATCTCAGATCCTGTGGTTTAATTCCGTGTCTGAAGGGACACTCTGAACAGTGGTCAAATCCTTGGAATCCATTCTGTTTTAATGCAAGAAGCAAGCTCTATTTTCCCGTGTCTCCAATACAGCAAGTACCATGAGCATGCCCTGAAAAAAAGAACTGTGCTTCCTACTCATATGGACCATATGTAAATCCCCTCTGCTTATGAAACTGATACAAACCACAGCTCCACTTACATAAATGCTCTTTAGTTAACAGTTAGAATAGCGTTGGGTCTTGAACTGTGTAAAATCATTTGAGCCCAAAATTATCTTTCTTTACCAGAAATGAACTCTTGCTTGTATAAAGACTCAGATCCTGTGGTTCAACTCCGTGTCAGAAGGGAAATTCAGACCAGTGTTCTCATCCATGGATCCCACTCCCTTTTTAGGCAAGAAGCATGCTCTACTTTTTCGCGTCTCCAATACAGCAAGTACCATGAGCATGTCCTGAAAAAAAGAACTGTGTTTCCTACTCATACGGACCATATGTAAATCAACTCTGCTTATGAAACTGATGCAAACCACAGCTCCACTTTCATAAAGGCTCTTTAGTAAATAGTGAGAATCGTGTTGGATTCTTGAACTGTGTAAAATCATTTGAGCCCAAAATTCACTTGGTTTACCAGAAATGAACTCTTGCTTCTAGGAAGACACAGATCATGTGGTTTAACTCCGTTTATGAAGGTAAATTAAGACCAGTATTCCCTTCCATGAAACACACTCTGTTTTAACGCAAGAAGCAAGCATGTCTTTCCAGCATCTCCAAAACATCAATAACCATGAGCATGCCCAGAAAAAAGGAAATGTGATTCCCACTCATACGAACCATACATAGTTCACCTGTGGTTATGAAACTGATACAAACCACAGCTCCTCTTACATAAAGGCTCTTTAGTTAATAGTGAGAATCGCGATGGGTTTTTGAACTGTGTAAAATTACTTGCGACCAAAATTCACTGGGTTTTCCAGAAATGAACTCTTGCTTGTTGGAAGACACAGATCCTGGCGTTTAACTCTGTTTCTGAAGGGATATTCAGACCAGTGTTCTCATCCATGAAACACACTCAGTTTTTACGCAAGAAGCAAGCTCTTCTTTCCAGCATCTCCAATACAGAAAAAACCATGAGAATGCCCAAAAAAAAGAACTGTGTTTCCTATGCAAACATATCATATGCAGTTTAACTTGCTTATGAGACTGATACAAACAACAGCTCCACTTACATAAATGCTCTTTAGTTAATAGCGGGAATTGAGATGGGTTCTTGAACTCTGTAAAATCATTTGAGCCCAAAATTCACTTGGTTTACCAGATATGAACTCTTGCTTGTAGGAAGACACAGATCCTGTGGTTTAACTCCTTTTCTGAGGGGAAATTCAGACCAGGGTTCTCATCCATGGGACACCCTCTGATTTAACACAAGAAGCAACCTCTTCTTTCCAGCGTCTCCAATACAGCAAGTACCACTAGCATGCATGAAAAAAAGAACTATTTTTCCTAATCATACGGACCATATGAAATTCAAGTCTGCATATGCAACTGATACAAACCACAGCCCCACTTACATAAATGCTCTTTAGTTAATAGTGACAATTGCCTTGGGTTCTTTAACTGAGTAAAATCATTTGAGCCTAAAATTGACTTGGTTTAACAGAAATGAACTCTTGGTGTAGGAAGACACAGATCCTGTGGTTTAACTCCGTTTCTGAAGGGAAATTCAGACCAGTGTTCACATCCATGGAAACCACTCTGTTTTAACGCAAGATCAAGCTCTTCTTTCAACCGTCTACAATACAGCAAGTTCCATGATCATGCCCTGAAAAAAAGAACTGTGTTTCCTACTCATAGGGACCATATGTAATTCAAGTCTGCATATGCAACTGATACAAACGATAGCTCCACTTACATAAATGACCTATAGTTAATAGTGAGAATAGCATTGTGTCTTGAACTGTGTAAAATCATTTGATCCCAAAATTGACTTGGTTTACCAGAAATGAACTCTTGCTTGTGGGAAGGCACAGATCCTGTGGTTTAACTCCGTTTCTGAAGAGAAATACAGACCAGTGTTCACATCCATGGCACCCACTCTGTTTTACCACAAGAAGCAAGCTCTACTTTCCAGCATCTCCAACACAGCAAGAACGATGAACATGCCCAGAAAAAAAGAACTGTGTGTCCTACTCATACGTACCATACGTAGTTCAACTCTGCTTATGAAACTGATAAAAACCACAGCGCCTCTTACATAAAGGCTTTTCAGTTAATAGTGAGAATCGCGATGGGTTCTTGAACTGTGTAAAATCATTTGAGCCCAAAATTGAATTGGTTTACCAGAAATGAACTCTTGCTTGTATGAAAACTCAGATCCTGTGGCTTAATTCCGTGTCTGAAGGGACACTCTGACCAGTGTTCAAATCCATGGAACCCACTCTGTTTTAACGCAAGAAGCAAGCTCTACTTTCCCGTGTCTCCAATACAGCAAGTACCATGAGCATGCCCTGAAAAAGAGAACTGTGCTTCCTACTCATACGGACCATACGTATTTCAACTCTGCTTATGAAACTGATACAAACCACAGCTCCATTTACATAAATGCTCTTTAGCAAATAGTGAGAATCACGTTGGGTTCTTGAACTGTGTAAAATCATTTGAGCCAAAATTCACTTGGATTACCAGAAATTAACTCTTGCTTGTATGAAGACACAGATCCTGTGGATAAACTCCGTGTATGAAGGGAAATTCAGACCAGTGTTCTCATCCATGGAACCCACTCTCTTTTTATGCAAGAAGCATGCTCTACTTTTTCGTGTCTCCAATACAGCAAGTACCATGAGCATGTCCTGAAAAAAAGAACTGTGCTTCCTACTCATACGGACCATATGTAAATCCCCTCTGCTTATGAAACTGATACAAACCACAGCTCCACTTACATAAATGCTCTTTAGTAAATAGTGAGAATCGCGTTGGGTTCTTGAACTGTGTAAATTCATTTGAGCCAAAATTCACTTGATTTACCAGAAATCAACTCTTGCTTCTAGGAAGACACAGATCATATGGTTTAACTCCGTTTCTGAATGGAAATTAAGACCAGTGTTCTCATCCATGAAACACACTCTGATTTAACGCAAGAAGCAAGCTCTTCTTTCCAGCGTCTACAATACAGCAAGTCCCACTAGAATGTCTGAAAAAAAGGAGTGTGTTTCCTAAACATACAGACCATATGTAGTTCAAGTCTGCATATGCAACTGATACATACAAAGCTCCACTTACATAAATGCTCTTTAGTTAATAGTGAGAATCGAGATGGGTTCTTGAACAGTGTAAAATCATTTGAACGCAAATTTCACATTGTTTACCAGAAATGAACTCCTGCTTGTAGGAAGACACAGATCCAGTGGTTTAACTCCGATTCTGAAGGTAAATTCAGACCAGGGTTGTCATCCATGGAACACACTCTGTTTTAACGCAAGAAGCAAGCTCTTCTTTCCAGCATCTCCAATACAGCAAGTACCCCTAGCATGCCTGAAAAAAAGAACTGTGCTTCCTACTCCTAAGGACCATATGTATATCCACTCTGCTTATGAAACTGATACAAACCACAGCTCCACTTACATAAATGCTCTTTAGTTAACAGTGAGAATAGCGTTGGCACTTGAACTGTTTAAATCATTTGAGCCCAAAAATTGACTTGGTTTACTAGAAATGAACTCTTGCTTGTATGAAAACTCAGATCCTGTGGTTTAATTCCGTGTCTGAAGGGACACTCTGACTAGTGGTCAAATCCATGGAACCCATTCTGTTTTAACGCAAGAACCAAGCTCTACTATCCCGTGTCTCCAATACAGCAAGTACCATGACCATGCCCTGAAAAAAAGAACTGTGCTTCCTACTCATACGGACCATATGTAAATCCCCTCTGCTTATGAAACTGATACAAACCACAGCTCCACTTACATAAATGCTCTTAAGTTAACAGTTAGAATAGCGTTGGGTCTTGAACTGTGTAAAATCATTTGAGCCCAAAATTGACTTCGTTTACCAGAAATGAACTCTTGCTTGTAAGAAGACACAGATCCTGTGGATTAACTCCGTTTCTGAAGGGAAATTCAGACCAGTGTTCTCATCCATGGAACCCACTCTCTTTTTACCCAAGAAGCATGCTCTACTTTTTCGTATCTCCAATACAGCAAGTACCATGAGCATGTCCTGAAAAAAAGAAATGTGCTACCTACTCATACGGACCATATGTAAATCTCCTCTGCTTATGAAACTGATACAAACCGCAGCTCCACTCATATAAATGCTCTTTAGTAAATAGTGAGAATTGAGTTGGGTTCTTGAACTGTGTAAAATCATTTGAGCCCAAAATTGACTTGGTTTACCAGAAATGAACATTTGCTTGTAGGAAGACACAGATCCTGTGGTTTAACTCCGTTTCTGAAGGGAAATTAAGACCAGTGTTCTCATCCATGAAACACACTCTGATTTAATGCAAGAAGCAAGCTCTTCTTTCCGGCGTCTACAATACAGCAAGTCCCACTAGCATGTCTGAAAAAAAGAAGTGTGTTTCCTATACATACAGACCATATGTAGTTCAAGTCTGCATATGCAACTGATACATACAAAGCTCCACTTACATAAATGCTCTTTAGTTAATAGTGAGAATCGAGATGGGTTCTTGAACAGTGTAAAATCATTTGAACGCAAATTTCACATTGTTTACCAGAAATGAACTCCTGCTTGTAGGAAGACACAGATCCTGTGGTTTAACTCCTATTCTGAAGGTAAATTAGGCCAGGGTTGTCATCCATGGAACACACTCTGTTTTAACGCAAGAAGCAAGCTCTTCTTTCCAGCATCTCCAATACAGCAAGTACCACTAGCATGTCTGAAAAAAGAACTGTGCTTCCTACTCATAAGGACCATATGTAAATCCACTCTGCTTATGAAACTGATACAAACCACAGCTCCACTTACATAAATGCTCTTTAGTTAACAGTTAGAATAGCGTTGGGTCTTGAACTGTGTAAAATCATTTGAGCCCAAAATTGACTTCGTTTACCAGAAATGAACTCTTGCTTGTAAGAAGACACAGATCCTGTGGATTAACTCCGTTTCTGAAGGGAAATTCAGACCAGTGTTCTCATCCATGGAACCCACTCTCTTTTTACGCAAGAAGCATGCTCTACTTTTTCGTATCTCCAATACAGCAAGTACCATGGGCATGTCCTGAAAAAAAGAAATGTGCTACCTACTCATACGGACCATATGTAAATCTCCTCTGCTTATGAAACTGATACAAACCGCAGCTCCACTCATATAAATGCTCTTTAGTAAATAGTGAGAATTGAGTTGGGTTCTTGAACTGTGTAAAATCATTTGAGCCCAAAATTGACTTGGTTTACCAGAAATGAACATTTGCTTGTAGGAAGACACAGATCCTGTGGTTTAACTCCGTTTCTGAAGGGAAATTAAGACCAGTGTTCTCATCCATGAAACACACTCTGATTTAACGCAAGAAGCAAGCTCTTCTCTCCGGCGTCCACAATACAGCAAGTCCCACTAGAATGTCTGAAAAAAAGGAGTGTGTTTCCTAAACATACAGACCATATGTAGTTCAAGTCTGCATATGCAACTGATACATACAAAGCTCCACTTACATAAATGCTCTTTAGTTAATAGTGAGAATCGAGATGGGTTCTTGAACAGTGTAAAATCATTTGAACGCAAATTTCACATTGTTTACCAGAAATGAACTCCTGCTTGTAGGAAGACACAGATCCAGTGGTTTAACTCCGATTCTGAAGGTAAATTCAGACCAGGGTTGTCATCCATGGAACAAACTCTGTTTTAACGCAAGAAGCAAGCTCTTCTTTCCAGCATCTCCAATACAGCAAGTACCCCTAGCATGCCTGAAAAAAAGAACTGTGCTTCCTACTCCTAAGGACCATATGTATATCCACTCTGCTTATGAAACTGATACAAACCACAGCTCCACTTACATAAATGCTCTTTAGTTAACAGTGAGAATAGCGTTGGCACTTGAACTGTTTAAATCATTTGAGCCCAAAAATTGACTTGGTTTACTAGAAATGAACTCTTGCTTGTATGAAACCTCAGATCCTGTGGTTTAATTCCGTGTCTGAAGGGACACTCTGACTAGTGGTCAAATCCATGGAACCCATTCTGTTTTAACGCAAGAAGCAAGCTCTACTATCCCGTGTCTCCAATACAGCAAGTACCATGACCATGCCCTGAAAAAAAGAACTGTGCTTCCTACTCATACGGACCATATGTAAATCCACTCTGCTTATGAAACTGATACAAACGACAGCTCCACTTACATAAATGCTCTTTAGTTAACAGTTAGAATAGCGTTGGGTGTTGAACTGTGTAAAATCATTTGAGCCCAAAATTATCTTTCTTTACCAGAAATGAACTCTTGCTTGTATAAAGACTCAGATCCTGTGGTTTAACTCCGTGTCAGAAGGGAAATTCAGACCAGTGTTCTCATCCATGGAAACCACTCCCTTTTTAGGCAAGAAGCATGCTCTACTTTTTCGCGTCTCCAATACAGCAAGTACCATGACCATGTCCTGAAAAAAAGAACTGTGCTTCCTGCTCATACGGACCATATGTAAATCCCCTCTGCTTATGAAACTGATACAAACCACAGCTCCACTCATATAAATGCTCTTTAGTAAATAGTGAGAATTGAATTGGGTTCTTGAACTGTGTAAAATCATTTGAGCCCAAAATTGACTTGGTTTACCAGAAATGAACACTTGCTTGTAGGAAGACACAGATCCTGTGGTTTAACTCTGTTTCTGAAGGGAAATTAAGACCAGTGTTCTCATCCATGAAACACACTCTGTTTTAACGCAAGAAGCAAGCTTGTCTTTCCAGCATCTCCAATACAGCAATAACCATGAGCATGCCCAGAAAAAAAGAACTGTGTTTCCTACTCATACGGACCATACATAGTTCAACTCTGCTTATGAAACTGATACAAACCACAGCTCCCCTTACATAAATGCTCTTTAGTTAATAGTAAGAATGGAGATGGGTTTTTGAACAGTGTAAAATCATTTGAGCCCAAAATTCACTTCATTTACCAGAATGATCTCTTGCTTGTAGGAAGACACAAATCCTGGGGTTCAACTCTGTTTTTGAAGGCATATTTAGACCAGGGTTCTCAAACATGGAACACACTCTGTTTTAACGCAAGAAGCAAGCTCTTCATTCCAGCATCTCAAATACAGCAAGAACCATGAGCATGCCCTCAAAAAAGAACTGTTTTTCCTATTCATATGGACCATATGTAAAATAGCTCTACTTATGAAACTGATACAAACCACAAGTCCTTTTACATAAATGCTCTTTAGTTAATAGTGAGAATCACGATGGGTTTCTGAATTGTGTAAAATCACTTGAGCCCAAATTCTCTTTGTTTACCAGAAATGAACTCTTGCTTTTAGGAAGACACAGATCCTGGGGTTTAACTCCGTTTCTGAAGGTAAATTCAGACCAGGGTTCTCATCCATGGAACACTCTCTATTTTAACACAAGAAGCAAGCTCTTATTTCTAGCATCTCCAAAACAGCAAGTTCCATGAGTATGCCCTGAAAAAAAAAACTGTGTTTCCTCCTCATACGGCCCATATATAAAACAACTCAGCTTATGAAACTGATACAAATCTGAGCTCCTCTTACATAAATGCTTTTTATTAAATAGTGAGAATTGTTTTGGGTTCTTGAACTGTGTAAAATCATTTGAGCCCAAAATTGACTTGGTTTACCAGAAATGAACTCTTGCTTTTAGGAAGACACAGATCCTGTGGTTTAATTCCGTGTCTGAAGGGACGCTCTGACCAGTGTTCAAATCCATGGAACCCACTCTGTTTTAACGCAAGAAGCAAGCTCTACTTTCGCGTGTCTCCAATACAGCAAGTACCATGAGCATGCCCTGAAAAAAAGAACTGTGCTTCCTACTCATACGGACAAAACGTATTTCAACTCTGCTTATGAAACTGATACAAACCACAGCTCCACTTACATAAATGCTCTTTAGCAAATAGTGAGAATAGCATTGGGTCTTGAACTGTGTAAAATCATTTGAGCCCAAAATTGACTTGGTTTACCAGAAATGAACTCTTGCTTGTATGAAGACACAGATCCTGTGGATTAACTCCGTGTCTGAAGGGAAATTAAGACCAGTGTTCTCATCCATATAACACATGTGATTTAACGCAAGAAGCAAGCTCTTCTTTCTAGCGTCTCCAATACAGCAAGTCTCACTAGCATGCCTGAAAAAAAGAACTGTGCTTCCTACTCAAACGGACCATATGTAAATCCACTCTGCTTATGAAACTGATACAAACCACAGCTCCCCTTACATAATTGCTCTTATGTTAACAGTGAGAATAGCCTTGGGTTCTTGAAATGTGTAAAATCTTTAGAGCCCAAAATTCTCTGTCTTTACCAGAAATGAACCCTTGCTTGTATGAAGACACAGATCCTGTGGTTTAACTCCGTGTCAGAAGGGAAATTCAGACCAGTGTTCTCATCCATGGAACCCACTTCCTTTTTACGCAAGAAGCATGCTCTACTTTTTCGCGTCTCCAATACAGCAAGTAACATGAGCATGTCCTAAGAAAAAGAACTGTGCTTCTGCTCATACGTACCATATGTAAATCCCCTCTGCTTATGAAACTGATACAATCCACAGCTCCACTTACATAAATGCTCTTTAGTTAATAGTGAGAATCACGTTGGGTTCTTGAACTGTGTAAAATCATTTGAGCCCAAAATTCACTTGGTTTACCAGAAATGAACTCTTGCTTTTAGGAAGACACAGATCCTGGGGTTTAACTCCGTTTCTGAAGGTAAATTCAGACCAGGGTTGTCATCTATGGAACACTCTCTATTTTAATGCAAGAAGCAAGCTCTTATTTCCAGCATCTCCAATACAGCAAGTTCCATGAGCATGCCCTGAAAAAAAGAACTGTGTTTCCTACTCATACGGACCATATGTAAATCAACTCTGCTTATGAAACTGATGCAAACCACAGCTACACTTTCATAAAGGCTCTTTAGTAAATAGTGAGAATCGTGTTGGATTCTTGAACTGTGTAAAATCATTTGAGCCCAAAAATCACTTGGTTTACCAGAAATGAACTCTTGCT
The DNA here is from genome assembly GCA_949786405.1 of Onychomys arenicola. NCBI lineage: Eukaryota > Metazoa > Chordata > Mammalia > Rodentia > Cricetidae > Onychomys > Onychomys arenicola. The sequence goes on along the minus strand of CATKUM010000040.1, from coordinate 3,363,246 downwards.
TCTAGGAAGACACAGATCATGTGGTTTAACTCCGTTTATGAAGGGAAATTAAGACCAGTGTTCTCATCCATGAAACACACTCTGATTTAATGCAAGAAGCAAGCTCTTCTTTCCAGCGTCTACAATACAGCAAGTCCCACTATCATGTCTGAAAAAAAGAAGTGTGTTTCCTAAACATACAGACCATATGTAGTTCAAGTCTGCATATGCAACTGATACATACAAAGCTCCACTTACATAAATGCTCTTTAGTTAATAGTGAGAATCGAGATGGGTTCTTGAACAGTGTAAAATCATTTGAACGCAAATTTCACTTTGTTTACCAGAAATGAATTCCTGCTTGTAGGAAGACACAGATCCTGTGGTTTAACTCCGATTCTGAAGGTAAATTCAGACCAGGGTTGTCATCCATGGAACACACTATTTTTTAACGCAAGAAGCAAGCTCTTCTTTCCAGCATCTCCAATACAGCAAGTACCACTAGCATGCCTGAAAAAAAGAACTGTGCTTCCTACTCATACGGACCATATGTAAATCCCCTCTGCTTATGAAACTGATACAAACCACAGCTCCACTCATATAAATGCTCTTTAGTAAATAGTGAGAATTGAGTTGGGTTCTTGAACTGTGTAAAATCATTTGAGCACAAAATTGACTTGGTTTACCAGAAATGAACACTTGCTTGTAGGAAGACACAGATCCTGTGGTTTAACTCCGTTTCTGAAGGAAATTAAGACCAGTGTTCTCATCCATGAAACACACTCTGTTTTAACGCAATAAGCAAGCTCGTGTTTCCAGCATCTCCAATACAGCAATAACCATGAGCATGCCCAGAAAAATAGAACTGTGTTTCCTACTCATACGGACCATACATAGTTCAACTCTGCTTATGAAACTGATACAAACCACAGCTCCACTTACATAAATGCTCTTTAGTTAATAGTAAGAATGGAGATGGGTTTTTGAACTGTGTAAAATCATTTGAGCCCAAAATTCACTTCATTTACCAAAATGATCTCTTGATGTAGGAAGACACAAATCCTGGGGTTCAACTCTGTTTTTGAAGGTAAATTTAGACCAGGGTTCTCAAACATGGAACACACTCTGTTTTAACGCAAGAAGCAAGCTCTTCATTCCAGCATCTCAAATACAGCAAGAACCATGAGCATGCCCTCAAAAAAGAACTGTGTTTCCTATTCATATGGACCATATGTAATATAGCTCTACTTATGAAACTGATACAAACCACAAGTCCTGTTACATAAATGCTCTTTTGTTAATAGTGAGAAACACGATGGTTTTCTGAATTGTGTAAAATCACTTGAGCCCAAATTCTCTTTGTTTACCAGAAATGAACTCTTGCTTTTAGGAAGACACAGATCCTGGGGTTTAACTCCGTTTCTGAAGGTAAATTCAGACCAGGGTTCTCATCCATGGAACACTCTCTATTTTAACACAGGAAGCAAGCTCTTATTTCTAGCATCTCCAATACAGCAAGTTCCATGAGCATGCCCTGAAAAAAAGAACTGTGTTTCCTCCTCATACGGCCCATATATAAAACAACTCAGCTTATGAAACTGATACAAATCTGAGCTCCTCTTACATAAATGCTTTTTATTAAATAGTGAGAATTGTTTTGGGTTCTTGAACTGTGTAAAATCATTTGAGCCCAAAATTGACTTGGTTTACTAGAAATGAACTCTTGCTTGTATGAAAACTCAGATCCTGTGGTTTAATTCCGTGTCTGAAGGGACGCTCTGACCAGTGTTCAAATCCATGGAACCCACTCTGTTTTAACGCAAGAAGCAAGCTCTACTTTCCTGTGTCTCCAATACAGCAAATACCATGATCATGCCCTGAAAAAAAGAACTGTGCTTCCTACTCATACGGACAAAACGTATTTCAACTCTGCTTATGAAACTGATACAAACCACAGCTCCACTTACATAAATGCTCTTTAGTTAACAGTGAGAATAGCGTTGGGTCTTGAACTGTGTAAAAACATTTGAGCCCAAAATTGACTTGGTTTACCAGAATTGAACTCTTGCTTGTATGAAGACACAGATCCTGTGGATTAACTCCGTGTCTGAAGGGAAATTAAGACCAGTGTTCTCATTCATGAAACACACTCTGATTTAACGCAAGAAGCAAGCTCTTCTGTCCTTCGTCTCCAATACAGCAAGTCCCACTAGCATGCCTGAAAAAAAGAACTGTGCTTCCTACTCAAACGGACCATATGTAAATCACTCTGCTTATGAAACTGATACAAACCACAGCTCCCCTTACATAAATGCTCTTTAGTTAAAAGTGAGAACAGCCTTGGGTTCTTGAACTCTGTAAAATCATTTGAGCCCAAAATTCTCTTTGTTTACCAGAAATGAACTCTGGCTTGTAGGAAGACAGAGAACCTGGGGTTTAACTCAGTTTCTGAAGGGAAATTCAGACCAGGGTTCTCATCCATATAACACATGTGATTTAACGCAAGAAGCAAGCTCTTCTTTCTAGCGTCTCCAATACAGCAAGTACCATGAGCATGTCCTGAAGAAAAGAACTGTGTTTCCTACTCATACGGACAATATGTAAATCATCTCTGCTTATGAAAATGATGCAAACCACAGCTCCACTTTCATAAAGGCTCTTTAGTAAATAGTGAGAATCGTGTTGGATTCTTGAACTGTGTAAAATCATTTGAGCCCAAAAATCACTTGGTTTACCAGAAATGAACTCTTGCTTCTAGGAATACACAGATCATGTGGTTTAACTACGTTTCTGAAGGGAAATTAAGACCAGTGTTCTCATCCATGAAACACACTCTGATTTAACGCAAGAAGCAAGCTCTTCTTTCCAGCGTCTACAATACAGCAAGTACCACTAGCATGTCTGAAAAAAAGAAGTGTGTTTCCTAAACATACAGACCATATGTAGTTCAAGTCTGCATATGCAACTGTTACATACAAAGCTCCATTTACATAAATGCTCTTTAGTTAATAGTGAGAATCGAGATGGGTTCATGAACAGTGTAAAATCATTTGAATGCAAATTGCACTTTGTTTACCAGAAATGAACTCCTGCTTGTAGGAAGACACAGATCCTGTGGTTTAACTCCGATTCTGAAGGTAAATTCAGACCAGGGTTGTCATCCATGGAACACACTCTGTTTCAACTCAAGAAGCAAGCTCTTCTTTCCAGCATCTCCAATACAGCAAGTACCAATAGCATGCCTGAAAAAAAGAACTGTGCTTCCTACTCATAAGGACCATATGTAAATCCACTCTGCTTATGAAACTGATACAAACCACAGCTCCCCTTACATAAATGCTCTTTAGTTAAAAGTGACAATAGCCTTGGGTTCTTGAAATGTGTAAAATCATTTGAGCCCAAAATTGACTTGGTTTACTAGAAATGAACTCTTGCTTGTAGGAAGACACAAATCCTGTGGTTTAATGCCGTTTCTGAGGGAAATTCAGACCAGTGTTCTCATCCATGAAACACACTCTGTTTTAACGCAAGTAGCAAGCTCTTCTTTCCAGCATCTCCAATATAGCAAGTTCCATGAGCATGCCCTGAAAAAAAAGACCTGTGTTTCCTTCTCATAGGGTCAATATGTAAAACAACTCTACTTATGAAACTGATACAAACCACAGCTCCTCTTACATAAATGCTCTTTAGTAAATAGTGAGAATCTTGTTGGGTTTCTGAACTGTGTAAAATCATTGGAGACCAAAATTCTCTTTGTTTACCAGAAATGAACTCTGGCTTGTATGAAAACACAGAACCTGGGGTTTAACTCCGTTTCTGAAGGGAAATTCAGACCAGTGTTCTCATCCATGTAACACACTGATTTAATGCAAAAAGCAAGCTCTTCTTTCTAGCGTCTACAATACAGCAAGTACCACGAGCATGCCCTGAAAAAAGAACTGTGCTTCCTACTCATAAGGACCATATGTAAATCCACTCTGCTTATGAAACTGATACAAACCACAGCTCCACTTACATAAATGCTCTTTAGTTAACAGTGAGAATAGCGTTGGCACTTGAACTGTTTAAATCATTTGAGCCCAAAAATTGACTTGGTTTACCAGAAATGAACTCTTGCTTGTATGAAAACTCAGATCCTGTGGTTTATTTCCGTGTCTGAAGGGACACTCTGACCAGTGGTCAAATCCATGGAACCCATTCTGTTTTAACGCAAGAAGCAAGCTCTCCTTTCGCGTGTCTCCAATACAGCATGTACCATGAGCATGCCCTGAAAAAAGGAACTGTGCTTCCTACTCATACGGACCATATGTAAATCAACTCTGCTTATGAAACTGATAAAATCCACAGCTCCACTTACATAAATGCTCTTTAGTTAACAGTTAGAATAGCGTTGGGTCTTGAACTGTGTAAAATCATTTGAGCCCAAAATTGACTTGGTTTAATAGAAATGAACTCTTGGTTGTAGGAAGACACAAATCCTGTGGTTTAATGCCATTTCTGAGGGAAATTCAGACCAGTGTTCTCACGCATGAAACACACTCTGTTTTAACGCAAGAAGCAAGCTCTTCATTCCAGCATCTCAAATACAGCAAGAACCATGAGCATGCCCTCAAAAAAGAACTGTGTTTCCTATTCATATGGACAATATGTAAATCAGCTCTACTTATGAAACTGATACAAACCACAAGTCCTGTTACATAAATGCTCTTTAGTTTATAGTGAGAATCACGATGGGTTTCTGAATTGTGTAAAATCACTTGAGCCCAAATTCTCTTTGTTTACCAGAAATGAACTCTTGCTTTTAGGAAGACACAGATCCTGGGGTTTAACTCCGTTTCTGAAGGTAAATTCTGACCTGGGTTCTCATCCATGGAACACTCTCTATTTTAACACAAGAAGCAAGCTCTTATTTCCAGCATCTCCAATACAGCAAGTTCCATGAGCATGCCCTGAAAAAAGAACTGTGTTTCCTCCTCATACGGCCCATATATAAAACAACTCAGCTTATGAAACTGATACAAATCTGAGCTCCTCTTACATAAATGCTTTTTATTAAATAGTGAGAATTGTTTTGGGTTCTTGAACTGTGTAAAATCATTTGAGCCCAAAATTGACTTGGTTTACCAGAAATGAACTCTTGCTTGTATGAAAACTCAGATCCTGTGGTTTAATTCCGTGTCTGAAGGGACGCTCTGACCAGTGTTCAAATCCATGGAACCCACTCTGTTTTAACGCAAGAAGCAAGCTCTCCTTTCGCGTGTCTCCAATACAGCATGTACCATGAGCATGCCCTGAAAAAAGGAACTGTGCTTCCTACTCATACGGACCATATGTAAATCAACTCTGCTTATGAAACTGATAAAATCCACAGCTCCACTTACATAAATGCTCTTTAGTTAACAGTTAGAATAGCGTTGGGTCTTGAACTGTGTAAAATCATTTGAGCCCAAAATTGACTTGGTTTACTAGAAATGAACTCTTGGTTGTAGGAAGACACAAATCCTGTGGTTTAATGCCGTTTCTGAGGGAAATTCAGACCAGTGTTCTCACGCATGAAACACACTCTGTTTTAACGCAAGAAGCAAGCTCTTCATTCCAGCATCTCAAATACAGCAAGAACCATGAGCATGCCCTCAAAAAAGAACTGTGTTTCCTATTCATATGGACAATATGTAAATCAGCTCTACTTATGAAACTGATACAAACCACAAGTCCTGTTACATAAATGCTCTTTAGTTTATAGTGAGAATCACGATGGGTTTCTGAATTGTGTAAAATCACTTGAGCCCAAATTCTCTTTGTTTACCAGAAATGAACTCTTGCTTTTAGGAAGACACAGATCCTGGGGTTTAACTCCGTTTCTGAAGGTAAATTCTGACCTGGGTTCTCATCCATGGAACACTCTCTATTTTAACACAAAAAGCAAGCTCTTATTTCCAGCATCTCCAATACAGCAAGTTCCATGAGCATGCCCTGAAAAAAGAACTGTGTTTCCTCCTCATACGGCCCATATATAAGACAACTCAGCTTATGAAACTGATACAAATCTGAGCTCCTCTTACATAAATGCTTTTTATTAAATAGTGAGAATTGTTTTGGGTTCTTGAACTGTGTAAAATCATTTGAGCCCAAAATTGAATTGGTTTACCAGAAATGAACTCTTGCTTGTATGAAAACTCAGATCCTGTGGTTTAATTCCGTGTCTGAAGGGACGCTCTGACCAGTGTTCAAATCCATGGAACCCACTCTGTTTTAACGCAAGAAGCAAGCTCTACTTTCGCGTGTCTCCAATACAGCAAGTACCATGAGCATGCCCTGAAAAAAAGAACTGTGCTTCCTACTCATACAGACCAAACGTATTTCAACTCTGCTTATGAAACTGATACAAACCACAGCTCCCCTTACATAAATGCTCTTTAGTTAAAAGTGAGAACAGCCTTGGGTTCTTGAACTGTGTAAAATCATTTGAGCCCAAAATTCTCTTTGTTTACCAGAAATGAACTCTGGCTTGTAGGAAGACACAGAACCTGGGGTTTAACTCAGTTTCTGAAGGGAAATTCAGACCAGCGTTCTCATCCATATAACACACGTGATTTAACGCAAGAAGCAAGCTCTTCTTTCTAGAGTCTCCAATACAGCAAGTACCACGAGCATGCCATGAAAAAAAGAAAGGTGTTTCCTACTCATACTGACCATGTGTAATTCAAGTCTGCATATGCAACCACAGCTCCACTTACATAAATGCTCTTTAGTTAACAGAGAGAATAGCGTTGGCACTTGAACTGTTTAAATCATTTGAGCCCAAAATTGACTTGGTTTACCAGAAATGAACTCTTGCTTGTATGAAGACACAGATCCTGTGGTTTAACTCCGTGTCTGAAGGGAAATTCAGACCAGTGTTCTCATCCATGGAACCCACTCCCTTTTTACGCAAGAAGCATGCTCTACTTTTTCGCGTCTCCAATACAGCAAGTAACATGAGCATGTCCTGAAAAAAAGAACTGTGCTTCCTGCTCATACGGACCATATGTAAATCCCCTCTGCTTATGAAACTGATACAAACCACAGCTCCACTCATATAAATGCTCTTTAGTAAATAGTGAGAATGGAGTTGGGTTCTTGAACTGTGTAAAATCATTTGAGCCCAAAATTCACTTGGTTTAACAGAAATGAACTCTTGCTTGTAGGAAGACACAGATCCTGTGATTTAACTCCGTTTCTGAAGGGAAATTAAGACCAGTGTTCTCCTCCATGAAACACACTCTGTTTTTACACAAGAAGCAAGCTTGTCTTTCCAGCATCTCCAATACAGCAATAACCAATAGCATGCCCAGAAAAAAAGAACTGTGTTTCCTAGTCATACGGACCATACATAGTTCAACTCTGCTTTGAAACTGATACAAATCAGAGCTCCACTTACATAAATGCTCTTTAGTTAATAGTAAGAATGGAGACGGGTTTTTGAACTGTGTAAAATCATTTGAGCCCAAAATTCACTTCATTTACCAGAAATGATCTCTTGCTTGTAGGAAGATACAAATCCTGGGGTTTAACTCTGTTTTTGAAGGTAAATTTAGAGGAGGGTTCTCATCCATGGAACACACTCTGTTTTATCGAAAGAAGCAAGCTCTTCATTCCAGCATCTCAAATACAGCAAGAACCATGAGCATGCCCTCAAAAAAAGAACTGTGTTTCCTATTCAAATGGACTATATGTAAATCAGCTCTACTTATGAAACTGATACAAACCGCAAGTCGTGTTACATAAAAGCTCTTTAATTAATAGTGAGAATCACGATGGGTTTCTGAATTGTTTAAAATCACTTGAGCCCAAATTCTCTTTGTTTAGCAGAAATGAACTCTTGGTATTTGGTAGACACAGATCCTGGGGTTTAACTTCGTTTCTGAAGGTAAATTCAGACCTGGGTTCTCATCCATGGAACACTCTCTATTTTAATGCAAGAAGCAAGCTCTTATTTCCAGCATTTCCAATACAGCAAGTTCCATGAGCATGCCCTGAAAAAAAGAACTGTGCTTCCTACCCATATGGACCATATGTAAATCAACTCTGCTTATGAAACTGATGCAAACCACAGCTCCACTTTCATAAAGGCTCTTTAGTAAATAGTGAGAATCGCGTTGGGTTCTTGAACTCTGTAAAATCATTTGAGCCCAAAATTCTCTTTGTTTACCAGAAATGAACTCTGGCTTGTAGGAAGACACAGAACTGGTGGTTTAACTCCGTATCTGAAGGGAAATTCAGACCAGTGTTCTCATCCATGTAACACACTGTGATTTAACGCAAGAAGCAAGCTCTTCTTTCTAGCTTCTCCAATACAGCAAGTACCATGAGCATGCCCTGAAAAAAAGAACTGTGTTTCCTACTCATACTGACCATATGTAATTCAAGTTTGCATATGCAACTGATACAAACCACAGCTCCACGTACATAAATGCTCTTTAGTAAATAGTGAGAATCTAGTTGGGTTTCTGAACTGTGTAAAATCATTTGAGCCACAATTCCCTTGGTTTACCAGAAATGAACTCTTGCTTCTAGGAAGACACAGATCATGTGGTTTATCTCCGTTTCTGAAGGGAAATTAAGACCAGTGTTCTCATCCATGAAACACACTCTAATTTAACGCAAGAAGCAAGCTCTTCTTTCCAGCGTCTACAACACAGCAAGTACCACTAGCATGTCTGAAAAAAAGAAGTGTGTTTCCTACACATACAGACCATATGTAGTTCAAGTCTGCATATGCAACTGATACAAACAACAGCTCCACTTACATAAATGCTCTTTAGTTAATAGTGAGAATCGAGATGGGTTCTTGAACAGTGTAAAATCATTTGAACGCAAATTTCACTTTGTTTACCAGAAATGAACTCCTGCTTGTAGGAAGACACAGATCCTGTGATTTAACTCCGATTCTGAAGGTAAATTCAGACGAGGGTTCTCATCCATGGAACACACTCTGTTTTAACACAAGAAGCAAGCTCTTCTTTCCGGCATCTCCAATACAGCAAGTTCCATGAGCATGCCCTGAAATAAAGAACAGTGCTTCCTACTCATACGGACCATATGTAAAACAACTCTACTTATGAAACTGATACAAACCAGAGCTCATCTTACATAAATGCTCTTTAGTAAATAGTGAGAATCTAGTAGGGTTTCTGAACTGTGAAAAATCATTTGAGCCAAAAATTATCTTTGTTTACCAGAAATGACCTCTGGCTTGTAGGAAGACACAGATCCTGGGGTTTAACTCCGTTTCTGAAGGGAAATTAAGACCAGTGTTCTCATCCATGAAACACACTCTGTTTTAACGCAAGAAGCAAGCTCGTCTTTCCAGAATCTCCAGTACAGCAATAACCATGAGCATGCCCAGAAAAATAGAACTGTGTTTCCTACTCATACGGACCATACATAGTTCAACTCTGCTTATGAAACTGATACAAACCACAGCTCCACTTACATAAATGCTCTTTAGTTAATAGTAAGAATGGAGATGGGTTTTTGAACTGTGTAAAATCATTTGAGCCCAAAATTCACTTCATTTACCAGAAATGATCTCTTGCTTGTAGGAAGACACAAATCCTGGAGTTTAACTCTGTTTTTGAAGGTAAATTTAGAGGAGGCTTCTCATCCATGGAACACACTCTGTTTTATCAAAAGAAGCAAGCTCTTCATTCCAGCATCTCAAATACAGCAAGAACCATGAGCATGCCCTCAAAAAAAGAACTGTGTTTCCTATTCAAATGGACTATATGTAAATCAGCTCTACTTATGAAACTGATACAAACCGCAAGTCGTGTTACATAAAAGCTCTTTAATTAATAGTGAGAATCACGATGGGTTTCTGAATTGTTTAAAATCACTTGAGCCCAAATTCTCTTTGTTTAGCAGAAATGAACTCTTGGTATTTGGTAGACACAGATCCTGGGGTTTAACTTCGTTTCTGAAGGTAAATTCAGACCTGGGTTCTCATCCATGGAACACTCTCTATTTTAATGCAAGAAGCAAGCTCTTATTTCCAGCATCTCCAATACAGCAAGTTCCATGAGCATGCCCTGAAAAAAGAACTGTGTTTCCTCCTCATACGGCCCATATATAAAACAACTCAGCTTATGAAACTGATACAAATCTGAGCTCCTCTTACATAAATGCTTTTTATTAAATAGTGAGAATTGTTTTGGGTTCTTGAACTGTGTAAAATCATTTGAGCCCAAAATTGACTTGGTTTACCAGAAATGAACTCTTGCTTGTATGAAAACTCAGATCCTGTGGTTTAATTCCGTGTCTGAAGGGACGCTCTGACCAGTGTTCAAATCCATGGAACCCACTCTGTTTTAACGCAAGAAGCAAGCTCTACTTTCGCGTGTCTCCAATACAGCAAGTACCATGAGCATGCCCTGAAAAAAAGAACTGTGCTTCCTACTCATACAGACCAAACGTATTTCAACTCTGCTTATGAAACTGATACAAACCACAGCTCCCCTTACATAAATGCTCTTTAGTTAAAAGTGAGAACAGCCTTGGGTTCTTGAACTGTGTAAAATCATTTGAGCCCAAAATTCTCTTTGTTTACCAGAAATGAACTCTGGCTTGTAGGAAGACACAGAACCTGGGGTTTAACTCAGTTTCTGAAGGGAAATTCAGACCAGCGTTCTCATCCATATAACACACGTGATTTAACGCAAGAAGCAAGCTCTTCTTTCTGGAGTCTCCAATACAGCAAGTACCACGAGCATGCCATGAAAAAAAGAACGGTGTTTCCTACTCATACTGACCATGTGTAATTCAAGTCTTCTTATGAAACTGATACAAACCACAGCTCCACTTACATAAATGCTCTTTAGTTAACAGTGAGAATAGTGTTGGCACTTGAACTGTTTAAATCATTTGAGCCCAAAAATTGACTTGGTTTACCAGAAATGAACTCTTGCTTGTATGAAAACTCAGATCCTGTGGTTTAATTCCGTGTCTGAAGGGACACTCTGACCAGTGGTCAAATCCATGGAACCCATTCTGTTTTAACGCAAGAAGCAAGCTCTCCTTTCGCGTGTCTCCAGTACAGCATGTACCATGAGCATGCCCTGAAAAAAAGAACTGTGCTTCCTACTCATACGGACCATATGTAAATCAACTCTGCTTATGAAACTGATAAAATCCACAGCTCCACTTACATAAATGCTCTTTAGTTAACAGTTAGAATAGCGTTGGGTCTTGAACTGTGTAAAATCATTTGAGCCCAAAATTGACTTGGTTTAATAGAAATGAACTCTTGGTTGTAGGAAGACACAAATCCTGTGGTTTAATGCCGTTTCTGAGGGAAATTCAGACCAGTGTTCTCACGCATGAAACACACTCTGTTTTAACGCAAGAAGCAAGCTCTTCCTTCCAGCATCTCAAATACAGCAAGAACCATGAGCATGCCCTCAAAAAAGAACTGTGTTTCCTATTCATATGGACAATATGTAAATCAGCTCTACTTATGGAACTGATACAAACCACAAGTCCTGTTACATAAATGCTCTTTAGTTTATAGTGAGAATCACGATGGGTTTCTGAATTGTGTAAAATCACTTGAGCCCAAATTCTCTTTGTTTACCAGAAATGAACTCTTGCTTTTAGGAAGACACAGATCCTGGGGTTTAACTCCGTTTCTGAAGGTAAATTCTGACCTGGGTTCTCATCCATGGAACACTCTCTATTTTAACACAAGAAGGAAGCTCTTATTTCCAGCATCTCCAATACAGCAAGTTCCATGAGCATGCCCTGAAAAAAGAACTGTGTTTCCTCCTCATACGGCCCATATATAAAACAACTCAGCTTATGAAACTGATACAAATCTGAGCTCCTCTTACATAAATGCTTTTTATTAAATAGTGAGAATTGTTTTGGGTTCTTGAACTGTGTAAAATCATTTGAGCCCAAAATTGACTTGGTTTACCAGAAATGAACTCTTGCTTGTATGAAAACTCAGATCCTGTGGTTTAATTCCGTGTCTGAAGGGACGCTCTGACCAGTGTTCAAATCCATGGAACCCACTCTGTTTTAACGCAAGAAGCAAGCTCTACTTTCGCGTGTCTCCAATACAGCAAGTACCATGAGCATGCCCTGAAAAAAAGAACTGTGCTTCCTACTCATACAGACCAAACGTATTTCAACTCTGCTTATGAAACTGATACAAACCACAGCTCCCCTTACATAAATGCTCTTTAGTTAAAAGTGAGAACAGCCTTGGGTTCTTGAACTGTGTAAAATCATTTGAGCCCAAAATTCTCTTTGTTTACCAGAAATGAACTCTGGCTTGTAGGAAGACACAGAACCTGGGGTTTAACTCAGTTTCTGAAGGGAAATTCAGACCAGCGTTCTCATCCATATAACACACGTGATTTAACGCAAGAAGCAAGCTCTTCTTTCTGGAGTCTACAATACAGCAAGTACCACGAGCATGCCATGAAAAAAAGAACGGTGTTTCCTACTCATACTGACCATGTGTAATTCAAGTCTTCTTATGAAACTGATACAAACCACAGCTCCACTTACATAAATGCTCTTTAGTTAACAGTGAGAATAGCGTTGGCACTTGAACTGTTTAAATCATTTGAGCCCAAAAATTGACTTGGTTTACCAGAAATGAACTCTTGCTTGTATGAAAACTCAGATCCTGTGGTTTAATTCCGTGTCTGAAGGGACACTCTGACCAGTGGTCAAATCCATGGAACCCATTCTGTTTTAACGCAAGAAGCAAGCTCTCCTTTCGCGTGTCTCCAATACAGCATGTACCATGAGCATGCCCTGAAAAAAGGAACTGTGCTTCCTACTCATACGGACCATATGTAAATCAACTCTGCTTATGAAACTGATAAAATCCACAGCTCCACTTACATAAATGCTCTTTAGTTAACAGTTAGAATAGCGTTGGGTCTTGAACTGTGTAAAATCATTTGAGCCCAAAATTGACTTATTTTACTAGAAATGAACTCTTGCTTGTAGGAAGACACAAATCCTGTGGTTTAATGCCGTTTCTGAGGGAAATTCAGACCAGTGTTCTCATCCATGAAACACACTCTGTTTTAACGCAAGTAGCAAGCTCTTCTTTCCAGCATCTCCAATACAGCAAGTTCCATGTGCATGCCCTGAAAAAAAAAGACCTGTGTTTCCTTCTCATAGGGTCAATATGTAAAACAACTCTACTTATGAAACTGATACAAACCACAGCTCCTCTTACATAAATGCTCTTTAGTAAATAGTGAGAATCTTGTTGGGTTTCTGAACTGTGTAAAATCATTGGAGACCAAAATTCTCTTTGTTTACCAGAAATGAACTCTGGCTTGTATGAAAACACAGAACCTGGGGTTTAACTCCGTTTCTGAAGGGAAATTCAGACCAGTGTTCTCATCCATGTAACACACTGATTTAATGCAAAAAGCAAGCTCTTCTTTCTAGCGTCTACAATACAGCAAGTACCACGAGCATGCCCTGAAAAAAGAACTGTGCTTCCTACTCATAAGGACCATATGTAAATCCACTCTGCTTATGAAACTGATACAAACCACAGCTCCACTTACATAAATGCTCTTTAGTTAACAGTGAGAATAGCGTTGGCACTTGAACTGTTTAAATCATTTGAGCCCAAAAATTGACTTGGTTTACCAGAAATGAACTCTTGCTTGTATGAAAACTCAGATCCTGTGGTTTAATTCCGTGTCTGAAGGGACACTCTGACCAGTGGTCAAATCCATGGAACCCATTCTGTTTTAACGCAAGAAGCAAGCTCTCCTTTCGCGTGTCTCCAGTACAGCATGTACCATGAGCATGCCCTGAAAAAAAGAACTGTGCATCCTACTCATACGGACCATATGTAAATCAACTCTGCTTATGAAACTGATAAAATCCACAGCTCCACTTACATAAATGCTCTTTAGTTAACAGTTAGAATAGCGTTGGGTCTTGAACTGTGTAAAATCAATTGAGCCCAAAATTGACTTGGTTTAATAGAAATGAACTCTTGGTTGTAGGAAGACACAAATCCTGTGGTTTAATGCCGTTTCTGAGGGAAATTCAGACCAGTGTTCTCACGCATGAAACACACTCTGTTTTAACGCAAGAAGCAAGCTCTTCATTCCAGCATCTCAAATACAGCAAGAACCATGAGCATGCCCTCAAAAAAGAACTGTGTTTCCTATTCATATGGACAATATGTAAATCAGCTCTACTTATGAAACTGATACAAACCACAAGTCCTGTTACATAAATGCTCTTTAGTTTATAGTGAGAATCACGATGGGTTTCTGAATTGTGTAAAATCACTTGAGCCCAAATTCTCTTTGTTTACCAGAAATGAACTCTTGCTTTTAGGAAGACACAGATCCTGGGGTTTAACTCCGTTTCTGAAGGTAAATTCTGACCTGGGTTCTCATCCATGGAACACTCTCTATTTTAACACAAATAGCAAGCTCTTATTTCCAGCATCTCCAATACAGCAAGTTCCATGAGCATGCCCTGAAAAAAGAACTGTGTTTCCTCCTCATACGGCCCATATATAAAACAACTCAGCTTATGAAACTGATACAAATCTGAGCTCCTCTTACATAAATGCTTTTTATTAAATAGTGAGAATTGTTTTGGGTTCTTGAACTGTGTAAAATCATTTGAGCCCAAAATTGAATTGGTTTACCAGAAATGAACTCTTGCTTGTATGAAAACTCAGATCCTGTGGTTTAATTCCGTGTCTGAAGGGACGCTCTGACCAGTGTTCAAATCCATGGAACCCACTCTGTTTTAACGCAAGAAGCAAGCTCTACTTTCGCGTGTCTCCAATACAGCAAGTACCATGAGCATGCCCTGAAAAAAAGAACTGTGCTTCCTACTCATACAGACCAAACGTATTTCAACTCTGCTTATGAAACTGATACAAACCACAGCTCCCCTTACATAAATGCTCTTTAGTTAAAAGTGAGAACAGCCTTGGGTTCTTGAACTGTGTAAAATCATTTGAGCCCAAAATTCTCTTTGTTTACCAGAAATGAACTCTGGCTTGTAGGAAGACACAGAACCTGGGGTTTAACTCAGTTTCTGAAGGGAAATTCAGACCAGCGTTCTCATCCATATAACACACGTGATTTAACGCAAGAAGCAAGCTCTTCTTTCTGGAGTCTACAATACAGCAAGTACCACGAGCATGCCATGAAAAAAAGAACGGTGTTTCCTACTCATACTGACCATGTGTAATTCAAGTCTGCATATGCAACTGCTACAAACCACAGCTCCACTTACATAAATGCTCTTTAGTTAACAGAGAGAATAGCGTTGGGTCTTGAACTGTGTAAAATCATTTGAGCCCAAAATTGACTTGGTTTACTAGAAATGAACTCTTGCTTGTAGGAAGACACAAATCCTGTGGTTTAATGCCGTTTCTGAGGGAAATTCAGACCAGTGTTCTCATCCATGAAACACACTCTGTTTTAACGCAAGTAGCAAGCTCTTCTTTCCAGCATCTCCAATACAGCAAGTTCCATGAGCATGCCCTGAAAAAAAAGACCTGTGTTTCCTTCTCATAGGGTCAATATGTAAAACAACTCTACTTATGAAACTGATACAAACCACAGCTCCTCTTACATAAATGCTCTTTAGTAAATAGTGAGAATCTTGTTGGGTTTCTGAACTGTGTAAAATCATTGGAGACCAAAATTCTCTTTGTTTACCAGAAATGAACTCTGGCTTGTATGAAAACACAGAACCTGGGGTTTAACTCCGTTTCTGAAGGGAAATTCAGACCAGTGTTCTCATCCATGTAACACACTGATTTAATGCAAAAAGCAAGCTCTTCTTTCTAGCGTCTACAATACAGCAAGTACCACGAGCATGCCCTGAAAAAAGAACTGTGCTTCCTACTCATAAGGACCATATGTAAATCCACTCTGCTTATGAAACTGATACAAACCACAGCTCCACTTACATAAATGCTCTTTAGTTAACAGTGAGAATAGCGTTGGCACTTGAACTGTTTAAATCATTTGAGCCCAAAAATTGACTTGGTTTACCAGAAATGAACTCTTGCTTGTATGAAAACTCAGATCCTGTGGTTTAATTCCGTGTCTGAAGGGACACTCTGACCAGTGGTCAAATCCATGGAACCCATTCTGTTTTAACGCAAGAAGCAAGCTCTCCTTTCGTGTGTCTCCAGTACAGCATGTACCATGAGCATGCCCTGAAAAAAAGAACTGTGCTTCCTACTCATACGGACCATATGTAAATCAACTCTGCTTATGAAACTGATAAAATCCACAGCTCCACTTACATAAATGCTCTTTAGTTAACAGTTAGAATAGCGTTGGGTCTTGAACTGTGTAAAATCATTTGAGCCCAAAATTGACTTGGTTTAATAGAAATGAACTCTTGGTTGTAGGAAGACACAAATCCTGTGGTTTAATGCCTTTTCTGAGGGAAATTCAGACCAGTGTTCTCACGCATGAAACACACTCTGTTTTAACGCAAGAAGCAAGCTCTTCATTCCAGCATCTCAAATACAGCAAGAACCATGAGCATGCCCTCAAAAAAGAACTGTGTTTCCTATTCATATGGACAATATGTAAATCAGCTCTACTTATGGAACTGATACAAACCACAAGTCCTGTTACATAAATGCTCTTTAGTTTATAGTGAGAATCACGATGGGTTTCTGAATTGTGTAAAATCACTTGAGCCCAAATTCTCTTTGTTTACCAGAAATGAACTCTTGCTTTTAGGAAGACACAGATCCTGGGGTTTAACTCCGTTTCTGAAGGTAAATTCTGACCTGGGTTCTCATCCATGGAACACTCTCTATTTTAACACAAGAAGCAAGCTCTTATTTCCAGCATCTCCAATACAGCAAGTTCCATGAGCATGCCCTGAAAAAAGAACTGTGTTTCCTCCTCATACGGCCCATATATAAAACAACTCAGCTTATGAAACTGATACAAATCTGAGCTCCTCTTACATAAATGCTTTTTATTAAATAGTGAGAATTGTTTTGGGTTCTTGAACTGTGTAAAATCATTTGAGCCCAAAATTGACTTGGTTTACCAGAAATGAACTCTTGCTTGTATGAAAACTCAGATCCTGTGGTTTAATTCCGTGTCTGAAGGGACGCTCTGACCAGTGTTCAAATCCATGGAACCCACTCTGTTTTAACGCAAGAAGCAAGCTCTACTTTCGCGTGTCTCCAATACAGCAAGTACCATGAGCATGCCCTGAAAAAAAGAACTGTGCTTCCTACTCATACAGACCAAACGTATTTCAACTCTGCTTATGAAACTGATACAAACCACAGCTCCCCTTACATAAATGCTCTTTAGTTAAAAGTGAGAACAGCCTTGGGTTCTTGAACTGTGTAAAATCATTTGAGCCCAAAATTCTCTTTGTTTACCAGAAATGAACTCTGGCTTGTAGGAAGACACAGAACCTGGGGTTTAACTCAGTTTCTGAAGGGAAATTCAGACCAGCGTTCTCATCCATATAACACACGTGATTTAACGCAAGAAGCAAGCTCTTCTTTCTGGAGTCTACAATACAGCAAGTACCACGAGCATGCCATGAAAAAAAGAACGGTGTTTCCTACTCATACTGACCATGTGTAATTCAAGTCTTCTTATGAAACTGATACAAACCACAGCTCCACTTACATAAATGCTCTTTAGTTAACAGTGAGAATAGCGTTGGCACTTGAACTGTTTAAATCATTTGAGCCCAAAAATTGACTTGGTTTACCAGAAATGAACTCTTGCTTGTATGAAAACTCAGATCCTGTGGTTTAATTCCGTGTCTGAAGGGACACTCTGACCAGTGGTCAAATCCATGGAACCCATTCTGTTTTAACGCAAGAAGCAAGCTCTCCTTTCGCGTGTCTCCAATACAGCATGTACCATGAGCATGCCCTGAAAAAAGGAACTGTGCTTCCTACTCATACGGACCATATGTAAATCAACTCTGCTTATGAAACTGATAAAATCCACAGCTCCACTTACATAAATGCTCTTTAGTTAACAGTTAGAATAGCGTTGGGTCTTGAACTGTGTAAAATCATTTGAGCCCAAAATTGACTTGGTTTAATAGAAATGAACTCTTGGTTGTAGGAAGACACAAATCCTGTGGTTTAATGCCGTTTCTGAGGGAAATTCAGACCAGTGTTCTCATCCATGAAACACACTCTGTTTTAACGCAAGTAGCAAGCTCTTCTTTCCAGCATCTCCAATACAGCAAGTTCCATGTGCATGCCCTGAAAAAAAAAGACCTGTGTTTCCTTCTCATAGGGTCAATATGTAAAACAACTCTACTTATGAAACTGATACAAACCACAGCTCCTCTTACATAAATGCTCTTTAGTAAATAGTGAGAATCTTGTTGGGTTTCTGAACTGTGTAAAATCATTGGAGACCAAAATTCTCTTTGTTTACCAGAAATGAACTCTGGCTTGTATGAAAACACAGAACCTGGGGTTTAACTCCGTTTCTGAAGGGAAATTCAGACCAGTGTTCTCATCCATGTAACACACTGATTTAATGCAAAAAGCAAGCTCTTCTTTCTAGCGTCTACAATACAGCAAGTACCACGAGCATGCCCTGAAAAAAGAACTGTGCTTCCTACTCATAAGGACCATATGTAAATCCACTCTGCTTATGAAACTGATACAAACCACAGCTCCACTTACATAAATGCTCTTTAGTTAACAGTGAGAATAGCGTTGGCACTTGAACTGTTTAAATCATTTGAGCCCAAAAATTGACTTGGTTTACCAGAAATGAACTCTTGCTTGTATGAAAACTCAGATCCTGTGGTTTAATTCCGTGTCTGAAGGGACACTCTGACCAGTGGTCAAATCCATGGAACCCATTCTGTTTTAACGCAAGAAGCAAGCTCTCCTTTCGCGTGTCTCCAGTACAGCATGTACCATGAGCATGCCCTGAAAAAAAGAACTGTGCATCCTACTCATACGGACCATATGTAAATCAACTCTGCTTATGAAACTGATAAAATCCACAGCTCCACTTACATAAATGCTCTTTAGTTAACAGTTAGAATAGCGTTGGGTCTTGAACTGTGTAAAATCAATTGAGCCCAAAATTGACTTGGTTTAATAGAAATGAACTCTTGGTTGTAGGAAGACACAAATCCTGTGGTTTAATGCCGTTTCTGAGGGAAATTCAGACCAGTGTTCTCACGCATGAAACACACTCTGTTTTAACGCAAGAAGCAAGCTCTTCATTCCAGCATCTCAAATACAGCAAGAACCATGAGCATGCCCTCAAAAAAGAACTGTGTTTCCTATTCATATGGACAATATGTAAATCAGCTCTACTTATGAAACTGATACAAACCACAAGTCCTGTTACATAAATGCTCTTTAGTTTATAGTGAGAATCACGATGGGTTTCTGAATTGTGTAAAATCACTTGAGCCCAAATTCTCTTTGTTTACCAGAAATGAACTCTTGCTTTTAGGAAGACACAGATCCTGGGGTTTAACTCCGTTTCTGAAGGTAAATTCTGACCTGGGTTCTCATCCATGGAACACTCTCTATTTTAACACAAATAGCAAGCTCTTATTTCCAGCATCTCCAATACAGCAAGTTCCATGAGCATGCCCTGAAAAAAGAACTGTGTTTCCTCCTCATACGGCCCATATATAAAACAACTCAGCTTATGAAACTGATACAAATCTGAGCTCCTCTTACATAAATGCTTTTTATTAAATAGTGAGAATTGTTTTGGGTTCTTGAACTGTGTAAAATCATTTGAGCCCAAAATTGAATTGGTTTACCAGAAATGAACTCTTGCTTGTATGAAAACTCAGATCCTGTGGTTTAATTCCGTGTCTGAAGGGACGCTCTGACCAGTGTTCAAATCCATGGAACCCACTCTGTTTTAACGCAAGAAGCAAGCTCTACTTTCGCGTGTCTCCAATACAGCAAGTACCATGAGCATGCCCTGAAAAAAAGAACTGTGCTTCCTACTCATACAGACCAAACGTATTTCAACTCTGCTTATGAAACTGATACAAACCACAGCTCCCCTTACATAAATGCTCTTTAGTTAAAAGTGAGAACAGCCTTGGGTTCTTGAACTGTGTAAAATCATTTGAGCCCAAAATTCTCTTTGTTTACCAGAAATGAACTCTGGCTTGTAGGAAGACACAGAACCTGGGGTTTAACTCAGTTTCTGAAGGGAAATTCAGACCAGCGTTCTCATCCATATAACACACGTGATTTAACTCAAGAAGCAAGCTCTTCTTTCTGGAGTCTACAATACAGCAAGTACCACGAGCATGCCATGAAAAAAAGAACGGTGTTTCCTACTCATACTGACCATGTGTAATTCAAGTCTGCATATGCAACTGCTACAAACCACAGCTCCACTTACATAAATGCTCTTTAGTTAACAGAGAGAATAGCGTTGGGTCTTGAACTGTGTAAAATCATTTGAGCCCAAAATTGACTTGGTTTACTAGAAATGAACTCTTGCTTGTAGGAAGACACAAATCCTGTGGTTTAATGCCGTTTCTGAGGGAAATTCAGACCAGTGTTCTCATCCATGAAACACACTCTGTTTTAACGCAAGTAGCAAGCTCTTCTTTCCAGCATCTCCAATACAGCAAGTTCCATGAGCATGCCCTGAAAAAAAAGACCTGTGTTTCCTTCTCATAGGGTCAATATGTAAAACAACTCTACTTATGAAACTGATACAAACCACAGCTCCTCTTACATAAATGCTCTTTAGTAAATAGTGAGAATCTTGTTGGGTTTCTGAACTGTGTAAAATCATTGGAGACCAAAATTCTCTTTGTTTACCAGAAATGAACTCTGGCTTGTATGAAAACACAGAACCTGGGGTTTAACTCCGTTTCTGAAGGGAAATTCAGACCAGTGTTCTCATCCATGTAACACACTGATTTAATGCAAAAAGCAAGCTCTTCTTTCTAGCGTCTACAATACAGCAAGTACCACGAGCATGCCCTGAAAAAAGAACTGTGCTTCCTACTCATAAGGACCATATGTAAATCCACTCTGCTTATGAAACTGATACAAACCACAGCTCCACTTACATAAATGCTCTTTAGTTAACAGTGAGAATAGCGTTGGCACTTGAACTGTTTAAATCATTTGAGCCCAAAAATTGACTTGGTTTACCAGAAATGAACTCTTGCTTGTATGAAAACTCAGATCCTGTGGTTTAATTCCGTGTCTGAAGGGACACTCTGACCAGTGGTCAAATCCATGGAACCCATTCTGTTTTAACGCAAGAAGCAAGCTCTCCTTTCGTGTGTCTCCAGTACAGCATGTACCATGAGCATGCCCTGAAAAAAAGAACTGTGCTTCCTACTCATACGGACCATATGTAAATCAACTCTGCTTATGAAACTGATAAAATCCACAGCTCCACTTACATAAATGCTCTTGAGTTAACAGTTAGAATAGCGTTGGGTCTTGAACTGTGTAAAATCATTTGAGCCCAAAATTGACTTGGTTTAATAGAAATGAACTCTTGGTTGTAGGAAGACACAAATCCTGTGGTTTAATGCCTTTTCTGAGGGAAATTCAGACCAGTGTTCTCACGCATGAAACACACTCTGTTTTAACGCAAGAAGCAAGCTCTTCATTCCAGCATCTCAAATACAGCAAGAACCATGAGCATGCCCTCAAAAAAGAACTGTGTTTCCTATTCATATGGACAATATGTAAATCAGCTCTACTTATGAAACTGATACAAACCACAAGTCCTGTTACATAAATGCTCTTTAGTTTATAGTGAGAATCACGATGGGTTTCTGAATTGTGTAAAATCACTTGAGCCCAAATTCTCTTTGTTTACCAGAAATGAACTCTTGCTTTTAGGAAGACACAGATCCTGGGGTTTAACTCCGTTTCTGAAGGTAAATTCTGACCTGGGTTCTCATCCATGGAACACTCTCTATTTTAACACAAGAAGCAAGCTCTTATTTCCAGCATCTCCAATACAGCAAGTTCCATGAGCATGCCCTGAAAAAAGAACTGTGTTTCCTCCTCATACGGCCCATATATAAAACAACTCAGCTTATGAAACTGATACAAATCTGAGCTCCTCTTACATAAATGCTTTTTATTAAATAGTGAGAATTGTTTTGGGTTCTTGAACTGTGTAAAATCATTTGAGCCCAAAAGTGAATTGGTTTACCAGAAATGAACTCTTGCTAGTATGAAAACTCAGATCCTGTGGTTTAATTCCGTGTCTGAAGGGACGCTCTGACCAGTGTTCAAATCCATGGAACCCACTCTGTTTTAACGCAAGAAGCAAGCTCTACTTTCGCGTGTCTCCAATACAGCAAGTACCATGAGCATGCCCTGAAAAAAAGAACTGTGCTTCCTACTCATACAGACCAAACATATTTCAACTCTGCTTATGAAACTGATACAAACCACAGCTCCCCTTACATAAATGCTCTTTAGTTAAAAGTGAGAACAGCCTTGGGTTCTTGAACTGTGTAAAATCATTTGAGCCCAAAATTCTCTTTGTTTACCAGAAATGAACTCTGGCTTGTAGGAAGACACAGAACCTGGGGTTTAACTCAGTTTCTGAAGGGAAATTCAGACCAGCGTTCTCATCCATATAACACACGTGATTTAACGCAAGAAGCAAGCTCTTCTTTCTGGAGTCTCCAATACAGCAAGTACCACGAGCATGCCATGAAAAAAAGAACGGTGTTTCCTACTCATACTGACCATGTGTAATTCAAGTCTGCATATGCAACTGGTACAAACCACAGCTCCACTTACATAAATGCTCTTTAGTTAACAGAGAGAATAGCGTTGGCACTTGAACTGTTTAAATCATTTGAGCCCAAAATTGACTTGGTTTACCAGAAATGAACTCTTGCTTGTATGAAGACACAGATCCTGTGGTTTAACTCCGTGTCTGAAGGGAAATTCAGACCAGTGTTCTCATCCATGGAACCCACTCCCTTTTTACGCAAGAAGCATGCTCTACTTTTTCGCGTCTCCAATACAGCAAGTAACATGAGCATGTCCTGAAAAAAAGAACTGTGCTTCCTGCTCATACGGACCATATGTAAATCCCCTCTGCTTATGAAACTGATACAAACCACAGCTCCACTCATATAAATGCTCTTTAGTAAATAGTGAGAATGGAGTTGGGTTCTTGA
Organism: Onychomys arenicola; assembly: GCA_949786405.1. Classification (NCBI taxonomy): domain Eukaryota; kingdom Metazoa; phylum Chordata; class Mammalia; order Rodentia; family Cricetidae; genus Onychomys; species Onychomys arenicola. The sequence goes on along the minus strand of CATKUM010000040.1, from coordinate 3,340,083 downwards.
ACTGTGTAAAATCATTTGAGTCCAAAATTCACTTGGTTTAACAGAAATGAACTCTTGCTTGTAGGAAGACACAGATCCTGTGATTTAACTCTGTTTCTGAAGGAAAATTAAGACCAGTGTTCTCATCCATGAAACACACTCTGTTTTTACGCAAGAAGCAAGCTTGTCTTTCCAGCATCTCCAATACAGCAATAACCAATAGCATGCCCAGAAAAAAAGAACTGTGTTTCCTAGTCATACGGACCATACATAGTTCAACTCTGCTTTGAAACTGATACAAATCACAGCTCCACTTACATAAATGCTCTTTAGTTAATAGTAAGAATGGAGACGGGTTTTTGAACTGTGTAAAATCATTTGAGCCCATAATTCACTTCATTTACCAGAAATGATCTCTTGCTTGTAGGAAGACACAAATCCTGGGGTTTAACTCTGTTTTTGAAGGTAAATTTAGAGGAGGGTTCTCATCCATGGAACACACTCTGTTTTATCGAAAGAAGCAAGCTCTTCATTCCAGCATCTCAAATACAGCAAGAACCATGAGCATGCCCTCAAAAAAAGAACTGTGTTTCCTATTCAAATGGACTATATGTAAATCAGCTCTACTTATGAAACTGATACAAACCGCAAGTCGTGTTACATAAAAGCTCTTTAATTAATAGTGAGAATCACGATGGGTTTCTGAATTGTTTAAAATCACTTGAGCCCAAATTCTCTTTGTTTAGCAGAAATGAACTCTTGGTATTTGGTAGACACAGATCCTGGGGTTTAACTTCGTTTCTGAAGGTAAATTCAGATCTGGGTTCTCATCCATGGAACACTCTCTATTTTAATGCAAGAAGCAAGCTCTTATTTCCAGCATTTCCAATACAGCAAGTTCCATGAGCATGCCCTGAAAAAAAGAACTGTGTTTCCTACCCATATGGACCATATGTAAATCAACTCTGCTTATGAAACTGATGCAAACCACAGCTCCACTTTCATAAAGGCTCTTTAGTAAATAGTGAAAATCACGTTGGGTTCTTGAACTCTGTAAAATCATTTGAGCCCAAAATTCTCTTTGTTTACCAGAAATGAACTCTGGCTTGTAGGAAGACACAGAACCGGTGGTTTAACTCCGTATCTGAAGGGAAATTCTGACCAGTGTTCTCATCCATGTAACACACTGTGATTTAACGCAAGAAGCAAGCTCTTCTTTCTAGCGTCTCCAATACAGCAAGTACCATGAGCATGCCCTGAAAAAAAGAACTGTGTTTCCTACTCATACTGACCATATGTAATTCAAGTCTGCATATGCAACTGATACAAACCACAGCTCCACGTACATAAATGCTCTTTAGTAAATAGTGAGAATCTAGTTGGGTTTCTGAACTGTGTAAAATCATTTGAGCCACAATTCCCTTGGTTTACCAGAAATGAACTCTTGCTTCTAGGAAGACACAGATCATGTGGTTTATCTCCGTTTCTGAAGGGAAATAAAGACCAGTGTTCTCATCCATGAAACACACTCTGATTTAACGCAAGAAGCAAGCTCTTCTTTCCAGCGTCTACAACACAGCAAGTACCACTAGCATGTCTGAAAAAAAGAAGTGTGTTTCCTACACATACAGACCATATGTAGTTCAAGTCTGCATATGCAACTGATACAAACAACAGCTCCACTTACATAAATGCTCTTTAGTTAATAGTGAGAATCGAGATGGGTTCTTGAACAGTGTAAAATCATTTGAACGCAAATTTCACTTTGTTTACCAGAAATGAACTCCTGCTTGTAGGAAGACACAGATCCTGTGATTTAACTCCGATTTTGAAGGTAAATTCAGACGAGGGTTCTCATCCATGGAACACACTCTGTTTTAACACAAGAAGCAAGCTCTTCTTTCCGGCATCTCCAATACAGCAAGTTCCATGAGCATGCCCTGAAATAAAGAACAGTGCTTCCTACTCATACGGACCATATGTAAAACAACTCTACTTATGAAACTGATACAAACCAGAGCTCATCTTAAATAAATGCTCTTTAGTAAATAGTGAGAATCTAGTAGGGTTTCTGAACTGTGAAAAATCATTTGAGCCAAAAATTATCTTTGTTTACCAGAAATGACCTCTGGCTTGTAGGAACACACAGATCCTGGGGTTTAACTCCGTTTCTGAAGGGAAATTAAGACCAGTGTTCTCATCCATGAAACACACTCTGTTTTAACGCAAGAAGCAAGCTCGTCTTTCAGAATCTCCAGTACAGCAATAACCATGAGCATGCCCAGAAAAATAGAACTGTGTTTCCTACTCATACGGACCATACATAGTTCAACTCTGCTTATGAAACTGATACAAACCACAGCTCCACTTACATAAATGCTCTTTAGTTAATAGTAAGAATGGAGATGGGTTTTTGAACTGTGTAAAATCATTTGAGCCCAAAATTCACTTCATTTACCAGAAATGATCTCTTGCTTGTAGGAAGACACAAATCCTGGAGTTTAACTCTGTTTTTGAAGGTGAATTTAGAGGAGGCTTCTCATCCATGGAACACACTCTGTTTTATCGAAAGAAGCAAGCTCTTCATTCCAGCATCTCAAATACAGCAAGAACCATGAGCATGCCCTCAAAAAAAGAACTGTGTTTCCTATTCAAATGGACTATATGTAAATCAGCTCTACTTATGAAACTGATACAAACCGCAAGTCGTGTTACATAAAAGCTCTTTAATTAATAGTGAGAATCACGATGGGTTTCTGAATTGTTTAAAATCACTTGAGCCCAAATTCTCTTTGTTTAGCCGAAATGAACACTTGGTATTTGGTAGACACAGATCCTGGGGTTTAACTTCGTTTCTGAAGGTAAATTCAGACCTGGGTTCTCATCCATGGAACACTCTCTATTTTAATGCAAGAAGCAAGCTCTTATTTCCAGCATTTCCAATACAGCAAGTTCCATGAGCATGCCCTGAAAAAAAGAACTGTGTTTCCTACACATATGGACCATATGTAAATCAACTCTGCTTATGAAACTGATGCAAACCACAGCTCCACTTTCATAAAGGCTCTTTAGTAAATAGTGAGAATCGCGTTGGGTTCTTGAACTCTGTAAAATCATTTGAGCCCAAAATTCTCTTTGTTAAACCAGAAATGAACTCTGGCTTGTAGGAAGACACAGAACCGGTGGTTTAACTCCGTATCTGAAGGGAAATTCAGACCAGTGTTCTCATCCATGTAACAGACTGTGATTTAACGCAAGAAGCAAGCTCTTCTTTCTAGCGTCTCCAATACAGCAGGTACCATGAGCATGCCCTGAAAAAAAGAACTGTGTTTCCTACTCATACTGACCATATGTAATTCAAGTCTGCATATGCAACTGATACAAACCACAGCTCCACGTACATAAATGCTCTTTAGTAAATAGTGAGAATCTGGTTGGCTTTCTGAACTGTGTAAAATCATTTGAGCCACAATTCCCTTGGTTTACCAGAAATGAACTCTTGCTTCTAGGAAGACACAGATCATGTGGTTTATCTCCGTTTCTGAAGGGAAATTAAGACCAGTGTTCTCATCCATGAAACACACTCTGATTTAACGCAAGAAGCAAGCTCTTCTTTCCAGCGTCTACAACACAGCAAGTACCACTAGCATGCCCTGAAAAAAAGAAGTGTGTTTCCTACACATACAGACCATATGTAGTTCAAGTCTGCATATGCAACTGATACAAACAACAGCTCCACTTACATAAATGCTCTTTAGTTAATAGTGAGAATCGAGATTGGTTCTTGAACAGTGTAAAATCATTTGAACGCAAATTTCACTTTGTTTACCAGAAATGAACTCCTGCTTGTAGGAAGACACAGATCCTGTGATTTAACTCCGATTCTGAAGGTAAATTCAGACGAGGGTTCTCATCCATGGAACACTCTCTATTTTAACACAAGAAGCAAGCTCTTCTTTCCAGCATCTCCAATACAGCAAGTTCCATGAGCATGCCCCGAAAAAAAGAACTGTGTTTCCTCCTCATACTGCCCATATATAAAACAACTCAGCTTATGAAACTGATACAAATCTGAGCTCCTCTTACATAAATGCTTTTTATTAAATAGTGAGAATTGTTTTGGGTTCTTGAACTGTGTAAAATCATTTGAGCCCAAAATTGACTTGGTTTATCAGAAATGATCACTTGCTTGTATGAAAACTCAGATCCTATGGTTTAATTCCGTGTCTGAAGGGACGCTCTGACCAGTGTTCAAATCCATGGAACCCACTCTGTTTTAACGCAAGAAGCAAGCTCTACTTTCGCGTGTCTCCAATACAGCAAGTACCATGAGCATGCCCTGAAAAAAAGAACTGTGTTTCCTACTCATACGGACCAAACGTATTTCAACTCTGCTTATGAAACTGACACAAACCACAGCTCCACTTACATAAATGCTCTTTAGTTAAAAGTGAGAACAGCCTTGGGTTCTTGAACTGTGTAAAATCATTTGAGCCCAAAATTCTCTTTGTTTACCAGAAATGAACTCTGGCTTGTAGGAAGACACAGAACCTGGGGTTTAACTCAGTTTCAGAAGGGAAATTCAGACCAGTGTTCTCATCCATATAACACATGTGATTTAACGCAAGAAGCAAGCTCTTCTATCTAGCCTCTCCAATACAGCAAGTACCATGAGCATGCAATGAAAAAAAAAAGAACTGTGTTTCCTACTCATACTGACCATGTGTAATTCAAGTCTGCATATGCAACTGATACAAACCACAGCTCCACTTACATAAATGCTCTTTAGTTAACAGTGAGAATAGCGTTGGCACTTGAACTGTTTAAATCATTTGAGCCCAAAATTGACTTGGTTTACCAGAATGAACTCTTGCTTGTATGAAGACACAGATCCTGTGGTTTAACTCCGTGTCTGAAGGGAAATTCAGACCAGTGTTCTCATCCATGGAACCCACTCCCTTTTTAAGCAAGAAGCATGCTCTACTTTTTTGCGTCTCCAATAGAGCAAGTACCATGAGCATGTCCTGAAAAAAAGAACTGTGCTTCCTGATCATAAGGACCATATGTAAATACCCTCTGCTTATGAAACTGATACAAACCACAGCTCCACTCATATAAATGCTCTTTAGTAAATAGTGAGAATCGAGTTGGGTTCTTGAACTGTGTAAAATCATTTGAGCCCAAAATTCACTTGGTTTACCAGAAATGAACTCTTGCTTGTAGGAAGACACAGATCCTGTGATTTAACTCCGTTTCTGAAGGGAAATTAAGACCAGTGTTCTCATCCATGAAACACACTCTGTTTTAATGCAAGAAGCAAGCTCTTATTTCCAGCATTTCCAATACAGCAAGTTCCATGAGCATGCCCTGAAAAAAAGAACTGTGTTTCCTACCCATACGGACCATATGTAAATCAACTCTGCTTATGAAACTGATGCAAACCACCGCTCCACTTTCATAAAGGCTCTTTTGTAAATAGTGAGAATAGCGTTGGGTTCTTGAACTCTGTAAAATCATTTGAGCCCAATATTCTCTTTGTTTACCAGAAATGAACTCTGGCTTGTAGGAAGACACAGAACCGGTGGTTTAACTCCGTATCTGAAGGGAAATTCAGACCAGTGTTCTCATCCATGTAACACACTGTGATTTAACGCAAGAAGCAAGCTCTTCTTTCTAGCGTCTCCAATACAGCAAGTACCATGAGCATGCCCTGAAAAAAAGAACTGTGTTTCCTACTCATACTGACCATATGTAATTCAAGTCTGCTTATGCAACTGATACAAACCACAGCTCCACGTACATAAATGCTCTTTAGTAAATAGTGAGAATCTGGTTGGCTTTCTGAACTGTGTAAAATCATTTGAGCCACAATTCCCTTGGTTTACCAGAAATGAACTCTTGCTTCTAGGAAGACACAGATCATGTGGTTTATCTCCGTTTCTGAAGGGAAATAAAGACCAGTGTTCTCATCCATGAAACACACTCTGATTTAACGCAAGAAGCAAGCTCTTCTTTCCAGCGTCTACAACACAGCAAGTACCACTAGCATGTCTGAAAAAAAGAAGTGTGTTTCCTACACATACAGACCATATGTAGTTCAAGTCTGCATATGCAACTGATACAAACAACAGCTCCACTTACATAAATGCTCTTTAGTTAATAGTGAGAATCGAGATGGGTTCTTGAACAGTGTAAAATCATTTGAACGCAAATTTCACTTTGTTTACCAGAAATGAACTCCTGCTTGTAGGAAGACACAGATCCTGTGATTTAACTCCGATTTTGAAGGTAAATTCAGACGAGGGTTCTCATCCATGGAACACACTCTGTTTTAACACAAGAAGCAAGCTCTTCTTTCCGGCATCTCCAATACAGCAAGTTCCATGAGCATGCCCTGAAATAAAGAACAGTGCTTCCTACTCATACGGACCATATGTAAAACAACTCTACTTATGAAACTGATACAAACCAGAGCTCATCTTAAATAAATGCTCTTTAGTAAATAGTGAGAATCTAGTAGGGTTTCTGAACTGTGAAAAATCATTTGAGCCAAAAATTATCTTTGTTTACCAGAAATGACCTCTGGCTTGTAGGAACACACAGATCCTGGGGTTTAACTCCGTTTCTGAAGGGAAATTAAGACCAGTGTTCTCATCCATGAAACACACTCTGTTTTAACGCAAGAAGCAAGCTCGTCTTTCAGAATCTCCAGTACAGCAATAACCATGAGCATGCCCAGAAAAATAGAACTGTGTTTCCTACTCATACGGACCATACATAGTTCAACTCTGCTTATGAAACTGATACAAACCACAGCTCCACTTACATAAATGCTCTTTAGTTAATAGTAAGAATGGAGATGGGTTTTTGAACTGTGTAAAATCATTTGAGCCCAAAATTCACTTCATTTACCAGAAATGATCTCTTGCTTGTAGGAAGACACAAATCCTGGAGTTTAACTCTGTTTTTGAAGGTGAATTTAGAGGAGGCTTCTCATCCATGGAACACACTCTGTTTTATCGAAAGAAGCAAGCTCTTCATTCCAGCATCTCAAATACAGCAAGAACCATGAGCATGCCCTCAAAAAAAGAACTGTGTTTCCTATTCAAATGGACTATATGTAAATCAGCTCTACTTATGAAACTGATACAAACCGCAAGTCGTGTTACATAAAAGCTCTTTAATTAATAGTGAGAATCACGATGGGTTTCTGAATTGTTTAAAATCACTTGAGCCCAAATTCTCTTTGTTTAGCCGAAATGAACACTTGGTATTTGGTAGACACAGATCCTGGGGTTTAACTTCGTTTCTGAAGGTAAATTCAGACCTGGGTTCTCATCCATGGAACACTCTCTATTTTAATGCAAGAAGCAAGCTCTTATTTCCAGCATTTCCAATACAGCAAGTTCCATGAGCATGCCCTGAAAAAAAGAACTGTGTTTCCTACACATATGGACCATATGTAAATCAACTCTGCTTATGAAACTGATGCAAACCACAGCTCCACTTTCATAAAGGCTCTTTAGTAAATAGTGAGAATCGCGTTGGGTTCTTGAACTCTGTAAAATCATTTGAGCCCAAAATTCTCTTTGTTAAACCAGAAATGAACTCTGGCTTGTAGGAAGACACAGAACCGGTGGTTTAACTCCGTATCTGAAGGGAAATTCAGACCAGTGTTCTCATCCATGTAACAGACTGTGATTTAACGCAAGAAGCAAGCTCTTCTTTCTAGCGTCTCCAATACAGCAGGTACCATGAGCATGCCCTGAAAAAAAGAACTGTGTTTCCTACTCATACTGACCATATGTAATTCAAGTCTGCATATGCAACTGATACAAACCACAGCTCCACGTACATAAATGCTCTTTAGTAAATAGTGAGAATCTGGTTGGCTTTCTGAACTGTGTAAAATCATTTGAGCCACAATTCCCTTGGTTTACCAGAAATGAACTCTTGCTTCTAGGAAGACACAGATCATGTGGTTTATCTCCGTTTCTGAAGGGAAATTAAGACCAGTGTTCTCATCCATGAAACACACTCTGATTTAACGCAAGAAGCAAGCTCTTCTTTCCAGCGTCTACAACACAGCAAGTACCACTAGCATGCCCTGAAAAAAAGAAGTGTGTTTCCTACACATACAGACCATATGTAGTTCAAGTCTGCATATGCAACTGATACAAACAACAGCTCCACTTACATAAATGCTCTTTAGTTAATAGTGAGAATCGAGATTGGTTCTTGAACAGTGTAAAATCATTTGAACGCAAATTTCACTTTGTTTACCAGAAATGAACTCCTGCTTGTAGGAAGACACAGATCCTGTGATTTAACTCCGATTCTGAAGGTAAATTCAGACGAGGGTTCTCATCCATGGAACACTCTCTATTTTAACACAAGAAGCAAGCTCTTCTTTCCAGCATCTCCAATACAGCAAGTTCCATGAGCATGCCCCGAAAAAAAGAACTGTGTTTCCTCCTCATACTGCCCATATATAAAACAACTCAGCTTATGAAACTGATACAAATCTGAGCTCCTCTTACATAAATGCTTTTTATTAAATAGTGAGAATTGTTTTGGGTTCTTGAACTGTGTAAAATCATTTGAGCCCAAAATTGACTTGGTTTATCAGAAATGATCTCTTGCTTGTATGAAAACTCAGATCCTATGGTTTAATTCCGTGTCTGAAGGGACGCTCTGACCAGTGTTCAAATCCATGGAACCCACTCTGTTTTAACGCAAGAAGCAAGCTCTACTTTCGCGTGTCTCCAATACAGCAAGTACCATGAGCATGCCCTGAAAAAAAGAACTGTGTTTCCTACTCATACGGACCAAACGTATTTCAACTCTGCTTATGAAACTGACACAAACCACAGCTCCACTTACATAAATGCTCTTTAGTTAAAAGTGAGAACAGCCTTGGGTTCTTGAACTGTGTAAAATCATTTGAGCCCAAAATTCTCTTTGTTTACCAGAAATGAACTCTGGCTTGTAGGAAGACACAGAACCTGGGGTTTAACTCAGTTTCAGAAGGGAAATTCAGACCAGTGTTCTCATCCATATAACACATGTGATTTAACGCAAGAAGCAAGCTCTTCTATCTAGCCTCTCCAATACAGCAAGTACCATGAGCATGCAATGAAAAAAAAAAGAACTGTGTTTCCTACTCATACTGACCATGTGTAATTCAAGTCTGCATATGCAACTGATACAAACCACAGCTCCACTTACATAAATGCTCTTTAGTTAACAGTGAGAATAGCGTTGGCACTTGAACTGTTTAAATCATTTGAGCCCAAAATTGACTTGGTTTACCAGAATGAACTCTTGCTTGTATGAAGACACAGATCCTGTGGTTTAACTCCGTGTCTGAAGGGAAATTCAGACCAGTGTTCTCATCCATGGAACCCACTCCCTTTTTAAGCAAGAAGCATGCTCTACTTTTTTGCGTCTCCAATAGAGCAAGTACCATGAGCATGTCCTGAAAAAAAGAACTGTGCTTCCTGATCATAAGGACCATATGTAAATACCCTCTGCTTATGAAACTGATACAAACCACAGCTCCACTCATATAAATGCTCTTTAGTAAATAGTGAGAATCGAGTTGGGTTCTTGAACTGTGTAAAATCATTTGAGCCCAAAATTCACTTGGTTTACCAGAAATGAACTCTTGCTTGTAGGAAGACACAGAACCGGTGGTTTAACTCCGTATCTGAAGGGAAATTCAGACCAGTGTTCTCATCCATGTAACACACTGTGATTTAACGCAAGAAGCAAGCTCTTCTTTCTAGCGTCTCCAATACAGCAAGTACCATGAGCATGCCCTGAAAAAAAGAACTGTGTTTCCTACTCATACTGACCATATGTAATTCAAGTCTGCTTATGCAACTGATACAAACCACAGCTCCACGTACATAAATGCTCTTTAGTAAATAGTGAGAATCTGGTTGGCTTTCTGAACTGTGTAAAATCATTTGAGCCACAATTCCCTTGGTTTACCAGAAATGAACTCTTGCTTCTAGGAAGACACAGATCATGTGGTTTATCTCCGTTTCTGAAGGGAAATAAAGACCAGTGTTCTCATCCATGAAACACACTCTGATTTAACGCAAGAAGCAAGCTCTTCTTTCCAGCGTCTACAACACAGCAAGTACCACTAGCATGTCTGAAAAAAAGAAGTGTGTTTCCTACACATACAGACCATATGTAGTTCAAGTCTGCATATGCAACTGATACAAACAACAGCTCCACTTACATAAATGCTCTTTAGTTAATAGTGAGAATCGAGATGGGTTCTTGAACAGTGTAAAATCATTTGAACGCAAATTTCACTTTGTTTACCAGAAATGAACTCCTGCTTGTAGGAAGACACAGATCCTGTGATTTAACTACGATTCTGAAGGTAAATTCAGACCAGTGTTCTCATCCATGTAACACACTGTGATTTAACGCAAGAAGCAAGCTCTTCTTTCTAGCGTCTCCAATACAGCAAGTTCCATGAGCATGCCCTGAAATAAAGAACAGTGCTTCCTACTCATACGGACCATATGTAAAACAACTCTACTTATGAAACTGATACAAACCAGAGCTCAACTTACATAAATGCTCTTTAGTAAATAGTGAGAATCTAGTAGGGTTTCTGAACTGTGAAAAATCATTTGAGCCAAAAATTATCTTTGTTTACCAGAAATGAACTCTGGCTTGTAGGAAGACAGAGATCCTGTGGTTTAACTCCGTTTCTGAAGGGAAATTAAGACCAGTGTTCTCATCCATGAAACACACTCTGTTTTAACGCAAGAAGCAAGCTCGTCTTTCCAGCATCTCCAGTACAGCAATAACCATGAGCATGCCCAGAAAAAAAGAACTGTGTTTCCACTCATACGGACCATACATAGTTCAACTCTGCTTATGAAACTGATACAAACCACAGATCCACTTACATAAATGCTCTTTAGTTAATAATAAGAATGGAGATGGGTTTTTGAACTGTGTAAAATCAATTGAGCCCAAAATTCACTTCATTTACCAGAAATGATCTCTTGCTTGTAGGAAGACACAAATCCTGGAGTTTAACTCTGTTTTTGAAGGTAAATTTAGACCAGGGTTCTCAAACATGGAACACGTTCTGTTTTAACGCAAGAAGCAAGCTCTTCATTCCAGCATCTCAAATACAGCAAGAACCATGAGCATGCCCTCAAAAAAGAACTGTGTTTCCTATTCATGTGGACCATATGTAAATCAGCTCTACTTATGAAACTGATACAAACCACAAGTCCTGTTACATAAATGCTCTTTAGTTAATAGTATGAATCACGATGGGTTTCTGAATTGTGTAAAATCACTTGAGACCAAATTCTCTTTGTTTACCAGAAATGAACTCTTGCTTTTAGGAAGACACAGATCCTGGGGTTTAACTTCGTTTCTGAAGGTAAATTCAGACCTGGGTTCTCATCCATGGAACACTCTCTATTTTAATGCAAGATGCAAGCTCTTATTTCCAGCATTTCCAATACAGCAAGTTCCATGAGCATGCCCTGAAAAAAACAACTGTGTTTCCTACCCATACGGACCATATGTAAATCAACTCTGCTTATGAAACTGATGCAAACCACAGCTCCACTTTCATAAAGGCTCTTTAGTAAATAGTGAGAATCGCGTTGGGTTCTTGAACTCTGTAAAATCATTTGAGCCCAAAATTCTCTTTGTTAAACCAGAAATGAACTCTGGCTTGTAGGAAGACACAGAACCGGTGGTTTAACTCCGTATCTGAAGGGAAATTCAGACCAGTGTTCTCATCCATGTAACAGACTGTGATTTAACGCAAGAAGCAAGCTCTTCTTTCTAGCGTCTCCAATACAGCAGGTACCATGAGCATGCCCTGAAAAAAAGAACTGTGTTTCCTACTCATACTGACCATATGTAATTCAAGTCTGCATATGCAACTGATACAAACCACAGCTCCACGTACATAAATGCTCTTTAGTAAATAGTGAGAATCTGGTTGGCTTTCTGAACTGTGTAAAATCATTTGAGCCACAATTCCCTTGGTTTACCAGAAATGAACTCTTGCTTCTAGGAAGACACAGATCATGTGGTTTATCTCCGTTTCTGAAGGGAAATTAAGACCAGTGTTCTCATCCATGAAACACACTCTGATTTAACGCAAGAAGCAAGCTCTTCTTTCCAGCGTCTACAACACAGCAAGTACCACTAGCATGCCCTGAAAAAAAGAAGTGTGTTTCCTACACATACAGACCATATGTAGTTCAAGTCTGCATATGCAACTGATACAAACAACAGCTCCACTTACATAAATGCTCTTTAGTTAATAGTGAGAATCGAGATTGGTTCTTGAACAGTGTAAAATCATTTGAACGCAAATTTCACTTTGTTTACCAGAAATGAACTCCTGCTTGTAGGAAGACACAGATCCTGTGATTTAACTCCGATTCTGAAGGTAAATTCAGACGAGGGTTCTCATCCATGGAACACTCTCTATTTTAACACAAGAAGCAAGCTCTTCTTTCCAGCATCTCCAATACAGCAAGTTCCATGAGCATGCCCCGAAAAAAAGAACTGTGTTTCCTCCTCATACTGCCCATATATAAAACAACTCAGCTTATGAAACTGATACAAATCTGAGCTCCTCTTACATAAATGCTTTTTATTAAATAGTGAGAATTGTTTTGGGTTCTTGAACTGTGTAAAATCATTTGAGCCCAAAATTGACTTGGTTTATCAGAAATGATCTCTTGCTTGTATGAAAACTCAGATCCTATGGTTTAATTCCGTGTCTGAAGGGACGCTCTGACCAGTGTTCAAATCCATGGAACCCACTCTGTTTTAACGCAAGAAGCAAGCTCTACTTTCGCGTGTCTCCAATACAGCAAGTACCATGAGCATGCCCTGAAAAAAAGAACTGTGTTTCCTACTCATACGGACCAAACGTATTTCAACTCTGCTTATGAAACTGACACAAACCACAGCTCCACTTACATAAATGCTCTTTAGTTAAAAGTGAGAACAGCCTTGGGTTCTTGAACTGTGTAAAATCATTTGAGCCCAAAATTCTCTTTGTTTACCAGAAATGAACTCTGGCTTGTAGGAAGACACAGAACCTGGGGTTTAACTCAGTTTCAGAAGGGAAATTCAGACCAGTGTTCTCATCCATATAACACATGTGATTTAACGCAAGAAGCAAGCTCTTCTATCTAGCCTCTCCAATACAGCAAGTACCATGAGCATGCAATGAAAAAAAAAAGAACTGTGTTTCCTACTCATACTGACCATGTGTAATTCAAGTCTGCATATGCAACTGATACAAACCACAGCTCCACTTACATAAATGCTCTTTAGTTAACAGTGAGAATAGCGTTGGCACTTGAACTGTTTAAATCATTTGAGCCCAAAATTGACTTGGTTTACCAGAATGAACTCTTGCTTGTATGAAGACACAGATCCTGTGGTTTAACTCCGTGTCTGAAGGGAAATTCAGACCAGTGTTCTCATCCATGGAACCCACTCCCTTTTTAAGCAAGAAGCATGCTCTACTTTTTTGCGTCTCCAATACAGCAAGTACCATGAGCATGTCCTGAAAAAAAGAACTGTGCTTCCTGATCATAAGGACCATATGTAAATACCCTCTGCTTATGAAACTGATACAAACCACAGCTCCACTCATATAAATGCTCTTTAGTAAATAGTGAGAATCGAGTTGGGTTCTTGAACTGTGTAAAATCATTTGAGCCCAAAATTCACTTGGTTTACCAGAAATGAACTCTTGCTTGTAGGAAGACACAGATCCTGTGATTTAACTCCGTTTCTGAAGGGAAATTAAGACCAGTGTTCTCATCCATGAAACACACTCTGTTTTAATGCAAGAAGCAAGCTCTTATTTCCAGCATTTCCAATACAGCAAGTTCCATGAGCATGCCCTGAAAAAAAGAACTGTGTTTCCTACCCATACGGACCATATGTAAATCAACTCTGCTTATGAAACTGATGCAAACCACCGCTCCACTTTCATAAAGGCTCTTTCGTAAATAGTGAGAATAGCGTTGGGTTCTTGAACTCTGTAAAATCATTTGAGCCCAATATTCTCTTTGTTTACCAGAAATGAACTCTGGCTTGTAGGAAGACACAGAACCGGTGGTTTAACTCCGTATCTGAAGGGAAATTCAGACCAGTGTTCTCATCCATGTAACACACTGTGATTTAACGCAAGAAGCAAGCTCTTCTTTCTAGCGTCTCCAATACAGCAAGTACCATGAGCATGCCCTGAAAAAAAGAACTGTGTTTCCTACTCATACTGACCATATGTAATTCAAGTCTGCTTATGCAACTGATACAAACCACAGCTCCACGTACATAAATGCTCTTTAGTAAATAGTGAGAATCTGGTTGGCTTTCTGAACTGTGTAAAATCATTTGAGCCACAATTCCCTTGGTTTACCAGAAATGAACTCTTGCTTCTAGGAAGACACAGATCATGTGGTTTATCTCCGTTTCTGAAGGGAAATAAAGACCAGTGTTCTCATCCATGAAACACACTCTGATTTAACGCAAGAAGCAAGCTCTTCTTTCCAGCGTCTACAACACAGCAAGTACCACTAGCATGTCTGAAAAAAAGAAGTGTGTTTCCTACACATACAGACCATATGTAGTTCAAGTCTGCATATGCAACTGATACAAACAACAGCTCCACTTACATAAATGCTCTTTAGTTAATAGTGAGAATCGAGATGGGTTCTTGAACAGTGTAAAATCATTTGAACGCAAATTTCACTTTGTTTACCAGAAATGAACTCCTGCTTGTAGGAAGACACAGATCCTGTGATTTAACTCCGATTCTGAAGGTAAATTCAGACGAGGGTTCTCATCCATGGAACACTCTCTATTTTAACACAAGAAGCAAGCTCTTCTTTCCAGCATCTCCAATACAGCAAGTTCCATGAGCATGCCCCGAAAAAAAGAACTGTGTTTCCTCCTCATACTGCCCATATATAAAACAACTCAGCTTATGAAACTGATACAAATCTGAGCTCCTCTTACATAAATGCTTTTTATTAAATAGTGAGAATTGTTTTGGGTTCTTGAACTGTGTAAAATCATTTGAGCCCAAAATTGACTTGGTTTATCAGAAATGATCTCTTGCTTGTATGAAAACTCAGATCCTATGGTTTAATTCCGTGTCTGAAGGGACGCTCTGACCAGTGTTCAAATCCATGGAACCCACTCTGTTTTAACGCAAGAAGCAAGCTCTACTTTCGCGTGTCTCCAATACAGCAAGTACCATGAGCATGCCCTGAAAAAAAGAACTGTGTTTCCTACTCATACGGACCAAACGTATTTCAACTCTGCTTATGAAACTGACACAAACCACAGCTCCACTTACATAAATGCTCTTTAGTTAAAAGTGAGAACAGCCTTGGGTTCTTGAACTGTGTAAAATCATTTGAGCCCAAAATTCTCTTTGTTTACCAGAAATGAACTCTGGCTTGTAGGAAGACACAGAACCTGGGGTTTAACTCAGTTTCAGAAGGGAAATTCAGACCAGTGTTCTCATCCATATAACACATGTGATTTAACGCAAGAAGCAAGCTCTTCTATCTAGCCTCTCCAATACAGCAAGTACCATGAGCATGCAATGAAAAAAAAAAGAACTGTGTTTCCTACTCATACTGACCATGTGTAATTCAAGTCTGCATATGCAACTGATACAAACCACAGCTCCACTTACATAAATGCTCTTTAGTTAACAGTGAGAATAGCGTTGGCACTTGAACTGTTTAAATCATTTGAGCCCAAAATTGACTTGGTTTACCAGAATGAACTCTTGCTTGTATGAAGACACAGATCCTGTGGTTTAACTCCGTGTCTGAAGGGAAATTCAGACCAGTGTTCTCATCCATGGAACCCACTCCCTTTTTAAGCAAGAAGCATGCTCTACTTTTTTGCGTCTCCAATAGAGCAAGTACCATGAGCATGTCCTGAAAAAAAGAACTGTGCTTCCTGATCATAAGGACCATATGTAAATACCCTCTGCTTATGAAACTGATACAAACCACAGCTCCACTCATATAAATGCTCTTTAGTAAATAGTGAGAATCGAGTTGGGTTCTTGAACTGTGTAAAATCATTTGAGCCCAAAATTCACTTGGTTTACCAGAAATGAACTCTTGCTTGTAGGAAGACACAGATCCTGTGATTTAACTCCGTTTCTGAAGGGAAATTAAGACCAGTGTTCTCATCCATGAAACACACTCTGTTTTAATGCAAGAAGCAAGCTCTTATTTCCAGCATTTCCAATACAGCAAGTTCCATGAGCATGCCCTGAAAAAAAGAACTGTGTTTCCTACCCATACGGACCATATGTAAATCAACTCTGCTTATGAAACTGATGCAAACCACCGCTCCACTTTCATAAAGGCTCTTTCGTAAATAGTGAGAATAGCGTTGGGTTCTTGAACTCTGTAAAATCATTTGAGCCCAATATTCTCTTTGTTTACCAGAAATGAACTCTGGCTTGTAGGAAGACACAGAACCGGTGGTTTAACTCCGTATCTGAAGGGAAATTCAGACCAGTGTTCTCATCCATGTAACACACTGTGATTTAACGCAAGAAGCAAGCTCTTCTTTCTAGCGTCTCCAATACAGCAAGTACCATGAGCATGCCCTGAAAAAAAGAACTGTGTTTCCTACTCATACTGACCATATGTAATTCAAGTCTGCTTATGCAACTGATACAAACCACAGCTCCACGTACATAAATGCTCTTTAGTAAATAGTGAGAATCTGGTTGGCTTTCTGAACTGTGTAAAATCATTTGAGCCACAATTCCCTTGGTTTACCAGAAATGAACTCTTGCTTCTAGGAAGACACAGATCATGTGGTTTATCTCCGTTTCTGAAGGGAAATAAAGACCAGTGTTCTCATCCATGAAACACACTCTGATTTAACGCAAGAAGCAAGCTCTTCTTTCCAGCGTCTACAACACAGCAAGTACCACTAGCATGTCTGAAAAAAAGAAGTGTGTTTCCTACACATACAGACCATATGTAGTTCAAGTCTGCATATGCAACTGATACAAACAACAGCTCCACTTACATAAATGCTCTTTAGTTAATAGTGAGAATCGAGATGGGTTCTTGAACAGTGTAAAATCATTTGAACGCAAATTTCACTTTGTTTACCAGAAATGAACTCCTGCTTGTAGGAAGACACAGATCCTGTGATTTAACTCCGATTTTGAAGGTAAATTCAGACGAGGGTTCTCATCCATGGAACACACTCTGTTTTAACACAAGAAGCAAGCTCTTCTTTCCGGCATCTCCAATACAGCAAGTTCCATGAGCATGCCCTGAAATAAAGAACAGTGCTTCCTACTCATACGGACCATATGTAAAACAACTCTACTTATGAAACTGATACAAACCAGAGCTCATCTTAAATAAATGCTCTTTAGTAAATAGTGAGAATCTAGTAGGGTTTCTGAACTGTGAAAAATCATTTGAGCCAAAAATTATCTTTGTTTACCAGAAATGACCTCTGGCTTGTAGGAACACACAGATCCTGGGGTTTAACTCCGTTTCTGAAGGGAAATTAAGACCAGTGTTCTCATCCATGAAACACACTCTGTTTTAACGCAAGAAGCAAGCTCGTCTTTCAGAATCTCCAGTACAGCAATAACCATGAGCATGCCCAGAAAAATAGAACTGTGTTTCCTACTCATACGGACCATACATAGTTCAACTCTGCTTATGAAACTGATACAAACCACAGCTCCACTTACATAAATGCTCTTTAGTTAATAGTAAGAATGGAGATGGGTTTTTGAACTGTGTAAAATCATTTGAGCCCAAAATTCACTTCATTTACCAGAAATGATCTCTTGCTTGTAGGAAGACACAAATCCTGGAGTTTAACTCTGTTTTTGAAGGTGAATTTAGAGTAGGCTTCTCATCCATGGAACACACTCTGTTTTATCGAAAGAAGCAAGCTCTTCATTCCAGCATCTCAAATACAGCAAGAACCATGAGCATGCCCTCAAAAAAAGAACTGTGTTTCCTATTCAAATGGACTATATGTAAATCAGCTCTACTTATGAAACTGATACAAACCGCAAGTCGTGTTACATAAAAGCTCTTTAATTAATAGTGAGAATCACGATGGGTTTCTGAATTGTTTAAAATCACTTGAGCCCAAATTCTCTTTGTTTAGCCGAAATGAACACTTGGTATTTGGTAGACACAGATCCTGGGGTTTAACTTCGTTTCTGAAGGTAAATTCAGACCTGGGTTCTCATCCATGGAACACTCTCTATTTTAATGCAAGAAGCAAGCTCTTATTTCCAGCATTTCCAATACAGCAAGTTCCATGAGCATGCCCTGAAAAAAAGAACTGTGTTTCCTACACATATGGACCATATGTAAATCAACTCTGCTTATGAAACTGATGCAAACCACAGCTCCACTTTCATAAAGGCTGTTTAGTAAATAGTGAGAATCGCGTTGGGTTCTTGAACTCTGTAAAATCATTTGAGCCCAAAATTCTCTTTGTTAAACCAGAAATGAACTCTGGCTTGTAGGAAGACACAGAACCGGTGGTTTAACTCCGTATCTGAAGGGAAATTCAGACCAGTGTTCTCATCCATGTAACAGACTGTGATTTAACGCAAGAAGCAAGCTCTTCTTTCTAGCGTCTCCAATACAGCAGGTACCATGAGCATGCCCTGAAAAAAAGAACTGTGTTTCCTACTCATACTGACCATATGTAATTCAAGTCTGCATATGCAACTGATACAAACCACAGCTCCACGTACATAAATGCTCTTTAGTAAATAGTGAGAATCTGGTTGGCTTTCTGAACTGTGTAAAATCATTTGAGCCACAATTCCCTTGGTTTACCAGAAATGAACGCTTGCTTCTAGGAAGACACAGATCATGTGGTTTATCTCCGTTTCTGAAGGGAAATTAAGACCAGTGTTCTCATCCATGAAACACACTCTGATTTAACGCAAGAAGCAAGCTCTTCTTTCCAGCGTCTACAACACAGCAAGTACCACTAGCATGCCCTGAAAAAAAGAAGTGTGTTTCCTACACATACAGACCATATGTAGTTCAAGTCTGCATATGCAACTGATACAAACAACAGCTCCACTTACATAAATGCTCTTTAGTTAATAGTGAGAATCGAGATTGGTTCTTGAACAGTGTAAAATCATTTGAACGCAAATTTCACTTTGTTTACCAGAAATGAACTCCTGCTTGTAGGAAGACACAGATCCTGTGATTTAACTCCGATTCTGAAGGTAAATTCAGACGAGGGTTCTCATCCATGGAACACTCTCTATTTTAACACAAGAAGCAAGCTCTTCTTTCCAGCATCTCCAATACAGCAAGTTCCATGAGCATGCCCCGAAAAAAAGAACTGTGTTTCCTCCTCATACTGCCCATATATAAAACAACTCAGCTTATGAAACTGATACAAATCTGAGCTCCTCTTACATAAATGCTTTTTATTAAATAGTGAGAATTGTTTTGGGTTCTTGAACTGTGTAAAATCATTTGAGCCCAAAATTGACTTGGTTTATCAGAAATGATCTCTTGCTTGTATGAAAACTCAGATCCTATGGTTTAATTCCGTGTCTGAAGGGACGCTCTGACCAGTGTTCAAATCCATGGAACCCACTCTGTTTTAACGCAAGAAGCAAGCTCTACTTTCGCGTGTCTCCAATACAGCAAGTACCATGAGCATGCCCTGAAAAAAAGAACTGTGTTTCCTACTCATACGGACCAAACGTATTTCAACTCTGCTTATGAAACTGACACAAACCACAGCTCCACTTACATAAATGCTCTTTAGTTAAAAGTGAGAACAGCCTTGGGTTATTGAACTGTGTAAAATCATTTGAGCCCAAAATTCTCTTTGTTTACCAGAAATGAACTCTGGCTTGTAGGAAGACACAGAACCTGGGGTTTAACTCAGTTTCAGAAGGGAAATTCAGACCAGTGTTCTCATCCATATAACACATGTGATTTAACGCAAGAAGCAAGCTCTTCTATCTAGCCTCTCCAATACAGCAAGTACCATGAGCATGCAATGAAAAAAAAAAGAACTGTGTTTCCTACTCATACTGACCATGTGTAATTCAAGTCTGCATATGCAACTGATACAAACCACAGCTCCACTTACATAAATGCTCTTTAGTTAACAGTGAGAATAGCGTTGGCACTTGAACTGTTTAAATCATTTGAGCCCAAAATTGACTTGGTTTACCAGAATGAACTCTTGCTTGTATGAAGACACAGATCCTGTGGTTTAACTCCGTGTCTGAAGGGAAATTCAGACCAGTGTTCTCATCCATGGAACCCACTCCCTTTTTAAGCAAGAAGCATGCTCTACTTTTTTGCGTCTCCAATAGAGCAAGTACCATGAGCATGTCCTGAAAAAAAGAACTGTGCTTCCTGATCATAAGGACCATATGTAAATACCCTCTGCTTATGAAACTGATACAAACCACAGCTCCACTCATATAAATGCTCTTTAGTAAATAGTGAGAATCGAGTTGGGTTCTTGAACTGTGTAAAATCATTTGAGCCCAAAATTCACTTGGTTTACCAGAAATGAACTCTTGCTTGTAGGAAGACACAGATCCTGTGATTTAACTCCGTTTCTGAAGGGAAATTAAGACCAGTGTTCTCATCCATGAAACACACTCTGTTTTAATGCAAGAAGCAAGCTCTTATTTCCAGCATTTCCAATACAGCAAGTTCCATGAGCATGCCCTGAAAAAAAGAACTGTGTTTCCTACCCATACGGACCATATGTAAATCAACTCTGCTTATGAAACTGATGCAAACCACCGCTCCACTTTCATAAAGGCTCTTTCGTAAATAGTGAGAATAGCGTTGGGTTCTTGAACTCTGTAAAATCATTTGAGCCCAATATTCTCTTTGTTTACCAGAAATGAACTCTGGCTTGTAGGAAGACACAGAACCGGTGGTTTAACTCCGTATCTGAAGGGAAATTCAGACCAGTGTTCTCATCCATGTAACACACTGTGATTTAACGCAAGAAGCAAGCTCTTCTTTCTAGCGTCTCCAATACAGCAAGTACCATGAGCATGCCCTGAAAAAAAGAACTGTGTTTCCTACTCATACTGACCATATGTAATTCAAGTCTGCTTATGCAACTGATACAAACCACAGCTCCACGTACATAAATGCTCTTTAGTAAATAGTGAGAATCTGGTTGGCTTTCTGAACTGTGTAAAATCATTTGAGCCACAATTCCCTTGGTTTACCAGAAATGAACTCTTGCTTCTAGGAAGACACAGATCATGTGGTTTATCTCCGTTTCTGAAGGGAAATAAAGACCAGTGTTCTCATCCATGAAACACACTCTGATTTAACGCAAGAAGCAAGCTCTTCTTTCCAGCGTCTACAACACAGCAAGTACCACTAGCATGTCTGAAAAAAAGAAGTGTGTTTCCTACACATACAGACCATATGTAGTTCAAGTCTGCATATGCAACTGATACAAACAACAGCTCCACTTACATAAATGCTCTTTAGTTAATAGTGAGAATCGAGATGGGTTCTTGAACAGTGTAAAATCATTTGAACGCAAATTTCACTTTGTTTACCAGAAATGAACTCCTGCTTGTAGGAAGACACAGATCCTGTGATTTAACTACGATTCTGAAGGTAAATTCAGACCAGTGTTCTCATCCATGTAACACACTGTGATTTAACGCAAGAAGCAAGCTCTTCTTTCTAGCGTCTCCAATACAGCAAGTTCCATGAGCATGCCCTGAAATAAAGAACAGTGCTTCCTACTCATACGGACCATATGTAAAACAACTCTACTTATGAAACTGATACAAACCAGAGCTCAACTTACATAAATGCTCTTTAGTAAATAGTGAGAATCTAGTAGGGTTTCTGAACTGTGAAAAATCATTTGAGCCAAAAATTATCTTTGTTTACCAGAAATGAACTCTGGCTTGTAGGAAGACAGAGATCCTGTGGTTTAACTCCGTTTCTGAAGGGAAATTAAGACCAGTGTTCTCATCCATGAAACACACTCTGTTTTAACGCAAGAAGCAAGCTCGTCTTTCCAGCATCTCCAGTACAGCAATAACCATGAGCATGCCCAGAAAAAAAGAACTGTGTTTCCACTCATACGGACCATACATAGTTCAACTCTGCTTATGAAACTGATACAAACCACAGATCCACTTACATAAATGCTCTTTAGTTAATAATAAGAATGGAGATGGGTTTTTGAACTGTGTAAAATCAATTGAGCCCAAAATTCACTTCATTTACCAGAAATGATCTCTTGCTTGTAGGAAGACACAAATCCTGGAGTTTAACTCTGTTTTTGAAGGTAAATTTAGACCAGGGTTCTCAAACATGGAACACGTTCTGTTTTAACGCAAGAAGCAAGCTCTTCATTCCAGCATCTCAAATACAGCAAGAACCATGAGCATGCCCTCAAAAAAGAACTGTGTTTCCTATTCATGTGGACCATATGTAAATCAGCTCTACTTATGAAACTGATACAAACCACAAGTCCTGTTACATAAATGCTCTTTAGTTAATAGTGAGAATCACGATGGGTTTCTGAATTGTGTAAAATCACTTGAGCCCAAATTCTCTTTGTTTACCAGAAATGAACTCTTGCTTGTAGGAAGACACAGATCCTGGGGTTTAACTCCGTTTCTGAAGGTAAATTCAGACCAGGGTTCTCATCCATGGAACACTCTCTATTTTAACACAAGAAGCAAGCTCTTCTTTCCAGCATCTCCAATACAGCAAGTTCCATGAGCATGCCCTGAAAAAAAGAACTGTGTTTCCTACCCATACGGACCATATGTAAATCAACTCTGCTTATGAAACTGATGCAAACCACCGCTCCACTTTCATAAAGGCTCTTTAGTAAATAGTGAGAATAGCGTTGGGTTCTTGAACTCTGTAAAATCATTTGAGCCCAATATTCTCTTTGTTTACCAGAAATGAACTCTGGCTTGTAGGAAGACACAGAACCGGTGGTTTAACTCCGTATCTGAAGGGAAATTCAGACCAGTGTTCTCATCCATGTAACACACTGTGATTTAACGCAAGAAGCAAGCTCTTCTTTCTAGCGTCTCCAATACAGCAAGTACCATGAGCATGCCCTGAAAAAAAGAACTGTGTTTCCTACTCATACTGACCATATGTAATTCAAGTCTGCATATGCAACTGATACAAACCACAGCTCCACGTACATAAATGCTCTTTAGTAAATAGTGAGAATCTGGTTGGCTTTCTGAACTGTGTAAAATCATTTGAGCCACAATTCCCTTGGTTTACCAGAAATGAACTCTTGCTTCTAGGAAGACACAGATCATGTGGTTTATCTCCGTTTCTGAAGGGAAATAAAGACCAGTGTTCTCATCCATGAAACACACTCTAATTTAACGCAAGAAGCAAGCTCTTCTTTCCAGCGTCTACAACACAGCAAGTACCACTAGCATGTCTGAAAAAAAGAAGTGTGTTTCCTACACATACAGACCATATGTAGTTCAAGTCTGCATATGCAACTGATACAAACAACAGCTCCACTTACATAAATGCTCTTTAGTTAATAGTGAGAATCGAGATGGGTTCTTGAACAGTGTAAAATCATTTGAACGCAAATTTCACTTTGTTTACCAGAAATGAACTCCTGCTTGTAGGAAGACACAGATCCTGTGATTTAACTACGATTCTGAAGGTAAATTCAGACCAGTGTTCTCATCCATGTAACACACTGTGATTTAACGCAAGAAGCAAGCTCTTCTTTCTAGCGTCTCCAATACAGCAAGTTCCATGAGCATGCCCTGAAATAAAGAACAGTGCTTCCTACTCATACGGACCATATGTAAAACAACTCTACTTATGAAACTGATACAAACCAGAGCTCATCTTACATAAATGCTCTTTAGTAAATAGTGAGAATCTAGTAGGGTTTCTGAACTGTGAAAAATCATTTGAGCCAAAAATTATCTTTGTTTACCAGAAATGAACTCTGGCTTGTAGGAAGACAGAGATCCTGTGGTTTAACTCCGTTTCTGAAGGGAAATTAAGACCAGTGTTCTCATCCATGAAACACACTCTGTTTTAACGCAAGAAGCAAGCTCGTCTTTCCAGCATCTCCAGTACAGCAATAACCGTGAGCATGCCCAGCAAAGAAGAACTGTGTTTCCACTCATACGGACCATACATAGTTCAACTCTGCTTATGAAACTGATACAAACCACAGATCCACTTACATAAATGCTCTTTAGTTAATAGTAAGAATGGAGATGGGTTTTTGAACTGTGTAAAATCATTTGAGCCCAAAATTCACTTCATTTACCAGAAATGATCTCTTGCTTGTAGGAAGACACAAATCCTGGAGTTTAACTCTGTTTTTGAAGGTAAATTTAGACCAGGGTTCTCAAACATGGAACACGCTCTGTTTTAACGCAAGAAGCAAGCTCTTCATTCCAGCATCTCAAATACAGCAAGAACCATGAGCATGCCCTCAAAAAAGAACTGTGTTTCCTATTCATGTGGACCATATGTAAATCAGCTCTACTTATGAAACTGATACAAACCACAAGTCCTGTTACATAAATGCTCTTTAGTTAATAGTGAGAATCACTATGGGTTTCTGAATTGTGTAAAATCACTTGAGCCCAAATTCTCTTTGTTTACCAGAAATGAACTCTTTCTTTTAGGAAGACACAGATCCTGGGGTTTAACTCCGTTTCTGAAGGTAAATTCAGACCAGGGTTCTCATCCATGGAACACTCTCTATTTTAACACAAGAAGCAAGCTCTTATTTCCAGCATCTCCAATACAGCAAGTTCCATGAGCATGCCCTGAAAAAAAGAACTGTGTTTCCTCCTCATACGGCCCATATATAAAACAACTCAGCTTATGAAACTGATACAAATCTGAGCTCCTCTTACATAAATGCCTTTTATTAAATAGTGAGAATTGTTTTGGGTTCTTGAACTGTGTAAAATCATTTGAGCCCAAAATTGACTTGGTTTATCAGAAATGATCTCTTGCTTGTATGAAAACTCAGATCCTATGGTTTAATTCCGTGTCTGAAGGGACGCTCTGACCAGTGTTCAAATCCATGGAACCCACTATGTTTTAATGCAAGAAGCAAGCTCTACTTTCACGTGTCTCCAATACAGCAAGTACCAAGAGCATGCCCTGAAAAAAAGAACTGTGTTTCCTACCCATACGGACCATATGTAAATCAACTCTGCTTATGAAACTGATGCAAACCACAGCTCCACATTCATAATGGCTCTTTAGTAAATAATGAGAATCGCGTTGGGTTCTTGAACTCTGTAAAATCATTTGAACCCAAAAATCACTTGGTTTACAGAAATGAACTCTTGATTGTAGGATGACACAAATCCTGTGGTTTAACTCCGTTTCTGAAGGTAAATTCAGACCAGGGTTCTCATCCATGGAACACACTCAGTTTTAACACAAGAAGCAAGCTCTTCTTTCTGGCATCTCCAATACAGCAAGTTCCATGAGCATGCCCTGAAAAAAAAAGACCTGTGTTTCCTACTCATAGGGGCCATATGTAAAACAACTCTACTTATGAAACTGATACAAACCAGAGCTCCTCTTACATACATGCTCTTTAGTAAATAGTGAGAATCTAGTTGGGTTTCTGAACTGTGTAAAATCATTGGAGACCAAAATTCTCTTTGTTTACCAGAAGTGAACTCTGGCTTGTAGGAAAACAAAGAACCTGGGGTTTAACTCCGTTTCTGAAGGGAAATTCAGACCAGTGTTCTCATCCATGTAACAGACTGATTTAACACAAGAAGCAAGATCTTCTCTCTAGCGTGTCCAATACAGCAAGTACCACGAGCATGCCCTGAAAAAAAGAACTGTGTTTCCTACTCATACTGACCATATGTAATTCAAGTCTGCATATGGAAATGATACAAACCACAGCTCCACTTACATAAATGCTCTTTAGTTAACAGTGATAAAAGCGTTGGCACTTGAACTGTTTAAATCATTTGAGCCCAAAAATTGACTTGGTTTACCAGAAATGAACTCTTGCTTGTATGAAAACTCAGATCCTGTGGTTTAATTCCGTGTCTGAAGGGATGCTCTGACCAGTGGTCAAATCCATAGAACCCATTCTGTTTTAATGCAAGAAGCAAGCTCTACTTTCCCGTATCTCCAATACAGCAAGTACCATGAGCATGCCCTGAAAAAAATAACTGTGCTTCCTACTCATACGGACCATATGTAAATCCCCTCTGCTTATGAAACTGATACAAACCACAGCTCCACTTACATAAATACTCTTTAGTTAACAGTTAGAATAGCGTTGGGTCTTGAACTGTGTAAAATCATTTGAGCCCAAAATTGACTTGGTTTACCAGAAATGAACTCTTGCTTGTATGAAGACACAGATCCTGTGGATTAACTCCGTGTCTGAAGGGAAATTCAGACCAGTGTTCTCATCCATGGAACCCACTCTCTTTTTACGCAAGAAGCATGCTCTACTTTTTCGTGTCTCCAATACAGCAAGTACCATGAGCATGTCCTGAAAAAAAGAACTGTGCTTCCTACTCATACGGACCATACATAGTTCAACTCTGCTTATGAAACTGATACAATCCACAGCTCCACTTACATAAATGCTCTTTAGTTAATAGTAAGAATGGAGATGGGTTTTTGAACTGTGTAAAATCATTTGAGCCCAAAATTCACTTCATTTACCAGAAATGATCTCTTGCTTGTAGGAAGACACAAATCCTGGGGTTTAACTCTGTTTTTGAAGGTAAATTTAGACCAGGGTTCTCAAACATAGAACACACTCTGTTTTAGCGCAAGAACCAAGCTCTTCATCCCAGCATCTCAAATACAGCAAGAAACATAAGCATGCCCTCAAAAAAGAACTGTGTTTCCTATTCATGTGGACCATATGTAAATCAGCTCTACTTATGAAACTGATACAAACCACAAGTCCTGTTACATAAATGCTCTTTAGTTAATAGTGAGAATCACGATGGGTTTCTGAATTGTGTAAAATCACTTGAGCCCAAATTCTCTTTGTTTACCAGAAATGAACTCTTGCTTTTAGGAAGACACAGATCCTGGGGTTTAACTCCGTTTCTGAAGGTAAATTCAGACCAGGGTTCTCATCCATGGAACACTCTCTATTTTAACACAAGAAGCAAGCTCTTATTTCCAGCATCTCCAATACAGCAAGTTCCATGAGCATGCCCTGAAAAAAAGAACTGTGTTTCCTCCTCATATGGCCCATATATAAAACAACTCAGCTTATGAAACTGATACAAATCTGAGCGCCTCTTACATAAATGATTTTTATTAAATAGTGAGAATTGTTTTGGGTTCTTGAACTGTGTAAAATCATTTGATCCCAAAATTGTCTTGGTTTACCAGAAATGAACTCTTGCTTGTATGAAAACTCAGATCCTATGGTTTAATTCCGTGTCTGAAGGGACGCTCTGACCAGTGTTCAAATCCATGGAACCCACTCTGTTTTAACGCAAGAAGCAAGCTCTACTTTCGCGTGTCTCCAATACAGCAAGTACCATGAGCATGCCCTGAAAAAAAGAACTGTGCTTCCTACTCATACGGACCAAACGTATTTCAACTCTGCTTATGAAACTGATACAAACCACAGCTCCACTTACATAAATGCTCTTTAGTTAAAACTGAGAAGAGCCTTGGGTTCTTGAACTGTGTAAAATCATTTGAGCCCAAAATTCTCTTTGTTTACCAGAAATGAACTCTGGCTTGTAGGAAGACACAGAACCTGGGGTTTAACTCAGTTTCAGAAGGGAAATTCAGACCAGTGTTCTCATCCATATAACACATGTGATTTAACGCAAGAAGCAAGCTCTTCTATCTAGCCTCTCCAATACAGCAAGTACCACGAGCATGCCATGAAAAAAAGAACTGTGTTTCCTACTCATACTGACCATGTGTAATTCAAGTCTGCATATGCAACTGATACAAACCACAGCTCCACTTACATAAATGCTCTTTAGTTAACAGTGAGAATAGCGTTGGCACTTGAACTGTTTAAATCATTTGAGCCCAAAATTGACTTGGTTTACCAGAATGAACTCTTGCTTGTATGAAGACACAGATCCTGTGGTTCAACTCCATGTCTGAAGGGAAATTCAGACTAGTGTTCTCATCCATGGAACCCACTCCCTTTTTACGCAAGAAGCATGCTCTACTTTTTCGCGACTCCAATAGAGCAAGTACCATGAGCATGTCCTGAAAAAAAGAACTGTGCTTCCTGCTCATACGGACCATATGTAAATCCCCTCTGCTTATGAAACTGATACAAACCACAGCTCTACTCATATAAATGCTCTTTAGTAAATAGTGAGAATCGAGTTGGGTTCTTGAACTGTGTAAAATCATTTGAGCCCAAAATTCACTTGGTTTACCAGAAATGAACTCTTGCTTGTAGGAAGACACAGAACCTGGGGTTTAACTCAGTTTCAGAAGGGAAATTAAGACCAGTGTTCTCATCCATATAACACATGTGATTTAACGCAAGAAGCAAGCTCGTCTTTCCAGCATCTCCAATACAGCAATAACCAATAGCATGCCCAGAAAAAAAGAACTGTGTTTCCTAGTCATACGGACCATACATAGTTCAACTCTGCTTTGAAATTGATACAAATCACAGCTCCACTTACATAAATGCTCTTTAGTTAATAGTAAGAATGGAGACGGGTTTTTGACCTGTGTAAAATCATTTGAGCCCAAAATTCACTTCATTTACCAGAAATGATCTCTTGCTTGTAGGAAGACACAAATCCTGGGGTTTAACTCTGTTTTTGAAGGTAAATTTAGAGGAGGGTTCTCATCCATGGAACACACTCTGTTTTATCACAAGAAGAAAGCTCTTCATTCCAGCATCTCAAATACAGCAAGAACCATGAGCATGCCCTCAAAAAAAGAACTGTGTTTCCTATTCAAATGGACCATATGTAAATCAGCTCTAGTTATGAAACTGATACAAACCGCAAGTCGTGTTACATAAAAGCTCTTTAGTTAATAGTGAGAATCACGATGGGTTTCTGAATTGTTTAAAATCACTTGAGCCCAAATTCTCTTTGTTTAGCAGAAATGAACTCTTGCTATTAGGTAGACACAGATCCTGGGGTTTAACTTCGTTTCTGAAGGTAAATTCAGACCTGGGTTCTCATCCAAACCACAGCTCCACTTTCACAAAGGCTCTTTAGTAAATAGTGAGAATCGCGTTGGGTTCTTGAACTCTGTAAAATCATTTCAGCTCAAAAATCACTTGGTTTACAAGAAATGAACTCTTGATTGTAGGAAGACACAAAACCTGTGGTTTAACTCCGTTTCTGAAGGTAAATTCAGACCAGGGTTCTCATCCATGGAACACACTCTGTTTTAACGCAAGAAGCAAGCTCTACTTTCCCGTATCTCCAATACAGCAAGTACCATGAGCAAGCCCTGAAAAAAAGAACTGTGCTTCCTACTCATACGGACCATATGTAAATCCCCTCTGCTTATGAAACTGATACAAACCACAGCTCCACTTACATAAATGCTCTTTAGTTAACAGTTAGAATAGCGTTGGGTCTTGAACTGTGTAAAATCATTTGAGCCCAAAATTGACTTGGTTTACCAGAAATGAACTCTTGCTTGTATGAAGACACAGATCCTGTGGATTAACTCCGTGTCTGAAGGGAAATTCAGACCAGTGTTCTCATCCATGGAACCCACTCCCTTTTTACGCAAGAAGCATGCTCTACTTTTTCGTGTCTCCAATACAGCAAGTACCATGAGCATGTCCTGAAAAAAAGAACTGTGCTTCCTACTCATACGGACCATACATAGTTCAACTCTGCTTTTGAAACTGATACAAACCACAGCTCCACTTACATAAATGCTCTTTAGTTAATAGTAAGAATGGAGATGGGTTTTTGAACTGTGTAAAATCATTTGAGCCCAAAATTCACTTCATTTACCAGAAAAGATCTCTAGCTTGTAGGAAGACACAAATCCTGGGGTTTAACTCTGTTTTTGAAGGTAAATTTAGACCAGGGTTCTCAAACATGGAACACACTCTGTTTTAACGCAAGATGCAAGCTGTTCATTCCAGCATCTCAAATACAGCAAGAACCATGAGCATGCCCTCAAAAAAGAACTGTGTTTCCTATTCATGTGGACCATATGTAAATCAGCTCTACTTATGAAACTGATACAAACCACAAGTCCTGTTACATAAATGCTCTTTAGTTAATAGTATGAATCACGATGGGTTTCTGAATTGTGTAAAATCACTTGAGACCAAATTCTCTTTGTTTACCAGAAATGAACTCTTGCTTTTAGGAAGACACAGATCCTGGGGTTTAACTTCGTTTCTGAAGGTAAATTCAGACCTGGGTTCTCATCCATGGAACACTCTCTATTTTAATGCAAGATGCAAGCTCTTATTTCCAGCATTTCCAATACAGCAAGTTCCATGAGCATGCCCTGAAAAAAACAACTGTGTTTCCTACCCATACGGACCATATGTAAATCAACTCTGCTTATGAAACTGATGCAAACCACAGCTCCACTTTCATAAAGGCTCTTTAGTAAATAGTGAGAATCGCGTTGGGTTCTTGAACTCTGTAAAATCATTTGAGCCCAAAATTCTCTTTGTTTACCCGAAATGAACTCTTGATTGTAGGAAGACACAAATCCTGTGGTTTAACTCCGTTTCTGAAGGTAAATTCAGACCAGGGTTCTCATCCATGGAACACACTCTGTTTTAACGCAAGAAGAAACTCTTTATTCCAGCATCTCCAATACAGTAAGTTCCATGAGTATGCCATGAAAAAAAAGACCTGTGTTTCCTACTCATAGGGGCCATGTGTAAATCAACTCTGCTTATGAAACTGATGCAAACCACAGCTCCACTTTCATAAAGGCTCTTTAGTAAATAGTGAGAATCGCGTTGGGTTCTTGAACTCTGTAAAATCATTTGAGCCCAAAATTCTCTTTGTTTACCCGAAATGAACTCTGGCTTTTAGGAAGACACAGAACCAGTGGTTTAACTCCGTATCTGAAGGGAAATTCAGACCAGTGTTCTCATCCATGTAACACACTGTGATTTAACGCAAGAAGCAAGCTCTTCTTTCTAGCGTCTCCAATACAGCAAGTACCATGAGAATGCCCTGAAAAAAAGAACTGTGTTTCCTACTCATACTGACCATATGTAATTCATGTCTGCATATGTAACTGATACAAACCACAGTTCCACGTACATAAATGCTCTTTAGTAAAAAGTGAGAATCTGGTTGGGTTTCTGAACTGTGTAAAATCATTTGAGCCACAATTCCCTTGGTTTACCAGAAATGAACTCTTGCTTCTAGGAAGACACAGATCATGTGGTTTATCTCCGTTTCTGAAGGGAAATTAAGACCAGTGTTCTCATCCATGAAACACACTCTGATTTAACGCAAGAAGCAAGCTCTTCTTTCCAGCGTCTACAATACAGCAAGTACCACTAGCATGTCTGAAAAAAAGAAGTGTGTTTCCTACACATACAGACCATATGTAGTTCAAGTCTGCATATGCAACTGATACAAACAACAGCTCCACTTACATAAATGCTCTTTAGTTAATAGTGAGAATCGAGATGGGTTCTTGAACAGTGTAAAATCATTTGAACGCAAATTTCACTTTGTTTACCAGAAATGAACTCCTGCTTGTAGGAAGACACAGATCCTGTGATTTAACTCCGATTCTGAAGGTAAATTCAGACAGGGTTCTCATCCACGGAACACACTCTGTTTTAACACAAGAAGCAAGCTCTTCTTTCCGGCATCTCCAATACAGCAAGTTCCATGAGCATGCCCTGAAATAAAGAACAGTGCTTCCTACTCATACGGACCATATGTAAAACAACTCTACTTATGAAACTGATACAAAACAGAGCTCATCTTACATAAATGCTCTTTAGTAAATAGTGAGAATCTAGTAGGGTTTCTGAACTGTGAAAAATCATTTGAGCCCAAAATTCTCTTTGTTTACCAGAAATGAACTCTGGCTTGTAGGAAAACACAGAACCTGGGGTTTAACTCCTTTTCTGAAGGGAAATTCAGACCATTGTTCTCATCCATGTAACACACTGTGATTTAACGCAAGAGGCAAGCTCTTCTTTCTAGCGTGTCCAATACAGCAAGTACCACGAGCATGCCCTGAAAAAAAGAACTGTGTTTCCTACTCATACTGACCATATGTAATTCAAGTCTGCATATGGAACTGATACAAACCACAGCTCCACTTACATAAATGCTCTTTAGTTAACAGTGAGAATAGCGTTGGGTCTTGAACTGTGTAAAATCATTTGAGCCCAAAATTGACTTGGTTTACCAGAAATGAACTCTTGCTTGTATGAAGACACAGATCCTGTGGATTAACTCCATGTCTGAAGGGAAATTCAGACCAGTGTTCTCATCCATGGAACCCACTCTCTTTTTACGCAAGAAGCATGCTCTACTTTTTCGTGTCTCCAATACAGCAATAACCATGAGTATGCCCAGTAAAAAAGAACTGTGTTTCCTAGTCATACGGACCATACATAGTTCAACTCTGCTTATGAAACTGATACAAACCACAGCTCCACTTACATAAATGCTCTTTAGTTAATAGTAAGAATGGAGATGGGTTTTTGAACTGTGTAAAATCATTTGAGCCCAAAATTCACTTCATTTACCAGAAATGATCTCTTGCTTGTAGGAAGACACAAATCCTGGGGTTTAACTCTGTTTTTGAAGGTAAATTTAGACCAGGGTTCTCATCCATGGAACACACTCTCTTTTAACGCAAGAAGCAAGCTCTTCATTCCAGCATCTCAAATACAGCAAGAACCATGAGCATTTCCTCAAAAAAAGAACTGTGTTTCCTAATCATATGGACCATATGTAAATCAGCTCTACTTATGAAACTGATACAAACCACAAGTCCTGTTACATAAATGCTCTTTAGTTAATAGTGAGAATCACGATGGGTTTCTGAATTGTGTAAAATCACTTGAGCCCAAATTCTCTTTGTTTACCAGAAATGAACTCTTGCTTTTAGGACGACACAGATCCTGGGGTTTAACTCCGTTTCTGAAGGTAAATTCAGACCAGGCTTCTCATCCATGGAACACTCTCTATTTTAACACAAGAAGCAAGCTCTTCATTCCAGCATCTCCAATACAGCAAGGTCAATGAGCATGCCCTGAAAAAAAGAACTGTGTTTCCTACCAATACGGACCATATGTAAATCAACTCTGCTTATGAAACTGATGCAAACCACAGCTCCACTTTCATAAAGGCTCTTTAGTCAATAATGAGAATCGCGTTGGGTTCTTGAACTGTGTAAAATCATTTGAGCCCAAAAATCACTTGGTTTACAAGAAATGAACTCTTGATTGTAGGAAGACACAAATCCTGTGGTTTAACTCCGTTTCTGAAGGTAACTTTAGACCAGTGTTCTCATCCATGTAACTCACTCTGTTTTAACGCAAGAAGCAAGCTCTTCTTTCTAGCTTCTCCAATACAGCAAATACCATGAGCATGCCCTGAAAAAAAGAACTGTGTTTCCTAGTCATACGGACCATACATAGTTCAACTCTGGCTATGAAACTGGTAGAAACCACAGCTCATCTTACATGAATGCTCTTTAGTTAATAGTGAGAATCGCGATGGGTTTTTGAAGTGTGTAAATTCACTTGAGCCCAAAAGTCACTTGGTTTACCAGAAATGAACTCTTGCTTGGAGGAAGACACAGATCCTGTGGTTTCACTCCGTTTCTGAAAGTAAATTCAGACCAGGGTTCTCATCCATGGAACACACTCGGTTTTAACACAAGATACAAGCTCTTCTTTACAGCTTCTCCAATACAGCAAGAACAATGAGAATGCCCAGAATAAAAGAACTGTGTGTCCTTCTCATACGGACCATATGTGAATCAACCCTGCTTATGAAACTCATACAAACCACAGCTCCTCTCACATAAATGCTCTTTAGTAAATAGTGAGAATTGTGTTGGGTTCTTGAACTGTGTAAAATCATTTGAGCCCAAAATTCACTTGGTTTACCAGAAATGAACTCTTGCTTGTAGGAAGACACAGATCCTGTGGTTTCACTCCATTTCTGATGGGAAATTCAGACCAGTGTTCACATCCATGGAACCCACTCTGTTTAAACGCATGAAATAATCCCTTCTTTCCAGCGTCTCCAATGCAGCAAGTTCCATGAGCATGCCCTGAAAAAAGAACTGTGTTTCCTACATACGAACCATACATAGTTCAACTCTGATTATGAAACTGATACAAACCACAGCCTATATTACATAAATGTTCTTTAGTTAATAGTGAGAATCGCGATGGGTTTCTGAATTTTGTAAAATCATTTGAGCCCAAAATTCTCTTTGTTTACCAGAAATGAACTCTTCCTTGTAGGAAGACACAGGTCCTGGAGTTTAACTCCTTTTCTGAAGGTAAATTCAGGCCAATGTTCTCATCCATGAAACACGCTCTGTACTAACACAAGAAGCAAGCTCTTCTTTCCAGCATCTCCAATACAAAGTACCATGTGCATGCCCTGAAAAAAAGAACTGTGCTTCCTACTCATACGGACTATATGTAGTTCAACTCTGATCATGAAACTGATACAAACCACAGCTCCACTTACATAAATGCTCTTTAGTTAATAGCTAGAATGGCGTTGGGTTCTTGAACTGTGTAAAATCATTTGAGCCCAAAATACCCTGGGTTTACCTGAAATGAACTCTTGCTTGTAGGAAGACACAGATCCTGTGCTTTAACTCCGTTTCTGTTGGAAATTCAGACCAGGGATCTCATCCATGGAACACACTCTGTTTTAAGGCAAGAACCAAGCTCTTCTGACCAGCATCTCCAATACAGCAAGAACCATGAGCATGCCATCAAAAAAAGAACTGTGTTTCCCACTCATAGGGACCATTTGTAAATCCACTCTGCTTATGAAACTGATACAAAGCACAGCTCCACTTACATAAATGCTCCTTAGTAAATAGTGAGAATCGCGTTGGGTTCTTGAACTGTGTAAAATCATTTGAGCCCAAAATTCTCTTGGTTTACCAGAAATAAACTCTTGCTTGTAGGAAGACACAGATCCTGTTTTTTAACTCCGTTTCTGAAGGGAAATTAAAACCAGGGTTCTCATCCATGAAACACACTCTGTTTTAACGCATGAAGCAAGCTCTTCTTTCAAGTTTCTCCAATACAGCAAGAACCATGAGCATGTGCAGAAAAAAAGAACTGTGTTATCTACCCATACGGACCATATGTAGTTCAACTCTGCTTATGAAACTGATATGAACTACAGTTCATCTAACAACCAATGCTTTTCAGTTAAGAGCAAGAAACGTGTGAGTCGTGAAAGATTTATATTCGTTTGAGCCAAAAGTGACTGCGTTTACCTGAAATGATGTCTTTTTGTAGGAAGACACAGAGCCTGGGATTTAAGTCCATTTCTGAAGGGAAACATACAGCACAGTTGTCATCCATGAAACGCACTCTGCTTTAGAGCAAGAAACACGCTCTTCCTTTCTAGAGTCTCTAATAAACAGGAGATATGAGTGTGCTCAGAACAAAACAACGGTGTTTCCTACACATACGGACCATATCTAGTACAAATCTGCTTCTGAAACTGATAGAAACCACAGGTCCTCTAACATCCAATGCTCTTCAGTTAAGAGCGAGAAACGTGTGAGCTTTGTGTATGATTTATATTCGTTTGTGCTAAAAGTGACTGCGTTTACCTGAAATGATGTCTTTTTGTAGGAAGACACAGAGGCTGGGATTTAACTCCATTTCTGAAGAGAAACCCACAGCACAGTTGTCATCCATGAAACACACTCTATTTTAGAGCAAGAAGCACGCCCTTGCTTTCTAAGAATCTCTAATACAGCAGGAAACGTGACTGTGCTCAGAACGAAATAACGGTGTTTCCTAAACATACGGACCATATCTAGGTCAACTCTTCTTCTGAAACAGATACAAACCACAGTTCCTCTAACATGCAATGCTTTCCAGTTAAGAGCCAGAAACTTGTGAGCTTCGTGAACAACGTAGCTTCCTTTGAGCTGAAAGGTGACTGAGTTTACATGAAACGAATTCTTGCTTCTAGGAAGACACAGAGCCTCGGATTTAACTCCATTTCTGAAGGGAAACACACAGCACAGTTCTCATCCATGAAACACACTCTGCTTTAGAGCAAGAAGCATGCACTTGCTTTCTAAGAGTCTCTAAAAAGCAGGAAACATGAGTGTGCTCATAACAAAATGACGGTATTTCCTACACATACGTACCATATCTAGTTCAACTCTGCTTCTGAAACTGATACAAACCACAGGTCCTCTAACATCGAATGATTTTCAGTTAAGAGCGAGAAACGTATGAGAGTCGAGAATGATGTAGCTTTCTTCCAGTGAAAGGTGACTGAGTTTACAAAAAGATGTCTTGCTTGTAGGAAGACACAGAGCCTGGGATTTAACTCCATTTCTGAAGGGAAACACAAAGCACAGTTCTCATCCATGAAACACACTCTGCTTTAGAGCAAGAATCACGCTCTTGATTACTAGAGTCTCTAATGCAGCATGTAAAGTGAGTGTGGTCAGAACAAAAGAACTGTGTTTCCTACACATCCAGACCATATCTAGTACAACTCTTCTTCTGAAACTGATCCAAACAAAATCGTCTAACATGCAATGCTTTCCAGTTACGAATGAGAAAAGTGTGAGCTTCGTGAACGATGTCGCTACCTTTGAGCTGAACAGTGACTGAGTTTACCTGAAAAGATGTCTTGCTTGTAGGAAGACACAGAGCCTGGGATTTAACTCCATTTCTGAAAGGAAACACACAGCACAGTTCTCATCCATAAAACAAACTCTGCTTTAGAGCAAGAAGCATGCTTTTGCTTTCTAGAGTCTCTAATACAGCAGTAAACGTGAGTGTGCTCAGAACAAAATAACGGTGTTTCCTACACATACGGACCATATCTAGTTCAACTCTTCTTCTGAAACTGATACAAACCACAATTCCTCTAACATGCAATGCTTTCCATTTATGAGCGAGAACGTGTGAGCAACGTAAATGATGTAGCTTTGTTGAGCTGAAACGTGAGTGAGTTTACCTGAAAAGATGTCTTGTGGTAGGAAGACATAGGGCCTGGGATTTAACTTCATTTCTGAAGGGAAACATACAGCACCGTTGTCATCAATGAAACACACTCTGCTTTAGAGCAAGAAGCACGCTCTTGCCTTCTAGAGTCTCTAATAAAGCAGGAAACGTGAGTGTGCTCAGAACAAAAGAAAGGTGTTTCCTACACATATGAACCATTGCTAGTTCAACTCTGCTTCTGAAAATGATACAAACCACAGGTCATCTAACATCCAATGCTTTTCAGTTAAGAGCGAGAAACGTGTGAGCTATGTAAATGATATTGTTTGTATAAGCTGAAACGTGTGTGAGTTTACCTGAAACAAAGTCTTGTTGTAGGAAGACACAGAGCGTAGGCTTGAACTCCATTTCTGAAGGGAAACACACAGCACGGTTCTCATCCATGAAACACACTCTGCTTTAGAGCAAGAAGCACTCTCTTCATTTCTAGGGTCTCTAATAGAGCAGGAAAGTGAGTGTGGTCAGAACAACAGAATGGTGTTTCCTACACATATGTTCCATATCTAGTAAAACTCTGCTTCTGAAACTGATACAAACCAAGGGTCCTCTAACATCCAATGCTTTCCAGTTACAAACGAGAAACATGTGAACTTCGTGAACGATGTCGCTTCCTTTGAGCTGAAAAGTGACTGAGTTTACCTGAAAAGATGTCTTGCTTGTAGGAAGAAACAGAGCCTGGGATTTAACTCCGTCTCTGAAGGGAAACACACATCACAGTTCTCATGCATGAAAAACACTCTGCTTTAGAGCAAGATGCACGCTCTTGCTTTCTAGAGTCTCTACTAGAGCCAGAAACTTGAGTGTGCTCAGAACAAAAGAAGGGGGATTAATACACATACGGACCATTGCTAGTTCAATCTGCTTCTGAAACTGATACAAACCACAGGTCCTCTAACATCCAGTGCTTTACAGTTAAGAGCAAGAAACGTGTGAGCTACGTGAACTATGTATCTTTTGTTTGAGCTGAAAGGTGACTGAGTTTACCTTAAACGAAGTCATGCCTTTAGGAAGACACAGAGCCTGGGATTTAACTCCATTTCTGAAGGAAAACACACAGCACAGTTCTCATCCATGAAACACAGTCTGCTTTAGATCAAGAAGCAGGCCCGTGCTTTCTATAGTCTATATTAGAGCAGGAAACGTGAGTGTGCTCAGAACAAAAGAACGCATTTCCTACACATACAGACCATATCAAGTTCAACTCTGCTTCTGAAACTGATACAAACAACAGTTCTTCTAACATCCAATGCTTTTCGTTTAAGAGCTAGAAACGTGTGAGCAATGTAAACGATGTAGCTTTGTTTGACCTGAAAAGTGAGTGAGTTTACCTGAAACGAAGTCTTGGTGGTAGGAAGAAACAGAGCCTGTGATTCAACTGCATTTCTGAATGGAAACACACAGCACAGTTGTCATCCATGAAACACATTCTGCTTATAGCAAGAAGCACGCTGTTGCTTTCTAGAATCTCTAATAGAGCAAGAAATGTGTGTATGCTCAGAACAAAAGAACAGTGTTTACTACATATATGGACCATTGCTAGTTGAACTCTGCTTCTGAAACTGATACAAACCACAGGTCATCTAACTTCCAATGATTTTCAGTTAAGAGCGTCAAACGTGTGAGCTTCGTGAAAGATTTATATTCATTTGAGCTAAAAGTGACTGCGTTTACCTGAAATGATAAACTGTTGTAGGAAGACACAGAGCCTGGGATTTAACTCCATTTCTGAAGGGAAACACACAGCACAGTTCTCATCCATGAAACACACTCTGCTTTAGAGCAAGAAGCACGTTCTTACTTTCTAGGGGCTCTAATACAGCACGTAAAGTGGTAAGCACAACAGAATGGTGTTTCCTACACATAAGTTCCATATCTAGTTCAACTCAGCTTCTGAAACTGATACAAACCACAGGTCCTCTAACATCCAATGCTTTTCAGTTAAGAGCAAGAAACACGTGAGCTATTTGAATGATGTAGTTTTGTTTGAGCTGAAATGTAACTGAGTTTATATGAAACGAAGTCATGCTTGTAGGAAGACACGGAGCCTGAGATTTTACACCATTTC
This sequence comes from Onychomys arenicola, assembly GCA_949786405.1. Lineage (NCBI taxonomy): Eukaryota > Metazoa > Chordata > Mammalia > Rodentia > Cricetidae > Onychomys > Onychomys arenicola. The sequence goes on along the minus strand of CATKUM010000040.1, from coordinate 3,300,758 downwards.
TGAAGGGAAACACACAGCACAGTTCTCATCCATGAAACACATTCTGCTTATAGCAAGAAGCACCTTCTTGCTTTCTGGAGTCTCTAATAGAGCAGGTAAAGTGAGTGGGGTCAGAACAAAATAACGGTGTTTCCTACACATACGGACCATATCTAGTTCTACTCTGCTTCTGAAACTCATACAAACCACAGGTCCTCTAACATCTAATTCTTTTCCGTTAAGAGCCAGAAACGTGTGTGTTATGTGAACAATGTAGTTTTGTTTGAGCTGAAAAGTTACTGTGTTTACATGAAACGAAGTCTTGCTTGTAGGAAGACACAGAGCCTGGGAATTACCTCCACTTATGAAGGGAAACACACAGCACAGTTGTCATCCATGAAACACACTCTGCTTTAGAGCAAAAAGCACGCTCTTGCTTTCTAGAGCCTCTAATAAAGCAGGAAACATGAGTGTGCTCAGAACAAAGAACGGTGTTTCCTACACATACGGACCATATCTAGTTCAACTCTTCTTCTGAAACTGATACAAACCACAGTTACTCTAACATGCAATGCTTTCCAGTTAAGAGCGAGAAACGTGTGAGCTTTGTGAACGATATAGCTTCCTTTGAGCTGAAAAGTGACTGAGTTTACCTGAAAAGATGTCTTGCTTGTAGGACGACACAGAGCCTGGGATTTAACTCCATTTCTGAAGGGAAACACACAGCACAGTTCTTATCCATGAAGCACATTCTGCTTTAGAGCAAGAAGCATGCTCTTGCTTTCTAGATTCCCTAATAGAATCAGAAACTTGAGGGTGCTCAGAACAAAAGAACGGTGTTTCCTACACATACGGTCCATTACTAGTTCAACTCTGCTTCTGAAATTGATACAAACCACTGGTCCTGTAATATCCAATGCTTTACAGTTAAGAGCGAGAAACGTTAGCTATGAGAACTATGTATCTTTGTTTGAGCTGAAAGGTGACTGAGTTTACCTTAAAGGAAGTCTTGCTTTTAGGAAGACACAGAGCCTGGGATTTAACTCCATTTCTGAAGGGAAACACACTGCACAGTTCTCATCCGTGAAACACAGTATGCTTTAGTGCAAGAAGCATGCTCTTGCTTTCTAGAGTCTCTAATAGAGTAGGAAAGGTGAGTTGGTTAGAACAAATGAACGATGTTTCCTACACATACGGACCATTGCTGGTTTATTTCTGCTTCTGAAACTGATACAAACCACAGGTCATCTAACATCCAATGCTTTAGAATTAAGAGCGACAAACGTGTGAACTTCGTGAAAGATTTATATTCGTTTGAACTAAAAGTGACTGCGTTTACATGAAATGATATATAGTTGTAGGAAGACACAGAGCCTGAGATTTAACTCCATTTTGGAAGGGAAACAAAAAGCACAGTACTCATCCATGAAACACACTCTGCTTTAGAGCAAGAAGCATGCTCTTGTTTTCTAGGGTCTCTAAAAGAGCCAGACACTTGAGTGTGCTCAGAACAAAAGAAAGGTGTTTCCTACACATACAGACAATTGCTGGTTCAACTCTGCTTCTGAAACTGATACAAAACACAGGTCCTCTAATATCCAATGCTTTTCCGTTAAGAGCCAGAAACGTGTGAGTTACGTGAACGATGTTGTTTTGTTTGAGCTGAAAAGTTGCTGAGTTTACATGAAAAGAAGTCTTGCTTGTAGGAAGACACAGAGCCTGTGATTTAACTCTATTTCTGAAGGGAAACCCACAGCACAGTTGTCATCCATGAAACACACTCTGCTTTAGAGCAAAAAGCACGCTCTTGCTTTCTAGTGCCTCTAATAAGCAGGAAACATGAGTGTGCTCAGAACAAAAGAACGGTGTTTCCTACACATACGGACCATATCTAGTTCAACTCTTCTTCTGAAACTGATAGAAACCACAGTTCCTCTAACATCAAATACTTTCCAGTTACGAACAAGAAACGTGTGAGCTTCGGGAACCATGTAGCTTCCTTTGAGCTGAAAAGTGACTGCGTTTACCTGAAAAGATGTCTTGCTTGTATGAAGACACAGATCCTGGGATTTAACTCCATTCTGAAGGGAAACACACAGCACAGTTCTAATCCATGAAACACACTCTGCTTTAGAACAAGAAGCACGCTCTAGCTTTCTAGAGTCTCTAATGGAGACAGAAACTTGAAAGTGTGCTCAGAACAAAAGAACGGTGTTTCCTACATATACGGACCATTTCTAGTTCAACTCTGCTTCTGAAACTGATACAAACCACAAGTCATGCAACATCCAATGCTTTTCAGTTAAGAGCGAGAAACGTGTGAGCTTTGTAAACGATTTGTATTCATTTGAGCTGAAAAGTGACTCCAATAACCTGAAATGATGTCTTGCATGTAGGAAGACACAGAGCCTGGAATTTTACTCCATTTTGAAGGGAAACACACATCACAGTTCTCATCCTTGAAACACACTCTGATTTAGAGCAAGAAGCACGCTCTTGCTTTCTAAGAGTCTCTAATTCAGCAGGAAACGTGACTGTGGTCAGAACAAAATAACGGTGTTTCCTACACATACGGACCATATCTAGGTCAACTCTTCTTCTGAAACTGATACAAACCACAGTTCCTCTAACATGCAATGCTTTCCAGTTAAGAGCGAGAAACGTGTGAGCTTCGTGAACGATGTAGCAAACTTTGAGCTGAAAAGTGACTGAGTTTACCTGAAAATATGTCTTGCTTATAGGAAGACACAGAGCCTGGGATTTAACTCCATTTCTGAAGGGAAACACACAGAACAGTTCTAATCAATGAAGCACAATCTGCTTTAGAGCAAGAAGCATGCTCTTGCTTTCTAGAGTGTCTAATAGAGTAGGAAAAGTGAGTTGGTTAGAACAAAAGAACGATGTTTCCTACACATACGGACCATTGCTAGTTTAACTCAGCTTCTGAAACTGATACAAACAACAGGTCATCTAACATCCAATGCTTTAGAGTTAAGAGCGACAAACGTGTGAACTTTGTGAGAGATTTATATTCGTTTGAGCTAAAAGTGACTGCGTTTACATGAAATGATATCTCGTTGTAGGAAGACACAGAGCCTGGGATTTAACTCCATTTTGGAACGGAAACACAAAGCACAGTTCTCATCCATGAAACACACTCCACTTTAGAGCAAGAAGCACGATCTTGCTTTCTAGGGTCTCTAATAGAACAGACACTTGAGTGTGCTCAGAACAAAAGAACGGTGTTTCCTACACATACGGACCATTGCTAGTTTAACTCTGCTTCTGAAACTGATCCAAAACACAGGTCCTCTAATATCAAATGCTTTACAGTTAAGAGCGAGAGACGTGTGTGCTCTGAGAACTATGTATCTTTTGTTTGAGCTGAAAGGTGACTGAGTTTACCTTAAACGAAGTCTTGCTTTTAGGAAGACACAGAGCCTGGGATTTAACACCATTTCTGAAGGGAAACACACAGCACAGTTCTCACGATGAAACACATTCTGCATATAGGAAGAAGCACACTCTTGCTTTCTAGAATCTCTAATAGTGGAGGAAACGTGAGTGTGCTCTAACAAAGAACCGAGTTTCATACACATACAGACCATATCTAGACCAACTCTGCTTCAGAAACTGATACAAACCACAGTTCCTCTAATATCCAATGCTTTTTAGTTAGAGCAAGAAACGTGTGAGCTAAGTAAATGATGTAGTTTTGTTTGAGCTGAAAGGTGATTGAGTTTACCTGAAAAGAAGTCTTGCTTGTAGGAAGACAGAGAGCCTGGAATTTAACTCCATTTCTGAAGGGAAACACACAGCACAGTTCTCATCCTTGAAACACACTCTTCGTATAGGAAGAAGCACGCTATTGCTTTCTAGAGTCTCTAATAAAGCAGGAAACCTGAGTGTGCTCAGAACAAAAGAAGGGTGTTTCCTACACATACGGACCATTGCTAGTCCAACTCTGCTTCTGGAACTGATACAAAGCACAAGTCATCTAACATCCAATGCTTTTCAGTTAAGAGCGAGAAACGTGTGAGCTTCGTAAACGATTTATATTCATTTGAGCTGAATAGTGACTGCATTTACCTGAAATTATGTCTTGCTTGTAGGAAGACACAGAGCCTGGAATTTAACTCCATTTCTGAAGGGAAACACAAAGCCCAGTACTGATCCATGAAACACACTCTGCTTTAGAGCAAGAAGCATGCTCTTGCTTTCTTAGAGTCTCTAATACAGCAGGAAACGTGATTGTGGTCAGAAAAAAATAACGGTGTTTCCTACACATACGGACCATATCTAGGTCAATGCTCCTTTTGAAACTGAAACAAAGCACAGTTCCATTAACATGCAATGCTTTCAATTTAAGAGCGCGAAACATGTGAGCTTCGTGAATGTTGTAGCTTCCTTTGAGCTGAAAACTGACTGAGTTTACCCTAAAATATGTCTTGCTTGTAGGAAGAACCAGAGACTGGGATTTAACTCCATTTCTGAAGAGAAACACACAGCACAGTTGTCATCCATGAAACACACTCTGCTTTAGAGCAAGAAGCATGCTCTAGCTTTCTAGAGTCTATTATAGAGCCAGAAATTGAGGGTACTCAGAACAAAAGAACGGTGTTTCCTACACATACGGACCATTGCTAGTTCAACTCTGCTTCTGAAACTGATACAAACCACAGGTCCTCTAACATCCAATGCTTTACAGTTAAGAGCAAGAAACGTGTGAGCTAAGTGAACAATGTAGCTTTGTTTGACCTGAAAGGTTACCGAGTTTACGTGAAAAAAGTCTTGCTTGTAGGAAGATACAGAGCCTGTGATTTAACTCTATTTCTGAAGGGAAACACACAGCACAGTTCTCACGACGAAACACATTCTGCGTATAGGAAGAAGCACGCTCTTGCTTTCTAGAGTCTCTAATAGTGCAGGAAACGTGAGTGTGCTCAGAACAAAAGAACGGAGTTTCCTACACATACCGAACATATCTAGTCCAACTCTGCTTCTGAAACTGATACAAATCACACTTCCTCTAATATCCAATGCTTTTTAGTTAGAGCAAGAAACGTGTGAGCTAATTAAACGATGTAGCTTTGTTTGAGCTGAAAGGAGAGTGAGATTACCTGAAACGAAGTCTTGCTTGTAGGAACTCACAGAGCCTGGAATTTAACTCCATTTCTGAAGGGAAACACACAGCACAGTTGTCCTCCGTGAAACACACTCTGCTTTAGAGCAAGAAGCACGCTCTTGCTTTCTAGAGTCTCTAATAGAGCCAGAAACTTGAAAGTGTGCTCAGAACAAAAGAACGGTGTTTCCTACATATACGGACCATTGGTAGTTCAACTCTGCTTCTGAAACTGATACAAAGCACAAGTCATCTAACATCCAATGCTTTTCAGTTAAGAGCGAGAAACGTGTAAACTACGTAAACGATTTATATTCATTTGAGCTGAAAACTGTCTACGTTTACCTGAAATGATGTCTTGCTTGTAGGAAGACACAGACCCTGGAATTTAACTATATTTCTGAAGGGAAACGCACCGCACAGTTCTCATCCAAGAAATACACTCTGCTTTAGAGCACGAAGCATGAAATTGCTTTCTAGAGTCTATAATAGAGCCAGAAATTGAGGGTACTAAGAACAAAAGAACGGTGTTTCCTACACATACTGACCATATCTAGGTCAACTCTTCTTCTGAAACTGATACAAACCACAGTTCATGTAACATGTGAAGCTTTCCAGTTAAGAGAGAGAAAGTGTGAGCTTCGTGAACGATGTAGCTTCCTTTAAGCCTAAAAGTGAATGAGTTTACCTGAAAAGTTGTTTGGTTGTAGGAAGACACAGAGCCTGGGAATTAACTCCATTTCTGAAGGGAAACACACAGCGCAGTTCTCATCCATGAAACACACTCTGCTTTAGAGCACAAAGCATGCTCTTGCTTTCTATAGTCTCTAATATTGCCCGAAACTTCAGGGTACTCTGAACAAAAGCATGGTGTTTCTTACACATACGGACCATTGCTAGTTCAACTCTGCTTCTTATACTGATACAAACCACAAGTCACCTAACATCCAATGCTTTTCAGTTAAGAGCAAGAAACGTGTGAGCTTCGTAAACGATTTATATTCATTTAAGCTGAAAAGTGACTGCGTTTACCTGAAATGATGTCTTGCTTGTAGGAAGAGACAGATCCTGGAATTTAACTCCATTTCTGCAGGGAAACACACAGCACAGTTCTCATCCATGAAACGCACTCTGCGTATAGGAAGAAGCACGCTATTGCTTTCTAGAGTCTCTTATAGAGCAGGAAATGTGAGTGTGCTCAGAACAAAAGAACTGAGCTTCCTACACATACGGACCATAGCTAGTTCAACTCTGCTTCTGAAACTGATACAAACCACAAGGCATCTAACATGCAATGCTTTTCAGTTAAGAGCGAGAAATGTGGGAGCTTCGTAAATGATTTATATTCATTTGAGCTGAAAAGTGACTGCGTTTACCTGAAATGATGTCTTGCTTGTAGGAAGACACAGATCCTGGAATTTAACTCCATTTCTGAAGGGAAACACACAGCACAGTTCTCATCCATGAAACACACTCTGCTTTAGAACACGAAGCATGCTCTTGCTTTCTAGAGTTTCTAATAGAGCCAGAAATTGAGGGCACTCTGAACAAAAGAACGGTGTTTCCTACACATACGGACCATTGCTAGTTCAACTCTGCTTCTGAAACTGATACAAACCACAGGTCCTCTAACATCCAATGCTTTATAGTTAAGAGCATGAAACGTGTGAGCTACGTGAACGATGTAGCTTTGTTTGAGCTGACAGGTGACCGAGTTTACGTGAAAAAAGTCTTGCTTGTAGGAAGATACAGAGCCTGTGATTTAACTCTATTTCTGAAGGGAAACACACAGCACAGTTCTCACGATGAAACACTCTGCGTATAAGAAGAAGCACGCTCTTGCTTTCTAGAGTCTCTAATAGTGCAGGAAACGTGAGTGTGCTCAGAACAAAAGAACAGAGTTTCCTACACATGCAGACCATATCTAGTCCAACTCTGCTTCTGAAACTGATTCAAACCACAGTTCCTCTAATATCCAATGCTTTTCAGTTAGAGCAAGAAACGTGTGAGCTACGTTAAAGATGTAGCTTTGTTTGAGCTGAAACGTGAGTTAGTTTAACTGAAACGGAGTCTTGCTTGTAGGAAGACACAGAGCCTGGGATTTAACTACATTTCTGAAGGGAAACAAACAGCACAGTTGTCCTCCATGAAACACACTCTGCTTTAGAGCAAGAAGCACGCTCTTGCTTTCTAGAGTCTCTAATAGAGCCAAAAACTTGAAAGTGTGCTCAGAACAAAAGAACGGTGTTTCCAACACATACGGACCATTGCAAGTCCAACTCTGCTTCTGGAACTGATACAAAGCACAAGTCATCTAACATCCAATACTTTTCAGTTAAGAGCGAGAAACGTGTGAGCTTCGTAAACGATTTATATTCATTTGAGCTGAATAGTGACTGCATTTACCTGAAATGATGTCTTGCTTGTAGGAAGACACAGAGCCTGGAATTTAACTCCATTTCTGAAGGGAAACACAAAGCCCAGTACTGATCCATGAAACACACTCTGCTTTAGAGCAAGAAGCATGCTCTTGCTTTCTTAGAGTCTCTAATACAGCAGGAAACGTGATTGTGGTCAGAACAAAATAACGGTGTTTCCTACACATACGGACCGTATCTAGGTCAACCCTTCTTTTGAAACTGATACAAACCACAGTTCCTCTAACATGCAATGCTTTCCAGTTAAGAGCGAGAAACGTGTGAGCTTCGTGAACGATGTAGCAAACTTTGAGCTGAAAAGTGACTGAGTTTACCTGAAAATATGTCTTGCTTATAGGAAGACACAGAGCCTGGGATTTAACTCCATTTCTGAAGGGAAACACACAGAACAGTTCTAATCAATGAAGCACAATCTGCTTTAGAGCAAGAAGCATGCTCTTGCTTTCTAGAGTGTCTAATAGAGTAGGAAAAGTGAGTTGGTTAGAACAAAAGAACGATGTTTCCTACACATACGGACCATTGCTAGTTTAACTCAGCTTCTGAAACTGATACAAACAACAGGTCATCTAACATCCAATGCTTTAGAGTTAAGAGCGACAAACGTGTGAACTTTGTGAGAGATTTATATTCGTTTGAGCTAAAAGTGACTGCGTTTACATGAAATGATATCTCGTTGTAGGAAGACACAGAGCCTGGGATTTAACTCCATTTTGGAACGGAAACACAAAGCACAGTTCTCATCCATGAAACACACTCCACTTTAGAGCAAGAAGCACGATCTTGCTTTCTAGGGTCTCTAATAGAACAGACACTTGAGTGTGCTCAGAACAAAAGAACGGTGTTTCCTACACATACGGACCATTGCTAGTTTAACTCTGCTTCTGAAACTGATCCAAAACACAGGTCCTCTAATATCAAATGCTTTACAGTTAAGAGCGAGAGACGTGTGTGCTCTGAGAACTATGTATCTTTTGTTTGAGCTGAAAGGTGACTGAGTTTACCTTAAACGAAGTCTTGCTTTTAGGAAGACACAGAGCCTGGGATTTAACACCATTTCTGAAGGGAAACACACAGCACAGTTCTCACGATGAAACACATTCTGCATATAGGAAGAAGCACACTCTTGCTTTCTAGAATCTCTAATAGTGGAGGAAACGTGAGTGTGCTCTAACAAAGAACCGAGTTTCATACACATACAGACCATATCTAGACCAACTCTGCTTCAGAAACTGATACAAACCACAGTTCCTCTAATATCCAATGCTTTTTAGTTAGAGCAAGAAACGTGTGAGCTAAGTAAATGATGTAGTTTTGTTTGAGCTGAAAGGTGATTGAGTTTACCTGAAAAGAAGTCTTGCTTGTAGGAAGACAGAGAGCCTGGAATTTAACTCCATTTCTGAAGGGAAACACACAGCACAGTTCTCATCCTTGAAACACACTCTTCGTATAGGAAGAAGCACGCTATTGCTTTCTAGAGTCTCTAATAAAGCAGGAAACCTGAGTGTGCTCAGAACAAAAGAAGGGTGTTTCCTACACATACGGACCATTGCTAGTCCAACTCTGCTTCTGGAACTGATACAAAGCACAAGTCATCTAACATCCAATGCTTTTCAGTTAAGAGCGAGAAACGTGTGAGCTTCGTAAACGATTTATATTCATTTGAGCTGAATAGTGACTGCATTTACCTGAAATTATGTCTTGCTTGTAGGAAGACACAGAGCCTGGAATTTAACTCCATTTCTGAAGGGAAACACAAAGCCCAGTACTGATCCATGAAACACACTCTGCTTTAGAGCAAGAAGCATGCTCTTGCTTTCTTAGAGTCTCTAATACAGCAGGAAACGTGATTGTGGTCAGAAAAAAATAACGGTGTTTCCTACACATACGGACCATATCTAGGTCAATGCTCCTTTTGAAACTGAAACAAAGCACAGTTCCATTAACATGCAATGCTTTCAATTTAAGAGCGCGAAACATGTGAGCTTCGTGAATGTTGTAGCTTCCTTTGAGCTGAAAACTGACTGAGTTTACCCTAAAATATGTCTTGCTTGTAGGAAGAACCAGAGACTGGGATTTAACTCCATTTCTGAAGAGAAACACACAGCACAGTTGTCATCCATGAAACACACTCTGCTTTAGAGCAAGAAGCATGCTCTAGCTTTCTAGAGTCTATTATAGAGCCAGAAATTGAGGGTACTCAGAACAAAAGAACGGTGTTTCCTACACATACGGACCATTGCTAGTTCAACTCTGCTTCTGAAACTGATACAAACCACAGGTCCTCTAACATCCAATGCTTTACAGTTAAGAGCAAGAAACGTGTGAGCTAAGTGAACAATGTAGCTTTGTTTGACCTGAAAGGTTACCGAGTTTACGTGAAAAAAGTCTTGCTTGTAGGAAGATACAGAGCCTGTGATTTAACTCTATTTCTGAAGGGAAACACACAGCACAGTTCTCACGACGAAACACATTCTGCGTATAGGAAGAAGCACGCTCTTGCTTTCTAGAGTCTCTAATAGTGCAGGAAACGTGAGTGTGCTCAGAACAAAAGAACGGAGTTTCCTACACATACCGAACATATCTAGTCCAACTCTGCTTCTGAAACTGATACAAATCACACTTCCTCTAATATCCAATGCTTTTTAGTTAGAGCAAGAAACGTGTGAGCTAATTAAACGATGTAGCTTTGTTTGAGCTGAAAGGAGAGTGAGATTACCTGAAACGAAGTCTTGCTTGTAGGAACTCACAGAGCCTGGAATTTAACTCCATTTCTGAAGGGAAACACACAGCACAGTTGTCCTCCGTGAAACACACTCTGCTTTAGAGCAAGAAGCACGCTCTTGCTTTCTAGAGTCTCTAATAGAGCCAGAAACTTGAAAGTGTGCTCAGAACAAAAGAACGGTGTTTCCTACATATACGGACCATTGGTAGTTCAACTCTGCTTCTGAAACTGATACAAAGCACAAGTCATCTAACATCCAATGCTTTTCAGTTAAGAGCGAGAAACGTGTAAACTACGTAAACGATTTATATTCATTTGAGCTGAAAACTGTCTACGTTTACCTGAAATGATGTCTTGCTTGTAGGAAGACACAGACCCTGGAATTTAACTATATTTCTGAAGGGAAACGCACCGCACAGTTCTCATCCAAGAAATACACTCTGCTTTAGAGCACGAAGCATGAAATTGCTTTCTAGAGTCTATAATAGAGCCAGAAATTGAGGGTACTAAGAACAAAAGAACGGTGTTTCCTACACATACTGACCATATCTAGGTCAACTCTTCTTCTGAAACTGATACAAACCACAGTTCATGTAACATGTGAAGCTTTCCAGTTAAGAGAGAGAAAGTGTGAGCTTCGTGAACGATGTAGCTTCCTTTAAGCCTAAAAGTGAATGAGTTTACCTGAAAAGTTGTTTGGTTGTAGGAAGACACAGAGCCTGGGAATTAACTCCATTTCTGAAGGGAAACACACAGCGCAGTTCTCATCCATGAAACACACTCTGCTTTAGAGCACAAAGCATGCTCTTGCTTTCTATAGTCTCTAATATTGCCCGAAACTTCAGGGTACTCTGAACAAAAGCATGGTGTTTCTTACACATACGGACCATTGCTAGTTCAACTCTGCTTCTTATACTGATACAAACCACAAGTCACCTAACATCCAATGCTTTTCAGTTAAGAGCAAGAAACGTGTGAGCTTCGTAAACGATTTATATTCATTTAAGCTGAAAAGTGACTGCGTTTACCTGAAATGATGTCTTGCTTGTAGGAAGAGACAGATCCTGGAATTTAACTCCATTTCTGCAGGGAAACACACAGCACAGTTCTCATCCATGAAACGCACTCTGCGTATAGGAAGAAGCACGCTATTGCTTTCTAGAGTCTCTTATAGAGCAGGAAATGTGAGTGTGCTCAGAACAAAAGAACTGAGCTTCCTACACATACGGACCATAGCTAGTTCAACTCTGCTTCTGAAACTGATACAAACCACAAGGCATCTAACATGCAATGCTTTTCAGTTAAGAGCGAGAAATGTGGGAGCTTCGTAAATGATTTATATTCATTTGAGCTGAAAAGTGACTGCGTTTACCTGAAATGATGTCTTGCTTGTAGGAAGACACAGATCCTGGAATTTAACTCCATTTCTGAAGGGAAACACACAGCACAGTTCTCATCCATGAAACACACTCTGCTTTAGAACACGAAGCATGCTCTTGCTTTCTAGAGTTTCTAATAGAGCCAGAAATTGAGGGCACTCTGAACAAAAGAACGGTGTTTCCTACACATACGGACCATTGCTAGTTCAACTCTGCTTCTGAAACTGATACAAACCACAGGTCCTCTAACATCCAATGCTTTATAGTTAAGAGCATGAAACGTGTGAGCTACGTGAACGATGTAGCTTTGTTTGAGCTGACAGGTGACCGAGTTTACGTGAAAAAAGTCTTGCTTGTAGGAAGATACAGAGCCTGTGATTTAACTCTATTTCTGAAGGGAAACACACAGCACAGTTCTCACGATGAAACACTCTGCGTATAAGAAGAAGCACGCTCTTGCTTTCTAGAGTCTCTAATAGTGCAGGAAACGTGAGTGTGCTCAGAACAAAAGAACAGAGTTTCCTACACATGCAGACCATATCTAGTCCAACTCTGCTTCTGAAACTGATTCAAACCACAGTTCCTCTAATATCCAATGCTTTTCAGTTAGAGCAAGAAACGTGTGAGCTACGTTAAAGATGTAGCTTTGTTTGAGCTGAAACGTGAGTTAGTTTAACTGAAACGGAGTCTTGCTTGTAGGAAGACACAGAGCCTGGGATTTAACTACATTTCTGAAGGGAAACAAACAGCACAGTTGTCCTCCATGAAACACACTCTGCTTTAGAGCAAGAAGCACGCTCTTGCTTTCTAGAGTCTCTAATAGAGCCAAAAACTTGAAAGTGTGCTCAGAACAAAAGAACGGTGTTTCCAACACATACGGACCATTGCAAGTCCAACTCTGCTTCTGGAACTGATACAAAGCACAAGTCATCTAACATCCAATACTTTTCAGTTAAGAGCGAGAAACGTGTGAGCTTCGTAAACGATTTATATTCATTTGAGCTGAATAGTGACTGCATTTACCTGAAATGATGTCTTGCTTGTAGGAAGACACAGAGCCTGGAATTTAACTCCATTTCTGAAGGGAAACACAAAGCCCAGTACTGATCCATGAAACACACTCTGCTTTAGAGCAAGAAGCATGCTCTTGCTTTCTTAGAGTCTCTAATACAGCAGGAAACGTGATTGTGGTCAGAACAAAATAACGGTGTTTCCTACACATACGGACCGTATCTAGGTCAACCCTTCTTTTGAAACTGATACAAACCACAGGTCCTCTAACATCCAATGCTTTACAGTTTAGAGCAAGAAACGTGTGAGCTACGTGAATGATGTAGCTTTGTTTGAGCTGAAACGTGACTGAGTTTACGTGAAAAAAATCTTGCTTGTAGGAAGACACAGAGCCTGGAATTTAACTCCATTTCTGAAGGGAAACACCCAGCACAGTTCTCATCCATGAAACACACTCTGCTTTAGAGCAAGAAGCATGCTCTTGCTTTCTAAGATTCTCTAAAACAGCAAGAAACGTGACTGTGGTCAGAACAAAATAACGGTGTTTCCTACACATTCTGACCATATCTAGGTCAACTCTTCTTCTGAAACTGATACAAAGCACAGTTCCATTAACATGCAATGCTGTCCAGTTAAGAGCGAGAAACGTGTGAGCTTCATGAACGATGTAGCTTCCTTTTAGCTGAAAAGTGACTGAGATTACCTGAATTGATGTCTTGCTTGTAGGAAGACACAGAGCCTGGGATTTAACTCCATTTCTGAAGAGAAACACACAGCACAGTTCTCATACATGAAACACACTCTGCTTTAGTGCAAGAAGCATGCTCTTGCTTTCTAGAGTCTATAATAGAGCCAGAAATTGAGGGTACTCAGAACAAAAGAATCGTGTTTCCTACAAATACAGACCATTGCTAGTTCAACTCTGCATCTGAAACTGATACAAACCACAGGTCCTCTAACATCTAATGCTTTACAGTTAAGAGCAAGAAACGTGTGAGCTACGTGAACGATGTAGTTTTGTTTGAGCTGAAAGGTGACTGAGCTTACGTGAAACGAAGTCTTGCTTGTAGGAAGATACAGAACCTGTGAGATAACTCCATTTCTGAAGGGAAACCCACAGCACAGTTCTCATGATGAAACACACTCTGCGTATAGGAAGAAGCATGCTCTTGCTTTATAGAGCCTCTAATAGAGCAGGAAACGTGAGTGTACTCAGAACAAAATAACAGAGTTTCCTACACATACAGACCATATCTAGTTCAACTCTTCTTTTGAAACTGATACAAAGCACAGTTCCATTAACATGCAATGCTTTGCAGTTAAGAGCGCGAAACGTGTGAGCTTTATGAATTTTGTAGCTTCCATTGAGCTTAAAAGTGACTGAGTTTACCTGAAAAGATGTCTTGCTTGTAGGAAGACACAGAGCCTGGGATTTAACTCCATTTCTGAAAGGAAACACACAGCACAGTTCTCATCCTTGAAACACAATCTGCGTATAGGAAGAAGCACGCTATTGCTTTCTAGAGTCTCTAATAGAGAAGGAAACCTGAGTGTGCTCAGAACAAAAGAACGGTGTTTCCTATACATACGGACCATTGCAAGTCCAACTCTGCTTCTGGAACTGATAAAAAGCACAAGTCATCTAACATCCAATGCTTTTCAGTTAAGAGCGAGAAACATGTGACCTTCTTAAACGATTTATATTCATTTGAGCTGAATAGTGAATGCGTTTACCTGAAATGATGTCTTGCTTGTAGGAAGACACAGAGCCTGGAATTTAACTCCATTTCTGAAGGGAAACACAAAGCACAGTACTCATCCATGAAACACACTCTGCTTTAGAGCAAGAAGCATGCTCTTGCTTTCTTAGAGTGTCTAATACAGCAGGAAGCGTGACTGTGGTCAGAACAAAATAACGGTGTTTCCTACACATACGGACCATATCTAGGTCAACTCTTCTTTTGAAACTGATACAAAGCAGAGTTCCATTAACATGCAATGCTTTGAAGTTAAGAGCGCAAAACGTGTGAGCTTCGTGAATGTTGTAGCTTCCTTTGAGCTGAAAAGTGACTGAGTTTACCTGAAAATATGTCTTGCTTGTAGGAAGTACCAGAGACTGGGATTTAACTCCATTTCTGAAGGGGAACACACAGCACAGTTGTTATCCATGAAACACACTCTGCTTTAGAGCAAGAAGCATGCTCTTGCTTTTTAGAGTCTATAATAGAGCCAGAAATTGAGGGTACTCAGAACAAAAGAACAGTGTTTCCTACACATACGGACCATTCCTAGTTCAACTCTGCTTCTGAAACTGATACAAACCACAAGGCATCTAACATGCAATGCTTTTCAGTTAAGAGCGAGAAACGTGTGAGCTTCGAAAACGATTTATATTCATTTGAGCTGAAAAGTGACTGCGTTTACCTGAAATGATGTCTTGCTTGTAGGAAGACACAGATCCTGGAATTTAACTCCATTTCTGAAGAGAAACACACAGCACAGTTGTCATCCATGAAACACGCTCTGCTTTAGAGCAAGATGCATGCTCTTGCTTTCTAGAGTCTATTATAGAGCCAGAAATTGAGGGTACTCAGAACAAAAGAACGGTGTTTCCTACACATACGGACCATTGCTAGTTCAACTCTGCTTCTGAAACTGATACGAACCACAGGTCCTCTAACATCCAATGCTTTACAGTTAAGAACAAGAAACGTGTGAGCTAAGTGAACAATGTAGCTTTGTTTGAGCTGAAAGGTGACCGAGTTTACGTGAAAAAAGTCTTGCTTGTAGGAAGATACAGAGCCTGTGATTTAACTCTATTTCTGAAGGGAAACACACAGCACAGTTCTCACGACGAAACACATTCTGCGTATAGGAAGAAGCACGCTCTTGCTTTCTAGAGTCTCTAATAGTGCCGGAAACGTGAGTGTGCTCAGAACAAAAGAACGGAGTTTCCTACACATACCGACCATATCTAGTCCAACTCTGCTTCTGAAACTAATACAAATCACAGTTCCTCTAATATCCAATGCTTTTTAGTTAGAGCAAGAAACGTGTGAGCTAATTAAACGATGTAGCTTTGTTTGAGCTGAAAGGAGAGTGAGATTACCTGAAACGAAGTCTTGCTTGTAGGAACACACAGAGCCTGGAATTTAACTCCATTTCTGAAGGGAAACACACAGCACAGTTGTCCTCCGTGAAACACACTCTGCTTTAGAGCAAGAAGCACGCTCTAGCTTTCTAGAGTCTTTAATAGAGCCAGAAACTTGAAAGTGTGCTCAGAACAAAAGAACGGTGTTTCCTACATATACGGACCATTGGTAGTTCAACTCTGCTTCTGAAACTGATACAAAGCACAAGTCATCTAACATCCAATGCTTTTCAGTTAAGAGCGAGAAACGTGTAAACTACGTAAACGATTTATATTCATTTGAGCTGAAAAGTGTCTACGTTTACCTGAAATGATGTCTTCCTTGTAGGAAGACACAGACCCTGGAATTTAACTACATTTCTGAAGGGAAACGCACCGCACAGTTCTCATCCATGAAACACACTCTGCTTTAGAGCACGAAGCATGATATTGCTTTCTAGAGTCTATAATAGAGCCAGAAATTGAGGGTACTCAGAACAAAAGAACGGTGTTTCCTACACATACTGACCATATCTAGGTCAACTCTTCTTCTGAAACTGATACAAACCACAGTTCCTGTAACATGTAAAGCTTTCCAGTTAAGAGAGAGAAAGTGTGAGCTTCGTGAACGATGTAGCTTCCTTTAAGCCTAAAAGTGAATGAGTTTACCTGAAAAGTTGTTTGGTTGTAGGAAGACACAGAGCCTGGGATTTAACTCCATTTCTGAAGGGAAACACACAGCGCAGTTCTCATCCATGAAACACACTCTGCTTTAGAGCACAAAGCATGCTCTTGCTTTCTATAGTCTCTAATATTGCCCGAAACTTCAGGGTACTCTGAACAAAAGCACGGTGTTTCTTTCACATACGGACCATTGCTAGTTCAACTCTGCTTCTTATACTGATACAAACCACAAGTCACCTAACATCCAATGCTTTTCAGTTAAGAGCAAGAAACGTGTGAGCTTCGTAAATGATTTATATTCATTTAATCTGAAAAGTGACTGCGTTTACCTGAAATGATGTCTTGCTTGTAGGAAGAGACAGATCCTGGAATTTAACTCCATTTCTGAAGGGAAACACACAGCACAGTTCTCATCCATTAACCGCACTCTGCGTATAGGAAGAAGCACGCTATTGCTTTCTAGAGTCTCTAATAGAGCAGGAAATGTGAGTGTGCTCAGAAAAAAAGAACGGAGTTTCCTACACATACGGACCATTGCTAGTTCAACTCTGCTTCTGAAACTGATACAAACCACAAGGCATCTAACATGCAATGCTTTTCACTTAAGAGCGAGAAACGTGTGAGCTTCGTAAACGATTTATATTCATTTGAGCTGAAAAGTGACTGCGTTTACCTGAAAATATGTCTTGCTTGTAGGAAGACACAGATCCTGGAATTTAACTCCATTTCTGAAGGGAAACACACATCACAGTTGTCATCCATGAAACACACTCTGCTTTAGAGCAAGAAGCATGCTCTTGCTTTCTAGAGTCTATAATAGAGCCAGAAATTGAGGGCACTCTGAACAAAAGAACGGTGTTTCTTACACATACGGACCATTGCTAGTTCAACTCTGCTTCTGAAACTGATACAAACCACAGTTCCTCTAACATCCAATGCTTTACAGTTAAGAGCATGAAACGTGTGAGCTACGTGAACGATGTAGCTTTGTTTGAGCTGAAAGGTGATCGAGTTTACGTGAAAAAAGTCTTGCTTGTAGGAAGATACAGAGCCTGTGATTTAACTCTATTTCTGAAGGGAAACACACAGCACAGTTCTCACGATGAAACACTCTGCGTATAGGAAGAAGCATGCTCTTGCTTTCTAGAGTCTCTAATAGTGCCGGAAACGTGAGTGTGCTCAGAACAAAAGAACAGAGTTTCCTACACATGCAGACCATATCTAGTCCAACTCTGCTTCTGAAACTGATTCAAACCACAGTTCCTCTAATATCCAATGCTTTTCAGTTAGAGCAAGAAACGTGTGAGCTACGTTAAAGATGTAGCTTTGTTTGAGCTGAAACGTGAGTTAGTTTAACTGAAACGGAGTCTTGCTTGTAGGAAGACACAGAGCCTGGGATTTAACTACATTTCTGAAGGGAAACAAACAGCACAGTTGTCCTCCATGAAACACACTCTGCTTTAGAGCAAGAAGCACGCTCTTGCTTTCTAGAGTCTCTAATAGAGCCAAAAACTTGAAAGTGTGCTCAGAACAAAAGAACGGTGTTTCCAACACATACGGACCATTGCAAGTCCAACTCTGCTTCTGGAACTGATACAAAGCACAAGTCATCTAACATCCAATACTTTTCAGTTAAGAGCGAGAAACGTGTGAGCTTCGTAAACGATTTATATTCATTTGAGCTGAATAGTGACTGCATTTACCTGAAATGATGTCTTGCTTGTAGGAAGACACAGAGCCTGGAATTTAACTCCATTTCTGAAGGGAAACACAAAGCCCAGTACTCATCCATGAAACACACTCTGCTTTAGAGCAAGAAGCATGCTCTTGCTTTCTTAGAGTCTCTAATCCAGCAGGAAACGTGATTGTGGTCAGAACAAAATAACGGTGTTTCCTACACATACGGACCGTATCTAGGTCAACCCTTCTTTTGAAACTGATACAAACCACAGGTCCTCTAACATCCAATGCTTTACAGTTTAGAGCAAGAAACGTGTGAGCTACGTGAATGATGTAGCTTTGTTTGAGCTGAAACGTGACCGAGTTTACGTGAAAAAAATCTTGCTTGTAGGAAGACACAGAGCCTGGAATTTAACTCCATTTCTGAAGGGAAACACCCAGCACAGTTCTCATCCATGAAACACACTCTGCTTTAGAGCAAGAAGCATGCTCTTGCTTTCTAAGATTCTCTAAAACAGCAAGAAACGTGACTGTGGTCAGAACAAAATAACGGTGTTTCCTACACATTCTGACCATATCTAGGTCAACTCTTCTTCTGAAACTGATACAAAGCACAGTTCCATTAACATGCAATGCTGTCCAGTTAAGAGCGAGAAACGTGTGAGCTTCATGAACGATGTAGTTTCCTTTTAGCTAAAAAGTGACTGAGATTACCTGAATTGATGTCTTGCTTGTAGGAAGACACAGAGCCTGGGATTTAACTCCATTTCTGAAGAGAAACACACAGCACAGTTCTCATACATGAAACACACTCTGCTTTAGTGCAAGAAGCATGCTCTTGCTTTCTAGAGTCTATAATAGAGCCAGAAATTGAGGGTACTCAGAACAAAAGAATCGTGTTTCCTACAAATACAGACCATTGCTAGTTCAACTCTGCGTCTGAAACTGATACAAACCACAGGTCCTCTAACATCTAATGCTTTACAGTTAAGAGCAAGAAACGTGTGAGCTACGTGAACGATGTAGTTTTGTTTGAGCTGAAAGGTGACTGAGCTTACGTGAAACGAAGTCTTGCTTGTAGGAAGATACAGAACCTGTGAGATAACTCCATTTCTGAAGGGAAACCCACAGCACAGTTCTCATGATGAAACACACTCTGCGTATAGGAAGAAGCATGCTCTTGCTTTATAGAGCCTCTAATAGAGCAGGAAACGTGAGTGTACTCAGAACAAAATAACAGAGTTTCCTACACATACAGACCATATCTAGTTCAACTCTTCTTTTGAAACTGATACAAAGCACAGTTCCATTAACATGCAATGCTTTGCAGTTAAGAGCGCGAAACGTGTGAGCTTTATGAATTTTGTAGCTTCCATTGAGCTTAAAAGTGACTGAGTTTACCTGAAAAGATGTCTTGCTTGTAGGAAGACACAGAGCCTGGGATTTAACTCCATTTCTGAAAGGAAACACACAGCACAGTTCTCATCCTTGAAACACAATCTGCGTATAGGAAGAAGCACGCTATTGCTTTCTAGAGTCTCTAATAGAGAAGGAAACCTGAGTGTGCTCAGAACAAAAGAACGGTGTTTCCTATACATACGGACCATTGCAAGTCCAACTCTGCTTCTGGAACTGATACAAAGCACAAGTCATCTAACATCCAATGCTTTTCAGTTAAGAGCGAGAAACATGTGACCTTCTTAAACGATTTATATTCATTTGAGCTGAATAGTGAATGCGTTTACCTGAAATGATGTCTTGCTTGTAGGAAGACACAGAGCCTGAGATTTAACTACATTTCTGAAGGGAAACACACAGCACTGTTGTCCTCCGTGAAATACACTCTGCTTTAGAGTAAGAAGCACGCTCTTGCTTTCTAGAGTCTCTAATAGAGCCAGAAACTTGAAAGTGTGCTCAGAACAAAATAACAGTGTTTCCAACACATACAGACCATTGCAAGTCCAACTCTGCTTCTGGAACTGATACAAAGCACAAGTCATCTAACATCCAATGCTTTTCAGTTAAGAGCGAGAAACATGTGAGCTTCTTAAACGGTTTATATTCATTTGAGCTGAATAGTGACTGCGTTTACCTGAAATGATGTCTTGCTTGTAGGAAGACACAGAGCCTGGAATTTAACTCCATTTCTGAAGGGAAACACAAAGCACAGTACTCATCCATGAAACACACTCTGCTTTAGAGCAAGAAGCATGTTCTTGCTTTCTTAGAGTGTCTAATACAGCAGGAAGCGTGACTGTGGTCAGAACAAAATAACGGTGTTTCCTACACATACGGACCATATCTAGGTCAACTCTTCTTTTGAAACTGATACAAAGCAGAGTTCCATTAACATGCAATGCTTTGAAGTTAAGAGCGCAAAACGTGTGAGCTTCGTGAATGTTGTAGCTTCCTTTGAGCTGAAAAGTGACTGAGTTTACCTGAAAATATGTCTTGCTTGTAGGAAGTACCAGAGACTGGGATTTAACTCCATTTCTGAAGGGGAACACACAGCACAGTTGTTATCCATGAAACACACTCTGCTTTAGAGCAAGAAGCATGCTCTTGCTTTTTAGAGTCTATAATAGAGCCAGAAATTGAGGGTACTCAGAACAAAAGAACAGTGTTTCCTACACATACGGACCATTCCTAGTTCAACTCTGCTTCTGAAACTGATACAAACCACAAGGCATCTAACATGCAATGCTTTTCAGTTAAGAGCGAGAAACGTGTGAGCTTCGAAAACGATTTATATTCATTTGAGCTGAAAAGTGACTGCGTTTACCTGAAATGATGTCTTGCTTGTAGGAAGACACAGATCCTGGAATTTAACTCCATTTCTGAAGGGAAACACACAGCACAGTTCTCATCCATGAAACACACTCTGCTTTAGAACACGAAGCATGCTCTTGCTTTCTAGAGTCTCTAATAGAGCCAGAAATTGAGGGCACTCTGAACAAAAGAACGGTGTTTCCTACACATACGGACCATTGCTAGTTCAACTCTGCTTCTGAAACTGATACAAAC
This sequence comes from Onychomys arenicola, assembly GCA_949786405.1. Classification (NCBI taxonomy): domain Eukaryota; kingdom Metazoa; phylum Chordata; class Mammalia; order Rodentia; family Cricetidae; genus Onychomys; species Onychomys arenicola. The sequence continues at coordinate 3,279,589 of CATKUM010000040.1, read as the reverse complement.
CACAGGTCCTCTAACATCCAATGCTTTACAGTTAAGAGCATGAAACGTGTGAGCTACGTGAACGATGTAGCTTTTTTTGAGCTGAAAGGTGACCGAGTTTACGTGAAAAAAGTCTTGCTTGTAGGAAGATACAGAGCCTATGATTTAACTCTATTTCTGAAGGGAAACACACAGCACAGTTCTCACGATGAAACACATTCTGCGTATAGGAAGAAGCACGCTCTTGCTTTCTAGAGTCTCTAATAGTGCAAGAAACGTGAGTGTGCTCAGAACAAAAGAACAGAGTTTCCTACACATGCAGACCATATCTAGTCCAACTCTGCTTCTGAAACTGATTCAAACCACAGTTCCTCTAATATCCAATGCTTTTCAGTTAGAGCAAGAAACGTGTGAGCTACGTTAAAGATGTAGCTTTGTTTGAGCTGAAACGTGAGTTAGTTTAACTGAAACGAAGTCTTGCTTGTAGGAAGACACAGAGCCTGGGATTTAACTATATTTCTGAAGGGAAACACACAGCACAGTTGTCCTCCGTGAAACACACTCTGCTTTAGAGCAAGAAGCACGCTCTTGCTTTCTAGAGTCTCTAATAGAGCCAGAAACTTGAAAGTGTGCTCAGAACAAAAGAACGGTGTTTCCAACACATACGGACCATTGCAAGTCCAACTCTGCTTCTGGAACTGATACAAAGCACAAGTCATCTAACATCCAATACTTTTCAGTTAAGAGCGAGAAACGTGTGAGCTTCGTAAACGATTTATATTCATTTGAGCTGAATAGTGACTGCATTTACCTGAAATGATGTCTTGCTTGTAGGAAGACACAGAGCCTGGAATTTAACTCCATTTCTGAAGGGAAACACAAAGCCCAGTACTCATCCATGAAACACACTCTGCTTTAGAGCAAGAAGCATGCTCTTGCTTTCTTAGAGTCTCTAATACAGCAGGAAACGTGATTGTGGTCAGAACAAAATAACGGTGTTTCCTACACATACGGACCATATCTAGGTCAACCCTTCTTTTGAACTGATACAAAGCACAGTTCCATTAACATGCAATGCTTTGAATTTAAGAGCGCGAAAATTGTGAGCTTCATGAATGTTGTAGCTTCCTTTGAGCTGAAAAGTGACTGAGTTTACCTGAAAATATGTCTTGCTTGTAGGAAGAACCAGAGACTGGGATTTAACTCCATTTCTGAAGAGAAACACACAGCACAGTTGTCATCCATGAAACACACTCTGCTTTAGAGCAAGATGCATGCTCTTGCTTTCTAGAGTCTATTATAGAGCCAGAAATTGAGGGTACTCAGAACAAAAGAACGGTGTTTCCTACACATACGGACCATTGCTAGTTCAACTCTGCTTCTGAAACTGATACGAACCACAGGTCCTCTAACATCCAATGCTTTACAGTTAAGAACAAGAAACGTGTGAGCTAAGTGAACAATGTAGCTTTGTTTGAGCTGAAAGGTGACCGAGTTTACGTGAAAAAAGTCTTGCTTGTAGGAAGATACAGAGCCTGTGATTTAACTCTATTTCTGAAGGGAAACACACAGCACAGTTCTCACGACGAAACACATTCTGCGTATAGGAAGAAGCACGCTCTTGCTTTCTAGAGTCTCTAATAGTGCCGGAAACGTGAGTGTGCTCAGAACAAAAGAACGGAGTTTCCTACACATACCGACCATATCTAGTCCAACTCTGCTTCTGAAACTAATACAAATCACAGTTCCTCTAATATCCAATGCTTTTTAGTTAGAGCAAGAAACGTGTGAGCTAATTAAACGATGTAGCTTTGTTTGAGCTGAAAGGAGAGTGAGATTACCTGAAACGAAGTCTTGCTTGTAGGAACACACAGAGCCTGGAATTTAACTCCATTTCTGAAGGGAAACACACAGCACAGTTGTCCTCCGTGAAACACACTCTGCTTTAGAGCAAGAAGCACGCTCTAGCTTTCTAGAGTCTTTAATAGAGCCAGAAACTTGAAAGTGTGCTCAGAACAAAAGAACGGTGTTTCCTACATATACGGACCATTGGTAGTTCAACTCTGCTTCTGAAACTGATACAAAGCACAAGTCATCTAACATCCAATGCTTTTCAGTTAAGAGCGAGAAACGTGTAAACTACGTAAACGATTTATATTCATTTGAGCTAAAAAGTGTCTACGTTTACCTGAAATGATGTCTTCCTTGTAGGAAGACACAGACCCTGGAATTTAACTACATTTCTGAAGGGAAACGCACCGCACAGTTCTCATCCATGAAACACACTCTGCTTTAGAGCACGAAGCATGATATTGCTTTCTAGAGTCTATAATAGAGCCAGAAATTGAGGGTACTCAGAACAAAAGAACGGTGTTTCCTACACATACTGACCATATCTAGGTCAACTCTTCTTCTGAAACTGATACAAACCACAGTTCCTGTAACATGTAAAGCTTTCCAGTTAAGAGAGAGAAAGTGTGAGCTTCGTGAACGATGTAGCTTCCTTTAAGCCTAAAAGTGAATGAGTTTACCTGAAAAGTTGTTTGGTTGTAGGAAGACACAGAGCCTGGGATTTAACTCCATTTCTGAAGGGAAACACACAGCGCAGTTCTCATCCATGAAACACACTCTGCTTTAGAGCACAAAGCATGCTCTTGCTTTCTATAGTCTCTAATATTGCCCGAAACTTCAGGGTACTCTGAACAAAAGCACGGTGTTTCTTTCACATACGGACCATTGCTAGTTCAACTCTGCTTCTTATACTGATACAAACCACAAGTCACCTAACATCCAATGCTTTTCAGTTAAGAGCAAGAAACGTGTGAGCTTCGTAAATGATTTATATTCATTTAAGCTGAAAAGTGACTGCGTTTACCTGAAATGATGTCTTGCTTGTAGGAAGAGACAGATCCTGGAATTTAACTCCATTTCTGAAGGGAAACACACAGCACAGTTCTCATCCATTAACCGCACTCTGCGTATAGGAAGAAGCACGCTATTGCTTTCTAGAGTCTCTAATAGAGCAGGAAATGTGAGTGTGCTCAGAAAAAAAGAACGGAGTTTCCTACACATACGGACCATAGCTAGTTCAACTCTGCTTCTGAAACTGATACAAACCACAAGGCATCTAACATGCAATGCTTTTCACTTAAGAGCGAGAAACGTGTGAGCTTCGTAAACGATTTATATTCATTTGAGCTGAAAAGTGACTGCGTTTACCTGAAAATATGTCTTGCTTGTAGGAAGACACAGATCCTGGAATTTAACTCCATTTCTGAAGGGAAACACACATCACAGTTGTCATCCATGAAACACACTCTGCTTTAGAGCAAGAAGCATGCTCTTGCTTTCTAGAGTCTATAATAGAGCCAGAAATTGAGGGCACTCTGAACAAAAGAACGGTGTTTCCTACACATACGGACCATTGCTAGTTCAACTCTGCTTCTGAAACTGATACAAACCACAGTTCCTCTAACATCCAATGCTTTACAGTTAAGAGCATGAAACGTGTGAGCTACGTGAACGATGTAGCTTTGTTTGAGCTGAAAGGTGACCGAGTTTACGTGAAAAATGTCTTGCTTGTAGGAAGATACAGAGCCTGTGATTTAACTCTATTTCTGAAGGGAAACACACAGCACAGTTCTCACGATGAAACACTCTGCGTATAGGAAGAAGCATGCTCTTGCTTTCTAGAGTCTCTAATAGTGCCGGAAACGTGAGTGTGCTCAGAACAAAAGAACAGAGTTTCCTACACATGCAGACCATATCTGTCCAACTCTGCTTCTGAAACTGATTCAAACCACAGTTCCTCTAATATCCAATGCTTTTCAGTTAGAGCAAGAAACGTGTGAGCTACGTTAAAGATGTAGCTTTGTTTGAGCTGAAACGTGAGTTAGTTTAACTGAAACGAAGTCTTGCTTGTAGGAAGACACAGAGCCTGGGATTTAACTACATTTCTGAAGGGAAACAAACAGCACAGTTGTCCTCCATGAAACACACTCTGCTTTAGAGCAAGAAGCACGCTCTTGCTTTCTAGAGTCTCTAATAGAGCCAAAAACTTGAAAGTGTGCTCAGAACAAAAGAACGGTGTTTCCAACACATATGGACCATTGCAAGTCCAACTCTGCTTCTGGAACTGATACAAAGCACAAGTCATCTAACATCCAATACTTTTCAGTTAAGAGCGAGAAACGTGTGAGCTTTGTAAACGATTTATATTCATTTGAGCTGAATAGTGACTGCATTTACCTGAAATGATGTCTTGCTTGTAGGAAGACACAGAGCCTGGAATTTAACTCCATTTCTGAAGGGAAACACAAAGCCCAGTACTGATCCATGAAACACACTCTGCTTTAGAGCAAGAAGCATGCTCTTGCTTTCTTAGAGTCTCTAATACAGCAGGAAACGTGATTGTGGTCAGAACAAAATAACGGTGTTTCCTACACATACGGACCGTATCTAGGTCAACCCTTCTTTTGAAACTGATACAAACCACAGGTCCTCTAACATCCAATGCTTTACAGTTAAGAGCAAGAAACGTGTGAGCTACGTGAATGATGTAGCTTTTTTTTGAGCTGAAAGGTGACCGAGTTTACGTGAAAAAAGTCTTGCTTGTAGGAAGACACAGAGCCTGGAATTTAAGTCCATTTCTGTAGGGAAACACCCAGCACAGTTCTCATCCATGAAACACACTCTGCTTTAGAGCAAGAAGCATGCTCTTGCTTTCTAAGATTCTCTAAAACAGCAAGAAACGTGACTGTGGTCAGAACAAAATAACGGTGTTTCCTACACATTCGGACCATATCTAGGTCAACTCTTCTTCTGAAACTGATACAAAGCACAGTTCCATTAACATGCAATGCTTTCCAGTTAAGAGCGAGAAACGTGTGAGCTTCATGAATGATGTAGCTTCCTTTTAGGTAAAAAGTGTCTGAGATTACCTGAAATGATGTCTTGCTTGTAGGAAGACACAGAGCCTGGGATTTAACTCCATTTCTGAAGGGAAACACACAGCACAGTTCTCATACATGAAACACACTCTGCTTTAGTGCAAGAAGCATGCTCTTGCTTTCTAGAGTCTATAATAGAGCCAGAAATTGAGGGTACTCAGAACAAAAGAATGGTGTTTCCTACAAATACAGACCATTGCTAGTTCAACTCTGCGTCTGAAACTGATACAAACCACAGGTCCTCTAACATCTAATGCTTTACAGTTAAGAGCAAGAAACGTGTGAGCCTCGTGAACGATGTAGTTTTGTTTGAGCTGAAAGGTGACTGAGCTTACGTGAAACGATGTCTTGCTTGTAGGAAGATACAGAACCTGTGATATAACTCCATTTCTGAAGGGAAACACACAGCACAGTTCTCACGATGAAACACACTCTGCGTATAGGAAGAAGCATGCTCTTGCTTTCTAGAGCCTCTAATAGAGCAGGAAACGTGAGTGTACTCAGAACAAAATAACAGAGTTTCCTACACATACAGACCATACCTAGTTCAACTCTTCTTTTGAAACTGAAACAAAGCACAGTTCCATTAACATGCAATGCTTTGCAGTTAAGAGCGCGAAACGTGTGAGCTTTGTGAATTTAGTAGCTTCCTTTGAGCTTAAAAGTGACTGAGTTTACCTGAAAAGATGTCTTGCTTGTAGGAAGACACAGAGCCTGGGATTTAACTCCATTTCTGAAAGGAAACACACAGCACAGTTCTCATCCTTGAAACACACTCTGCGTATAGGAAGAAGCACGCTATTGCTTTCTAGAGTCTCTAATAAAGCAGGAAACCTGAGTGTGCTCAGAACAAAAGAACGGTGTTTCCTACACATACAGACCACATCTAGGTCAACTCTTCTTTTGAAACAGATACAAACCACAGTCCATTAACATGCAATGCATTGAAGTTAAGTGTGAGAAACGTGTGAGCTTTGTGAATGTTGTAGCTTCCTTTGAGCTGAAAAGTGACTGAGTTTACCTGAAAATATGACTTGCTTGTAGGAAGAACCAGAGATTGGGATTTAACTCCATTTCTGAAGGGAAACACAAAGCACAGTTGTCATCCATGAAACACACTCTGCTTTAGAGCAAGAAGCATGCTCTTGCTTTCTAGAGTCTATAATAGAGGCAGAAACTTGAGAGTACTGTGAACAAAAGAAGGGTGTTTCCTATACATATGGACCATTGCTAGTTCAACTCTGCTTCTGAAACTGATACAAACCACAGGTCCTCTAACATCCAATGCTTTACAGTTAATAGCAAGAAACGTGTGAGCTACGTCAACAATGTAGTTTTGTTTGAGCTGAAAGGTGACTGAGCTTACATGAAACGAAGGCTTGCTTGTAGGAAGATACAGAGCCTGTGATATAACTCCATTTCTGAAGGGAAACACACAGCACAGTTCTCACGATTAAACACACTCTGCGTATAGGAAGAAGCACGCTCTTGCTTTCTAGAGTCTCAAATAGAGCAGGAAACGTGAGTGTACTCAGAACAAAATAACATAGTTTCCTACACATACAGACCATATCTAGTCCAACTCTGCTTCTGCAACTGATACAAACCACAGTTCCTCTAATATCCAATCCTTTTCAGTTAGAGCAAGAAACGTCTGAGCTACGTAAAAAAAGATGTAGCTTTGTTTGAGCTGAAACGTGAGTTAGTTTAACTGAAACGAAGTCTTGCTTGTAGGAAAACACATTGCCTGGGATTTAACTACATTTCTGAAGGGAAACACACAGCACAGTTGTCCTCCGTGAAACACACTCTGCTTTAGAGCAAGAAGCACACTCTTGCTTTCTAGAGTCTCTAATAGAGCCAGAAACTTGAAAGTGTGCTCAGAACAAAAGAACGGTGTTTCCAACACATACGGACCATTGCAAGTCCAACTCTGCTTCTGGAACTGATACAAAGCACAAGTCATCTAACATCCAATGCTTTTCAGTTAAGAGTGAGAAATGTGTGAGCTTCTTAAACGATTTATATTCATTTGAGCTGAATAGTGACTGCGTTTACCTGAAATGATGTCTTGCTTGTAGGAAGACACAGAGCCTGCAATTTAACTCCATTTCTGAAGGGAAACACAAAGCACAGTACTCATCCATGAAACACACTCTGCTTTAGAGCAAGAAGTATGCTCTTGCTTTCTTAGAGTCTCTAATACAGCAGGAAACGTGACTGTGGTCAGAACAAAATAACGGTGTTTCCTACACATACGGACCATATCTAGGTCAACTCTTCTTTTGAAACTGATACAAAGCACAGTTCCATTAAAATGCAATGCATTGAAGTTAAGAGCGCGAAACGTGTGAGCTTCGTGAATGTTGTAGCTTCCTTAGAGCTGAAAAGTGACTGAGTTTACCTGAAAATATGTCTTGCTTGTAGGAAGTACCAGAGCCTGTGATTTAACTCTATTTCTGAAGGGAAACACACAGCACAGTTCTCACGAAGAAACACATTTTGCGTATAGGAAGAAGCACGCTCTTGCTTTCTAGAGTCTTAATAGTGCAGGAAACGTTTGTGTGCTCAGAACAAAAGAACGGAGTTTCCTACATATACAGACCATATCTAGTCCAACTCTGCTTCTGAAACTGATACAAACCACAGTTCGTCTAATATCCAAGGCTTTTTAGTTAGATCAAGGAACGTGTGAGCTATTTAAACGATGTAGCTTTGTTTGAGCTGAAAGGTGATTGAGTTTACCTGAAACGAAGTCTTGCTTGTAGGAAGACACAGAGCCTGGAATTTAACTCCATTTCTGAAGGGAAACATACAGCACAGTTCTCATCCTTGAAACACACTCTGTGTATTGGAAGAAGCACGCTATTGCTTTATAGAGTCACTAATAGAGAAGGAAACGTGTGTTTGCTCAGAACAAAAGAACGGTGTTTCCTATACATAAGGACCATATTTAGTTCAACTCTGCTTCTGAAACTGATACAAACCACAGGCCCTCTATCATCCAATGCTTTTCAGTTAAGAGCGAGAAACGTGTGAGCTTCGTGAACGATGTAGCTTCCTTTGAGCTGAAAAATGACTGAATTTACCTCAAATAATGTCTTGCTTGTAGGAAGACACAGAGCCTGTGATTTAACTCCATTTCTGAAGGGAAACACACAGCACAGTTCTCATCCATGAAACACATTCTGCTTTAGAGCACGAAGCATGCTCTTGCTTTCTAGAGTCTATAATAGAGGCAGAAACTTGAGAGTACTGTGAACAAAAGAAGGGTGTTTCCTATACATATGGACCATTGCTAGTTCAACTCTGTTTCTTAAACTGATACAAACCACAGGTCCTCTAACATCCAATGCTTTACAGTTAATAGCAAGAAACGTGTGAGCTACGTCAACAATGTAGTTTTGTTTGAGCTGAAAGGTGACTGAGCTTACATGAAACGAAGGCTTGCTTGTAGGAAGATACAGAGCATGTGATATAACTCCATTTCTGAAGGGAAACACACAGCACAGTTCTCACGATGAAACACACTCTGCGTATAGGAAGAAGCACGCTCTTGCTTTCTAGAGTCTCTAATAGAGCAGGAAACGTGAGTGTACTCAGAACAAAATAACAGAGTATCCTTCACATACAGACCATATCTAGTCCAACTCTGCTTCTGAAACTGATACAAACCACAGTTCCTCTAATATCCAAACCTTTTCAGTTAGAGCAAGAAAAGTCTGAGCTACGTAAAAGATGTAGCTTTGTTTGAGCTGAAACGTGAGTTAGTTTAACTGAAACGAAGTCTTGCTTGTAGGAAAACACATTGCCTGGGATTTAACTACATTTCTGAAGGGAAACACACAGCACAGTTGTCCTCCGTGAAACACACTCTGCTTTAGAGCAAGAAGCACACTCTTGCTTTCTAGAGTCTCTAATAGAGCCAGAAACTTGAAAGTGTGCTCAGAACAAAAGAACAGTGTTTCCAACACATACGGACCATTGCAAGTCCAACTCTGCTTCTGGAACTGATACAAACCACAGTTCCTGTAACATGAAAAGCTTTCCAGTTAAGAGAGAGAAAGTGTGAGATTCGTGAACGATGTAGCTTCCTTTGAGCCTAAAAGTGAATGAGTTTACCTGAAAAGTTGTTTGGTTGTAGGAAGACACAGAGCCTGGGATTTAACTCCATTTCTGAAGGGAAACACAAAGCACAGTACTCATCCATGAAACACACTCTGCTTTAGAGCAAGAAGTATGCTCTTGCTTTCTTAGAGTCTCTAATACAGCAGGAAACGTGACTGTGGTCAGAACAAAATAACGGTGTTTCCCACACATACGGTCATATCTAGGTCAACTCTTCTTTTGAAACTGATACAAAGCACAGTTCCATTAACATGCAATGCATTGAAGTTAAGTGTGCGAAACGTGTGAGCTTCGTGAATGTTGTAGCTTCCTTTGAGCTGAAAAGTGACTGAGTTTACCTGAAAATATGTCTTGCTTGTAGGAAGAACCAGAGACTGGGATTTAACTCCATTTCTGAAGGGAAACACACATCACAGTTGTCATCCATGAAACACACTCTGCTTTAGAGCAAGAAGCATGCTATGCTTTCTAGAGTCTATAATAGAGCCAGAAATTGAGGGTACTCAGAACAAAAGAACAGTGTTTCCTACACATACGGACCATTGCTAGTTCAACTCTGCTTCTGAAACTGATACAATGCACAAGTCATCTAACATCCAATGCTTTTCAGTTAAGAGCGAGAAACGTGTGTGCTTCGTAAATGATTAATATTCATTTGAGCTGAAAACTGACTGCGTTTACCTGAAATGATGTCTTGCTTGTAGGAAGACACAGAGCCTGGAATTTAACTCCATTTCTGAAGTGAAACACACAGCACAGTTCTCATGCATTAAACACACTCTGCTTTAGAGCAAGAAGCACGCTCTTGCTTTCTAAGAGTCTCTAATACAGCAGGAAACGAGACTGTGGTCAGGACAAAACAATGGTGTTTCCTACACTTACTGACCATATCTTGGTCAACTCTTTCTGAAACTGATACAAACCACAGTTCCTGTAACATGAAAAGCTTTCCAGTTAAGAGAGAGAAAGTGTGAGATTCGTGAACGATGTAGCTTCCTTTGAGCCTAAAAGTGAATGAGTTTACCTGAAAAGTTGTTTGGTTGTAGGAAGACACAGAGCCTGGGATTTAACTCCATTTCTGAAGGGAAACACACAGCACAGTTCTCATCCATGAAACACACTCTGCTTTACAGCACAAAGCATGCTCTTGCTTTCTATAGTCTCTAATAGTGCCCGAAACTTGAGGGTACTCTGAACAAAAGCACGGTGTTTCTTACACATACGGACCATTGCTAGTTCAACTCTGCTTCTTACACTGATACAAACCACAGGTCACCTAACATCCAATGCTTTTCAGTTAAGATCAAGAAACGTGTGAGCTTCATAAACGATTTATATTCATTTGAGCTGAAAAGTGACTGCATTTACCTGAAATGATGTCTTGCTTGTAGGAAGAGACAGATCCTGTAATTTAACTCCATTTCTGAAGGGAAACACCCAGCACAGTTCTCATCCATGAAACACACTCTGCCTATAGGAAGAAGCATGCTATTGCTTTCTAGAGTCTCTAATAGAGCAGGAAATGTGAGTGTGCTCAGAACAATAGAATGGAGTTTCCTACACATACAGACCATATCTAGTCCAACTCTGCTTCTGAAACTGATACAAACCACAATTCCTCTAATATCCAATGCTTTTCAGTTAGAGCAAGAAACGTGTGAGCTACGTAAAAGATGTAGCTTTGTTTGAGCTGAAACGTGAGTTAGTTTAACTGAAACGAAGTCTTGCTTGTAGGAAGACACAGAGCCTGCGATTTAACTGCATTTCTGAAGGGAAACACACAGCACAGTTCTCATCCATGAAACACCGTCTGCTTTAGAGCAAGAAGCAAACTCTTGCTTTCTAGAGTCTTATACAGCATGAAAAGTGAGTGTGCTCAGAACAAAGAACGGTATTTTCTACACATACAGACCATATCTAGTTCAACTCTGCCTCTGAAACTGATACAAACCACAGGTCCTCTAATATGAAATGCTTTTCAGTTAAGAACCAGAAACGTGTGAGCTACGTGAATGATTTATATTCGTTTGAGCTAAATGTGACTGCATTTACCTGAAAAGATGTCTTTTTGTAGGAAGTCACAGAGCCTGGGATTTAACTCCATTTCTGAAGGGAAACACACAGCACACTTCTCATCCATGAAACACACTCTGCTTTAGAGCAAGAAGCATGCTTGGTGCTTTCTAGAGTCTCTAATAGAACCAGAACCTTGAGTGTGCTCAGAACAAAGAACGGTGTTTCCTACACATACAGACCATATCTAGTTCAACTCTATTTCTGAAATTGATTCAAACCACAGTTCTTCTAACATCCAATACTTTTAAGTTAAGAGCGATAAACATGTGAGCTTCGTGAACGATGTAGCTTTGTTTGAGCTGAAAGGTAACTGAGTTTACCTGAAACTAATCTTGCTTGTAGGAAGACACAGAGCCTGGTATTTAACTCCATTTCAGAAGGGAAACACACAGCACGGTTCTCATCCATTAAACACCCAATGCTTTAGAGCAAGAATCACCCTCTTGCATTCTAGAGTCTCTAATACAACAGGAAACATGAGTGTACTCAGAACAAAAGAACGGTTTTTCCTACACATACCAACCACATCTAGTTCAACTCTGCTTCTAAAACTGATACAAACCACAGGTCTCTAACATCCAATGCTTTTCAGTTAATAGCGAGAAACATGTGAGCTCTGTGAATGATGTAGCTACCTTTGAGCTGAAAAGTTACTGTGTTTACCTTAAACGAAATCTTGCTTGTACGAAGACACAGCGCCTAGGATTTAACTCCATTTCTGAGGGAAACACACAGCACAGTTCTCGTCCATGAAACACACTCTGCTTTAGAGCAAGAACCAAGCTCTTGCTTTCTAGAGTCTCTAATACAGCAGGAAACATGAGTGTGCTCAGAAAAAAGAAAGGTGTTTCCCACATTTACGGTCCATATCTAGTTCAACTCTGCTTCTGAAACTGATAAAAACCACAGGTCCTCTAACATCCAAAGCTTTCAGTCAAGGGCGACAAACGTTTGAGCTTCGTGAATGATGTAGTTACATTTGAGCTGAAAAGTGACTGAGTTTACCTGAAACGAAGACTTGCTTGTAGGAAGATACACAGCCTGGGATTTAACTCCATTTCTGAAGGGAAACACACAGCACAGTTCTCATCCATGAAACACCCAATGCTTTAGAGCAAGAAGCACCCTCTTGCATTCTAGAGTCTCTAATACAACAGGAAAGGTCAGTGTACTGAGAACAAAAGAATGCTGTTTCCTACACATATGGAACTTATCTAGTTCAACTCTGCTTCCGAAAATGATACAAACCACAGGTGCTCTAACATCCAATGAGTGTCAGTTCAGAAGAGAAATGTGTGAGCTTCTTGATCAATGTAGGTCCTTTGAGCTGAAAAGTGACTACCCTTACCTGAAAGGAAGTCTTGCTTGTAGGAAGACACAGAGCCTGGGATTTAACTGCATTCCTGAAGGGAAACACACAGCACAGTTCTCATCCATGAAACACCCAATGCTTTAGAGCAAGAAGCACCCTCTTGCATTCTAGAGTCTCTAATACAACAGGAAAGGTCAGTGTACTGAGAACAAAAGAATGCTGTTTCCTACACATATGGAACTTATCTAGTTCAACTCTGCTTCCGAAAATGATACAAACCACAGGTGCTCTAACATCCAATGAGTGTCAGTAAAGAAGAGAAATGTGTGAGCTTCTTGATCAATGTAGGTCCTTTGAGCTGAAAAGTGAATACCCTTACCTGAAAGGAAGTCTTGCTTGTAGGAAGACACAGAGCCTGGGATTTAACTGCATTCCTGAAGGGAAACAAACAGCACAGTTCTCATCCATGAAACACCCAATGCTTTAGAGCAAGAAGCACCCTTTTGCATCCTAGAGTCTCTAATACAACAGGAAAGGTGAGTGTACTGAGAACAAAAGAATGCTGTTTCCTACACATATGGACCTTATCTAGTTCAACTCTGCTTCTGAAAATGATACAAACCACAGGTCCTCTAAAATCCAATGTGTGTCATTTAAGAAGAGAAATGTGTGAGCTTCTTGATCAAAGTAGGTCCTTTGAGCTGAAAAGTGACTACCCTTACCTGAAAGAAGTCTTGCTTGTAGGAAGACACAGAGCCTGGGATTTAACTCCATTCCTGAAGGGAAACACACAGCACAGTTCTCATCCATGAAACACACTCTGTTTTAGAACAAGAATTATGCTCTTGCTTTCTAGAGTCTCTAAAACAGAAGGAAACATGAGTGTGCTCTGACAAAAAGAACTGTTTCCTACACATTCAGACCATATCTAGTACAACTCTGGAACTGAAACTGATACAACCCATAGTTCCTCTAATATCCATTGCTTTTCAGTTAAGAGCGAGAAACATGTGAGCTCTGTGAATGATGTAGCTTCCTTTGAGCTGAAAAGTTACTGACATTACCTGATATGAATTCTGGCTTGAATGAAGACACAGAGACTGGGATTGAACTCCATTTCTGAGGGAAACACACAGCACAGTTCCCATCCATGAACCGCACTCTGCTTTAGAACAAGAAGCATGCTCTTGCTTTCTATAGTCACTAATACAGCAGGAAACGTGAGTGTGCTCAGAAAAAAGACGGTGTTTCCTACACATCTGGACCATATCAAGTTCAAATATGCTTCTGAAACTGATACAAACCACATGTCCTCTAACATACAATGCTTGTCAGTTCAGAAGAGAAATGTGTGAGCTTCGTGAACGATGCAGGGCCTTTGAGCAGAAAAGTGACTACCCTTACCTGAAACGAAGTATTTCTTGTAGGAAGACACTGAGCCAGGGATTTAACTCCATTTCTGAAGGGAAACACACAGCACAGTTCTCATCCATGAAACACACTCTGCTTTAGAGCGATAAACACGCTCTTGCACTCTAGAGTCTCTAATACACCAGGAAACATGAGTGTACTCAGAACAAAAGAACGGTGTTTCCTACACATACCAACCATATCTAGTTCAACTCTGCTTCTGAAACTGATACAAACCACAGGTCCTCTAACATCCAATGCGTGTCAGTTAAGAAGAGAAATGTGTGAGATTCGTGATCAATGTAGGCCCTTTGAGCTGAAAAGTGAATACATTAACCTGAAACGAAGTCTTGCATGTAAGAAGACACAGAGCCTGGGATTTAACTGCATTTCTGAAGGGAAACACACAGCACAGTTCTCATTCATGAAACACACTCTGCTTTAGAGCAAGAACCAAGCTCTTGCTTTCTGGAGTCTCTAATACAGCAGGTAAAGTGAGTGTGCTCAGAAAAAACGAACTGTGTCCTACACATACGGACCATTGCTAGTTCAACTCTGCTTCTGAAACTGATACAAACCACAGGTCATCTAACATCCAATGCTTTTCAGTTAAGAACGAGAAAGTTGTGAGCTTCGTGAATGATTAAATTCCGTTGAGCTAAAAGTGACTGCGTTTACCTGAAATGATGTCTTGCTGTTGAAAGACACAGAGCCTGGGATTTAATTCCATTTCAGAAGAGAAACACACAGCACAGTTCTCATCCATGAAACACACTCTGCTTTAGATCAAGAAGCAAGCTCTTGCTTTCTAGAATCTCTAATACAGCAGGTAAAGTGAGTGTGGTCAGAACGAAAGAACGTGGTTTCCTACACATACCTCCCATATCTAGTTCAACTCTACTTCTGAAACTTATACAAAGCCCAAGTCCTCTAACATCCAATGATTTTCAGTTAAGAGCGAGAAACGTGTGAACTTCGTGTATGATTTATATTCCTTTGAGCTAAAAGTGACTGCGTTTACCTGAAATAAAGTCTTTTTGTAGGAAGACACAGAGCCTGGGATTTAACTCCATTTCTGAAGGGAAACACACAGCACAGTTGTCATCCATGAAACACTATGCTTTAGAGCAAGAAGCACACTCTTGCTTTCTAATTTCTCTAATAAAGCAGGAAACATGAGTGTGCTCAGAACAAAAGAATTGAGATTCCTACACATACTGACCATATCTAGTTCAACTCTTCTTCTGAAACTGATACAATCCACAGGCCCTGTAATATCCAATGCTTTACATTTAAGAGGGAGTAACGTGTGAGCTACCTGAACGATTTAGCTTTGTTTGAGCTGAAAAGTTACTGAGTTTACATGAAAAGAAGTCATGCTTGTAGGAAGACACAGAGCCTGGGATTTAACTCCATTTCTGAAGGGAAACACACAGCACAGTTCTCATCCATGAAACTCTTTCTGCTTTATAGCAAGAAGCACGCTCTTGCTTACTAGAGTCTCTAATAGTACAGGAAACGTAAGTGTGCTCAGACCAAAGTAACGGTGTTTCCTACACACACGGACCGTTGCTAGTTCAACTCTGCTTCTGAAACTGATACAAACCACAGGTTATCTAACATCCAATGCTTTTCAGTTAAGAGAGAGAAACATGTGAGCTTCGTGAATGATTTATATTCGTTTGAGCTAAAAGTGACTGTGTTTAACTGAAATAATGTCTTTTTGTAGGAAGACACAGAGCCCAGGATTTAACTCCATTTTTGAAGGGAAACACACAGGACAGTTCTCATCCATGAAACACACACTGCTTTAGAGCAAGAAGCACGCTCTTGCTTTTTGGAGTCTCTAATACAGCAGGTAAAGTGAGTGTAGTCAGAACAACAGAAAGGTGTTTCCTAAGGATACATTCCATATCGAGTTCAACTCTGCTTCTGAAACTGATTACAAACCAAAGGTCCTCTAACATCCAATTCTTTACTGTTATGAGCGAGAAACGTGTGAGCTACGTGAACGTTGTCGTTTTGTTTGACATGAAAATTGACTGAGTTTACATGAAACGAATTCATGCTTGTAGGAAGATACAGAGGCTGTGATTTAACTCCATTTCTGAAGGGAAACACACAGTGCAGTTCTCATCCATGAAACACATTCTACTTATAGCAAGAAGCACGCTCTTGTTTTTTGGAGTCTCTAATACAGCATGTAAATTGAGTGTGGTCAGAACAAAAAACGGTGTTTCCTACACATACAGACCATATCTAGTTCAACTCTGCTTCTGAAACTGATACAAACCACAGGTCCTCTAACATCCAATGCTTTTCAGTTAAGAGGCAGAAACGTGTGAGCTATGTGAACGATGTAGTTTTGTTTGAGCTGAAAAGTTACTGAGTATACATGAAAAGAAGTCATACTTTTGGAATTTACAGAGCCTGTGATTTAACTCTATTACTGAAGGGAAACACAAAGCACAGTTCTCATCCATGAAACACACTCTGCTTTAGAACAAGAAGTATGCTCTTGCTTTCTAGAGTCTCTAAAACAGAAGGAAATTTGAGTGTGCTCTGACAAAAAGAACTGTGTTTCCTACACATTCGGAACATATCTAGTACAACTATGCCTCTGAAACTGATGCAAACCACAGATCCTCTCACATCCAATGCTTTTCATTTAAGAGCAAGAAACGAGTGACCTCCGCGAACTATGTAGCTTCCTTAGAGCTGAAAATTTACAGGATTTACCTGAAACGAAATCTTGCTTGTAGGAAGACACTGAGCATAGGATTTAACTCCATTTCTGAGGGAAACACATAGCATAGTTCTCATTCATGACTCACAGTGTGCTTTAGAGCAAGAACCAAGCTCCTCCTTTCTAGAGTCTCTAATAGAGCAGGAAAAGTGATTGTGCTCAGAAAAAAGAACGGTGTTCCCTACATATACGGACCATACCTAGTTCAACTGTTCTTCTGAAACTGATACAAACCACAGGTCCTCTAACATCCAATGCTTGTCAGTTAAGAAGAGAAATGTGTGAGCTTCTTGATCAATGTAGGACCTTTGAGCTGGAAAGTGACTACCATTACCTGAAAGGAAGTCTTGCTTGTAGGAATACACAGAGCATGGGATTTAACTCCATTTCTGAAGGGAAACACACAGCATAGTTCTCATCCATGAAACACACTATGCTTTAGAGCAAGAAGCACGCTCTTGCTTTCTAGAGTCTCTAAAACAGAAGGAAACATGAGTGTGCTCAGACCAACAGAACTGTGTTTCCTACACATTCAGACCATATCTAGTACCACTCTGGTTCTGAAACTTATACAAACCATAGGTCCTCTAACATCCAATGCGTTTCAGTTAATAGCGAGAAACGTGTGAGCTCTGTGAATGATGTAGCTTCCTTTGAGCTCAAAAGTTACTGTGTTTTCCTGAAACGAAATCTTGCTTGTATGAAGACACAGAGCCTGGGATTGAACTCCATTTCTTAGGGAAACACAAAGCACAGTTCTCATCCATGAACCACACTCTGCTTTAGAGCATGAACCAAGCTCTTGCTTTCTAGAGTCTCTAATACAGAAGGAAACGTGAGTGTGCTCAGAAAAAGAAAGGTGTTTCCTACATATACGGACCATATCTAGTTCAACTCTGCTTCTGAAAGTGATACAAACCGCAGGTCGTCTAACATCCAAAGCTTTTCAGTTAAGGGCAACAAACGTGTGACCTTCGTGAACGATGTAGCTATATTTGAGCTGAAAAGTGAATGAGTTTACCTGAAACGAAGACTTGCTTGTAGGAAGACACAGAGCCTGCGATTTAACTGCATTTCTGAAGGGAAAAACACAGCACAGTTCTCATCCATTAGACACAATCTGCTTTAGAGCAAGATGCACGCCCTTGATTTCTAGAGTCTCTAATACAGCAGGAACCGTGAGTGTGCTCAGAACAAAAGAACAGTGTTTCCTACACATTCGGAACATATCTAGTACAACTCTGGCTCTGAAACTGATACAACCCATATGTCCTCTAATATCAAATGCATTTCAGTTCAGAGCAAGAAACGTGAGAACTCTGTGAATGATGAAGTTTCCTTTGAGCTGAAATGTTACTGCCTTTACCAGAAATGAATTCTTGCTTGTATGAAGACACAGAGCCTGGGATTGAACCCCATTTCTGAGGGAAACACAAAGCACAGTTCTCATCCATGAACCACACTCTGCTTTAGAGCAAGAAGCATGCTCTTGCTTTCTAGAGTCTCTAATACGGCAGGTAACGTGAGTGTGCTCAGAAAAAAGACGGTGTTTCCTACACATCTGGACCATATCTAGTTCAAATCTGCTTCTGAAACTGATACAATCCACAGGTCCTGTAACATCCAATGCGTGTCAGTTAAGAAGAGAAATGTGTGAGATTCGTGATCAATGTAGGTCCTTCGAGCTGAAAAGTGACTACTCTTCCCTGAAACGAATTCTTGCTTGTAGGAAGATACAGAGCCTGGAATTTAAATGCATTTCTGAAGGGAAACACACAGCACAGTTCTCATCCATGAAAAACCCAATGCTTTAGAGCATGAAGCACCCTCTTGCATTCTAGAGTCTCTAATTCAACAGGAAACGTGAGTGTACTCAGAACAAATGAATGATGTTTCCTACACATATGGACCATATCTAGTTCAACTCTGTTTCTGAAAATGATACAAACCACAGGTCCTCTAACATGCAATTCGTGTCAGTTAAGAAGAGAAATGTGTGAGATTCGTGATCAATGTAGCTCCTTTGAGGAGAAAAGTGACTATACTTTTCCTGAAACGAAGTCTTGCTTGTAGGAAGATATAGATCCTGGGATTTAAATGCAGTTCTGAAGGGAAACACACAGCACAGTTCTCATCCATGAAACACACTCTGCTTTAGAACAAGAAGTATGCTCTTGCTTTCTAGAATCTCTAAAACAGAAGGAAACATGAGTGTGCTCTGACAAAAAGAAATGAGTTTCCTACACACACGGACCGTTGCTAGTTCAACTCTGCTTCTTACACTGATACAAACCACAGGTCACCTAACATCCAATGCTTTTCAGTTAAGATCAAGAAACGTGTGAGCTTCATAAACGATTTATATTCATTTGAGCTGAAAAGTGACTGCATTTACCTGAAATGATGTCTTGCTTGTAGGAAGAGACAGATCCTGTAATTTAACTCCATTTCTGAAGGGAAACACCCAGCACAGTTCTCATCCATGAAACACACTCTGCCTATAGGAAGAAGCACGCTATTGCTTTCTAGAGTCTCTAATAGAGCAGGAAATGTGAGTGTGCTCAGAACAATAGAATGGAGTTTCCTACACATACAGACCATATCTAGTCCAACTCTGCTTCTGAAACTGATACAAACCACAATTCCTCTAATATCCAATGCTTTTCAGTTAGAGCAAGAAACGTGTGAGCTACGTAAAAGATGTAGCTTTGTTTGAGCTGAAACGTGAGTTAGTTTAACTGAAACGAAGTCTTGCTTGTAGGAAGACACAGAGCCAGGGATTTAACTACATTTCTGAAGGGAAACACACAGTCAAGTTGTCCCCCGTAAATCACACTCTGCTTTAGAGCAAGAAGCACGCTCTTGCTTTCTAGAGTCTCTAATAGAGCCAGAAACTTGAAAGTGTGCTCAGAACAAAAGAACGGTGTTTCCAACACATAGGGACCCTTGTAAGTCCAACTCTGCTTCTGGAACTGATACAAAGCACAAGTCATCTAACATCCAATGCTTTTCAGTTAAGAGCGAGAAACGTGTGAGCTTCGTAAAAAATTTATATTCATTTGAGCTGAATAGTGACTGCGTTTACCTGAAATGATGTCTTGCTTGTAGGAAGACACAGAGCCTGGAATTTAACTCCATTTCTGAAGGGAAACACACAGCACAGTACTCATCCATGGAACACACTCTGCTTTAGAGCAAGAAGCATATTCTTGCTTTCCTAGAATCTCTAGTACAGCAGGAAACGTGACTGTGGTCAGAACAAAATAATGGTGTTTCCTACACATACGGACCATATCTAGGTCAACTCTTCTTTTGAAACTGATACAAAGCACAGTTCCATTAAAATGCAATGCTTTGAAGTTAAGAGCGCGAAACGTGTGAGCTTCGTGAATGTTGTAGCTTCCTTTGAGCTGAAAAGTGACTGAGTTTACCTGAAAATATGTCTTGCTTGTAGGAAGTACCAGAGCCTGTGATTTAACTCTATTTCTGAAGGGAAACACACAGCACAGTTCTCACGATGAAACACATTTTGCGTATAGGAAGAAGCACGCTCTTGCTTTCTAGAGTCTTAATAGTGCAGGAAACGTTTGTGTGCTCAGAACAAAAGAACGGAGTTTCCTACACATACAGACCATATCTAGTCCAACTCTGATTCTGAAACTGATACAAACCACAGTTCCTCTAATATCCAATGCTTTTTAGTTAGAGCAAGAAACGTGTGAGCTATTTAAACGATGTAGCTTTGTTTGAGCTGGAAGGTGAGTGAGTTTACCTGAAACAAATTCTTGCTTGTAGGAAGACACAGAGCCTGGAATTTAACTCCATTTCTGAAGGGAAACATACAGCACAGTTCTCATCCTTGAAACATACTCTGTGTATAGGAAGTGCAGGCAATTGCTTTCTAGAGTCTCTAATAGAGCAGGAAACGTGAGTGTGCTCAGAACAAAAGAACAGTGTTTCCTATACATAAGGACCATATTTAGTTCAACTCTGATTCTGAAACTGATACAAACCACAGGTCCTCTATCATACAATGCTTTTCAGTTAAGAGCGAGAAACGTGTGAGCTTCGTGAACGATGTAGCTTCCTTTGAGCTGAAAAGTGACTGAGTTTACCTGAAAAGATGTCTTGCTTGTAGGAAGACACAGAGCCTGGGATTTAACTCCATTTCTGATGGGAAACATACAGCACAGTTGTCATCCATGAAACACACTCTGCTTTAGAGCACGAAGCATGCTCTTGCTTTCTAGAGCATATAATAGAGCCAGAAACTTTTGGGTACTGTGAACAAAAGAACGGTGTTTCCTATACATACGGATCATTGCTAGTTCAACTCTGCCTCTGAAACTGATACAAACCACAGGTCCTCTAACATCCAATGCTTTACAGTTAAGAGGAAGAAACGTTTGAGATACGTCAACGATGTAGTTTTGTTTGAGATGAAAGGTGACTGAGCTTATGTGAAAAGAAATCTTGCTTGTAGGAAGATACAGAGCCTGTGATATAACTCCATTTCTAAAGCGAAACACAAAGCAGAGTTCTCACGATGAAACACACTCTGCTTTAGACCAAGAAGCACGCTCTTGCTTTCTAGAGTCTCCTATAGAGCAGGAAACGTGATTGTACTCAGAACAAAATAATGGAGTTTCCTACACATACAGACCATATCTAGTCCAACTCTGCTTCTGAAACTGATACAAACCACAGTTCCTCTAATATCCAATGCTTTTCAGATAGAGCAAGAAACGTGTGAGCTACGTAAAAGATGTAGCTTTGTTTGAGCTGAAACGTGAGTTAGTTTACCTGAAATGAAGTCTTGCATGTTGGAAGACACAGAGTCTGGGATTTAACTCCATTTCTGAAGGGAAACACAATGCACAGTTCTCTTCCATGAAACACACTCTGCGTATAGGAAGAAGCACGCTATTGCTTTCTAAAGTCTCTAATAGAGCAGGACACGTGAGTGTGCTCAGAAAAAAATAAAGGTGTTTCCTACACATACGGACTATTGCTAGTTCAACTCTGCTTCTGAAACTGATACAAAGCACAAGTCATCTAACATCCATTGTTTTTCAGTTAAGAGCGAGAAATATGTGAGCTTCGTAAACGATTTACATTCATTTGAGCTGAATAGTGACTGCGTTTACCTGAAATGATGTCTTTCTTGTAGGAAGACACAGAGCCTGGAATTTAACTCCATTTCTGAAGGGAAACACCCAGCACAGTTCTCATCCATGAAACACACTCTGCTTTAGAGCAAGAAGCACGCTCTTGCATTCTAAGAGTCACTAATACAGCAAGAAACGTAACTGTGGTCAGAACTAAAAAACGGTGTTTCCAACACATTCGGACCATATCTAGGTAAACTCTTCTTCTGAAACTCATACAAACCTCAGCTCCTCTAACATGCAATGCTTTCCAGTTAAGAATGAGAAACGTGTGAGCTTCGTGAATGATGAAGCTTCCTTTGATCTGAAAAGTGACTGAGTTTACCTGAAAAGATGTCTTGCTTGTAGGAAGACACAGAGCCTGGTATTTACCTCCATTTCTGAAGGGAAACACACAGTACGGTTCTCATCCTTGAAACACACTCTGCTTTAGAGCAAGAAGCATGCTCTTGATTTCTAGAGACTCTAATAGAGCCAGAAATTGAGGGTACTCAGAACAAAAGAACGTTTTTTCCTACACATACGGACCATTGCTTGTTCAACTCTGCTTCTGAAACTGATACAAACCACAGGTCCTCTAATATCCAATGCTTTACAGTTAAGAGCAAGAAACGTGTGAGCTATGTGAACGATGTAGCTTTGTTTGAGCTGAATGGTGACTGAGTTTACGTGAAAGGAAGGCTTGCTTGTAGGAAGATACAGAGCCTGTAATTTAACTCCATATCTGAAGGGAAACACACAGCAAAGTTCTCACGATGAAACATATTCTGCGTATAGGAAGAAGAACGCTCTTGCTTTCTAGAGTCTCTAATAGTGCAGGAAACGTGATTGTGCTCAGAACAAAGAACGGAGTTTCCTACACATACGGACCATTGCTAGTTCAACTCTTCTTCTGAAACTGATACAAACCACAGGTCCTCTAACATCCAATGCTTTAAAGTTAAGAGCAAGAAAGGTGTGAGCTACGTGAACGTTGTAGATTTTTTTGAGCTGAAAGTTGACTGAGTTTACGTGAAACGAATTCTTTCTTGTAGGAATATACAGAGTCTGGGATTTAACTCCATTTCTGAAGGGAAATACACAGAACAGTTGTCCTCCGTGAAAAACACTCTGCTTTAGAGC
Organism: Onychomys arenicola; assembly: GCA_949786405.1. Lineage (NCBI taxonomy): Eukaryota > Metazoa > Chordata > Mammalia > Rodentia > Cricetidae > Onychomys > Onychomys arenicola. The sequence goes on along the minus strand of CATKUM010000040.1, from coordinate 3,256,699 downwards.
AAGAAGCACGCTCTTGCTTTCTAGAGTCTCTAATAGAGCCAGAAACTTGAAAGTGTGCTCAAAACAAAAAAACGGTGTTTCCTACACATACAGACCATTGCTAGTTCAACTCTGCTTCTGAACCTGATACAAACTACCAGTCATCTAACATCCATTGCTTTTCAGTTAAGAGCGAGAAACATGTGAGCTTCATAAACGATTTATATTCATTTGAGCTGAATAGTGACTGCGTTTACCTGAAATGATGTATTGCATGTAGAAAGACACAAAGCCTGGGATTTAACTCCATTTCTGAAGGGAAACACACAGCACAGTACTCATCCTTGTAACACACTCTGCTTTAGAGCAAGAAGCATGCTCTTGCTTTCTAGAGTCTCTAATAGAGCCAGAAAATTGAGGGTACACTGAACAAAAGAATGGTGTTTCCTACACATACCGACCATTGCTACTTCAACTCTGCTTCTGAAACTGATACAAACCACAGGTCCTCTAACATCCAATGCTTTACAGTTAAGAGCAAGAAATGTGTGAGCTACGGGAACTATGTAGCTTTGTTTGAGCTGAAACATGAGTGAGTTTACGTGAAAAGAAGTCTTGCTTGTACGAAGATACAGAGCCTGGGATTTAACTCCATTTCTGAAGGGAAACACCCAGCACAGTTCTCATCCATGAAACACACTCTGCTTTGGAGCAAGAAGCGCGCTCTTGCTGTCTAAGAGTCTCTAATACAGCAAGAAACGTGACTGTGGGCAGAACACAATAACGGTGTTTCCTACACATACGGACCATATCTAGGTCAACTCTTCTTCTCGAAACTGATACAAACCTCAGCTCCTCTAACATGCAATGCTTTCCAGATAAGAGCGAGAAACGTGTGAGCTTCGTGAATGATGTAGCTTCCTTTGAGCTGAAAAGTGACTGAGTTTACCTGAAAGGATGTCTTGCTTGTAGGAAGACACAGAGCCTGGGATTTAACTCCGTTTCTGAAGGGAAACACACAGCACAGTACTCATCCTTGTAACACACTCTGCTTTAGAGCAAGAAGCATGCTCTTGCTTTCTAGAGTCTCTAATAGAGCCAGAAAATTGAGGGTACACTGAACAAAAGAATGGTGTTTCCTACACATACCGACCATTGCTACTTCAACTCTGCTTCTGAAACTGATGCAAACCACAGGTCCTCTAATATCCAAAGCTTTACAGTTAAGAGCAAGAAACGTGTGAGCTACATGAACGATGTAGCTTTGTTTGAGGTGAAAGGTGACTGACTTTACGTGAAACGAAGTCTTGCTTGTAGGAAGAGACAGAGCCTGGGATTTAACTCCATTTCTGAAGGGAAACACACAGCACAGTTCTCATCCTTGAAAAACACTCTACTTATAGGAAGAAGCACGCTCTTGCTTTCTAGAGTCTCTAATAAAGCAGGAAACGTGAGTGTGCTCAGAAAAAAAGAACGATGTTTCCTATACATACTGACCATAGCTAGTTCAACTCTGCTTCTGAAACTGATTCAAACCACAAGTCATCTAACATCCAATGCTTTTCAGTTAAGAGCGAGAAACGTGTGAGCTTCGTAAAAGATTTATATTCCTTTGAGCCGAAAAGTGACTGCGTTTACCTGAAATGATATCTTGCTTGTAGGAACACATAGAGCCTGGAATTTAACTCCATTTCGGGAGGGAAACACACAGCACAGTTCTCATCCATGAAACACACTCTGCTTTAGAGAAAGAAGCACGCTCTTGTTTTCTAAGTGTCTCTAAACAGCAGGAAAAGTGACTGTGGTCAGAACAAAATAATGGTGTTTGCTACACATTCTGACCATATCTAGGACAACTCTTCTTCTGAAACTGATACAAACCACAGTTCCTCTAACATGCAATGCTTTCCAGTTAAGAGGGAGAAACTTGTGAGCTTTGTGAACGATGTAGCTTCCTTTGAGCTGAAAAGTGACTAAGTTTACCTGAAAAGATGTCTTGCTTGTAGGAAGACACAGAGACTGGAATTTAACTCCATTTCTGAAGGGAAACACACAGCACAGTTCTCATCCTTGAAACACACTCTGCTTTAGAGCAAGAAGCATGCTCTTGCTTTCTAGAGTCTCTCATAGAGCCAGAAACTTGAGGGTACTCTGAACAAAAGAACGGTGTTTCCTACACATACGGACCATTGCTAGTTCAACTCTGCTTCTGAAACTTATACAAACCACAGGTCCTCTAACATCAAATGCTTTTCAATTAAGAGCGAGAAACGTGTGATCTTCATAAACGATTTACATTCACTTGAGCTGAAAATTGACTGCGTTGACCTGAAATGATGTCTTGCTTGTAGGAACACACAGAGACGTGAATTTAACTCCATTTCTGAAGGGAAACACACAGCACAGTTCTCATTCATGAAACACACTCTGCTTTAGAGCAAGAAGCACGCTCTTGCTTTCAAAGAGTCTCTAATAGAGCAGGTAAAGTGACTGTGGTCAGAATAAATTAACGGTGTTTCCTAAACATACACTCCATATCTAGGTCAACTCTTCTTCTGAATCTGATACAAAGCACAGTTGCATTAACATGCAATGCTTTTCAGTTAAGAGCGAGAAACGTGTGAGCTTCGTGAACGATGTAGCTTCCTTTGAGCTGAAAAGTGACTAAGTTTATCTGAAAAGATGTCTTGCCTGTAGGAAGACACAGAGACTGGTATTTAACTCCATTTCTAAAGGGAAACACACAGCACAGTTCTCATCCATGAAACACACTCTGCTTTAGAGCAAGAAGTATACTCTTGATTTCTAGAGTCTATAATAGAGCCAGAAACTTGAAATTGTCCTCAGAACAGAAGAACGGTGTTTCATACACATACGGACCATTGCTAGTCCAACTCTGCCACTGAAACTGATACAAACCACAGGTCCTCTAACATCCAATGCTTTACAGTTAAGAGCAAGAAACGTGTGAGCTACGTGAACGATGTAGTTTTGTTTGAACTGAAAGGTGACTGAGTTTACATGAAACGAAGTCTTGCTTGTAGGAAGATACAGAGCCTGTGATTTAACTCCATTTCTGAAGGGAAACACACAGCACTGATGTCACGATGAAACACACTCTGCGTATAGGAGGAAGCACGCTCTTGCTTTCTAGAGTCTCTAATAGAGCAGGAAACATGAGTGTGCTCAGAACAAAATAACAGAGTTTCCTACTCATACAGACCATGTCTAGTCCAACTCTGCTTCTGAAACTGATACAAACCACAAGGCATCTAACATCCAATGCTTTTCAGTTAAGAGTGAGAAACGTGTGAGCTTCGTATACGATTTATGTTGATTTGAGCTGAAAAGTGACTGCATTTACCTGATATGATGTCTTGCTTGTAGGAAGACACAGAGCCTGGAATTTAACTCCATTTCTGAAGGGAAACACACAGCACAGTTCTCATCCATGAAACACACTCTGCTTTAGAGCAAGAAGCACGCTCTTGTTTTCTAAGTGTCTCTAAACAGCAGGAAAAGTGACTGTGGTCAGAACAAAATAATGTTGTTTGCTACACATTCTGACCATATCTAGGAAAACTCTTCTTCTGAAACTGATACAAAGCACAGTTCCTCTGACATGCAATGCTTTCCAGTTAAGAGCGAGAAACTTGTGAGCTTCGTGAACGATGTAGCTTCCTTTGAGCTGAAAAGTGACTGAGTTTACCTGAAAAGATGTCTTGCTTGTAGGAAGACAGAGAGCCTGGAATTTAACTCCATTTCTGATGGAAACACACCACAGTTGTCCTCCGTGAAAAACACTCTGCTTTAGAGCAAGAAGCACGCTCTTGCGTTCTAGAGTCTCTAATATAGCAGGAAACGTGAGTGTGCTCAGGACAAAAGAACGGTGTTTCCTACACATACGGACCATAGCTAGTTCAACTGTGCTTCTGAAATTGATACAAACCACAAGTCATCTAACATCAAATGCTTTTCAATTAAGAGCGAGAAACGTGTGATCTTCATAAACGATTTACATTCACTTGAGCTGAAAATTGACTGTGTTTACCTGAAATGATGTCTTGCTTGTAGGAACACACAGAGACGGGAATTTAACTCCATTTCTGAAGGGAAACACACAGCACAGTTCTCATCCATGAAACACACTCTGCTTTAGAGCAAGAAGCACGCTCTTCCTTTCAAAGAGTCTCTAATAGAGCAGGAAAATTGACTGTGGTCAGAATAAAATAACGGTGTTTCCTACACATACACACCATATCTAGGTCAACTCTTCTTCTTAATCTGATACAAAGCACAGTTGCATTAACATGCAATGCTTTTCAGTTAAGAGCGAGAAACGTGTGAGCTTCGTGAACGATGTAGCTTCCTTTGAGCTGAAAAGTGACTGAGTTTATCTGAAAAGATGTCTTGCTTGTAGGAAGACACAGAGCCTGGTATTTAACTCTTTTTCTAAAGGGAAACACACAGCACAGTTCTCATCCATGAAACACACTCTGCTTTAGAGCAAGAAGTATACTCTTGATTTCTAGAGTCTATAATAGAGCCAGAAACTTGAAATTGTCCTCAGAACAGAAGAACGGTGTTTCATACACATACGGACCATTGCTAGTCCAACTCTGCCACTGAAACTGATACAAACCACAGGTCCTCTAACATCCAATGCTTTACAGTTAAGAGCAAGAAACGTGTCAGCTACGTGAACGATGTAGCTTTGTTTGAGCTGAAAGGTGACTGAGTTTACATGAAACGAAGTCTTGCTTGTAGGAAGATACAGAGCCTGTGATATAACTCCATTTCTGAAGGGAAACACACAGCACAAGATCTCACGATGAAACACACTCTGCATATAGGTGGAAGCACGCTCTTGCTTTCTAGAGTCTCTAATAGAGCAGGAAACATGAGTGTGCTCAGAACAAAATAACAGAGTTTCCTACTCATACAGACCATATCTAGTCCAACTCTGCTTCTGAAACTGATACAAACCACAGTTCCTCTAATATCCAGTGCTTTTGAATTAGAGCAAGAAACGGGTGAGCTACGTAAAAGATGTAGCTTTGTTTGAGCTGAAAAGTGAGTTATTTTACCTGAAACGAAGTCTTGCTTATAGGAAGACACAGAGCCTGGGATTTAACTCCGTTTCTGAAGGGAAACACACAGCACAGTTGTCCTCCGTGAAACACACTCTGCTTTAGAGCAAGAAGCACGCTCTTGCTTTCTAGAGTCTCTAATAGAGCCAGAAACTTGAAAGTGTGCTCAGAACAAAAGAACGGTGTTTCCTACACATACGGACCATTGCTAGTTCAACTCTGCTTCTGAAACTGATACAAGCAAGAAGTCATCTATCATCCAATGCTTTTCAGTTAAGAGCGAGAAACGTGTGAGCTTCGTAAACGTTTTATATTCATGTGAGCTGAAAACTGACTGCATTGACCTGAAATGATTTCTTGCTTGTAGGAAGACACAGAGCCTGGAATTTAACTCCATTTCTTAAGGGAAACACACAGCACAGTTCTCATCCATGAAACACACTCTGCTTTAGAGCAAGAAGCACGCTCTTGCTTTCAACGAGTCTCAAATACAGCAGGTATAGTGACTGTGGTCAGAACAAAATAACGGTGTTTCCTACACATACACACCATATCTAGGTCAACTCTTCTTCTGAAACTGATACAAAGCACAGTTCCATTAACATGCAGTGCTTTCCAGTTAAGAGCGAGAAACGTGTGAGCTTCGTGAACGATGTAGTTTCCTTTGAGCTGAAAAGTGACTGAGTTTACCTGAAAAGATGTCTTGCTTGGAGGAAGACACAGAGCCTGGGATTTACCTCCATTTCTGAAGGGAAACACACAGCACAGTTCTCATCCATGAATCACACTCTGCTTTAGAGCAAGCATTATACTCTTACTTTCTAGAGTCTATAATAGAGCCATAAACTTGACAGTGTGCTCAGAACAAAAGAACGGTGTTTCATACACATACGGACCATTGCAAGTCCAACTCTGCCTCTGAAACTGAAACAAACCACAGGTCCTCTAACATCCAATGCTTAACAGTTAAGAGCTAGAAACTTGTGAGGTACGTGAACGATGTAGCTTTGTTTGAGCTGAAAGGTGAGTTAGTTTACTTAAACAAAGTCTTGCTTGTAGGAAGATACAGAGCCTGTGATTTAACTCCATTTCTGAAGGGAAACACACAGCACAGTTCTCACGAATAAACACACTCTGCATATAGGAAGAAGCACGCTCTTGCTTTATAGACTCTCTAAGAGAGCAGGAAACGTGAGTGTGCTCAGAACAAAAGAACGGTGTTTCCTACACATGCGGACCATAGCTAGTTCAACTCTGCTTCTGAAACTGATACAAACCACAAGGCATCTAACATCCAATGCTTTTCAGTTAAGAGCGAGAAACGTGTGAGCTTCGTATACGATTTATGTTGATTTGAGCTGAAAAGTGACTGCATTTACCTGATATGATGTCTTGCTTGTAGGAAGACACAGAGCCTGGAATTTAACTCCATTTCTGAAGGGAAACACACAGCACAGTTCTCATCCATGAAACACACTCTGCTTTAGAGCAAGAAGCACGCTCTTGTTTTCTAAGTGTCTCTAAACAGCAGGAAAAGTGACTGTGGTCAGAACAAAATAATGGTGTTTGCTACACATTCTGACCATATCTAGGAAAACTCTTCTTCTGAAACTGATGCAAAGCACAGTTCCTCTGACATGCAATGCTTTCCAGTTAAGAGCGAGAAACTTGTGAGCTTCGTGAACGATGTAGCTTCCTTTGAGCTGAAAAGTGACTGAGTTTACCTGAAAAGATGTCTTGCTTGTAGGAAGACAGAGAGCCTGGAATTTAACTCCATTTCTGATGGAAACACACCACAGTTGTCCTCCGTGAAAAACACTCTGCTTTAGAGCAAGAAGCACGCTCTTGCGTTCTAGAGTCTCTAATATAGCAGGAAACGTGAGTGTGCTCAGGACAAAAGAACGGTGTTTCCTACACATACGGACCATAGCTAGTTCAACTCTGCTTCTGAAATTGATACAAACCACAAGTCATCTAACATCAAATGCTTTTCAATTAAGAGCGAGAAACGTGTGATCTTCATAAACGATTTACATTCACTTGAGCTGAGAATTGACTGCGTTTACCTGAAATGATGTCTTGCTTGTAGGAACACAAAGAGACGGGAATTTAACTCCGTTTCTGAAGGGAAACACACAGCACAGTTCTCATCCATGAAACACACTCTGCTTTAGAGCAAGGAGCACGCTCTTGCTTTCAAAGAGTCTCTAATAGAGCAGGAAAATTGACTGTGGTCAGAATAAAATAACGGTGTTTCCTACACATACACACCATATCTAGGTCAACTCTTCTTCTTAATCTGATACAAATCACAGTTGCATTAACATGCAATGCTTTTCAGTTAAGAGCGAGAAACGTGTGAGCTTCGTGAACGATGTAGCTTCCTTTGAGCTGAAAAGTGACTGAGTTTATCTGAAAAGATGTCTTGCTTGTAGGAAGACACAGAGCCTGGTATTTAACTCTTTTTCTAAAGGGAAACACACAGCACAGTTCTCATCCATGAAACACAGTCTGCTTTAGAGCAAGAATTATACTCTTGCTTTCTAGAGTCTATAATAGAGCCAGAAACTTGAAATTTTCCTCAGAACAGAAGAACGGTGTTTCATACACATACGGACCATTGCTAGTCCAACTCTGCCACTGAAACTGATACAAACCACAGGTCCTCTAAGATCCAATGCTTTACAGTTAAGAGCAAGAAACGTGAGAGCTACGTGAACGATGTAGTTTTGTTTGAGCTGAAAGGTGACTGAGTTTACATGAAACGAAGTCTTGCTTGTAGGAAGATACAGAGCCTGTGATATAACTCCATTTCTGAAGGGAAACACACAGCACAAGATCTCACGATGAAACACACTCTGCGTATAGGTGGAAGCACGCTCTTGCTTTCTAGAGTCTCTAATAGAGCAGGAAACATGAGTGTGCTCAGAACAAAATAACAGAGTTTCCTACTCATACAGACCATATCTAGTCCAACACTGCTTCTGAAACTGATACAAACCACAGTTCCTCTAATATCCAGTGCTTTTGAATTAGAGCAAGAAACGGGTGAGCTACGTAAAAGATGTAGCTTTGTTTGAGCTGAAAAGTGAGTTATTTTACCTGAAACGAAGTCTTGCTTATAGGAAGACACAGAGCCTGGGATTTAACTCCGTTTCTGAAGGGAAACACACAGCACAGTTGTCCTCCGTGAAACACACTCTGCTTTAGAGCAAGAAGCACGCTCTTGCTTTCTAGAGTCTCTAATAGAGCCAGAAACTTGAAAGTGTGCTCAGAACAAAAGAACGGTGTTTCCTACACATACGGACCATTGCTAGTTCAACTCTGCTTCTGAAACTGATACAAGCAAGAAGTCATCTATCATCCAATGCTTTTCAGTTAAGAGTGAGAAACGTGTGAGCTTCGTAAACGATTTATATTCATGTGAGCTGAAAACTGACTGCATTGACCTGAAATGATTTCTTGCTTGTAGGAAGACACAGAGCCTGGAATTTAACTCCATTTCTTAAGGGAAACACACAGCACAGTTCTCATCCATGAAACACACTCTGCTTTAGAGCAAGAAGCACGCTCTTGCTTTCAACGAGTCTCAAATAGAGCAGGTATAGTGACTGTGGTCAGAACAAAATAACGGTGTGTCCTACACATACACACCATATCTAGGTCAACTCTTCTTCTGAAACTGATACAAAGCACAGTTCCATTAACATGCAGTGCTTTCCAGTTAAGAGCGAGAAACGTGTGAGCTTCGTGAACGATGTAGTTTCCTTTGAGCTGAAAAGTGACTGAGTTTACCTGAAAAGATGTCTTGCTTGGAGGAAGACACAGAGCCTGGGATTTACCTCCATTTCTGAAGGGAAACACACAGCACAGTTCTCATCCATGAATCACACTCTGCTTTAGAGCAAGCATTATACTCTTACTTTCTAGAGTCTATAATAGAGCCATAAACTTGACAGTGTGCTCAGAACAAAAGAACGGTGTTTCATACACATACGGACCATTGCAAGTCCAACTCTGCCTCTGAAACTGAAACAAACCACAGGTCCTCTAACATCCAATGCTTAACAGTTAAGAGCTAGAAACTTGTGAGGTACGTGAATGATTAGCTTTGTTTGAGCTGAAAGGTGAGTTAGTTTACTTAAACAAAGTCTTGATTGTAGGAAGATACAGAGCCTGTGATTTAACTCCATTTCTGAAGGGAAACACACAGCACAGTTCTCACGAATAAACACACTCTGCATATAGGAAGAAGCACGCTCTTGCTTTATAGACTCTCTAAGAGAGCAGGAAACGTGAGTGTGCTCAGAACAAAAGAACGGTGTTTCCTACACATGCGGACCATAGCTAGTTCAACTCTGCTTCTGAAACTGATACAAACCACAAGGCATCTAACATCCAATGCTTTTCAGTTAAGAGCGAGAAACGTGTGAGCTTCGTATACGATTTATGTTGATTTGAGCTGAAAAGTGACTGCATTTACCTGATATGATGTCTTGCTTGTAGGAAGACACAGAGCCTGGAATTTAACTCCATTTCTGAAGGGAAACACACAGCACAGTTCTCATCCATGAAACACACTCTGCTTTAGAGCAAGAAGCACGCTCTTGTTTTCTAAGTGTCTCTAAACAGCAGGAAAAGTGACTGTGGTCAGAACAAAATAATGGTGTTTGCTACACATTCTGACCATATCTAGGAAAACTCTTCTTCTGAAACTGATGCAAAGCACAGTTCCTCTGACATGCAATGCTTTCCAGTTAAGAGCGAGAAACTTGTGAGCTTCGTGAACGATGTAGCTTCCTTTGAGCTGAAAAGTGACTGAGTTTACCTGAAAAGATGTCTTGCTTGTAGGAAGACAGAGAGCCTGGAATTTAACTCCATTTCTGATGGAAACACACCACAGTTGTCCTCCGTGAAAAACACTCTGCTTTAGAGCAAGAAGCACGCTCTTGCGTTCTAGAGTCTCTAATATAGCAGGAAACGTGAGTGTGCTCAGGACAAAAGAACGGTGTTTCCTACACATACGGACCATAGCTAGTTCAACTCTGCTTCTGAAATTGATACAAACCACAAGTCATCTAACATCAAATGCTTTTCAATTAAGAGCGAGAAACGTGTGATCTTCATAAACGATTTACATTCACTTGAGCTGAGAATTGACTGCGTTTACCTGAAATGATGTCTTGCTTGTAGGAACACAAAGAGACGGGAATTTAACTCCGTTTCTGAAGGGAAACACACAGCACAGTTCTCATCCATGAAACACACTCTGCTTTAGAGCAAGGAGCACGCTCTTGCTTTCAAAGAGTCTCTAATAGAGCAGGAAAATTGACTGTGGTCAGAATAAAATAACGGTGTTTCCTACACATACACACCATATCTAGGTCAACTCTTCTTCTTAATCTGATACAAATCACAGTTGCATTAACATGCAATGCTTTTCAGTTAAGAGCGAGAAACGTGTGAGCTTCGTGAACGATGTAGCTTCCTTTGAGCTGAAAAGTGACTGAGTTTATCTGAAAAGATGTCTTGCTTGTAGGAAGACACAGAGCCTGGTATTTAACTCTTTTTCTAAAGGGAAACACACAGCACAGTTCTCATCCATGAAACACAGTCTGCTTTAGAGCAAGAATTATACTCTTGCTTTCTAGAGTCTATAATAGAGCCAGAAACTTGAAATTTTCCTCAGAACAGAAGAACGGTGTTTCATACACATACGGACCATTGCTAGTCCAACTCTGCCACTGAAACTGATACAAACCACAGGTCCTCTAACATCCAATGCTTTACAGTTAAGAGCAAGAAACGTGAGAGCTACGTGAACGATGTAGTTTTGTTTGAACTGAAAGGTGACTGAGTTTACATGAAACGAAGTCTTGCTTGTAGGAAGATACAGAGCCTGTGATATAACTCCATTTCTGAAGGGAAACACACAGCACAAGATCTCACGATGAAACACACTCTGCGTATAGGTGGAAGCACGCTCTTGCTTTCTAGAGTCTCTAATAGAGCAGGAAACATGAGTGTGCTCAGAACAAAATAACAGAGTTTCCTACTCATACAGACCATATCTAGTCCAACACTGCTTCTGAAACTGATACAAACCACAGTTCCTCTAATATCCAGTGCTTTTGAATTAGAGCAAGAAACGGGTGAGCTACGTAAAAGATGTAGCTTTGTTTGAGCTGAAAAGTGAGTTATTTTACCTGAAACGAAGTCTTGCTTATAGGAAGACACAGAGCCTGGGATTTAACTCCGTTTCTGAAGGGAAACACACAGCACAGTTGTCCTCCGTGAAACACACTCTGCTTTAGAGCAAGAAGCACGCTCTTGCTTTCTAGAGTCTCTAATAGAGCCAGAAACTTGAAAGTGTGCTCAGAACAAAAGAACGGTGTTTCCTACACATACGGACCATTGCTAGTTCAACTCTGCTTCTGAAACTGATACAAGCAAGAAGTCATCTATCATCCAATGCTTTTCAGTTAAGAGTGAGAAACGTGTGAGCTTCGTAAACGATTTATATTCATGTGAGCTGAAAACTGACTGCATTGACCTGAAATGATTTCTTGCTTGTAGGAAGACACAGAGCCTGGAATTTAACTCCATTTCTTAAGGGAAACACACAGCACAGTTCTCATCCATGAAACACACTCTGCTTTAGAGCAAGAAGCACGCTCTTGCTTTCAACGAGTCTCAAATAGAGCAGGTATAGTGACTGTGGTCAGAACAAAATAACGGTGTGTCCTACACATACACACCATATCTAGGTCAACTCTTCTTCTGAAACTGATACAAAGCACAGTTCCATTAACATGCAGTGCTTTCCAGTTAAGAGCGAGAAACGTGTGAGCTTCGTGAACGATGTAGTTTCCTTTGAGCTGAAAAGTGACTGAGTTTACCTGAAAAGATGTCTTGCTTGGAGGAAGACACAGAGCCTGGGATTTACCTCCATTTCTGAAGGGAAACACACAGCACAGTTCTCATCCATGAATCACACTCTGCTTTAGAGCAAGCATTATACTCTTACTTTCTAGAGTCTATAATAGAGCCATAAACTTGACAGTGTGCTCAGAACAAAAGAACGGTGTTTCATACACATACGGACCATTGCAAGTCCAACTCTGCCTCTGAAACTGAAACAAACCACAGGTCCTCTAACATCCAATGCTTAACAGTTAAGAGCTAGAAACTTGTGAGGTACGTGAATGATTAGCTTTGTTTGAGCTGAAAGGTGAGTTAGTTTACTTAAACAAAGTCTTGCTTGTAGGAAGATACAGAGCCTGTGATTTAACTCCATTTCTGAAGGGAAACACACAGCACAGTTCTCACGAATAAACACACTCTGCATATAGGAAGAAGCACGCTCTTGCTTTATAGACTCTCTAAGAGAGCAGGAAACGTGAGTGTGCTCAGAACAAAAGAACGGTGTTTCCTACACATGCGGACCATAGCTAGTTCAACTCTGCTTCTGAAACTGATACAAACCACAAGGCATCTAACATCCAATGCTTTTCAGTTAAGAGCGAGAAACGTGTGAGCTTCGTATACGATTTATGTTGATTTGAGCTGAAAAGTGACTGCATTTACCTGATATGATGTCTTGCTTGTAGGAAGACACAGAGCCTGGAATTTAACTCCATTTCTGAAGGGAAACACACAGCACAGTTCTCATCCATGAAACACACTCTGCTTTAGAGCAAGAAGCACGCTCTTGTTTTCTAAGTGTCTCTAAACAGCAGGAAAAGTGACTGTGGTCAGAACAAAATAATGGTGTTTGCTACACATTCTGACCATATCTAGGAAAACTCTTCTTCTGAAACTGATTCAAAGCACAGTTCCTCTGACATGCAATGCTTTCCAGTTAAGAGTGAGAAACTTGTGAACTTCGTGAACGATGTAGCTTCCTTTGAGCTGAAAAGTGACTGAGTTTACCTGAAAAGATGTCTTGCTTGTAGGAAGACAGAGAGCCTGGAATTTAACTCCATTTCTGATGGAAACACACCACAGTTGTCCTCCGTGAAAAACACTCTGCTTTAGAGCAAGAAGCATGCTCTTGCGTTCTAGAGTCTCTAATATAGCAGGAAACGTGAGTGTGCTCAGGACAAAAGAACGGTGTTTCCTACACATACGGACCATAGCTAGTTCAACTCTGCTTCTGAAATTGATACAAACCACAAGTCATCTAACATCAAATGCTTTTCAATTAAGAGCGAGAAACGTGTGATCTTCATAAACGATTTACATTCCCTTGAGCTGAAAATTGACTGCGTTTACCTGAAATGATGTCTTGCTTGTAGGAACACACAGAGACGGGAATTTAACTCCGTTTCTGAAGGGAAACACACAGCACAGTTCTCATCCATGAAACACACTCTGCTTTAGAGCAAGGAGCACGCTCTTGCTTTCAAAGAGTCTCTAATAGAGCAGGAAAATTGACTGTGGTCAGAATAAAATAACGGTGTTTCCTACACATACACACCATATCTAGGTCAACTCTTCTTCTTAATCTGATACAAAGCACAGTTGCATTAACATGCAATGCTTTTCAGTTAAGAGCGAGAAACGTGTGAGCTTCGTGAACGATGTAGCTTCCTTTGAGCTGAAAAGTGACTGAGTTTATCTGAAAAGATGTCTTGCTTGTAGGAAGACACAGAGCCTGGTATTTAACTCTTTTTCTAAAGGGAAACACACAGCACAGTTCTCATCCATGAAACACAGTCTGCTTTAGAGCAAGAATTATACTCTTGCTTTCTAGAGTCTATAATAGAGCCAGAAACTTGAAATTTTCCTCAGAACAGAAGAACGGTGTTTCATACACATACGGACCATTGCTAGTCCAACTCTGCCACTGAAACTGATACAAACCACAGGTCCTCTAACATCCAATGCTTTACAGTTAAGAGCAAGAAACGTGTGAGCTACGTGAACGATGTAGTTTTGTTTGAACTGAAAGGTGACTAAGTTTACATGAAACGAAGTCTTGCTTGTAGGAAGATACAGAGCCTGTGATATAACTCCATTTCTGAAGGGAAACACACAGCACAAGATCTCACGATGAAACACACTCTGCGTATAGGTGGAAGCACGCTCTTGCTTTCTAGAGTCTCTAATAGAGCAGGAAACATGAGTGTGCTCAGAACAAAATAACAGAGTTTCCTACTCATACAGACCATATCTAGTCCAACTCTGCTTCTGAAACTGATACAAACCACAGTTCCTCTAATATCCAGTGCTTTTGAATTAGAGCAAGAAACGGGTGAGCTACGTAAAAGATGTAGCTTTGTTTGAGCTGAAAAGTGAGTTATTTTACCTGAAACGAAGTCTTGCTTATAGGAAGACACAGAGCCTGGGATTTAACTCCGTTTCTGAAGGGAAACACACAGCACAGTTGTCCTCCGTGAAACACACTCTGCTTTAGAGCAAGAAGCACGCTCTTGCTTTCTAGAGTCTCTAATAGAGCCAGAAACTTGAAAGTGTGCTCAGAACAAAAGAACGGTGTTTCCTACACATACGGACCATTGCTAGTTCAACTCTGATTCTGAAACTGATACAAGCAAGAAGTCATCTATCATCCAAAGCTTTTCAGTTAAGAGTAAGAAACGTGTGAGCTTCGTAAACGATTTATATTCATGTGAGCTGAAAACTGACTGCATTGACCTGAAATGATTTCTTGCTTGTAGGAAGACACAGAGCCTGGAATTTAACTCCATTTCTTAAGGGAAACACACAGCACAGTTCTCATCCATGAAACACACTCTGCTTTAGAGCAAGGAGCACGCTCTTGCTTTCAAAGAGTCTCTAATAGAGCAGGAAAATTGACTGTGGTCAGAATAAAATAACGGTGTTTCCTACACATACACACCATATCTAGGTCAACTCTTCTTCTTAATCTGATACAAAGCACAGTTGCATTAACATGCAATGTTTTTCAGTTAAGAGCGAGAAACGTGTGAGCTTCGTGAACGATGTAGCTTCCTTTGAGCTGAAAAGTGACTGAGTTTATCTGAAAAGATGTCTTGCTTGTAGGAAGACACAGAGCCTGGTATTTAACTCTTTTTCTAAAGGGAAACACACAGCACAGTTCTCATCCATGAAACACAGTCTGCTTTAGAGCAAGAATTATACTCTTGCTTTCTAGAGTCTATAATAGAGCCAGAAACTTGAAATTTTCCTCAGAACAGAAGAACGGTGTTTCATACACATACGGACCATTGCTAGTCCAACTCTGCCACTGAAACTGATACAAACCACAGGTCCTCTAACATCCAATGCTGTACAGTTAAGAGCAAGAAACGTGTGAGCTACGTGAACGATGTAGTTTTGTTTGAACTGAAAGGTGACTGAGTTTACATGAAACGAAGTCTTGCTTGTAGGAAGATACAGAGCCTGTGATATAACTCCATTTCTGAAGGGAAACACACAGCACAAGATCTCACGATGAAACACACTCTGCGTATAGGTGGAAGCACGCTCTTGCTTTCTAGAGTCTCTAATAGAGCAGGAAACATGAGTGTGCTCAGAACAAAATAACAGAGTTTCCTACTCATACAGACCATATCTAGTCCAACTCTGCTTCTGAAACTGATACAAACCACAGTTCCTCTAATATCCAGTGCTTTTGAATTAGAGCAAGAAACGGGTGAGCTACGTAAAAGATGTAGCTTTGTTTGAGCTGAAAAGTGAGTTATTTTACCTGAAACGAAGTCTTGCTTATAGGAAGACACAGAGCCTGGGATTTAACTCCGTTTCTGAAGGGAAACACACAGCACAGTTGTCCTCCGTGAAACACACTCTGCTTTAGAGCAAGAAGCACGCTCTTGCTTTCTAGAGTCTCTAATAGAGCCAGAAACTTGAAAGTGTGCTCAGAACAAAAGAACGTTGTTTCCTACACATACGGACCATTGCTAGTTCAACTCTGCTTCTGAAACTGATACAAGCAAGAAGTCATCTATCATCCAATGCTTTTCAGTTAAGAGTGAGAAACGTGTGAGCTTCGTAAACGATTTATATTCATGTGAGCTGAAAACTGACTGCATTGACCTGAAATGATTTCTTGCTTGTAGGAAGACACAGAGCCTGGAATTTAACTCCATTTCTTAAGGGAAACACACAGCACAGTTCTCATCCATGAAACACACTCTGCTTTAGAGCAAGAAGCACGCTCTTGCTTTCAACGAGTCTCAAATACTGCAGGTATAGTGACTGTGGTCAGAACAAAATAACGGTGTTTCCTACACATACACACCATATCTAGGTCAACTCTTCTTCTGAAACTGATACAAAGCACAGTTCCATTAACATGCAGTGCTTTCCAGTTAAGAGCGAGAAACGTGTGAGCTTCGTGAACGATGTAGTTTCCTTTGAGCTGAAAAGTGACTGAGTTTAACTGAAAAGATGTCTTGCTTGGAGGAAGACACAGAGCCTGGGATTTACCTCCATTTCTGAAGGGAAACACACAGCACAGTTCTCATCCATGAATCACACTCTGCTTTAGAGCAAGCATTATACTCTTACTTTCTAGAGTCTATAATAGAGCCATAAACTTGACAGTGTGCTCAGAACAAAAGAACGGTGTTTCATACACATACGGACCATTGCAAGTCCAACTCTGCCTCTGAAACTGAAACAAACCACAGGTCCTCTAACATCCAATGCTTAACAGTTAAGAGCTAGAAACTTGTGAGGTACGTGAACGATGTAGCTTTGTTTGAGCTGAAAGGTGAGTTAGTTTACTTAAACAAAGTCTTGCTTGTAGGAAGATACAGAGCCTGTGATTTAACTCCATTTCTGAAGGGAAACACACAGCACAGTTCTCACGAATAAACACACTCTGCATATAGGAAGAAGCACGCTCTTGCTTTATAGACTCTCTAAGAGAGCAGGAAACGTGAGTGTGCTCAGAACAAAAGAACGGTGTTTCCTACACATGCGGACCATAGCTAGTTCAACTCTGCTTCTGAAACTGATACAAACCACAAGGCATCTAACATCCAATGCTTTTCAGTTAAGAGCGAGAAACGTGTGAGCTTCGTATACGATTTATGTTGATTTGAGCTGAAAAGTGACTGCATTTACCTGATATGATGTCTTGCTTGTAGGAAGACACAGAGCCTGGAATTTAACTCCATTTCTGAAGGGAAACACACAGCACAGTTCTCATCCATGAAACACACTCTGCTTTAGAGCAAGAAGCACGCTCTTGTTTTCTAAGTGTCTCTAAACAGCAGGAAAAGTGACTGTGGTCAGAACAAAATAATGGTGTTTGCTACACATTCTGACCATATCTAGGAAAACTCTTCTTCTGAAACTGATGCAAAGCACAGTTCCTCTGACATGCAATGCTTTCCAGTTAACAGCGAGAAACTTGTGAGCTTCGTATACGATTTATGTTGATTTGAGCTGAAAAGTGACTGCATTTACCTGATATGATGTCTTGCTTGTAGGAAGACACAGAGCCTGGAATTTAACTCCATTTCTGAAGGGAAACACACAGCACAGTTCTCATCCATGAAACACACTCTGCTTTAGAGCAAGAAGCACGCTCTTGTTTTCTATGTGTCTCTAAACAGCAGGAAAAGTGACTGTGGTCAGAACAAAATAATGGTGTTTGCTACACATTCTGACCATATCTAGGAAAACTCTTCTTCTGAAACTGATGCAAAGCACAGTTCCTCTGACATGCAATGCTTTCCAGTTAAGAGCAAGAAACTTGTGAGCTCTGTGAACGATGTAGCTTCTTTGAGCTGAAAAGTGACTGAGTTTACCTGAAAAGATGTCTTGCTTGTAGGAAGACACAGAGCCTGGAATTTAACTCCATTTCTGATGGAAACACACCACAGTTGTCCTCCGTGAAAAAAACTCTGCTTTAGAGCAAGAAGCACGCTCTTGCGTTCTAGAGTCTCTAATATAGCAGGAAACGTGATTGTGCTCAGGACAAAAGAACGGTGTTTCCTACAACTCTCCTTCTGAAATTGATACAAACCACAAGTCATCTAACATCAAATGCTTTTCAATTAAGAGCGAGAAACGTGTGATCTTCATAAACGATTTACATTCACTTGAGCTGAAAATTGACTGCGTTTACCTGAAATGATGTCTTGCTTGTAGGAACACACAGAGACGGGAATTTAACTCCATTTCTGAAGGGAAACACACAGCACAGTTCTCATCCATGAAACACACTCTGCTTTATAGCAAGAAGCACGCTCTTCCTTTCAAAGAGTCTCTAATACATCAAGAAACGTGACAGTGGTCAGAACAAAATAACGGTGTTTCCTACACATACACTCCATATCTAGGTCCACTCCTCTTCTGAATCTGATACAAATCACAGTTGCATTAACATGCAATGCTTTTCAGTTAAGAGCGAGAAACGTGTGAGCTTCGTGAACGATGTAGCTTCCTTTGAGCTGAAAAGTGACTAAGTTTATCTGAAAAGATGTCTTGCTTGTAGGAAGACACAGAGCCTGGTATTTAACTCCATTTCTAAAGGGAAACACACAGCACAGTTCTCATCCATGAAACACACTCTGCTTTAGAGCAAGAAGTATTCTCTTGATTTCTAGAGTCTATAATAGAGCCAGAAACTTGAAATTGTCATCAGAACAGAAGAACGGTGTTTCATACACATACGGACCATTGCTAATCCAACTCTGCCACTGAAACTGATACAAACCACAGGTCCTCTAACATCCAATGCTTTACAGTTAAGAGCAAGAAACGTGTGAGCTACGTGAACGATGTAGTTTTGTTTGAACTGAAAGGTGACTGAGTTTACATGAAACGAAGTCTTGCTTGTAGGAAGATACAGAGCCTGTGATTTAACTCCATTTCTGAAGGGAAACACACAGCACAGATGTCACGATGAAACACACTCTGCGTATAGGAGGAAGCACGCTCTTGCTTTCTAGAGTCTCTAATAGAGCAGGAAACATGAGTGTGCTCAGAACAAAATAACAGAGTTTCCTACTCATACAGACCATATCTAGTCCAACTCTGCTTATGAAACTTATACAAACCACAGTTCCTCTAATATCCAGTGCTTTTAAGTTAGAGCAAGAAACGGGTGAGCTACGTAAAAGATGTAGCTTTGTTTGAGCTGAAAAGTGAGTTATTTTACCTGAAACGAAGTCTTGCTTATAGGAAGACACAGAGCCTGGGATTAAACTCCGTTTCTGAAGGGAAACACACAGCACAGTTGTCCTCCGTGAAACACACTCTGCTTTAGAGCAAGAAGCACGCTCTTGCTTTCTAGAGTCTCTAATAGAGCCAGAAACTTGAAAGTGTGCTCAGAACAAAAGAACGTTGTTTCCTACACATACGGACCATTGCTAGTTCAACTCTGCTTCTGAAACTGATACAAGCAAGAAGTCATCTATCATCCAATGCTTTTCAGTTAAGAGCGAGAAACGTGTGAGCTTCGTAAACGATTTATATTCATGTGAGCTGAAAACTGACTGCATTGACCTGAAATGATTTCTTGCTTGTAGGAAGACACAGAGCCTGGAATTTAACTCCATTTCTTAAGGGAAACACACAGCACAGTTCTCATCCATGAAACACACTCTGCTTTAGAGCAAGAAGCACGCTCTTGCTTTCAACGAGTCTCAAATACAGCAGGTATAGTGACTGTGGTCAGAACAAAATAACGGTGTTTCCTACACATACACACCATATCTAGGTCAACTCTTCTTCTGAAACTGATACAAAGCACAGTTCCATTAACATGCAATGCTTTCCAGTTAAGAGCGAGAAACGTGTGAGCTTCGTGAACGATGTAGTTTCCTTTGAGCTGAAAAGTGACTGAGTTTACCTGAAAAGATGTCTTGCTTGGAGGAAGACACAGAGCCTGGGATTTACCTCCATTTCTGAAGGGAAACACACAGCACAGTTCTCATCCATGAATCACACTCTGCTTTAGAGCAAGCATTATACTCTTACTTTCTAGAGTCTATAATAGAGCCATAAACTTGACAGTGTGCTCAGAACAAAAGAACGGTGTTTCATACACATACGGACCATTGCAAGTCCAACTCTGCCTCTGAAACTGAAACAAACCACAGGTCCTCTAACATCCAATGCTTAACAGTTAAGAGATAGAAACTTGTGAGGTACGTGAACGATGTAGCTTTGTTTGAGCTGAAAGGTGAGTTAGTTTACTTAAACAAAGTCTTGCTTGTAGGAAGATACAGAGCCTGTGATTTAACTCCATTTCTGAAGGGAAACACACAGCACAGTTCTCACGAATAAACACACTCTGCATATAGGTAGAAGCACGCTCTTGCTTTATAGACTCTCTAAGAGAGCAGGAAACGTGAGTGTGCTCAGAACAAAAGAACGGTGTTTCCTACACATGCGGACCATAGCTAGTTCAACTCTGCTTCTGAAACTGATACAAACCACAAGGCATCTAACATCCAATGCTTTTCAGTTAAGAGCGAGAAACGTGTGAGCTTCGTATACGATTTATGTTGATTTGAGCTGAAAAGTGACTGCATTTACCTGATATGATGTCTTGCTTGTAGGAAGACACAGAGCCTGGAATTTAACTCCATTTCTGAAGGGAAACACACAGCACAGTTCTCATCCATGAAACACACTCTGCTTTAGAGCAAGAAGCACGCTCTTGTTTTCTATGTGTCTCTAAACAGCAGGAAAAGTGACTGTGGTCAGAACAAAATAATGGTGTTTGCTACACATTCTGACCATATCTAGGACAACTCTTCTTCTGAAACTGATGCAAAGCACAGTTCCTCTGACATGCAATGCTTTCCAGTTAAGAGCAAGAAACTTGTGAGCTTCGTGAACGATGTAGCTTCTTTGAGCTGAAAAGTGACTGAGTTTACCTGAAAAGATGTCTTGCTTGTAGGAAGACACAGAGCCTGGAATTTAACTCCATTTCTGATGGAAACACACCACAGTTGTCCTCCGTGAAAAAAACTCTGCTTTAGAGCAAGAAGCACGCTCTTGCGTTCTAGAGTCTCTAATATAGCAGGAAACGTGATTGTGCTCAGGACAAAAGAACGGTGTTTCCTACAACTCTCCTTCTGAAATTGATACAAACCACAAGTCATCTAACATCAAATGCTTTTCAATTAAGAGCGAGAAACGTGTGATCTTCATAAACGATTTACATTCACTTGAGCTGAAAATTGACTGCGTTTACCTGAAATGATGTCTTGCTTGTAGGAACACACAGAGACGGGAATTTAACTCCATTTCTGAAGGGAAACACACAGCACAGTTCTCATCCATGAAACACACTCTGCTTTAGAGCAAGAAGCACGCTCTTCCTTTCAAAGAGTCTCTAATACATCAAGAAACGTGACAGTGGTCAGAACAAAATAACGGTGTTTCCTACACATACACTCCATATCTAGGTCCACTCCTCTTCTGAATCTGATACAAATCACAGTTGCATTAACATGCAATGCTTTTCAGTTAAGAGCGAGAAACGTGTGAGCTTCGTGAACGATGTAGCTTCCTTTGAGCTGAAAAGTGACTAAGTTTATCTGAAAAGATGTCTTGCTTGTAGGAAGACACAGAGCCTGGTATTTAACTCCATTTCTAAAGGGAAACACACAGCACAGTTCTCATCCATGAAACACACTCTGCTTTAGAGCAAGAAGTATTCTCTTGATTTCTAGAGTCTATAATAGAGCCAGAAACTTGAAATTGTCATCAGAACAGAAGAACGGTGTTTCATACACATACGGACCATTGCTAATCCAACTCTGCCACTGAAACTGATACAAACCACAGGTCCTCTAACATCCAATGCTTTACAGTTAAGAGCAAGAAACGTGTGAGCTACGTGAACGATGTAGTTTTGTTTGAACTGAAAGGTGACTGAGTTTACATGAAACGAAGTCTTGCTTGTAGGAAGATACAGAGCCTGTGATTTAACTCCATTTCTGAAGGGAAACACACAGCACAGATGTCACGATGAAACACACTCTGCGTATAGGAGGAAGCACGCTCTTGCTTTCTAGAGTCTCTAATAGAGCAGGAAACATGAGTGTGCTCAGAACAAAATAACAGAGTTTCCTACTCATACAGACCATATCTAGTCCAACTCTGCTTATGAAACTTATACAAACCACAGTTCCTCTAATATCCAGTGCTTTTAAGTTAGAGCAAGAAACGGGTGAGCTACGTAAAAGATGTAGCTTTGTTTGAGCTGAAAAGTGAGTTATTTTACCTGAAACGAAGTCTTGCTTATAGGAAGACACAGAGCCTGGGATTTAACTCCGTTTCTGAAGGGAAACACACAGCACAGTTGTCCTCCGTGAAACACACTCTGCTTTAGAGCAAGAAGCACGCTCTTGCTTTCTAGAGTCTCTAATAGAGCCAGAAACTTGAAAGTGTGCTCAGAACAAAAGAACGTTGTTTCCTACACATACGGACCATTGCTAGTTCAACTCTGCTTCTGAAACTGATACAAGCAAGAAGTCATCTATCATCCAATGCTTTTCAGTTAAGAGCGAGAAACGTGTGAGCTTCGTAAACGATTTATATTCATGTGAGCTGAAAACTGACTGCATTGACCTGAAATGATTTCTTGCTTGTAGGAAGACACAGAGCCTGGAATTTAACTCCATTTCTTAAGGGAAACACACAGCACAGTTCTCATCCATGAAACACACTCTGCTTTAGAGCAAGAAGCACGCTCTTGCTTTCAACGAGTCTCAAATACAGCAGGTATAGTGACTGTGGTCAGAACAAAATAACGGTGTTTCCTACACATACACACCATATCTAGGTCAACTCTTCTTCTGAAACTGATACAAAGCACAGTTCCATTAACATGCAATGCTTTCCAGTTAAGAGCGAGAAACGTGTGAGCTTCGTGAACGATGTAGTTTCCTTTGAGCTGAAAAGTGACTGAGTTTACCTGAAAAGATGTCTTGCTTGGAGGAAGACACAGAGCCTGGGATTTACCTCCATTTCTGAAGGGAAACACACAGCACAGTTCTCATCCATGAATCACACTCTGCTTTAGAGCAAGCATTATACTCTTACTTTCTAGAGTCTATAATAGAGCCATAAACTTGACAGTGTGCTCAGAACAAAAGAACGGTGTTTCATACACATACGGACCATTGCAAGTCCAACTCTGCCTCTGAAACTGAAACAAACCACAGGTCCTCTAACATCCAATGCTTAACAGTTAAGAGATAGAAACTTGTGAGGTACGTGAACGATGTAGCTTTGTTTGAGCTGAAAGGTGAGTTAGTTTACTTAAACAAAGTCTTGCTTGTAGGAAGATACAGAGCCTGTGATTTAACTCCATTTCTGAAGGGAAACACACAGCACAGTTCTCACGAATAAACACACTCTGCATATAGGTAGAAGCACGCTCTTGCTTTATAGACTCTCTAAGAGAGCAGGAAACGTGAGTGTGCTCAGAACAAAAGAACGGTGTTTCCTACACATGCGGACCATAGCTAGTTCAACTCTGCTTCTGAAACTGATACAAACCACAAGGCATCTAACATCCAATGCTTTTCAGTTAAGAGCGAGAAACGTGTGAGCTTCGTATACGATTTATGTTGATTTGAGCTGAAAAGTGACTGCATTTACCTGATATGATGTCTTGCTTGTAGGAAGACACAGAGCCTGGAATTTAACTCCATTTCTGAAGGGAAACACACAGCACAGTTCTCATCCATGAAACACACTCTGCTTTAGAGCAAGAAGCACGCTCTTGTTTTCTATGTGTCTCTAAACAGCAGGAAAAGTGACTGTGGTCAGAACAAAATAATGGTGTTTGCTACACATTCTGACCATATCTAGGACAACTCTTCTTCTGAAACTGATGCAAAGCACAGTTCCTCTGACATGCAATGCTTTCCAGTTAAGAGCAAGAAACTTGTGAGCTTCGTGAACGATGTAGCTTCTTTGAGCTGAAAAGTGACTGAGTTTACCTGAAAAGATGTCTTGCTTGTAGGAAGACACAGAGCCTGGAATTTAACTCCATTTCTGATGGAAACACACCACAGTTGTCCTCCGTGAAAAAAACTCTGCTTTAGAGCAAGAAGCACGCTCTTGCGTTCTAGAGTCTCTAATATAGCAGGAAACGTGATTGTGCTCAGGACAAAAGAACGGTGTTTCCTACAACTCTCCTTCTGAAATTGATACAAACCACAAGTCATCTAACATCAAATGCTTTTCAATTAAGAGCGAGAAACGTGTGATCTTCATAAACGATTTACATTCACTTGAGCTGAAAATTGACTGCGTTTACCTGAAATGATGTCTTGCTTGTAGGAACACACAGAGACGGGAATTTAACTCCATTTCTGAAGGGAAACACACAGCACAGTTCTCATCCATGAAACACACTCTGCTTTAGAGCAAGAAGCACGCTCTTCCTTTCAAAGAGTCTCTAATACATCAAGAAACGTGACAGTGGTCAGAACAAAATAACGGTGTTTCCTACACATACACTCCATATCTAGGTCAACTCCTCTTCTGAATCTGATACAAAGCACAGTTGCATTAACATGCAATGCTTTTCAGTTAAGAGCGAGAAACGTGTGAGCTTCGTGAACGATGTAGCTTCCTTTGAGCTGAAAAGTGACTAAGTTTATCTGAAAAGATGTCTTGCTTGTAGGAAGACACAGAGCCTGGTATTTAACTCTTTTTCTAAAGGGAAACACACAGCACAGTTCTCATCCATGAAACACACTCTGCTTTAGAGCAAGAAGTATACTCTTGATTTCTAGAGTCTATAATAGAGCCAGAAACTTGAAATTGTCATCAGAACAGAAGAACGGTGTTTCATACACATACGGACCATTGCTAATCCAACTCTGCCACTGAAACTGATACAAACCACAGGTCCTCTAACATCCAATGCTTTACAGTTAAGAGCAAGAAACGTGTGAGCTACGTGAACGATGTAGTTTTGTTTGAACTGAAAGGTGACTGAGTTTACATGAAACGAAGTCTTGCTTGTAGGAAGATACAGAGCCTGTGATTTAACTCCATTTCTGAAGGGAAACACACAGCACAGATGTCACGATGAAACACACTCTGCGTATAGGAGGAAGCACGCTCTTGCTTTCTAGAGTCTCTAAGAGAGCAGGAAACATGAGTGTGCTCAGAACAAAATAACAGAGTTTCCTACTCATACAGACCATATCTAGTCCAACTCTGCTTATGAAACTTATACAAACCACAGTTCCTCTAATATCCAGTGCTTTTAAGTTAGAGCAAGAAACGGGTGAGCTACGTAAATGATGTAGCTTTGTTTGAGCTGAAAAGTGAGTTATTTTACCTGAAACAAATTCTTGCTTATAGGAAGACACAGAGCCTGGGATTTAACTCCGTTTCTGAAGGGAAACACACAGCACAGTTGTCCTCCGTGAAACACACTCTGCTTTAGAGCAAGAAGCACGCTCTTGCTTTCTAGAGTCTCTAATAGAGCCAGAAACTTGAAAGTGTGCTCAGAACAAAAGAACGTTGTTTCCTACACATACGGACCATTGCTAGTTCAACTCTGCTTCTGAAACTGATACAAGCAAGAAGTCATCTATCATCCAATGCTTTTCAGTTAAGAGCGAGAAACGTGTGAGCTTCGTAAACGATTTATATTCATGTGAGCTGAAAACTGACTGCATTGACCTGAAATGATTTCTTGCTTGTAGGAAGACACAGAGCCTGGAATTTAACTCCATTTCTTAAGGGAAACACACAGCACAGTTCTCATCCATGAAACACACTCTGCTTTAGAGCAAGAAGCACGCTCTTGCTTTCAACGAGTCTCAAATACAGCAGGTATAGTGACTGTGGTCAGAACAAAATAACGGTGTTTCCTACACATACACACCATATCTAGGTCAACTCTTCTTCTGAAACTGATACAAAGCACAGTTCCATTAACATGCAATGCTTTCCAGTTAAGAGCGAGAAACGTGTGAGCTTCGTGAACGATGTAGTTTCCTTTGAGCTGAAAAGTGACTGAGTTTACCTGAAAAGATGTCTTGCTTGGAGGAAGACACAGAGCCTGGGATTTACCTCCATTTCTGAAGGGAAACACACAGCACAGTTCTCATCCATGAAACACACTCTGCTTTAGAGCAAGAAGTATACTCTTGATTTCTAGAGTCTATAATATGGCCATAAACTTGAAAGTGTACTCAGAACAAAAGAACGGTGTTTCATACACATACGGACAATTGCAAGTCCAACTCTGCCTCTGAAACTGAAACAAACCACAGGTCCTCTAACATCCAATGCTTAACATTTAAGAGCTAGAAACTTGTGAGGTACATGAACGATGTAGCTTTGTTTGAGCTGAAAAGTGAGTTAGTTTACTTAAACAAAGTCTTTCTTGTAGGAATATACAGAGCCTGTGATTTAACTCCATTTCTGAAGGGAAACACACAACACAGTTCTCACGAATAAACACACTCTGCATATAGGAAGAAGCACGCTCTTGCTTTATAGACTCTCTAAGAGAGCAGGAAACGTGAGTGTGCTCAGAACAAAATTACGGAGTTTCCTACAGATACAGACCATATCTAGTCCAACTCTGCTTCTGAAACTGATACAAACGACAGGTTTCTATAATCCAATGCTTTTCAGTTAGAGCAAGAAAGGTGTGAGCTTTGTAAAAGATGTAGCTTTGTTTGAGCTGAACCGTGTGTTAGTTTACCTGAAAAGAAGTCTTGCTTGTAGGAAGACACAGAGCCTGGAATTTTACTCCAATTCTGAAGGGAAACACACTCTGCTTTAGAGCAAGAAGCACGCTCTTGCTTTCTAGAGTCTCTAATACAGAAGGTAACGTGACTGTGGATAGAACAAAATAACGGTGTTTCCTACACATACAGATGATATCTAATTCAACTCTTCTTCTGAAACTGATACAAAGCACACTTCCATTAACATTCAATGCTTTCCAGTTAAGAGCGAGAAACGTGTGAGCTTCGTGAACGATGTAGCTTCCTATGAGCTGAAAAGTGACTGAGTTTACCTGAAATGATTTCTTGTTTGTAGGTAGACACAGAGCCTGGGATTTAACTCCATTTCTGAAGGGAAACACACAGCACAGTTCTCATGCATGAAACACACTCTGCTTTAGAGCAAGAAGCATGCTCTTGCTTTCTAGAGTCTATAATAGAGTCAGAAACATGAAAGTGTGCTCAGAACAAAAGAACGGTGTTTTCTACACATACGGACCATTGCTAGTCAACTCTGCTTCTGAAACTGATACAAACCACAGGTCCTCTAACATCCAATGCTTTTCAGTTAGAGCAAGAAACGGATGAGTTACGTAAAAGATGTAGCTTTGTTTGAGCCGAACCTGAGTGAGTTTACCTGAAACGAAGGCTTGCTTGTAGGAAGACACAGAGCCTGGGATTTAACTCCATTTCTGAAGGGAAACACACAGCACAGTTGTCCTCCGTGAAACACA
The DNA here is from genome assembly GCA_949786405.1 of Onychomys arenicola. Taxonomy (NCBI): domain Eukaryota; kingdom Metazoa; phylum Chordata; class Mammalia; order Rodentia; family Cricetidae; genus Onychomys; species Onychomys arenicola. Next base: position 3,229,210 of record CATKUM010000040.1, on the reverse strand, counting down.
CTCTGCTTTAGAGCAAGAAGCACGCTCTTGCTTTCTAGAGTCTATAATAGAGTCAGAAACTTGAATGTGTGCTCAGAAGAAAAGAATGGTGTTTCCTACACATACGGACCATTGCTAGTTCAACTCTGCTTCTGAAACTGATCCAAACCAGAAGTCATCTATATCCAATGCTTTTCAGTTAAGAGCAAGAAACGTGTGAGCTTCATAAACGATTTATATTCATTTGAGCTGAAAAGTTACTGCGATTACCAGAAATGATTTCTTGCTTGTATGAAGACTGAGAGCCTGGGATTTAACTCCATTTCTGAAGGGAAACACACAACACAGTTCTCATGAATAAACACACTCTGCATATAGGAAGAAACACGCTCTTGCTTTCTAGACTCTCTAATAGAGCAGGAAATGTGAGTGTGCTCAGAACAAAAGAACGTTGTTTCCTACACATACGGACCATAGCTAGTTCAACTCTGCTTCTGAAACTGATACAAACCACAAGGCATCTAACATCCAACGCTTTTCAGTTAAGAGCGAGAAACGTGTGAGCTTCGTAAACGATTTATATTCATTTGAGCTGAAAAGTGACTGCATTTACCTGAAATGATGTCTTGCTTGTAGGAAGACACAGAGCCTGGAATTTAACTCCATTTCTGAAGGGAAACACACAGCACAGTTCTCATCCATGAAACACACTCTGCTTTAGAGCAAGAAGCACGCTCTTGCTTTCTAAGTGTCTCTAAACAGCAGGAAAATTGACTGTGGTCAGAACAAAATAATGGTGTTTCCTACACATTCTGACCATATCTAGGACAACTCTTCTTCTGAAACTGATACAAACAACAGTTCCTCTAACATGCAATGCTTTCCAGTAAAGAGCGAGAAACGTGTGAGCTTCGTGAACGATGTAGCTTCCTTTGAGCTAAAAAGTGACTGAGTTTACCTGAAAGGTGTCTTGCTTGTAGGAAGACACAGAGCCTGGAATTTAACTCCAATTTTGATGGGAAACACACAGCACAGTTCTCATCCATGAAACACACTCTCCTTTAGAGAAAGAAGCACGCTCTTCCTTTCTAAAGTCTATAATAGATTCAGATACTTGAAAGTGTGCTCAGAACAAAAGAACGGTGTTTCCTACACATACGGACCATTGCTAGTTCAACTCTTCTTCTGAACCTGATACAAACCACAGGTCCTCTAACATCCAATGCTTTAGAGTTAAGAGCAAGAAACCTGTGAGCTACATGAACGATGTAGCTTTGTTTGAGCTGAAAGGTGACTGAGTTTACGTGGAACAAAGTCTTGCTTGTAATAAGATACAGAGCCTGTGATTTAACTCCAATTCTGAAGGGAAACACACAGCACAGTTCTAACGATGAAACACACTCTGTGTATAGGAAGAATCACGCTCTTCCTTTCTAGACTCTCTAATAGAGCAGGAAACATTAGTGTGCTCAGAACAAAATAACGGAGTTTCCGACACATACAGACCATATCTAGTCCAACTCTGCTTCTGAAACTTATACAAACCACAGGTCCTCTAACATCCTATGCTTTTCAGTTAGAGCAAGAAACGGGCGTGTTACATAAAAGATGTAGCTTTGTTTGAGATGAAACGTTAGTGAGTTTACCTGAAACGAAGTCTTGCGTGTAGGAAGACACAGAGCCTGGGATTTAACTCCGTTTCTCAAGGCAACCACACTGCACAGTTGTCCTCCGTGAAACACACTCTGCTTTAGAGCAAGGATCACGCTCTTGCTTTCTAGAGTCTCTAATAGAGCCAGAAACTTTAAAGTGTGCTAAGAACAAAAGAACGATGTTTCCTACACATAGAGACCATTGCTAGTTCAACTCTGCTTCTGAAACTGATACAAACCACAAGTCATCTAACATCCAATGCTTTTCAGTTAAGAGCGAGAAACATGTGAGCTTTGTAAACGATTTATATTCATGTGAGCTGAAAAGTGACTGCATTTACCTGAAATGATTTCTTGCTTGTAGGAAGACACAGAGCCTGGAATTTAACTCCATTTCTGAAGGAAAACACACAGCACAGTTGTCATCCATGAAACACACTCTGCTTCAGAGCAAGAAGCATGCTCTGGCTTTCTACAGTCTCTAATAGAGCCAGAAACTTGAGGGTACTCTGAACAAAAGAACAGTGTTTCCTACACATACGGATCATTACTAGTTCAACTCTGCATCTGAAACTGAAACAAACCACAGGTCCTCTAACATCCAATGCTTTACAGTTAAGAGCTAGAAACTTTTGAACTACGTGAACGATGTAGTTTTGTTTGAGCTGAAAGGTGACTGAGTTTACATGAAAGATGTCTTGCATGTAGGAAGACATAGAGCCTGGACTTTAACTCCATTTCTGAAGGGAAACACACAGCACAGTTCTCATCCCTGAAACACACTCTGCTTAAGAGCAAGAAGCACGCTCTTCCGTTATAGAGTCTCTAATAGAGCCAGAAACTTGAAAGTGTGCTCAGAACAAAAGAACAGTGTTTCCTACACATAGGGACCATTGCTAGTTCAACTCTGCTTCTGAAACTGATACAAACCACAAGTCATCTAACATCCAATTCTTTTCAGTTAAGAGCGAGAAACGTGTGAGCTTCGTAAACGATTTATATTCATTTGAGCTGAAAAGTGACTGCATTTACCTGAAAAGATGTATTGCTTGTAGAAAGACACAGAGCCTGGAATTTAACTCCATTTCTGAAGGGAAACACACAGCACAGTTCTCATCCATGAAACACACTCTGCCTTAGAGCAAGAAGCCCGCTCTTGCTTTCTAAGTGTCTCTAATACAGCAGGTAATATGACTGTGGATAGAACAAAATAACGGTGTTTCCTACACATACAGACCATATCTATGTCAACTCTTCTTCTGAAACTGACACAAACCACAGTTCCATTAACATGCAATGCTTTCCAGTTAAGAGCGAGAAACGTGTGAGCTTCGTGAAGGATATAGCTTCCTTTGAGCTTAAAAGTAACTGACTTTACCTGAAAAGATGTCTTGCTTCTAGGAAGACACAGAGCCTGGGATTTAACTCCATTTCTGAAGGGAAACACACAGCACAGTTCTAACGATGAAACACACTCTGCGTATAGGAAGAAACACGCTCTTGCTTTCTAGAGTCTCTAATAGAGCAGGAAAAATTAGTGTGCTAAGAACAAAATAACGGAGTTTCCTACACATACAGACCATATCTAGTCCAACTCTGCTTCTGAAACTGATACAAACCAAAGTTCCTCTAATATCCAATGAATTTCAGTTAGGGCAAGAAACGTGTGAGCTTTGTAAAAGATGTAGCTTTGTTTGAGCTGAAACGTGAGTGAGTTTACCTGAAAAGAAGTCTTGCTTGTAGGAAGACACAGAGCCTGGAATTTAACTCCATTTCTGAAGGGAAACACACAGCACAGTTCTCAACCATGAAACACACACTGCTTTAGAACAAGAAGCACGCTCTTGCTTTCTAAGAGTCTCTAATACAGCAGGATACGTGACTGTGGATAGAACAAAATAACGGTGTTTCCTACACATACAGACCATATGTAGGTCAACTCTTATTCTGAAACTGATACAAAGCACAGTTCCATTAACATGAAATGCTTTCCAGTTAAGAGCAAGAAACGTGTGAGCTTTGTGAACGATATAGCTTCCTTTGAGCTGAAAAGTGACTGAGTTTACCTGAAAAGATGTCTTGCTTGTAGGAAGACACAGAGCCTGGGATTTAACTCCATTTCTGAAGGGAAACACACAGCACAGTTCTAACGATGAAACACACTCTCCGTATAGGAAGAAACACGCTCTTGCTTTCTAGAGTCTCTAATAGAGCAGGAAACATTAGTGTGCTAAGAACAAAATAACGGAGTGTCCTACACATACAGACCATATCTAGTCCAACTCTGCTTCTGAAACTGATACAAACCACAGTTCCTCTAATATCCAATGCTTTTCAGTTAGAGGAAGAAACGGGTGAGTTACATAAAAGATGTAGCTTTGTTTTAGCTGAAACGTGAGTGAGTTTACCTTAAACGAAGTCTTGCTTGTAGGAAGACACAGAGCCTGGGATTTAACTCCATTTCTGAAGGGAAACACACAGCACAGTTGTCCTCCGTAAAACACACTCTGCTTTAGAGCAAGAAGCACGCTCTCGCTTTCTAGAGTCTCTAATAGAGCCAGAAACTTGAAAGTGTGCTCAGAAAAAAGAACGGTGTTTCCTACACATAGGGACCATGGCTAGTTCAACTCCGCTTCTGAAAATGATACAAACCACAAGTCACCTAACATCCAATGCTTTTCATTTAAGAGGAGAAACGTGTGAGCTTCGTAAACAATTTATATTCATTTGAGCTGAAAAGTGACTGCATTTACCTGAAATGATTTCTTGCTTGTAGAAAGACACAGAGCCTGGAATTTAACTCCAATTATGAAGGGAAACACACAGCACAGTTCTCATCCATGAAACACACTCTGTTTTAAGAGCAAGAATCCCGCTCTTGCTTTCTAAGTGTCTCTAATACAGCAGGAAACGTGACTGTGGATAGAACAAAATAACGGTGTTTCATACACATACAGACCATAGCAAGGTCAACTCTTCTTCTGAAACTGATACAAAGCACAGTTCCGTTAACATGCAATGCTTTCCAGTTAAGAGCGAGAAACGTGTGAGCTTCGTGTAAAATGTAGCTTCCTTTGAGCTGAAAAGTGACTGAGTTTACCTGAAATGATGTATTGATTGTAGGAAGACACAGAGCCTGGGATTTAACTCCATTTCTGAAGGGAAACACACAGCACAGTTCTCATGCATGAAACACACTCTGCTTTAGAGCAAGAAGCATGCTCTTGCTTTCTAGAGTCTCTAATACAGCCAGAAACTTGAGGGTACTCAGCACAAAAGAACGGTGTTTCCTACACATAAGGACCATTGCTAGTTCAACTCTGCTTCTGAAACTGATACAAACCACAGGTCCTCTAACATCCAATGCTTTACAGTTAAGAGCAAGAAACGTGTGAGCTACGTGAACGATGTAGCTTTGTTTGAGCTGAAAGGTGATTGAGTTTATGTGAAACGAAGTCTTGCTTGTAGGAAGATACAGAGCCTGTGATTTAACTCCTTTCTGAAGGGAAACACACAGCACAGTTCTCACGATGAAACACACTCTGTGTATAGGAAGAAGCACGCTCTTGCTTTCTAGAGTCTCTAATAGAGCAGGAAACATGAGTGTGCTCAGAACAAAATAACGGAGTTTGCTACACCTACAGACCATATCTAGTCCAACTCTGCTTCTGAAACTGATACAAACCACAGTTCCTCTAATATCCAATGCTTTTCAGTTAGAGGAAGAAACGGGTGAGTTACATAAAAGATGTAGCTTTGTTTTAGCTGAAACGTGAGTGAGTTTACCTGAAAAGAAGTCTTGCTTGTAGGAAGACACAGAGCCTGGAATTTAAATCCATTTCTGAAGTGAAACACACAGCACAGTTCTCAACCATGAAACACACACTGCTTTAGAGCAAGAAGCATGCTCTTGCTTTCTAGAGTCTCTAATATAGCCAGAAATTGAGGGTACCTTGAACAAAAGAACGTTGTTTCCTACACATACGGACCATTGCTAGTTCAACTCTGCTTCTGAAACTAATACAAACCACAGGTCTTCTAACATCCAATGCTTTGCAGTTAAGAGTAAGAGAGGTGTGTGCTACATGAAAGATGTAGCTTTTTTTGAGCTGAAAGGTGACTGAGTTTACGAGAAGCGAAGTCTTGCTTGTAGGAAGATACAGAGCCTGTGATTTAAATCCATTTCTGAAGGGAAACACACAGCACAGTTGTCCTCCGTGAAACACACTCTGCTTAAGAGCAAGAAGCACGCTCTTCCATTATAGAGTCTCTAATAGAGCCAGAAACTTGAAAGTGTGCTCAGAACAAAAGAACAGTGTTTCCTACACATAGGGACCATTGCTAGTTCAACTCTGCTTCTGAAACTGATACAAACCACAAGTCATCTAACATCCAATTCTTTTCAGTTAAGAGCGAGAAACGTGTGAGCTTCGTAAATGATTTATATTCATTTGAGCTGAAAAGTGACTGCATTTACCTGAAAAGTTATATTGCTTGTAGAAAGACACAGAGCCTGGAATTTAACTCCATTTCTGAAGGGAAACACACAGCACAGTTCTCATCCATGAAACACACTCTGCTTTAGAGCAAGAAGCCCGCTCTTGCTTTCTAAGTGTCTCTAATACAGCAGGTAAGGTGACTGTGTATAGAACAAAATAACGGTGTTTCCTACACATACAGACCATATCTATGTCAACTCTTCTTCTGAAACTGATACAAAGCACAGTTCCATTAACATGAAATGCTTTCCAGTTAAGAGCGAGAAACGTGTGAGCTTCGTGAACGATATAGCTTCCTTTGAGCTGAAAAGTGACTGAGTTTACCTGAAAAGATGTCTTGCTTGTAGGAAGACACAGAGCCTGGGATTTAACTCCATTTCTGAAGGGAAACACACAGCACAGTTCTAACGATGAAACACACTCTGCGTATAGGAAGAAACACGCTCTTGCTTTCTAGAGTCTCTAATAGAGCAGGAAACATTAGTGTGCTAAGAACAAAATAACGGAGTTTTCTACACATACAGACCATATCTAGTCCAACTCTGCTTCTGAAACTGATACAAACCAAAGTTCCTCTAATATCCAATGCATTTCAGTTAGAGCAAGAAACGTGTGAGGTTTGTAAAAGATGTAGCTTTGTTTGAGCTGAAACGTGAGTGAGTTTACCTGAAAAGAAGTCTTGCTTGTAGAAAGACACAGAGCCTGGAATTTAACTCCATTTCTGAAGGGAAACACACAGCACAGTTCTCAACCATGAAACACACACTGCTTTAGAACAAGAAGCACGCTCTTGCTTTCTAAGAGTCTCTAATACAGCAGGATACGTGGCTGTGTATAGAACAAAATAACGGTGTTTCCTACACATACAGACCATATGTAGGTCAACTCTTCTTCTGAAACTGATACAAAGCACAGTTCCATTAACATGAAATGCTTTCCAGTTAAGAGCGAGAAACGTGTGAGCTTCGTGAACGATATAGCTTCCTTTGAGCTGAAAAGTGACTGAGTTTACCTGAAATGATGTCATGATTGTAGGAAGACACAGAGACTGGTATTTAACTCCATTTCTGAAGGGAAACACACAGCACAGTTCTCATGCATGAAACACACTCTGCTTTAGAGCAAGAAGCATGCTCTTGCTTTCTAGAGTCTCTAATACAGCCAGAAACTTGAGGGTACTCAGCACAAAAGAACGGTGTTTCCTACACATAAGGACCATTGCTAGTTCAACTCTGCTTCTGAAACTGATACAAACCACAGGTCCTCTAACATCCAATGCTTTACAGTTAAGAGCAAGAAACGTGTGAGCTACGTGAACGATGTAGCTTTGTTTGAGCTGAAAGGTGATTGAGTTTATGTGAAACGAAGTCTTGCTTGTAGGAAGATACAGAGCCTGTGATTTAACTCCTTTCTGAAGGGAAACACACAGCACAGTTCTCACGATGAAACACACTCTGCGTATAGGAAAAAGCACGCTCTTGCTTTCTAGAGTCTCTAATAGAGCAGGAAACATGAGTGTGCTCAGAACAAAATAACGGAGTTTCCTACACCTACAGACCATATCTTGTCAAACTCTGCTTCTGAAACTGATAAAAACCACAGTTCCTCTAATATCCAATGCTTTTCAGTTAGAGGAAGAAACGGGTGAGTTACATAAAAGATGTAGCTTTGTTTTAGCTGAAACGTGAGTGAGTTTACCTGAAACGAAGTCTTGCTTGTAGGAAGACACAGAGCCTGGGATTTAACTCCATTTCTGAAGGGAAACACACAGCACAGTTGTCCTCCGTAAAACACACTCTGCTTTAGAGCAAGAAGCACGCTCTTGCTTTCTAGAGTCTCTAATAGAGCCAGAAACTTGAAAGTGTGCTCAGAAAAAAGAACGGTGTTTCCTACACATAGGGACCATTGCTAGTTCAACTCTGCTTCTGAAACTGATACAATCCACAAGTCATCTAACATCCAATGCTTTTCATTTAAGAGGAGAAACGTGTGAGCTTCGTAAACAATTTATATTCATTTGAGCTGAAAAGTGACTGCATTTACCTGAAATGATTTCTTGCTTGTAGAAAGACACAGAGCCTGGAATTTAACTCCAATTATGAAGGGAAACACACAGCACAGTTCTCAACCATGAAACACACTATGGTTTAAGAGCAAGAAGCCCGCTCTTGCTTTCTAAGTGTCTCTAATACAGCAGGAAACGTGACTGTGGATAGAACAAAATAACGGTGTTTCATACACATACAGACCATATCAAGGTCAACTCTTCTTCTGAAACTGATACAAAGCACAGTTCCCTTAACATGCAACGCTTTCCAGTTAAGAGCGAGAAACGTGTGAGCTTCGTGTAAAATGTAGCTTCCTTTGAGCTGAAAAGTGACTGAGTTTACCTGAAATGATGTCTTGATTGTAGGAAGACACAGAGCCTGGGATTTAACTCCATTTCTGAAGGGAAACACACAGCACAGTTCTCATGCATGAAACACACTCTGCTTTAGAGCAAGAAGCATGCTCTTGCTTTCTAGAGTCTCTAATACAGCCAGAAACTTGAGGGTACTCAGACAAAAGAACGGTGTTTCCTACACTTACGGACCATTGCTAGTTCAACTCTGCCTCTGAAACTGATACAAATCACAGGTCCTGTAACATCCAATGCTTTACAGTTAAGAACAAGAAACTTTTGAGCTACGTGAACCATGTTGCTTTGTTTGAGCTGAAAGGAGACTGAGTTTACATGAAACGAAGTCTTGCTTGTAGGAGGATACAGAGCCTGTGATTTAACTCCAATTCTGAAGGGAAACACACAGCACAGTTCTCAAGATGAAACACACTCTCCTTATAAGAAGAATCACGCTCTTGCATTCTAGAGTCTCTAATAGAGCAGGAAACGTGAGTTTGCTCAGAACAAAAGAACGGTGTTTCCTACACATACGGACCATAGCTAGTTCACCTCTGCTTCTGAAACTGATACAAAACACAAGTCATCTAACATCCAATGCTTTTCAGTTAAGAGGAGAAACGTGTGAGCTTCGTAAACAATTTATATTCATTTGAGCTGAAAAGGGACTGCATTTACCTGAAATGATTTCTTGCTTGTAGGAAGACACAGAGCCTGGAATTTAACTCCATATCTGAAGGGAAACACACAGCACAGATCTCATCCATGAAACACACTCTGCTTTAGAGCAAGAAGCCCGCTCTTTCTTTCTAAGTGTCTCTAATACAGCAGGACACGTGACTGTGGATAGAACAAAATAACGGTGTTTCCTACACATACAGACCATATCTAGGTCAACTCCCCTTCTGAAACTGATACAAAGCACAGTTCCATTAAAATGCAATGCATTCCAGTTAAGAGCGAGACACATTGGAGCTTAGTGAACATTGTAGCTTCCTTTGAGCTGAAAAGTGACTGAGTTTACCTGAAATGATGTCATGCTTGTAGAAAGACACAGAGCCTGGGATTTAACTCCATTTCTCAAGGGAAACACACAGCACAGTTCTCACGGTGAAACACACTCTGCTTATAGGAAGAAGCACGCTCTCGCTTTCTAGAGTCTCAAATAGAGCAGGAAACGTGAGTGTGCTCAGAACAAAATGATAGAGTTTCCAACACATTCAGACCATATCTAGTCCAACTCTGCTTCTGAAACTGATACAAACCACAGTTCCTCTAATATCCAATGCTTTTCAGTTAGAGCAAGAAACGGGTGAGGTACGTAAAAGATGTAGCTTTGTTTGAGCTGAAACGTGAGTGAGTATACCTGAAACGAAGTCTTGCTTGTAGGAAGACACAGAGCCTGGGATTTAACTCCATTTCTGAAGGGAAACACACAGCACAGTTGTCATGCATGAAACACCCTCAGCGTTAGAGCAAGAAGCATGCTCTTGCTTTCTAGAGTCTCTAATACAGCCAGAAACTTGAGGGTACTCAGAACAAAAGAACGGTGTTTCCTACACTTACTGACCATTGCTAGTTCAACTCTGCCTCTGAAACTGATACAAATCACAGGTCCTGTAACATCCAATGCTTTCCAGTTAAGAACAAGAAACTTTTGAGCTACGTAAACGATGTAGCTTTGTTTGAGCTGAAAGGAGACTGAGTTTACGTGAAACGAAGTCTTGCTTGTAGGAGGATACAGAGCCTGTGATTTAACTCCAATTCTGAAGGGAAACACACAGCACAGTTCTCACGATGAAACACACTCTCCGTATAGGAAGAAGCACGCTCTTGCTTTCTAGAGTCTCTAATAGAGCAGGAAACGTGAGTGTGCTCAGAACAAAAGAACGGTGTTTCCTACACATACGGACCATAGCTAGTTCAACTCTGCTTCTGAAACTGATACAAACCACAGTTCCTCTAATATCCAATGCTTTTCAGTTAGAGCAAGAAACAGGTTAGCTACGGAAAAGATGTAGCTTTGTTTGAGCTGAAAGGTGAGTGAGTTTACCTGAAACAAAATCTTGCTTGTAGGAAGACACATAGCCTGGGATTTAACTCCATTTCTGAAGGGAAACACACAGCACAGTTGTCCTCCGTGAAACACACTCTGCTTTAGAGCAAGAAGCACGCTCTTGCTTTCTAAGAGTCTCTAATACATCAGGAAACGTGACTGTGGATAGAAAAAAATAACGGTCTTTCCAACACATACAGACCATATCTAGGTCAACTCTTCTTCTGAAACTGAATCAATCCACATTTCCATTAACATGCAATGCTTTTCATATAAGAGCGAGAAACGTGTGAGCTTCATGAATGATGTAGCTTCCTTTTAGGTAAAAAGTGTCTGAGATTACCTGAAATGATGTCTTGCTTGTAGGAAGACACAGAGCCTGGGATTTAACTCCATTTCTGAAGGGAATCACACATGACAGTTCTCATGCATGAAACACACTCTGCTTTAGAGCAAGAAGCATGCTCTTGCTTTCTAGCGTCTCTAATAGAGCCAGAAACTATAGGGTACTCAGAACAAAAGAACGGTGTTTCCTACAAATACAGACCATATCTAGGTCAACTCTTCTTCTGAAACTGATACAAACCACAGTTCCTCTGACATGCAATGCTTTCCACTTAAGAATGAGAAAATTGTGAGCTTCTTGAACTATGTAGATTCCCTTGAGCTGAATAGTGACTGCGTTTACCTGAAATGATGTCTTGCTTTTAGGATGACTCAAAGCCTCGGATTTAACTCCATTTCTGAAGGGAAACACTCAGCACAGTTCTCATCCATGAAACACACAATGGTTTAGAACACGAAGCATGCTCTGGCTTTCTAGAGTCTCTAATAGAGCCAGAAATTGAGGGTACTCAGAACCAAAGAACGGTGTTTCCTACACTTATGGACCTTTGCTAGTTCACCACTACTTCTGATACTGATACAAGCCACAAGTTATCTAACTTAAAGTGCTTTTCAATGAAGAGCGAAAAACGTGTGATCTTCGTAAACAATTTATATTCATTTGAGCTGAAATGTGACTTAGTTTACCTGAACTGATGTCTTGCTAGTAGGAAGAAACAGAGCCTGGAATTTAACTCCATTTCTGAAGGGAAACACAAAGCACAGTTCTCATCCATGAAACACACTCTGCTTTAGAGCAAGAAGCACGCTCTTGCTTTATAAGAGTCTCTAATACAGCAGGAAACGTGACTGTGGTCAGAAAAAAATAACGATGTTTCCTAAACATGCAGACCATATCTAGGTCAACTCTTCATCTGAAACTGATACAAAGCACAGTTCCATTAAAATGCAATGCTTTCCAGTTAAGAGCGAGAAACGTGTGAGCTTCGTGAACGATGTAGCTTCCTTTGAGCTGAAAAGTGACTGAGTTTTCCTGAAAAGATGTCTTGCTTGTAGGGAGACACAGAGCATGGGATTTAACTCCATTTCTGAAGGGAAACACACAGCACAGTTCTCATCAATGAAACACACTCTGCTTTAGAGCAAGAAACATGCTCTTGCATTCCAGAGTCTGTATTAGAGCCAGAAATTTGAGGGTACTCAGAACAAAAGAAAGGTGTTTGCTACACATACGGACCATAGCTAGTTCAACTCTGCTTCTGAAAGTGATACAAACCACAAGTCATCTAACATCCAATGCTTTTCAGTTAAGAGTGAGAAACGTGTAAGCTTCGTAAACGATTTATATTCATTTGAGCTGAAAAGTGACAGCGTTTACCTGAAATGATGTCTTGCTTGTAGGAAGACACAGAGCCTGGGATTTAACTCCATTTCTGAAGGGAAACACACAGCACAGTTCTCATCCATGAAACACACGCTGCTTTAGAGCAAGAAGCACGCTCTTGCTTTCTACGAGTCTCTAATAGTGCAGAAAACGTGACTGTTTTCAGTACAAAATAACGGTGTTTCCTACACATACGGACCATATCTAGGTCAACTCTTCTTCTGAAACTGATACAAACGACAGTTCTTCTAACATGCAATGCTTTCCAGTTAAGAGCGAGAAACTTGTGAGCTTCGTGAACGATATAGATTTGTTTGACCTGAAAGGTGACAGAGTTTACGTGAAACGAAGTCTTGTTTGTAGGAACATACAAAGCCTGTGATTTACCTCTATTTCTAAAGGGAAACACATAGCACAGTTCTCATCCATAAAACACTCTCTGCTTTAAAGCAAGAAGCAAGCTCTTGCTTTCTAATTATCTCTAATAGAGCAGGAAACGTGACTTTGGTCAGTAAAAAATAACGGTGTTTCCTAAACACACGGACCATATCTACGTCAAGACTTCTTCTGAAACTGATACAGAGCACAGATCCATTAACATGCAATGCTTTCAAGTTAAGAGAGAGAAACATGTGAGCTTCGTAAACGATTTATAATCATTTCAGCTGAAAAGTGACAGCGTTTACCTGAAAAGATGACTTGCTTGTAGGAAGACACAGAGCCTGGGATTTCACTCCATTTCTGAAGGGAAACACACAGCACAGTTCTCATCCATGAAACACACAATGCTTTAGAGCACGGAGCATGCTCTTGCCTTCTAGAGTCTCTAATAGAGCCAGAAAGGGAATGTGCTCAGAACAAAAGAACGGTGTTTCCTACACTTATGGACCATTGCTAGTTCAACACTTCTTCTGAAAGTGATACAAGCCACAAGTCATCTAACATAAAATGCTTTTCAATGAAGAGCGACAAACGTGTGATCTTCATAAACAATTTGTATTCATTTGAGCTGAAATGTGACTTAGTTTACCTGAACTGATGTCTTGCTAGTAGGAAGAAACAGAGCCTGGAATTTAACTCCATTTCTGAAGGGAAACACAAAGCACAGTTCTCATCCATGAAAAACACACTGCTTTAGAGCAAGAAGCACGCTCTTGCTTTCTAGGATTCTCTAATAGAACAGAAAACGTGACTGTTTTCAGAACAAAATAACGGTGTTTCCTACACATACGGACCATATCTAGGTCAACTCTTCTTCTGAAACTGATACAAACCACAGTTCCATTAACATGCAATGCTTTCCAGTTAAGAGCGAGAAACGTGTGAGCTTCGTGAACGATGTAGGGTCCTTTGAGCTGAAAAGTGACTGAGTTTTCCTGAAAAGATGTCTTGCATGTAGGAAGACACAGAGCATGGGATTTAACTCCATTTCTGAAGGGAAACAAACAGCACAGTACTCATCCATGAAACACACTCTGCTTTAGAGCACGAAGCATGCTCTTGCTTTCTTGAGTCTCTAATAGATCCAGAAACATGAGGGTGCTCTGAACAAACTAACGGTGTTTCCTACATAAACGGACCATTGCTAGTTCAACTCTGCTTCTGAAACTGATACAAACCACAAGTCATCTAACATCCAATGCTTTTAAGTTAAGAACAAGAAACATGTGAGCTTCCTAAACGATTTATATTCATTTGAGCTTAATAGTTACTGCGTTTACCTGAAATTATGTCTTGCTTGTAGGAAGACAAAGCGCCTGGAATAAAACTCCATTTCTGAAGGGAAACACACAGCACAGTTTTCAAACCTGAAGCACAATCTGCTTTAGAGCAAGAAGCACACTCTTGCTTTGTAAGAGTCTCTAATACAGCAGGAAACGTGATTGTGGTCAGACCAAAATGACAGTGTTTCCTACACATACGGTCCATATCTAGGTCAACTCTTCTTCTGCAACTTATACAAAGCACAGTTACATTAACATGCAATGCTTTCAAGTTAAGAGCGAAAAACGTGTGAGCTTCGTGAACGATGTAGCTTCCTTTGAGCTGAAAAGTGACTGAGTTTACATGAAAAGATGTCTTGCTTGTAGGAAGACACAGAGCCTGGGATTTAACTCCATTTCTGAATGGAAACACACAGCACAGTTCTCATCCATGAAACACACTCTGCTTAAGAGCAAGAAGCACGCTCTTGCTTTCTAAGAGTCTCTAATACAGCAGGAAACGTGACTGTGGTCAGAACAAAATAACGGTGTTTCCTACACATGCAGACCATATCTAGGTCAACTCTTAGTCTGAAACTGAGACAAAACACACTTCCATTAACATGCAATGCTTTCCAGTTAAGAGCGAGAAACGTGTGAGCTTCGTGAACGATGTAGCTTCCTTTGAGCTGAAAAGTGACTGAGTTTTCCTGAAAAGATGTCTTGCATATAGGAAGACACAGAGCCTGGGATTTAACTCCATTTCTGAAGGGAAACACACAGCACAGTTCTCATTCATGAAACACACTCTGCTTTATAGCAAGAAGCATGCTCTTGCTTTCCAGAGTCGCTAATAGAGCCAGAAACTTGAGGGTGCTCAGAATAAAAGATCGGTGTTTCCTACACATACGGACCATTGCTAGTTCAACCCTGCTGCTGAAACTGATACAAACCAAAAGTCATCTAACATCCAATGCTTTTCAGTTAAGAGCGAGAAACGTGTGATCTTTGTAGACAATTTATATTCATTTGAGCTGAAATGTGACTGCGTTTACAGGAAAAGATGTCTTGCTTGTAGGAAGACACAGAGCCTGGGATTTACTCCATTTCTGAAGGGAAACACACAGCCCAGTTCTCATCCATAAAACACTCTCTGCTTTAAAGCAAGAAGCAAGCTCTTGCTTTCTAAGAATCTCTAATACAGCAGGAAACGTGACTTTGGTCAGTACAAAATAACGGTGTTTCCTACACATACGGACCAAATCTAGGTCAACTCTTCTTCTGCAACTGATACAAACCACAGTTCCTCTAATGTGCAATGCTTTCCAGTTAAGAGCGAGAAACTTGTGAGCTTCGTGAACGATATAGATTTGTTTGACCTGAAAGGTGACAGAGTTTACGTGAAACGAAGTCTTGTTTGTAGGAACATACAAAGCCTGTGATTTACCTCTATTTCTGAAGGGAAACACACAGCACAGTTCTCATCCATAAAACACTCTCTGCTTTAAAGCAAGAAGCAAGCTCTTGCTTTCTAAGAATCTCTAATACAGCAGGAAACGTGACTTTTGTCAGTACAAAATAACGGTGTTTCCTACACATACGGACCATATCTAGGTCAAGACTTCTTCTGAAACTGATACAGAGCACAGTTCCATTAACATGCAATGCTTTCAAGTTAAGAGAGAGAAACATGTGAGCTTCGTAAACGATTTATAATCATTTCAGCTGAAAAGTGACAGCGTTTACCTGAAAAGATGACTTGCTTGTAGGAAGACACAGAGCCTGGGATTTCACTCCATTTCTGAAGGGAAACACACAGCACAGTTCTCATCCATGAAACACACAATGCTTTAGAGCACTGAGCATGCTCTTGCATTCTAGATTCTCTAATAGAGCCAGAAACTTGAGGGTGCTCAGAATAAAAGATCGGTGTTTCCTACACATACGGACCATTGCTAGTTCAACCCTGCTGCTGAATCTGATACAAACCAAAAGTCATCTAACATCCAATGCTTTTCAGTTAAGAGCGACAAACGTGTGATCTTCATAAACAATTTATATTCATTTGAGCTGAAATGTGACTGCGTTTACCTGAATTGATGTCTTGCTAATAGGAAGACACAGAGCCTGGAATTTAACTCCATTTCTGAAGGGAAACGCACAGTACAGTTCTCATCCATGAATCGACCTCTGCTTTAGAGCAAGAAGCACTCTCTTGCTTTCTAAGAGTCTCTAATACAGCAGGAAACGTGACTGTGGTCAGAACAAAATAAAGGTGTTTCCTACACATGCAGACCATATCTAGGTCAACTCTTCGTCTGAAACTGACACAAACCAAAGTTCCATTAACAGGCAATGCTTTCCACTTAAGAGCGAGAAACGTGTGAGCTTCGTGAACGATGTAGCTTCCTTTGAGCTGAAAAGTGACTGAGTTTTCATGAAAAGATGTCTTGCTTGTAGGAAGACACAGAGCCTGAGATTTACTCCATTTCTGAAGCGAAACACACAGCACAGTTCTCATCCATAAAACACTCTCTGCTTTAAAGCAAGAAGCAAGCTCTTGCTTTCTAAGAATCTCTAATACAGCAGGAAACGTGACTTTGGTCAGTACAAAATAACGGTGTTTCCTACACATACGGACCATATCTAGGTCAAGACTTCTTCTGAAACTGATACAGAGCACAGTTCCATTAACATGCAATGCTTTCAAGTTAAGAGAGAGAAACATGTGAGCTTCGTAAACGATTTATAATCATTTCAGCTGAAAAGTGACAGCGTTTACCTGAAAAGATGACTTGCTTGTAGGAAGACACAGAGCCTGGGATTTCACTCCATTTCTGAAGGGAAACACACAGCACAGTTCTCATCCATGAAACACACAATGCTTTAGAGCACGGAGCATGCTCTTGCATTCTAGATTCTCTAATAGAGCCAGAAAGTGAATGTGCTCAGAACAAAAGAACGGTGTTTCCTACACTTATGGACCATTGCTAGTTCAACACTTCTTCTGAAACTGATACAAGCCACAAGTCATCTAACATAAAATGCTTTTCAATGACGAGCGACAAACGTGTGATCTTCATAAACAATTTATATTCATTTGAGCTGAAATGTGACTTAGTTTACCTGAACTGATGTCTTGCTAGTAGGAAGAAACAGAGCCTGGAATTTAACTCCATTTCTGAAGGGAAACACAAAGCACAGTTCTCATCCATGAAACACACTCTGCTTTAGAGCAAGAAGCATGCTCTTGCTTTCTAAGAGTCTCTAATACAGCAGGAAACGTGACTGTGGTCAGAAAAAAATAACGGTGTTTCCTACACATGCAGACCATATCTAGGTCAACTCTTCGTCTGAAACTGATACAAACGACAGTTCCATTAACATGCAATGCTTTCCAGTTAAGAGCGAGAAACGTGTGAGCTTCTCGAACGATGTAGGGTCCTTTGAGCTGAAAAGTGACTGAGTTTTCCTGAAAAGATGTCTTGCATGTAGGAAGACACAGTGCCTGGGATTTAACTCCATTTCTGAAGGGAAACACACAGCACAGTTCTCATCCATGAAACACAATCTGGTTTAGAGCACAAAGCATGCTCTTGCTTTCTTGAGTCTCTAATAGATCCAGAAACATGTGGGTGCTCTGAACAAAATAACGGTGTTTCCTACATAAACGGACCATTGCTAGTTCAACTCTGCTTCTGAAACTGATACAAACCACAAGTCATCTAACATCCAATGCTTTTCAGTTAAGAGCAAGAAACATGTGAGCTTCGTAAACGATTTATATTCATTTGAGCTTAAAAGTTACTGCGTTTACCTGAAATGATGTCTTGCTTGTAGGAAGACAAAGCGCCTGGAATAAAGCTCCATTTCTGAAGGGAAACACACAGCACAGTTTTCAAACATGAAGCACACTCTGCTTTAGAGCAGGAAGCACACTCTTGCTTTCTAAGAGTCTCTAATACAGCAGGAAACGTGACTGTGGTCAGACCAAAATGACGGTGTTTCCTACACATACGGACCATATCTAGGTCAACTCTTCTTCTGCAACTGATACAAAGCACAGTTACATTAACATGCAATGCTTTCAAGTTAAGAGCGAAAAACGTGTGAGTTTCGTGAACGATGTAGCTTCCTTTGAGCTGAAAATTGACTGAGTTTACCTTAAAAGATGTCTTGCTTGTAGGAAGACACAGAGCCTGGGATTTAACTCCATTTCTGAACGGAAACACACAGCACAGTTCTCATCCATGAAACACACTCTGCTTAAGAGCAAGAAGCACGCTCTTGCTTTCTAAGAGTCTCTAATACAGCAGGAAACGTGACTCTGGTCAGAGCAAAATAACGGTGTTTCCTACACATGCAGACCATATCTAGGTCAACTCTTCATCTGAAACTGATACAAACCACAGTTCCATTAACATGCAATGCTTTCCAGTTAAGAGCGAGAAACGTGTGAGCTTCGTGAACGATGTAGCATCCTTTGAGCTGAAAAGTGACTGAGTTTTCCTGAAAAGATGTCTTGCTTGTAGGAAGACACAGAGCCTGGGATTTAACTCCATTTCTGAAGGGAAACACACAGCACAGTTCTCATCCATGAAACACACTCTGCTTTATAGCAAGAAGCATGCTCTTGCTTTCCAGAATCTCTAATAGAGCCAGAAAGTTGAGGGTGCTCAGAATAAAAGATCCGTGTTTCCTACACAAACAGACCATTGCTCGTTCAACCCTGCTGCTGAAACTGATACAAACCAAAAGTCATCTAACATCCAATGCTTTTCAGTTAAGAGCGACAAACGTGTGATCTTTGTAAACAAGTTATATTCATTTGAGCTGAAATGTGACTGCGTTTACCTGAATTGATGTCTTGCTAATAGGAAGACACAGAGCCTGGAATTTAACTCCATTTCTGAAGGGAAACGCACAGTACAGTTCTCATCCATGAATCGCCCTCTGCTTTAGAGCAAGAAGCACTCTCTTGCTTTCTAAGAGTCTCTAATACAGCAGGAAACGTGACTGTGGTCAGAACAAAATAAAGGTGTTTCCTACACATGCAGACCATATCTAGGTCAACTCTTCGTCTGAAACTGACACAAACCAAAGTTCCATTAACATGCAATGCTTTCCAGTTAAGAGCGAGAAACGTGTGAGCTTCGTGAACGATGTAGCTTCCTTTGAGCTGAAAAGTGACTGAGTTTTCATGAAAAGATGTCTTGCTTGTAGGAAGACTCAGAGCCTGGGATTTACTCCATTTCTGAAAGGAAACACACAGCACAGTTCTCATCCATAAAACACTCTCTGCTTTAAAGCAAGAAGCAAGCTCTTGCTTTCTAAGAATCTCTAATACAGCAGGAAACGTGACTTTGGTCAGTACAAAATAACGGTGTTTCCTACACATACGGACCATATCTAGGTCAAGACTTCTTCTGAAACTGATACAAAGCACAGTTACATTAACATGCAATGCTTTCAAGTTAAGAGCGAAAAACGTGTGAGCTTCGTGAACGATGTAGCTTCCTTTGAGCTGAAAAGTGACTGAGTTTACATGAAAAGATGTCTTGCTTGTAGGAAGACACAGAGCCTGGGATTTAACTCCATTTCTGAATGGAAACACACAGCACAGTTCTCATCCATGAAACACACTCTGCTTAAGAGCAAGAAGCACGCTCTTGCTTTCTAAGAGTCTCTAATACAGCAGGAAACGTGACTGTGGTCAGAAAAAAATAACGGTGTTTCCTACACATGCAGACCATATCTAGGTCAACTCTTCGTCTGAAACTGATACAAACCACAGTTCCATTAACATGCAATGCTTTCCAGTTAAGAGCGAGAACCGTGTGAGCTTCGTGAACGATGTAGCTTCCTTTGAGCTGAAAAGTGACTGAGTTTTCCTGAAAAGATGTCTTGCTTGTAGGAAGACACAGAGCCTGGGATTTACTCCATTTCTGAAGGGAAACACACAGCCCAGTTCTCATCCATAAAACACTCTCTGCTTTAAAGCAAGAAGCAAGCTCTTGCTTTCTAAGAATCTCTAATACAGCAGGAAACGTGACTTTGGTCAGTACAAAATAACGGTGTTTCCTACACATGCGGACCATATCTAGGTCAACTCTTCTTCTGCAACTGATACAAACCACAGTTCCTCTAACGTGCACTGCTTTCCCGTTACGAGCGAGAAACTTGTGAGCTTCGTGAACGATATAGATTTGTTTGACCTGAAAGGTGACAGAGTTTACGTGAAACGAAGTCTTGTTTGTAGGAACATACAAAGCCTGTGATTTACCTCTATTTCTGAAGGGAAACACACAGCACAGTTCTCATCCATAAAACACTCTCTGCTTTAAAGCAAGAAGCAAGCTCTTGCTTTCTAAGAATCTCTAATACAGCAGGAAACGTGACTTTGGTCAGTAAAAAATAACGGTGTTTCCTACACATACGGACCATATCTAGGTCAAGACTCCTTCTGAAACTGATACAGAGCACAGTTCCATTAACATGCAATGCTTTCAAGTTAAGAGAGAGAAACATGTGAGCTTCGTAAACGATTTATAATCATTTCAGCTGAAAAGTGACAGCGTTTACCTGAAAAGATGACTTGCTTGTAGGAAGACACAGAGCCTGGGATTTCACTCCATTTCTGAAGGGAAACACACAGCACAGTTCTCATCCATGAAACACACAATGCTTTAGAGCACGGAGCATGCTCTTGCCTTCTAGATTCTCTAATAGAGCCAGAAACTTGAGGGTGCTCAGAATAAAAGATCGGTGTTTCCTACACATACGGACCATTGCTAGTTCAACCCTGCTGCTGAATCTGATACAAACCAAAAGTCATCTAACATCCAATGCTTTTCAGTTAAGAGCGACAAACGTGTGATCTTCATAAACAATTTATATTCATTTGAGCTGAAATGTGACTGCGTTTATCTGAATTGATGTCTTGCTAATAGGAAGACACAGAGCCTGGAATTTAACTCCATTTCTGAAGGGAAACGCACAGTACAGTTCTCATCCATGAATCGCCCTCTATTTTAGAGCAAGAAGCACTCTCTTGCTTTCTAAGAGTCTCTAATACAGCAGGAAACGTGACTGTGGTCAGAACAAAATAAAGGTGTTTCCTACACATGCAGACCATATCTAGGTCAACTCTTCGTCTGAAACTGAGACAAACCACACTTCCATTAACATGCAATGCTTTCCAGTTAAGAGCGAGAAACGTGTGAGCTTCGTGAACGATGTAGGGTCCTTTGAGCTGAAAAGTGACTGAGTTTTCATGAAAAGATGTCTTGCTTGTAGGAAGACACAGAGCCTGGGATTTACTCCATTTCTGAAGGGAAACACACAGCCCAGTTCTCATCCGTAAAACACTCTCTGCTTTAAAGCAAGAAGCAAGCTCTTGCTTTCTAAGAATCTCTAATACAGCAGGAAACGTGACTTTGGTCAGTACAAAATAACGGTGTTTCCTACACATGCGGACCATATCTAGGTCAACTCTTCTTCTGCAACTGATACAAACCACAGTTCCTCTAACGTGCACTGCTTTCCCGTTACGAGCGAGAAACTTGTGAGCTTCGTGAACGATATAGATTTGTTTGACCTGAAAGGTGACAGAGTTTACGTGAAACGAAGTCTTGTTTGTAGGAACATACAAAGCCTGTGATTTACCTCTATTTCTGAAGGGAAACACACAGCACAGTTCTCATCCATAAAACACTCTCTGCTTTAAAGCAAGAAGCAAGCTCTTGCTTTCTAAGAATCTCTAATACAGCAGGAAACGTGACTTTGGTCAGTACAAAATAACGGTGTTTCCTACACATACGGACCATATCTAGGTCAAGACTTCTTCTGAAACTGATACAGAGCACAGTTCCATTAACATGCAATGCTTTCAAGTTAAGAGAGAGAAACATGTGAGCTTCGTAAACGATTTATAATCATTTCAGCTGAAAAGTGACAGCGTTTACCTGAAAAGATGACTTGCTTGTAGGAAGACAAAGAGCCTGGGATTTCACTACATTTCTGAAGGGAAACACACAGCACAGTTCTCATCCATGAAACACACAATGCTTTAGAGCACGGAGCATGCTCTTGCCTTCTAGATTCTCTAATAGAGCCAGAAAGGGAATGTGCTCAGAACAAAAGAACGGTGTTTCCTACACTTATGGACCATTGCTAGTTCAACACTTCTTCTGAAACTGATACAAGCCACAAGTCATCTAACATAAAATGCTTTTCAATGAAGAGCGACAAACGTGTGATCTTCATAAACAATTTATATTCATTTGAGCTGAAATGTGACTTAGTTTACCTGAACTGATGTCTTGCTAGTAGGAAGAAACAGAGCCTGGAATTTAACTCCATTTCTGAAGGGAAACACAAAGCACAGTTCTCATCCATGAAACACACTCTGCTTTAGAGCAAGAAGCACGCTCTTGCTTTCTAAGAGTCTCTAATACAGCGGAAACGTGACTGTGGTCAGAAAAAAATAACGATGTTTCCTACACATGCAGACCATATCTAGGTCAACTCTTCATCTGAAACTGATACAAACCACAGTTCCATTAACATGCAATGCTTTCCAGTTAAGAGCGAGAAACGTGTGAGCTTCTCGAACGATGTAGGGTCCTTTGAGCTGAAAAGTGACTGAGTTTTCCTGAAAAGATGTCTTGCATGTAGGAAGACACAGAGCCTGGGATTTAACTCCATTTCTGAAGGGAAACACACAGCACAGTTCTCATCCATGAAACACACTCTGCTTTAGAGCACGAAGCATGCTCTTGCTTTCTTGAGTCTCTAATAGATCCAGAAACATGAGGGTGCTCTGAACAAAATAACGGTGTTTCCTACATAAACGGACCATTGCTAGTTCAACTCTGCTTCTGAAACTGATACAAACCACAAGTCATCTAACATCCAATGCTTTTCAGTTAAGAGCAAGAAACATGTGAGCTTCGTAAACGATTTATATTCATTTGAGCTTAAAAGTTACTGCGTTTACCTGAAATGATGTCTTGCTTGTAGGAAGACAAAGCGCCTGGAATAAAGCTCCATTTCTGAAGGGAAACACACAGCACAGTTTTCAAACATGAAGCACACTCTGCTTTAGAGCAAGAAGCACACTCTTGCTTTCTAAGAGTCTCTAATACAGCAGGAAACGTGACTGTGGTCAGACCAAAATGACGGTGTTTCCTACACATACGGACCATATCTAGGTCAACTCTTCTTCTGCAACTGATACAAAGCACAGTTACATTAACATGCAATGCTTTCAAGTTAAGAGCGAAAAACGTGTGAGTTTCGTGAACGATGTAGCTTCCTTTGAGCTGAAAATTGACTGAGTTTACCTGAAAAGATGTCTTGCTTGTAGGAAGACACAGAGCCTGGGATTTAACTCCATTTCTGAACGGAAACACACAGCACAGTTCTCATCCATGAAACACACTCTGCTTAAGAGCAAGAAGCACGCTCTTGCTTTCTAAGAGTCTCTAATACAGCAGGAAACGTGACTCTGGTCAGAGCAAAATAACGGTGTTTCCTACACATGCAGACCATATCTAGGTCAACTCTTCATCTGAAACTGATACAAACCACAGTTCCATTAACATGCAATGCTTTCCAGTTAAGAGCGAGAAACGTGTGAGCTTCGTGAACGATGTAGCTTCCTTTGAGCTGAAAAGTGACTGAGTTTTCCTGAAAAGATGTCTTGCTTGTAGGAAGACAGAGAGCCTGGGATTTAACTCCATTTCTGAAGGGAAACACACAGCACAGTTCTCATCCATGAAACACACTCTGCTTTATAGCAAGAAGCATGCTCTTGCTTTCCAGAATCTCTAATAGAGCCAGAAACTTGAGGGTGCTCAGAATAAAAGATCCGTGTTTCCTACACAAACAGACCATTGCTCGTTCAACCCTGCTGCTGAAACTGATACAAACCAAAAGTCATCTAACATCCAATGCTTTTCAGTTAAGAGCGACAAACGTGTGATCTTTGTAAACAAGTTATATTCATTTGAGCTGAAATGTGACTGCGTTTACCTGAATTGATGTCTTGCTAATAGGAAGACACAGAGCCTGGAATTTAACTCCATTTCTGAAGGGAAACGCACAGTACAGTTCTCATCCATGAATCGCCCTCTATTTTAGAGCAAGAAGCACTCTCTTGCTTTCTAAGAGTCTCTAATACAGCAGGAAACGTGACTGTGGTCAGAACAAAATAAAGGTGTTTCCTACACATGCAGACCATATCTAGGTCAACTCTTCGTCTGAAACTGACACAAACCAAAGTTCCATTAACATGCAATGCTTTCCAGTTAAGAGCGAGAAACGTGTGAGCTTCGTGAACGATGTAGCTTCCTTTGAGCTGAAAAGTGACTGAGTTTTCATGAAAAGATGTCTTGCTTGTAGGAAGACTCAGAGCCTGGGATTTACTCCATTTCTGAAAGGAAACACACAGCACAGTTCTCATCCATAAAACACTCTCTGCTTTAAAGCAAGAAGCAAGCTCTTGCTTTCTAAGAATCTCTAATACAGCAGGAAACGTGACTTTGGTCAGTACAAAATAACGGTGTTTCCTACACATACGGACCATATCTAGGTCAAGACTTCTTCTGAAACTGATACAAAGCACAGTTACATTAACATGCAATGCTTTCAAGTTAAGAGCGAAAAACGTGTGAGCTTCGTGAACGATGTAGCTTCCTTTGAGCTGAAAAGTGACTGAGTTTACATGAAAAGATGTCTTGCTTGTAGGAAGACACAGAGCCTGGGATTTAACTCCATTTCTGAATGGAAACACACAGCACAGTTCTCATCCATGAAACACACTCTGCTTAAGAGCAAGAAGCACGCTCTTGCTTTCTAAGAGTCTCTAATACAGCAGGAAACGTGACTGTGGTCAGAAAAAAATAACGGTGTTTCCTACACATGCAGACCATATCTAGGTCAACTCTTCGTCTGAAACTGATACAAACCACAGTTCCATTAACATGCAATGCTTTCCAGTTAAGAGCGAGAACCGTGTGAGCTTCGTGAACGATGTAGCTTCCTTTGAGCTGAAAAGTGACTGAGTTTTCATGAAAAGATGTCTTGCTTGTAGGAAGACACAGAGCCTGGGATTTACTCCATTTCTGAAGGGAAACACACAGCCCAGTTCTCATCCATAAAACACTCTCTGCTTTAAAGCAAGAAGCAAGCTCTTGCTTTCTAAGAATCTCTAATACAGCAGGAAACGTGACTTTGGTCAGTACAAAATAACGGTGTTTCCTACACATGCGGACCATATCTAGGTCAAGACTTCTTCTGAAACTGATACAAAGCACAGTTACATTAACATGCAATGCTTTCAAGTTAAGAGCGAAAAACGTGTGAGCTTCGTGAACGATGTAGCTTCCTTTGAGCTGAAAAGTGACTGAGTTTACATGAAAAGATGTCTTGCTTGTAGGAAGACACAGAGCCTGGGATTTAACTCCATTTCTGAATGGAAACACACAGCACAGTTCTCATCCATGAAACACACTCTGCTTAAGAGCAAGAAGCACGCTCTTGCTTTCTAAGAGTCTCTAATACAGCAGGAAACGTGACTGTGGTCAGAAAAAAATAACGGTGTTTCCTACACATGCAGACCATATCTAGGTCAACTCTTCGTCTGAAACTGATACAAACCACAGTTCCATTAACATGCAATGCTTTCCAGTTAAGAGCGAGAACCGTGTGAGCCTTGTGAACGATGTAGCTTCCTTTGAGCTGAAAAGTGACTGAGTTTTCATGAAAAGATGTCTTGCTTGTAGGAAGACACAGAGCCTGGGATTTACTCCATTTCTGAAGGGAAACACACAGCCCAGTTCTCATCCATAAAACACTCTCTGCTTTAAAGCAAGAAGCAAGCTCTTGCTTTCTAAGAATCTCTAATACAGCAGGAAACGTGACTTTGGTCAGTACAAAATAACGGTGTTTCCTACACATGCGGACCATATCTAGGTCAACTCTTCTTCTGCAACTGATACAAACCACAGTTCCTCTAACGTGCACTGCTTTCCCGTTACGAGCGAGAAACTTGTGAGCTTCGTGAACGATATAGATTTGTTTGACCTGAAAGGTGACAGAGTTTACGTGAAACGAAGTCTTGTTTGTAGGAACATACAAAGCCTGTGATTTACCTCTATTTCTGAAGGGAAACACACAGCACAGTTCTCATCCATAAAACACTCTCTGCTTTAAAGCAAGAAGCAAGCTCTTGCTTTCTAAGAATCTCTAATACAGCAGGAAACGTGACTTTGGTCAGTACAAAATAACGGTGTTTCCTACACATACGGACCATATCTAGGTCAAGACTCCTTCTGAAACTGATACAGAGCACAGTTCCATTAACATGCAATGCTTTCAAGTTAAGAGAGAGAAACATGTGAGCTTCGTAAACGATTTATAATCATTTCAGCTGAAAAGTGACAGCGTTTACCTGAAAAGATGACTTGCTTGTAGGAAGACACAGAGCCTGGGATTTCACTCCATTTCTGAAGGGAAACACACAGCACAGTTCTCATCCATGAAACACACAATGCTTTAGAGCACGGAGCATGCTCTTGCCTTCTAGATTCTCTAATAGAGCCAGAAACTTGAGGGTGCTCAGAATAAAAGATCGGTGTTTCCTACACATACGGACCATTGCTAGTTCAACCCTGCTGCTGAATCTGATACAAACCAAAAGTCATCTAACATCCAATGCTTTTCAGTTAAGAGCGACAAACGTGTGATCTTCATAAACAATTTATATTCATTTGAGCTGAAATGTGACTGCGTTTATCTGAATTGATGTCTTGCTAATAGGAAGACACAGAGCCTGGAATTTAACTCCATTTCTGAAGGGAAACGCACAGTACAGTTCTCATCCATGAATCGCCCTCTATTTTAGAGCAAGAAGCACTCTCTTGCTTTCTAAGAGTCTCTAATACAGCAGGAAACGTGACTGTGGTCAGAACAAAATAAAGGTGTTTCCTACACATGCAGACCATATCTAGGTCAACTCTTCGTCTGAAACTGAGACAAACCACACTTCCATTAACATGCAATGCTTTCCAGTTAAGAGCGAGAAACGTGTGAGCTTCGTGAACGATGTAGGGTCCTTTGAGCTGAAAAGTGACTGAGTTTTCATGAAAAGATGTCTTGCTTGTAGGAAGACACAGAGCCTGGGATTTACTCCATTTCTGAAGGGAAACACACAGCCCAGTTCTCATCCGTAAAACACTCTCTGCTTTAAAGCAAGAAGCAAGCTCTTGCTTTCTAAGAGTCTCTAATACAGCAGGAAACGTGACTCTGGTCAGAGCAAAATAACGGTGTTTCCTACACATGCAGACCATATCTAGGTCAACTCTTCATCTGAAACTGATACAAACCACAGTTCCATTAACATGCAATGCTTTCCAGTTAAGAGCGAGAAACGTGTGAGCTTCGTGAACGATGTAGCATCCTTTGAGCTGAAAAGTGACTGAGTTTTCCTGAAAAGATGTCTTGCTTGTAGGAAGACAGAGAGCCTGGGATTTAACTCCATTTCTGAAGGGAAACACACAGCACAGTTCTCATCCATGAAACACACTCTGCTGTATAGCAAGAAGCATGCTCTTGCTTTCCAGAATCTCTAATAGAGCCAGAAACTTGAGGGTGCTCAGAATAAAAGATCCGTGTTTCCTACACAAACAGACCATTGCTCGTTCAACCCTGCTGCTGAAACTGATACAAACCAAAAGTCATCTAACATCCAATGCTTTTCAGTTAAGAGCGACAAACGTGTGATCTTTGTAAACAAGTTATATTCATTTGAGCTGAAATGTGACTGCGTTTACCTGAATTGATGTCTTGCTAATAGGAAGACACAGAGCCTGGAATTTAACTCCATTTCTGAAGGGAAACGCACAGTACAGTTCTCATCCATGAATCGCCCTCTGCTTTAGAGCAAGAAGCACTCTCTTGCTTTCTAAGAGTCTCTAATACAGCAGGAAACGTGACTGTGGTCAGAACAAAATAAAGGTGTTTCCTACACATGCAGACCATATCTAGGTCAACTCTTCGTCTGAAACTGACACAAACCAAAGTTCCATTAACATGCAATGCTTTCCAGTTAAGAGCGAGAAACGTGTGAGCTTCGTGAACGATGTAGCTTCCTTTGAGCTGAAAAGTGACTGAGTTTTCATGAAAAGATGTCTTGCTTGTAGGAAGACTCAGAGCCTGGGATTTACTCCATTTCTGAAAGGAAACACACAGCACAGTTCTCATCCATAAAACACTCTCTGCTTTAAAGCAAGAAGCAAGCTCTTGCTTTCTAAGAATCTCTAATACAGCAGGAAACGTGACTTTGGTCAGTACAAAATAACGGTGTTTCCTACACATACGGACCATATCTAGGTCAAGACTTCTTCTGAAACTGATACAAAGCACAGTTACATTAACATGCAATGCTTTCAAGTTAAGAGCGAAAAACGTGTGAGCTTCGTGAACGATGTAGCTTCCTTTGAGCTGAAAAGTGACTGAGTTTACATGAAAAGATGTCTTGCTTGTAGGAAGACACAGAGCCTGGGATTTAACTCCATTTCTGAATGGAAACACACAGCACAGTTCTCATCCATGAAACACACTCTGCTTAAGAGCAAGAAGCACGCTCTTGCTTTCTAAGAGTCTCTAATACAGCAGGAAACGTGACTGTGGTCAGAAAAAAATAACGGTGTTTCCTACACATGCAGACCATATCTAGGTCAACTCTTCGTCTGAAACTGATACAAACCACAGTTCCATTAACATGCAATGCTTTCCAGTTAAGAGCGAGAAACGTGTGAGCTTCGTGAACGATGTAGCTTCCTTTGAGCTGAAAAGTGACTGAGTTTTCATGAAAAGATGTCTTGCTTGTAGGAAGACACAGAGCCTGGGATTTACTCCATTTCTGAAGGGAAACACACAGCCCAGTTCTCATCCATAAAACACTCTCTGCTTTAAAGCAAGAAGCAAGCTCTTGCTTTCTAAGAATCTCTAATACAGCAGGAAACGTGACTTTGGTCAGTACAAAATAACGGTGTTTCCTACACATGCGGACCATATCTAGGTCAACTCTTCTTCTGCAACTGATACAAACCACAGTTCCTCTAACGTGCACTGCTTTCCCGTTACGAGCGAGAAACTTGTGAGCTTCGTGAACGATATAGATTTGTTTGACCTGAAAGGTGACAGAGTTTACGTGAAACGAAGTCTTGTTTGTAGGAACATACAAAGCCTGTGATTTACCTCTATTTCTGAAGGGAAACACACAGCACAGTTCTCATCCATAAAACACTCTCTGCTTTAAAGCAAGAAGCAAGCTCTTGCTTTCTAAGAATCTCTAATACAGCAGGAAACGTGACTTTGGTCAGTACAAACTAACGGTGTTTCCTACACATACGGACCATATCTAGGTCAAGACTCCTTCTGAAACTGATACAGAGCACAGTTCCATTAACATGCAATGCTTTCAAGTTAAGAGAGAGAAACATGTGAGCTTCGTAAACGATTTATAATCATTTCAGCTGAAAAGTGACAGCGTTTACCTGAAAAGATGACTTGCTTGTAGGAAGACACAGAGTCTGGGATTTCACTCCATTTCTGAAGGGAAACACACTGCACAGTTCTCATCCATGAAACACACAATGCTTTAGAGCACGGAGCATGCTCTTGCCTTCTAGATTCTCTAATAGAGCCAGAAACTTGAGGGTGCTCAGAATAAAAGATCGATGTTTCCTACACATACGGACCATTGCTAGTTCAACCCTGCTGCTGAATCTGATACAAACCAAAAGTCATCTAACATCCAATGCTTTTCAGTTAAGAGCGACAAACGTGTGATCTTCATAAACAATTTATATTCATTTGAGCTGAAATGTGACTGCGTTTATCTGAATTGATGTCTTGCTAATAGGAAGACACAGAGCCTGGAATTTAACTCCATTTCTGAAGGGAAACGCACAGTACAGTTCTCATCCATGAATCGCCCTCTATTTTAGAGCAAGAAGCACTCTCTTGCTTTCTAAGAGTCTCTAATACAGCAGGAAACGTGACTGTGGTCAGAACAAAATAAAGGTGTTTCCTACACATGCAGACCATATCTAGGTCAACTCTTCGTCTGAAACTGAGACAAACCACACTTCCATTAACATGCAATGCTTTCCAGTTAAGAGCGAGAAACGTGTGAGCTTCGTGAACGATGTAGGGTCCTTTGAGCTGAAAAGTGACTGAGTTTTCATGAAAAGATGTCTTGCTTGTAGGAAGACACAGAGCCTGGGATTTACTCCATTTCTGAAGGGAAACACACAGCCCAGTTCTCATCCGTAAAACACTCTCTGCTTTAAAGCAAGAAGCAAGCTCTTGCTTTCTAAGAATCTCTAATACAGCAGGAAACGTGACTTTGGTCAGTACAAAATAACGGTGTTTCCTACACATGCGGACCATATCTAGGTCAACTCTTCTTCTGCAACTGATACAAACCACAGTTCCTCTAACGTGCACTGCTTTCCCGTTACGAGCGAGAAACTTGTGAGCTTCGTGAACGATATAGATTTGTTTGACCTGAAAGGTGACAGAGTTTACGTGAAACGAAGTCTTGTTTGTAGGAACATACAAAGCCTGTGATTTACCTCTATTTCTGAAGGGAAACACACAGCACAGTTCTCATCCATAAAACACTCTCTGCTTTAAAGCAAGAAGCAAGCTCTTGCTTTCTAAGAATCTCTAATACAGCAGGAAACGTGACTTTGGTCAGTACAAAATAACGGTGTTTCCTACACATACGGACCATATCTAGGTCAAGACTTCTTCTGAAACTGATACAGAGCACAGTTCCATTAACATGCAATGCTTTCAAGTTAAGAGAGAGAAACATGTGAGCTTCGTAAACGATTTATAATCATTTCAGCTGAAAAGTGACAGCGTTTACCTGAAAAGATGACTTGCTTGTAGGAAGACAAAGAGCCTGGGATTTCACTACATTTCTGAAGGGAAACACACAGCACAGTTCTCATCCATGAAACACACAATGCTTTAGAGCACGGAGCATGCTCTTGCCTTCTAGATTCTCTAATAGAGCCAGAAAGGGAATGTGCTCAGAACAAAAGAACGGTGTTTCCTACACTTATGGACCATTGCTAGTTCAACACTTCTTCTGAAACTGATACAAGCCACAAGTCATCTAACATAAAATGCTTTTCAATGAAGAGCGACAAACGTGTGATCTTCATAAACAATTTATATTCATTTGAGCTGAAATGTGACTTAGTTTACCTGAACTGATGTCTTGCTAGTAGGAAGAAACAGAGCCTGGAATTTAACTCCATTTCTGAAGGGAAACACAAAGCACAGTTCTCATCCATGAAACACACTCTGCTTTAGAGCAAGAAGCACGCTCTTGCTTTCTAAGAGTCTCTAATACAGCGGAAACGTGACTGTGGTCAGAAAAAAATAACGATGTTTCCTACACATGCAGACCATATCTAGGTCAACTCTTCATCTGAAACTGATACAAACCACAGTTCCATTAACATGCAATGCTTTCCAGTTAAGAGCGAGAAACGTGTGAGCTTCTCGAACGATGTAGGGTCCTTTGAGCTGAAAAGTGACTGAGTTTTCCTGAAAAGATGTCTTGCATGTAGGAAGACACAGAGCCTGGGATTTAACTCCATTTCTGAAGGGAAACACACAGCACAGTTCTCATCCATGAAACACACTCTGCTTTAGAGCACGAAGCATGCTCTTGCTTTCTTGAGTCTCTAATAGATCCAGAAACATGAGGGTGCTCTGAACAAAATAACGGTGTTTCCTACATAAACGGACCATTGCTAGTTCAACTCTGCTTCTGAAACTGATACAAACCACAAGTCATCTAACATCCAATGCTTTTCAGTTAAGAGCAAGAAACATGTGAGCTTCGTAAACGATTTATATTCATTTGAGCTTAAAAGTTACGGCGTTTACCTGAAATGATGTCTTGCTTGTAGGAAGACAAAGCGCCTGGAATAAAGCTCCATTTCTGAAGGGAAACACACAGCACAGTTTTCAAACATGAAGCACACTCTGCTTTAGAGCAAGAAGCACACTCTTGCTTTCTAAGAGTCTCTAATACAGCAGGAAACGTGACTGTGGTCAGACCAAAATGACGGTGTTTCCTACACATACGGACCATATCTAGGTCAACTCTTCTTCTGCAACTGATACAAAGCACAGTTACATTAACATGCAATGCTTTCAAGTTAAGAGCGAAAAACGTGTGAGTTTCGTGAACGATGTAGCTTCCTTTGAGCTGAAAATTGACTGAGTTTACCTGAAAAGATGTCTTGCTTGTAGGAAGACACAGAGCCTGGGATTTAACTCCATTTCTGAACGGAAACACACAGCACAGTTCTCATCCATGAAACACACTCTGCTTAAGAGCAAGAAGCACGCTCTTGCTTTCTAAGAGTCTCTAATACAGCAGGAAACGTGACTCTGGTCAGAGCAAAATAACGGTGTTTCCTACACATGCAGACCATATCTAGGTCAACTCTTCATCTGAAACTGATACAAACCACAGTTCCATTAACATGCAATGCTTTCCAGTTAAGAGCGAGAAACGTGTGAGCTTCGTGAACGATGTAGCATCCTTTGAGCTGAAAAGTGACTGAGTTTTCCTGAAAAGATGTCTTGCTTGTAGGAAGACAGAGAGCCTGGGATTTAACTCCATTTCTGAAGGGAAACACACAGCACAGTTCTCATCCATGAAACACACTCTGCTTTATAGCAAGAAGCATGCTCTTGCTTTCCAGAATCTCTAATAGAGCCAGAAACTTGAGGGTGCTCAGAATAAAAGATCCGTGTTTCCTACACAAACAGACCATTGCTCGTTCAACCCTGCTGCTGAAACTGATACAAACCAAAAGTCATCTAACATCCAATGCTTTTCAGTTAAGAGCGACAAACGTGTGATCTTTGTAAACAAGTTATATTCATTTGAGCTGAAATGTGACTGCGTTTACCTGAATTGATGTCTTGCTAATAGGAAGACACAGAGCCTGGAATTTAACTCCATTTCTGAAGGGAAACGCACAGTACAGTTCTCATCCATGAATCGCCCTCTGCTTTAGAGCAAGAAGCACTCTCTTGCTTTCTAAGAGTCTCTAATACAGCAGGAAACGTGACTGTGGTCAGAACAAAATAAAGGTGTTTCCTACACATGCAGACCATATCTAGGTCAACTCTTCGTCTGAAACTGACACAAACCAAAGTTCCATTAACATGCAATGCTTTCCAGTTAAGAGCGAGAAACGTGTGAGCTTCGTGAACGATGTAGCTTCCTTTGAGCTGAAAAGTGACTGAGTTTTCATGAAAAGATGTCTTGCTTGTAGGAAGACTCAGAGCCTGGGATTTACTCCATTTCTGAAAGGAAACACACAGCACAGTTCTCATCCATAAAACACTCTCTGCTTTAAAGCAAGAAGCAAGCTCTTGCTTTCTAAGAATCTCTAATACAGCAGGAAACGTGACTTTGGTCAGTACAAAATAACGGTGTTTCCTACACATACGGACCATATCTAGGTCAAGACTTCTTCTGAAACTGATACAAAGCACAGTTACATTAACATGCAATGCTTTCAAGTTAAGAGCGAAAAACGTGTGAGCTTCGTGAACGATGTAGCTTCCTTTGAGCTGAAAAGTGACTGAGTTTACATGAAAAGATGTCTTGCTTGTAGGAAGACACAGAGCCTGGGATTTAACTCCATTTCTGAATGGAAACACACAGCACAGTTCTCATCCATGAAACACACTCTGCTTAAGAGCAAGAAGCACGCTCTTGCTTTCTAAGAGTCTCTAATACAGCAGGAAACGTGACTGTGGTCAGAAAAAAATAACGGTGTTTCCTACACATGCAGACCATATCTAGGTCAACTCTTCGTCTGAAACTGATACAAACCACAGTTCCATTAACATGCAATGCTTTCCAGTTAAGAGCGAGAACCGTGTGAGCTTCGTGAACGATGTAGCTTCCTTTGAGCTGAAAAGTGACTGAGTTTTCATGAAAAGATGTCTTGCTTGTAGGAAGACACAGAGCCT
Organism: Onychomys arenicola; assembly: GCA_949786405.1. NCBI lineage: Eukaryota > Metazoa > Chordata > Mammalia > Rodentia > Cricetidae > Onychomys > Onychomys arenicola. Next base: position 3,195,103 of record CATKUM010000040.1, on the reverse strand, counting down.
GGGATTTACTCCATTTCTGAAGGGAAACACACAGCCCAGTTCTCATCCATAAAACACTCTCTGCTTTAAAGCAAGAAGCAAGCTCTTGCTTTCTAAGAATCTCTAATACAGCAGGAAACGTGACTTTGGTCAGTACAAAATAACGGTGTTTCCTACACATGCGGACCATATCTAGGTCAACTCTTCTTCTGCAACTGATACAAACCACAGTTCCTCTAACGTGCACTGCTTTCCCGTTACGAGCGAGAAACTTGTGAGCTTCGTGAACGATATAGATTTGTTTGACCTGAAAGGTGACAGAGTTTACGTGAAACGAAGTCTTGTTTGTAGGAACATACAAAGCCTGTGATTTACCTCTATTTCTGAAGGGAAACACACAGCACAGTTCTCATCCATAAAACACTCTCTGCTTTAAAGCAAGAAGCAAGCTCTTGCTTTCTAAGAATCTCTAATACAGCAGGAAACGTGACTTTGGTCAGTACAAACTAACGGTGTTTCCTACACATACGGACCATATCTAGGTCAAGACTCCTTCTGAAACTGATACAGAGCACAGTTCCATTAACATGCAATGCTTTCAAGTTAAGAGAGAGAAACATGTGAGCTTCGTAAACGATTTATAATCATTTCAGCTGAAAAGTGACAGCGTTTACCTGAAAAGATGACTTGCTTGTAGGAAGACACAGAGTCTGGGATTTCACTCCATTTCTGAAGGGAAACACACTGCACAGTTCTCATCCATGAAACACACAATGCTTTAGAGCACGGAGCATGCTCTTGCCTTCTAGATTCTCTAATAGAGCCAGAAACTTGAGGGTGCTCAGAATAAAAGATCGATGTTTCCTACACATACGGACCATTGCTAGTTCAACCCTGCTGCTGAATCTGATACAAACCAAAAGTCATCTAACATCCAATGCTTTTCAGTTAAGAGCGACAAACGTGTGATCTTCATAAACAATTTATATTCATTTGAGCTGAAATGTGACTGCGTTTATCTGAATTGAGGTCTTGCTAATAGGAAGACACAGAGCCTGGAATTTAACTCCATTTCTGAAGGGAAACGCACAGTACAGTTCTCATCCATGAATCGCCCTCTATTTTAGAGCAAGAAGCACTCTCTTGCTTTCTAAGAGTCTCTAATACAGCAGGAAACGTGACTGTGGTCAGAACAAAATAAAGGTGTTTCCTACACATGCAGACCATATCTAGGTCAACTCTTCGTCTGAAACTGAGACAAACCACACTTCCATTAACATGCAATGCTTTCCAGTTAAGAGCGAGAAACGTGTGAGCTTCGTGAACGATGTAGGGTCCTTTGAGCTGAAAAGTGACTGAGTTTTCATGAAAAGATGTCTTGCTTGTAGGAAGACACAGAGCCTGGGATTTACTCCATTTCTGAAGGGAAACACACAGCCCAGTTCTCATCCGTAAAACACTCTCTGCTTTAAAGCAAGAAGCAAGCTCTTGCTTTCTAAGAATCTCTAATACAGCAGGAAACGTGACTTTGGTCAGTACAAAATAACGGTGTTTCCTACACATGCGGACCATATCTAGGTCAACTCTTCTTCTGCAACTGATACAAACCACAGTTCCTCTAACGTGCACTGCTTTCCCGTTACGAGCGAGAAACTTGTGAGCTTCGTGAACGATATAGATTTGTTTGACCTGAAAGGTGACAGAGTTTACGTGAAACGAAGTCTTGTTTGTAGGAACATACAAAGCCTGTGATTTACCTCTATTTCTGAAGGGAAACACACAGCACAGTTCTCATCCATAAAACACTCTCTGCTTTAAAGCAAGAAGCAAGCTCTTGCTTTCTAAGAATCTCTAATACAGCAGGAAACGTGACTTTGGTCAGTAAAAAATAACGGTGTTTCCTACACATACGGACCATATCTAGGTCAAGACTCCTTCTGAAACTGATACAGAGCACAGTTCCATTAACATGCAATGCTTTCAAGTTAAGAGAGAGAAACATGTGAGCTTCGTAAACGATTTATAATCATTTCAGCTGAAAAGTGACAGCGTTTACCTGAAAAGATGACTTGCTTGTAGGAAGACACAGAGCCTGGGATTTCACTCCATTTCTGAAGGGAAACACACAGCACAGTTCTCATCCATGAAACACACAATGCTTTAGAGCACGGAGCATGCTCTTGCCTTCTAGATTCTCTAATAGAGCCAGAAACTTGAGGGTGCTCAGAATAAAAGATCGGTGTTTCCTACACATACGGACCATTGCTAGTTCAACCCTGCTGCTGAATCTGATACAAACCAAAAGTCATCTAACATCCAATGCTTTTCAGTTAAGAGCGACAAACGTGTGATCTTCATAAACAATTTATATTCATTTGAGCTGAAATGTGACTGCGTTTATCTGAATTGATGTCTTGCTAATAGGAAGACACAGAGCCTGGAATTTAACTCCATTTCTGAAGGGAAACGCACAGTACAGTTCTCATCCATGAATCGCCCTCTATTTTAGAGCAAGAAGCACTCTCTTGCTTTCTAAGAGTCTCTAATACAGCAGGAAACGTGACTGTGGTCAGAACAAAATAAAGGTGTTTCCTACACATGCAGACCATATCTAGGTCAACTCTTCGTCTGAAACTGAGACAAACCACACTTCCATTAACATGCAATGCTTTCCAGTTAAGAGCGAGAAACGTGTGAGCTTCGTGAACGATGTAGGGTCCTTTGAGCTGAAAAGTGACTGAGTTTTCATGAAAAGATGTCTTGCTTGTAGGAAGACACAGAGCCTGGGATTTACTCCATTTCTGAAGGGAAACACACAGCCCAGTTCTCATCCGTAAAACACTCTCTGCTTTAAACCAAGAAGCAAGCTCTTGCTTTCTAAGAATCTCTAATACAGCAGGAAACGTGACTTTGGTCAGTACAAAATAACGGTGTTTCCTACACATGCGGACCATATCTAGGTCAACTCTTCTTCTGCAACTGATACAAACCACAGTTCCTCTAACGTGCACTGCTTTCCCGTTACGAGCGAGAAACTTGTGAGCTTCGTGAACGATATAGATTTGTTTGACCTGAAAGGTGACAGAGTTTACGTGAAACGAAGTCTTGTTTGTAGGAACATACAAAGCCTGTGATTTACCTCTATTTCTGAAGGGAAACACACAGCACAGTTCTCATCCATAAAACACTCTCTGCTTTAAAGCAAGAAGCAAGCTCTTGCTTTCTAAGAATCTCTAATACAGCAGGAAACGTGACTTTGGTCAGTACAAAATAACGGTGTTTCCTACACATACGGACCATATCTAGGTCAAGACTTCTTCTGAAACTGATACAGAGCACAGTTCCATTAACATGCAATGCTTTCAAGTTAAGAGAGAGAAACATGTGAGCTTCGTAAACGATTTATAATCATTTCAGCTGAAAAGTGACAGCGTTTACCTGAAAAGATGACTTGCTTGTAGGAAGACAAAGAACCTGGGATTTCACTACATTTCTGAAGGGAAACACACAGCACAGTTCTCATCCATGAAACACACAATGCTTTAGAGCACGGAGCATGCTCTTGCCTTCTAGATTCTCTAATAGAGCCAGAAAGGGAATGTGCTCAGAACAAAAGAACGGTGTTTCCTACACTTATGGACCATTGCTAGTTCAACACTTCTTCTGAAACTGATACAAGCCACAAGTCATCTAACATAAAATGCTTTTCAATGAAGAGCGACAAACGTGTGATCTTCATAAACAATTTATATTCATTTGAGCTGAAATGTGACTTAGTTTACCTGAACTGATGTCTTGCTAGTAGGAAGAAACAGAGCCTGGAATTTAACTCCATTTCTGAAGGGAAACACAAAGCACAGTTCTCATCCATGAAACACACTCTGCTTTAGAGCAAGAAGCACGCTCTTGCTTTCTAAGAGTCTCTAATACAGCGGAAACGTGACTGTGGTCAGAAAAAAATAACGATGTTTCCTACACATGCAGACCATATCTAGGTCAACTCTTCATCTGAAACTGATACAAACCACAGTTCCATTAACATGCAATGCTTTCCAGTTAAGAGCGAGAAACGTGTGAGCTTCTCGAACGATGTAGGGTCCTTTGAGCTGAAAAGTGACTGAGTTTTCCTGAAAAGATGTCTTGCATGTAGGAAGACACAGAGCCTGGGATTTAACTCCATTTCTGAAGGGAAACACACAGCACAGTTCTCATCCATGAAACACACTCTGCTTTAGAGCACGAAGCATGCTCTTGCTTTCTTGAGTCTCTAATAGATCCAGAAACATGAGGGTGCTCTGAACAAAATAACGGTGTTTCCTACATAAACGGACCATTGCTAGTTCATCTCTGCTTCTGAAACTGATACAAACCACAAGTCATCTAACATCCAATGCTTTTCAGTTAAGAGCAAGAAACATGTGAGCTTCGTAAACGATTTATATTCATTTGAGCTTAAAAGTTACTGCGTTTACCTGAAATGATGTCTTGCTTGTAGGAAGACAAAGCGCCTGGAATAAAGCTCCATTTCTGAAGGGAAACACACAGCACAGTTTTCAAACATGAAGCACACTCTGCTTTAGAGCAAGAAGCACACTCTTGCTTTCTAAGAGTCTCTAATACAGCAGGAAACGTGACTGTGGTCAGACCAAAATGACGGTGTTTCCTACACATACGGACCATATCTAGGTCAACTCTTCTTCTGCAACTGATACAAAGCACAGTTACATTAACATGCAATGCTTTCAAGTTAAGAGCGAAAAACGTGTGAGTTTCGTGAACGATGTAGCTTCCTTTGAGCTGAAAATTGACTGAGTTTACCTGAAAAGATGTCTTGCTTGTAGGAAGACACAGAGCCTGGGATTTAACTCCATTTCTGAACGGAAACACACAGCACAGTTCTCATCCATGAAACACACTCTGCTTAAGAGCAAGAAGCACGCTCTTGCTTTCTAAGAGTCTCTAATACAGCAGGAAACGTGACTCTGGTCAGAGCAAAATAACGGTGTTTCCTACACATGCAGACCATATCTAGGTCAACTCTTCATCTGAAACTGATACAAACCACAGTTCCATTAACATGCAATGCTTTCCAGTTAAGAGCGAGAAACGTGTGAGCTTCGTGAACGATGTAGCTTCCTTTGAGCTGAAAAGTGACTGAGTTTTCCTGAAAAGATGTCTTGCTTGTAGGAAGACAGAGAGCCTGGGATTTAACTCCATTTCTGAAGGGAAACACACAGCACAGTTCTCATCCATGAAACACACTCTGCTTTATAGCAAGAAGCATGCTCTTGCTTTCCAGAATCTCTAATAGAGCCAGAAACTTGAGGGTGCTCAGAATAAAAGATCCGTGTTTCCTACACAAACAGACCATTGCTCGTTCAACCCTGCTGCTGAAACTGATACAAACCAAAAGTCATCTAACATCCAATGCTTTTCAGTTAAGAGCGACAAACGTGTGATCTTTGTAAACAAGTTATATTCATTTGAGCTGAAATGTGACTGCGTTTACCTGAATTGATGTCTTGCTAATAGGAAGACACAGAGCCTGGAATTTAACTCCATTTCTGAAGGGAAACGCACAGTACAGTTCTCATCCATGAATCGCCCTCTGCTTTAGAGCAAGAAGCACTCTCTTGCTTTCTAAGAGTCTCTAATACAGCAGGAAACGTGACTGTGGTCAGAACAAAATAAAGGTGTTTCCTACACATGCAGACCATATCTAGGTCAACTCTTCGTCTGAAACTGACACAAACCAAAGTTCCATTAACATGCAATGCTTTCCAGTTAAGAGCGAGAAACGTGTGAGCTTCGTGAATGATGTAGCTTCCTTTGAGCTGAAAAGTGACTGAGTTTTCATGAAAAGATGTCTTGCTTGTAGGAAGACTCAGAGCCTGGGATTTACTCCATTTCTGAAAGGAAACACACAGCACAGTTCTCATCCATAAAACACTCTCTGCTTTAAAGCAAGAAGCAAGCTCTTGCTTTCTAAGAATCTCTAATACAGCAGGAAACGTGACTTTGGTCAGTACAAAATAACGGTGTTTCCTACACATACGGACCATATCTAGGTCAAGACTTCTTCTGAAACTGATACAAAGCACAGTTACATTAACATGCAATGCTTTCAAGTTAAGAGCGAAAAACGTGTGAGCTTCGTGAACGATGTAGCTTCCTTTGAGCTGAAAAGTGACTGAGTTTACATGAAAAGATGTCTTGCTTGTAGGAAGACACAGAGCCTGGGATTTAACTCCATTTCTGAATGGAAACACACAGCACAGTTCTCATCCATGAAACACACTCTGCTTAAGAGCAAGAAGCACGCTCTTGCTTTCTAAGAGTCTCTAATACAGCAGGAAACGTGACTGTGGTCAGAAAAAAATAACGGTGTTTCCTACACATGCAGACCATATCTAGGTCAACTCTTCGTCTGAAACTGATACAAACCACAGTTCCATTAACATGCAATGCTTTCCAGTTAAGAGCGAGAACCGTGTGAGCTTCGTGAACGATGTAGCTTCCTTTGAGCTGAAAAGTGACTGAGTTTTCATGAAAAGATGTCTTGCTTGTAGGAAGACACAGAGCCTGGGATTTACTCCATTTCTGAAGGGAAACACACAGCCCAGTTCTCATCCATAAAACACTCTCTGCTTTAAAGCAAGAAGCAAGCTCTTGCTTTCTAAGAATCTCTAATACAGCAGGAAACGTGACTTTGGTCAGTACAAAATAACGGTGTTTCCTACACATGCGGACCATATCTAGGTCAACTCTTCTTCTGCAACTGATACAAACCACAGTTCCTCTAACGTGCACTGCTTTCCCGTTACGAGCGAGAAACTTGTGAGCTTCGTGAACGATACAGATTTGTTTGACCTGAAAGGTGACAGAGTTTACGTGAAACGAAGTCTTGTTTGTAGGAACATACAAAGCCTGTGATTTACCTCTATTTCTGAAGGGAAACACACAGCACAGTTCTCATCCATAAAACACTCTCTGCTTTAAAGCAAGAAGCAAGCTCTTGCTTTCTAAGAATCTCTAATACAGCAGGAAACGTGACTTTGGTCAGTACAAAATAACGGTGTTTCCTACACATACGGACCATATCTAGGTCAAGACTCCTTCTGAAACTGATACAGAGCACAGTTCCATTAACATGCAATGCTTTCAAGTTAAGAGAGAGAAACATGTGAGCTTCGTAAACGATTTATAATCATTTCAGCTGAAAAGTGACAGCGTTTACCTGAAAAGATGACTTGCTTGTAGGAAGACACAGAGTCTGGGATTTCACTCCATTTCTGAAGGGAAACACACAGCACAGTTCTCATCCATGAAACACACAATGCTTTAGAGCACGGAGCATGCTCTTGCCTTCTAGATTCTCTAATAGAGCCAGAAACTTGAGGGTGCTCAGAATAAAAGATCGATGTTTCCTACACATACGGACCATTGCTAGTTCAACCCTGCTGCTGAATCTGATACAAACCAAAAGTCATCTAACATCCAATGCTTTTCAGTTAAGAGCGACAAACGTGTGATCTTCATAAACAATTTATATTCATTTGAGCTGAAATGTGACTGCGTTTATCTGAATTGATGTCTTGCTAATAGGAAGACACAGAGCCTGGAATTTAACTCCATTTCTGAAGGGAAACGCACAGTACAGTTCTCATCCATGAATCGCCCTCTATTTTAGAGCAAGAAGCACTCTCTTGCTTTCTAAGAGTCTCTAATACAGCAGGAAACGTGACTGTGGTCAGAACAAAATAAAGGTGTTTCCTACACATGCAGACCATATCTAGGTCAACTCTTCGTCTGAAACTGAGACAAACCACACTTCCATTAACATGCAATGCTTTCCAGTTAAGAGCGAGAAACGTGTGAGCTTCGTGAACGATGTAGGGTCCTTTGAGCTGAAAAGTGACTGAGTTTTCATGAAAAGATGTCTTGCTTGTAGGAAGACAAAGCGCCTGGAATAAAGCTCCATTTCTGAAGGGAAACACACAGCATAGTTTTCAAACATGAAGCACACTCTGCTTTAGAGCAAGAAGCACACTCTTGCTTTCTAAGAGTCTCTAATACAGCAGGAAACGTGACTGTGGTCAGACCAAAATGACGGTGTTTCCTACACATACGGACCATATCTAGGTCAACTCTTCTTCTGCAACTGATACAAACCACAGTTCCATTAACATGCAATGCTTTCCAGTTAAGAGCGAGAAACGTGTGAGCTTCGTGAACGATGTAGCATCCTTTGAGCTGAAAAGTGACTGAGTTTTCCTGAAAAGATGTCTTGCTTGTAGGAAGACAGAGAGCCTGGGATTTAACTCCATTTCTGAAGGGAAACACACAGCACTGTTCTCATCCATGAAACACACTCTGCTTTAAAGTAAGAAGCATGCTCTTGCTTTCCAGAGTCTCTAATAGAGCCAGAAACTTGAGGGTGCTCAGAATAAAACATCGGTGTTTCCTACACATACGGACCATTGCTAGTTCAACCCTGCTGCTGAAACTGATACAAACCAAAAGTCATCTAACATGCAATGCTTTCCAGTTAAGAGCGAGAAACGTGTGAGCTTCGTGAACGATGTAGCTTCCTTTGAGCTGAAAAGTGACTGAGTTTTCATGAAAAGATGTCTTGCTTGTAGGAAGACACAGAGCCTGGGATTTAACTCCATTTCTGAAGGGAAACACACAGCACAGTTCTCATCCATAAAACACTCTCTGCTTTAAAGCAAGAAGCAAGCTCTTGCTTTCTAAGAATCTCTAATACAGCAGGAAACGTGACTTTGGTCAGTACAAAATAACGGTGTTTCCTACACATGCGGACCATATCTAGGTCAACTCTTCTTCTACAAGTGATACAAACCACAGTTCCTCTAACGTGCAATGCTTTCCAGTTAAGAGCGAGAAACTTGTGAGCTTCGTGAACGATATAGATTTGTTTGACCTGAAAGGTGACAGAGTTTACGTGAAACAAAGTCTTGTTTGTAGGAACATACAAAGCCTGTGATTTACCTCTATTTCTGAAGGGAAACACACAGCACAGTTCTCATCCATAAAACACTCTCTGCTTTAAAGCAAGAAGCAAGCTCTTGCTTTCTAAGAATCTCTAATACAGCAGGAAACGTGACTTTGGTCAGTACAAAATAACGGTGTTTCCTACACATACCGACCATATCTAGGTCAAGACTTCTTCTGAAACTGATACAGAGCACAGTTCCATTAACATGCAATGCTTTCAAGTTAAGAGAGAGAAACATGTGAGCTTCGTAAACGATTTATAATCATTTCAGCTGAAAAGTGACAGCGTTTACCTGAAAAGATGACTTGCTTGTAGGAAGACACAGAGCCTGGGATTTCACTCCATTTCTGAAGGGAAACACACAGCACAGTTCTCATCCATGAAACACACAATGCTTTAGAGCACGGAGCATGCTCTTGCCTTCTAGATTCTCTAATAGAGCCAGAAAGGGAATGTGCTCAGAACAAAAGAACGGTGTTTCCTACACTTATGGACCATTGCTAGTTCAACACTTCTTCTGAAACTGATACAAGCCACAAGTCATCTAACATAAAATGCGTTTTAATGAAGAGCGACAAACGTGTGATCTTCATAAACAATTTATATTCATTTGAACTGAAATGTGACTTAGTTGACCTGAACTGATGTCTTGCTAGTAGGAAGAAACAGAGCCTGGAATTTAACTCCATTTCTGAAGGGAAACACACAGCACAGTTCTCATCCATGAAACACACTCTGCTTAAGAGCAAGAAGCACGCTCTTGCTTTCTAAGAGTCTCTAATACAGCAGGAAACGTGACTCTGGTCAGAGCAAAATAACGGTGTTTCCTACACATGCAGACCATATCTAGGTCAACTCTTCTTCTGAAACTGATACAAAGCCAGTTCCATTAACATGCAATGCTTTCCAGTTAAGAGCGAGAAACGTGTGAGCTTCGTGAACGATGTAGCATCCTTTGAGCTGAAAAGTGACTGAGTTTTCCTGAAAAGATGTCTTGCTTGTAGGAAGAGAGAGAGCCTGGGATTTAACTCCATTTCTGAAGGGAAACACACAGCACTGTTCTCATCCATGAAACACACTCTGCTTTAGAGCACGAAGCATGCTCTTGCTTTCTTGAGTCTCTAATAGATCCAGAAACATGAGGGTGCTCTGAACAAAATAACGGTGTTTCCTACATAAACGGACCATTGCTAGTTCAACTCTGCTTCTGAAACTGATACAAACCACAAGTCATCTAACATCCAATGCTTTTCAGTTAAGAGCAAGAAACATGTGAGCTTCGTAAACGATTTATATTCATTTGAGCTTAAAAGTTACTGCGTTTACCTGAAATGATGTCTTGCTTGTAGGAAGACAAAGCGCCTGGAATAAAGCTCCATTTCTGAAGGGAAACACACAGCACAGTTTTCAAACATGAAGCACACTCTGCTTTAGAGCAAGAAGCACACTCTTGCTTTCTAAGAGTCTCTAATACAGCAGGAAACGTGACTGTGGTCAGACCAAAATGACGGTGTTTCCTACACATACGGACCATATCTAGGTCAACTCTTCTTCTGCAACTGATACAAAGCACAGTTACATTAACATGCAATGCTTTCAAGTTAAGAGCGAGAAACGTGTGAGCTTCGTGAACGATGTAGCTTCCTTTGAGCTGAAAAGTGACTGAGTTTTCCTGAAAAGATGTCTTGCTTGTAAGAAGACACAGAGCCTGGGATTTAACTCCATTTCTGAAGGGAAACACACAGCACAGTTCTCATCCATAAAACACTCTCTGCTTTAAAGCAAGAAGCAAGCTCTTGCTTTCTAAGAATCTCTAATACAGCAGGAAACGTGACTTTGGTCAGTACAAAATAACGGTGTTTCCTACACATCCGGACCATATCTAGGTCAAGACTTCTTCTGAAACTGATACAGAGCACAGTTCCATTAACATGCAATGCTTTCAAGTTAAGAGAGAGAAACATGTGAGCTTCGTAAACGATTTATAATCATTTCAGCTGAAAAGTGACAGCGTTTACCTGAAAAGATGACTTGTTTGTAGGAAGACACAGAGCCTGGGATTTCACTCCATTTCTGAAGGGAAACACACAGCACAGTTCTCATCCATGAAACACACAATGCTTTAGAGCACGGAGCATGCTCTTGCCTTCTAGATTCTCTAATAGAGCCAGAAAGGGAATGTGCTCAGAACAAAAGAACGGTGTTTCCTACACTTATGGACCATTGCTAGTTCAACACTTCTTCTGAAACTGATACAAGCCACAAGTCATCTAACATAAAATGCGTTTTAATGAAGAGCGGCAAACGTGTGATCTTCATAAACAATTTATATTCATTTGAACTGAAATGTGACTTAGTTTACCTGAACTGATGTCTTGCTAGTAGGAAGAAACAGAGCCTGGAATTTAACTCCATTTCTGAAGGGAAACACAAAGCACAGTTCTCATCCATGAAACACACTCTGCTTTAGAGCAAGAAGCACGCTCTTGCTTTCTAAGAGTCTCTAATACAGCAGGAAACGTGACTGTGGTCAGAACAAAATAACGGTGTTTCCTACACATGCAGACCATATCTAGGTCAACTCTTCGTCTGAAACTGAGACAAACCACACTTCCATTAACATGCAATGCTTTCCAGGTAAGAGCGAGAAACGTGTGAGCTTCGTGAACGATGTAGCTTCCTTTGAGCTGAAAAGTTACTGAGTTTTTCTGAAAAGATGTCTTGCTTGTAGGAAGACACAGAGCCTGGGATTTAACTCCATTTCTGATGGGAAACACACAGCACAGTTCTCATCCATGAAACACACTCTGCTTTATAGCAAGAAGCATGCTCTTGCTTTCCAGAGTCTCTAATAGAGCCTGAAAATTGAGGGTGCTCAGAATAAAAGATCGGTGTTTCCTACACATACGGACCATTGCTAGTTCAACCCTGCTGCTGAAACTGATACAAACCAAAAGTCATCTAACATCCAATGCTTTTCAGTTAAGAGCGACAAACGTGTGATCTTTGTAGACAATTTATATTCATTTGAGCTGAAATGTGACTGCGTTTACCTGAATTGATGTCTTGCTAATAGGAAGACACAGAGCCTGGAATTTAACTCCATTTCTGAAGGGAAACGCACAGTACAGTTCTCATCCATGAATCGCCCTCTGCTTTAGAGCAAGAAAAACTCTCTTGCTTTCTAAGAGTCTCTAATACAGCAGGAAACGTGACTGTGGTCAGAACAAAATAAAGGTGTTTCCTACACATGCAGACCATATCTAGGTCAAGTCTTCGTCTGAAACTGACACAAACCAAAGTTCCATTAACATGCAATGCTTTCCAGTTAAGAGCGAGAAACGTGTGAGCTTCGTGAACGATGTAGCTTCCTTTGAGCCGAAAAGTGACTGAGTTTTCATGAAAAGATGTCTTGCTTGTAGGAAGACACAGAGCCTGGGATTTTCTCCCTTTCTGAAGGGAAACACACAGCACAGTTCTCATCCATAAAACACTCTCTGCTTTAAAGCAAGAAGCAAGCTCTTGCTTTCTAAGAATCTCTAATACAGCAGGAAACGTGACTTTGGTCAGTACAAAATAACGGTGTTTCCTACACATACCGACCATATCTAGGTCAAGACTTCTTCTGAAACTGATACAGAGCACAGTTCCATTAACATGCAATGCTTTCAAGTTAAGAGAGAGAAACATGTGAGCTTCGTAAACGATTTATAATCATTTCAGCTGAAAAGTGACAGCGTTTACCTGAAAAGATGACTTGCTTGTAGGAAGACACAGAGCCTGGGATTTCACTCCATTTCTGAAGGGAAACACACAGCACAGTTCTCATCCATGAAACACACAATGCTTTAGAGCACGGAGCATGCTCTTGCCTTCTAGATTCTCTAATAGAGCCAGAAAGGGAATGTGCTCAGAACAAAAGAACGGTGTTTCCTACACTTATGGACCATTGCTAGTTCAACACTTCTTCTGAAACTGATACAAGCCACAAGTCATCTAACATAAAATGCTTTTCAATGAAGAGCGACAAACGTGTGATCTTCATAAACAATTTATATTCATTTGAGCTGAAATGTGACTGCGTTTACCTGAACTGATGTCTTGCTAGTAGGAAGAAACAGAGCCTGGAATTTAACTCCATTTCTGAAGGGAAACACAAAGCACAGTTCTCATCCATGAAACACACTCTGCTTTAGAGCAAGAAGCATGCTCTTTCTTTCTAGATTCTCTAATAGAGCCAGAAATATGAGGGGACTCTGAACAAAAGTGCGGTACTTCCTACACATAAGGACCATTGCCAGTTCAACTCTGCTTCTGAAACTGATACAAACCACAGGTCCTCTAACATCCAATGCTTTACAGTTAAGAGCAAGAAACGTGTGAGCTAAGTGAACGATGTAGCTTTGTTTGAGCTGAAAGGTGACTGTGTTTACGTGAAACAAGTCTTGCTTGTAGGAAGATGCAGAGACTGTGATTTAACTCCATTTCTGAAGGGAAACACACAGCACTGTTCTCACGATGATTCACACTCTGCATATAAGAAGAAGCACGCTCTTGCTTTCTAGACTCTCTAATATAGCAGGAAACGTTAGTGTTCTCATAACAAAAGAACAGTGTTTCCTACACATACGGACCATTGCTAGTTCAACTCTGCTTCTGAAACTGATACAAACCACAGGTCCTCTAATATCCAATGTTCTACAGTTAAGAGCAAGAAACATGTGAGCTACGTGAACGATGTAGCTTTGTTTGAGCTGAAAGGTGACTAAGTTTACATGAAACGAAGTCTTGCTTGCAGGAAGATACAGAGCCTGTGATTTAACTCAATTTATGAAGGGAAACACACAGCACTGTTCTCACAATGAAACACACTCTGCATATAAGAAGAAGCACGCTCTTGCTTTCTAAGAGTCTCTAATACAGCAGCAAATGTGACATTGGTCAGAACAAAATAACGGTGTTTCCTACACATACAGACCAAATCTAGGTCAACTCTTCTTATGAAACTGATACAAACCACAGTTCCATTAAAATGCAATGCTTTCCAGTTAAGAACGAGAAACGTGTGATCTTCGTGAATGATGTAGCTTCCTTTGAGCTGAAAAGTGACTGAGTTTACCTGAAAAGATGTCTTGCTTGTAGGAAGACACAGATCCTGGGATTTAACTCCATTTCTGATAGGAAACACACAGCACAGTTCTCATCCATGAAACACACTCTGCTTTAGATCAAGAAGCATGCTCTTGCTTTCCAGAGTCTCTAATAGAGCCAGAAACGTGAGGGTTCTCAGAACAAATAACAGTGTTTCCTACACATACAGACCATTGCTAGTTCAACTCTGCTTCTGAAACTGATACAAACCACAAGTCATCTAACATCCAATGCTTTTCAATGAAGAGCGATAAATGTGTGATCTTCGTAAACGATTTATATTCATTTGAGCTGAAAAGTGACTGCGTTTACCTGAAATGATCTCATACATGTAGGAAGACACAGAGCCTGGAATTTAACTCCATTTCTGAAGGGTAACACACAGCACAGTTCTCATCGATGAAACACACTCTGTTTTAGAGCAAGAAGCACACTCTTGCTGTCTAAGAGTTTCTAATACAGCAGGAAACGTTACTGTGGTCAGAACAAAATAACGGTGTTTCCTACACAAACGGAGGATATCTAGGTCAACTCTACTTCTGAAACTGATACAAAGCACAGTTCCATTAACATGCAGTGCTTTGCATTTAAGAGCGAAAAACGTGTGAGCTTTGTGAACGATGTAGCTTCCTTTGAGCTGAAAAGTGACTGAGTTTATCAGAAAAGATGTCTTGCTTGTACGAAGACACAGAGCCTGGGATTTAACTCCATTTCTGAAGGAAAACACACAGCACAGATCTCATCCATGAAACACACTCTGCTTGAGAGCACGAAGCATGCTCTTGCTTTCTAGATTCTCTAATACAGCCAGAAACTTGAGGTCACTCTGAACAAAAGAACGGTGTTTCCTACACATACGGACCATTACTAGTTCAACTCTGCTTCTGAAACTGATACAAACCACAGGTCCTCTAACTTCCAATGCTTTACAGTTAAGAGCCAGAAACGTGTGAGCTACGTGAATGATGTAGCTTTGTTTGAGCTGAAAGGTGACTGAGTTTACGTGAAACGAAATCCTGCTTTCAGGAATATACAGAGCCTGTGATTTAACTCCGTTTATGAAGGGAAACAAACAGCACTGTTCTCACGATAAAACACACTCTGCATATAAGAGGAAGAACGCTATTGCTTTCTAAGAGTCTCTAATAAAACAGGAAACGTGACAATGGTCAGATCAAAATAACGGTGTTTCCTACACATACGGACCAAATCTAGGTCAACTCTTCTTATGAAACTGATGCAAACCACAGTTCCATTAACATGCAATGCTTTCCAGTTAAGAATGAGAAACGTGTGAGTTTCGTGAACGATGTAGCTTCCTTTGAGCTGAAAAGTGACTGAATTTACCTGAAAAGATGTCTTGCTTGTAGGAAGACACAGAGCCTGGGATTTAACTCCATTTCTGAAGAGAAACACACAGCACAGTTCTCATCCATGAAACACACTCTGCTTTAGAGCAAGAAGCATGCACTTGCTTTCCAGAGTCTCTAATAGAGCCAGAAACATGAGGGGACTCTGAAAAAACAATCAGTGCTTCCTACACATAAGGACCATTGCCAGTTCAACTCTGCTTCTGAAACTGATACAAACCACAGGTCCTCTAACATCCAATGCGTTACAGTTAAGAGCAAGAAACGTGTGAGCTACGTGAACGATGTAGCTTTGTTTGAGCTGAAAGGTGACTGAGTTTATGTGAAACAAAGTCTTGCTTGTAGGAAGATGCAGAGCCTGTGATTAAACTCGATTTCTGAAGGGAAACACACAGCACTGTTCTCACGATGATTCACACTCTGCATATAAGAAGAAGCACGCTCTTGCTTTCCAGACTCTCTAATATAGCAGGAAACATGAGTGTGCTCATAACAAAAGAACGGTGTTTCCTACACATATGGGCCATTGCTAGTTCAACTCTGCTTCTGAAACTGATACAAACCACAAATCCTCTAACATCCAATGCTTTACAGTTAGGAGCAAGAAACGTGTGAGCTACGTGTACGATGTAGCTTTGTTTGAGTGCAAGGTGAATGAGTTTACCTGAAAAGATGTCTTGCTTGTAGGAAGACACAGAGCCTGGGATTTAACTCCATTTCTGAAGGGAAACACACAGCACAGTTCTCACGAGGAAACACACTCTGCGTATAGGAAGAAGCACGCTCTTGCTTTCTAGAGGCTCTATTATAGCAGGAAACATGTGTGTGTTCAGAACAAAAGAAGGGTGTTTCCTAAACATACGGACCATTGCTAGTCCAACTCTGCTTCTGAAACTGATACAAACCAGAGTTCCTGTAACATGCAATGCTTTCCTGTTAAGAGCAAGAAACATGTGAGCTTCGTGAACAATGTAGCTTCCTTTGAGCTGAAAAGTGACTGAGTTTACCTGAAAAGATTTCTTGCTTGTAGGAAGACACAGAGCCTGGGATTTAACTCCATTTCTGAAGGGAAACACACAGCACAGTTCTCATCCATGAAATACACTCTGTTTTAGAGCAAGAGGCACGCTCTTGCTTTCTAGAGTCTATAATAGAGCCAGAAACTTGCGGGTACTAAGAACAAAAGAACGGTGTTTCCTACACATACAGACCATTGCTAGTTCACCTCTCCTTCTGAAACTGATATAAACCACAGGTCTTCTAACATCCAATGCTTTACAGTTAAATGCAAGAAACCTGTGAGCTATTTGAACGATATAGCTTTGTTTGAATGCAAGCTGACTGAGTTTACCTGAAATGATGTCATGCCCTTAGGAAGACACAGAGCCTGGAATTTAACTCCATTTCTGATGGGAAACACAAAGCACAGTTCTCATCCATGAATCACACTCTGCTTTAGAGCAAGATGCACGCTCTTGCTTTCTAAGAGTCTCTAATACAGCATGAAACGGGACTGTGGTCAGAACAAAAGAACGGTATTTCCTACACATACGGAACATATCTAGGTCAACTCTTCTTCTGAAACTGATACAAACCAGAGTTCCTGTAACATGCAATGCGTTCCAGTTAAGAGCGAGAAACATGTGAGCTTCGTGAACGATGTAGCTTCCTTTGAGCTGAAAAGTGACTGAGTTTACCTGAAAAGATGTCTTGCTTGTAGGAAGACACAGAGCCTGGGATTTAACTCCATTTCAGAAGGGAAACACACAGCACAGTTGTCATCCATGAAACACACTCTGCTGTAGAGTAAGAAACAAGCTCATGCTGTCTAGAGTCTATAATAGACTCAGAAACTTGAATTTGTGCTCAGAACAAAAGAATGGCGTTTCCTACACATACGGTCCATTGCTAGTTCAACTCTGCTTCTGAAACTGATAAAAAGCACAAGTCACCTAACATCCAATGCTTTTCAGTTAATAGCGAGAAACGTGTGAGCTTCTTAATCGATTTATATTCATTTGAGCTGAAAAGTGTCTGCGTTTACCTGAAATGATGTCTTGCTTGTAGGAAGACACAGAGCCTGGGATTTAACTCCATTTCTGAAGGGAAACACACTGCACAGTTCTCATCCATGTAACACACTCTGCTTTAGAGCAAGAAGCATGCTCTTGCTTTCTAAGAGTCTCTTATAGAGCAAGAAATGTTACTGTGTTCAGAACAAAATAACCGTGTTTCCTACACATACGGACCATATCTAGATCAACTCTTCTTCTGAAACTGATACAAACCACAAGCCATATAACGTCCAATGCTTTACAGTTAGGAGCAAGAAACGTGTGAGCTACATGTACGATGTAGCTTTGTTTGAGTGCAAGGTGAATGAGTTTACCTGAAAAGATGTCTTGCTTGTAGGAAGACACAGAGCCTGGGATTTAACTCCATTTCTGAAGGGAAACACACAGCACAGTTCTCACGATGAAACACACTCTGCGTATAGGAAGAAGCACGCTCTTGCTTTCTAGAGTCTCTAGTAGAGAAGGAAACGTGAGTGTGCTCAGAACAAAAGAAGAGTGTTTCCTACACATACGGACCATTGCTAGTTCAACTCTGCTTCTGAAACTGATACAAACCACAAGACATCTAACATCCATTGCTTTTTAGTTTAGAGCTAGAAACGTGTGAGTTTCGTAAACGATTTATATTCATTTGAGCTGAAAAGTGACTGCGTTTACCTGAAATGATGTCTTGCATGTAGGAAGACACAGAGCCTGGAATTTAACTCCATTTCTGAAGGGAAACACACAGCACAGTTATAATCCATGAAACACACTCTGCTTTAGAGCAGGAAGCATGCTCTTGCTTTCTAGAGTCTCTAATAGAGCCAGAAACTTGAGGGTACTCAGAACAAAAGTATGGTGTTTCCTACACATACGGACCATTGCTAGATCAAGTCTGCTTCTGAAACTGATACAAACCACAAATCCTCTGACATCCAATGCTTTACAGTTAGGAGCAAGAAACGTGTGAGCTACGTGTACGATGTAGCTTTGTTTGAGTGCAAGGTGAATGAGTTTACCTGAAAAGATATCTTGCTTGTAGGAAGACACAGAGCCTGGGATTTAACTCCATTTCTGAAGGGAAACACACAGCACAGTTCTCACGATGAAACACACTCTGCGTATAGGAAGAAGCCCGCTCTTGCTTTCTAGAGTCTCTAATAGAGCAGGAAACGTGAGTGTGCTCATAACGAATGAACGGTGTTTCTTACACATACGGACGACTGCTAGGTCAACTCTGCTTCTGAAACTGATACAAACCAAAATCATCTAACATCAAATGCTGTTCAGTTAAGAGCAATAAATGTGTGAGCTTCGTAAACGATTTATATTATTTGAGTTGTAAAGTGACTGCGTTTACCTGAAATGATGTCTTGCTTGTAGGAAGGCATGTGGCCTGGAATTTAACTCCATTTCTGAATGGAAACACACAACAGAATTCTCATCCATGAAACACACTCTGCTTTAGAGCAAGAAGCACGCTCTTGATTTCTAAGTGTCTCTAATACAGGAGGAAACATGACTGTGGTCAGATCAAAATAACGGTGTTTCCTACACATACGGACCATATCTAGGTCAACTCTTCTTCTGAAACTGATACAAACCACAGATCCTCTAACATGCAATGTTTTCCAGTTAAGAGCGAGAAATGTGTGAGCTTCGTGAACGATGTAGCTTCCTTTGAGCAGAAAAGTGACTGACTTTTCCTGAAAAGATGTCTTGCTTTTAGGAAGACACAGAGCCTGGTATTTAACTCCATTTCTGAAGGGAAACACACACCACAGTTCTCATCCATGAAACACACTCTGCTTTAGAGCAAGAAGCATGTTCTTGCTTTCCAGATTCTCTAATAGAGCCAGAAAGTTGAGGGTACTCTGAACAAAAGAACGGTGTTTCCTACACATAAGGAAAATTGCAAGTTCAACTCTACTTCTCAAACTGATACAAACCACAGGTCCTCTAATTTCCAATTCTTTACAATTAAGAGCAAGAAACGTGTGAGCTATGTGAACGATGTAGCTCTGTTTGAGTGCAAGGTGAATGAGTTTACATGAAATGAAGTATTGCTTGTAAGAAGATGCAGAGCCTGTGATTTAACTCCATTTCTGAAGGGAAACACACAGCACAGTACTCACGATGAAACACACTCTGCGTAAAGGAAGAAGCACGCTCTTGCTTTCTAGAGTCTCTAATAGAGCTGGAAACGTGAGTGTGGCCAGAACAAAAGAATGCTGTTTCCTACACATACGGACCAGTGCTAGTTCAACTCTGCTTCTGAAACTGATACAAACCACAAGTCATCTAACATCCAATGCTTTTCAGTTAAGAGCGAGAAACGTGTGAGCTTCGTGAATTATGTAGCTTCCTTTGAGCTGAAGAGTGACTGAGTTTACTGGAAAAGATGTCTTGCATGTAGGAAGACACAGAGCCTGGGATTTAACTCCATTTCTGAAGGGAAACACACAGCACAGTTCTCATCCTTGAAACACACTCTGCTTTAGAGCAAGAAGCATGTTCTTGCTTTCCAGAGTCTCTAATAGAGCCAGAAAGTTGAGGGTACTCTGAACAAAAGAACGGTGTTTCCAACACATAAGGATCATTGCTAGTTCAACTCTGCTTCTGAAACTGATACAAACCACAGGTCCTCTAACATCCAATGCATTACAGTTAAGAGCAAGAAACGTGCGAGCTACGTGAACGATGTAGCTTTGTTTGAGTGCAAGGTGACTGAGTTTACATGAAACGAAGTCTTGCTTGTAAGAAGATACAGAGCCTGTGATTTAACTCCATTTCTCAAGGGAAACACACAGCACAGTTCTCACAATGAAACCCACTCTGCATTTAGGAAGAAGCACGCTCTTGCTTTCTAGAGTCTCTAATAGAGCAGGAAATTTGAGTGTGCTCAGAACAAAAGAACGGTGTTTGCTACACATACGGACCACTGCTAGTTCAACTCTGCTTCTGAAACTGATCCAAACCCCAAGTCATCTAACAGCCAATTCTTTTCAATTAAGAGTGAGAAACGTGTGATCTTCGTAATCGATTTATATTCATTTAAGCTGAAAAGTGACTGCGTTTACCTGAAATGATGTCTTGCTTGTAGGAAAACACGGAGCCTGGAATTTAACTCCTTTTCTGAGTGGAAATACACAGCACAGTTCTCATCCATGAAACACACACTGCTTTAGAGCAAGAAGCATGCTCTTGCTTTCCAGAGTCTCAAATAGAGCCAGAAACTTGAGGGTTCTAGAACAAAATAACGGTGTTTCCTACACTTACGGACCATGCTAGTCCAACTCTGCCTCTGCAACTGATACAAACCACAGGTCGTCTAACATCCAATGCTTTACAGTTAAGAGCAAGAAACTTGTGAGCTTCGTGAACGATGTACCTTTGTTTGAGCTGAAAGGTGTCTGAGTTTACGTGAAACGTAGTCTTGCTTGTAGGAAGATACAGAGCTTGTGATTCAACTCCATTTCTGAAGGGAAACACAGAGCACAGTACACACGATGAAACACACTCTGCGTATAGGAAGAAGCACGCTCTTGCTTTTTAGATTCTCTAATAGAGCTGGAAACGTGAGTGTGTCCAGAACAAAAGAACGGTGTTTCCTACACATATGGACCACTGCTAGTTCAACTCTGCTTCTGAAACTGATACAAACCACAAGTCATCTAACATCCGATGCTTTTCAGGTAAGAGCAAGAAACGTGTGATCTTCGTAAACGATTTATATTCATTTGAACTGAAAGGTGACTGCGTTTACCTGAAATGATATCTTGCTTATAGGAAGACACAGAGCCTGGAATTTAACTCCATTTCTGAAGGGAAACAAACAGCACAGTACTCCTGCATGAAACACACTCTGCTTTAGAGCAAGAAGCATGCTCTTGCTTTCCAGAGTCTCTAATACAGCCAGAAACTTGAGGGTATTCAGAACAAAAGAACGGTGTTTCCTCCACGTACGGACCATATCTAGGTCAACTCTTCTTCTGAAACTGATACAAACCACAGTTCCTCTAACATGCGATGCTTTCTATTTAAGAGCTAGAAACGTGTGAGCTTCGTGAACGATGTAGCTACCTTTGAGCTGAAAAGTGACTGAGTTTACCTGATAAGATGTCTTGCTTGTAGGAAGGTACAGAGCCTGGTTTTTAACTCCATTTCTGAAGGGAAACACACACCACAGTTCTCATCCATGAAACACACTCTGCTTTAGAGCAAGAAGCATGTTCTTGCTTTCCAGATTCTCTAATAGAGCCAGAAAGTTGAGGGTACTCTGAACAAAAGAATGGTGTTTCCTACACATAAGGAAAATTGCAAGTTCAACTTTACTTCTGAAACTGATACAAACCACAGGTCTTCTAACTTCCAATGCTTTACAATTAAGAGCAAGAAACGTGTGAGCTATGTGAACGATGTAGCTCTGTTTGAGTGCAAGGTGAATGAGTTTACATGAAATGAAGTATTGCTTGTAAGAAGATGCAGAGCCTGTGATTTAACTCCATTTCTGAAGGGAAACACACAGCACAGTACTCACGATGAAACACACTCTGCGTAAAGGAAGAAGCACGCTCTTGCTTTCTAGAGTCTCTAATAGAGCTGGAAACGTGAGTGTGGCCAGAACAAAAGAACGGTGTTTCCTACACATACGGACCAGTGCTAGTTCAACTCTGCTTCTGAAACTGATAGAAACCACAAGTCATCTAACATCCAATGCTTTTCAGTTAAGAGCGAGAAACGTGTGAGCTTCGTGAATTATGTAGCTTCCTTTGAGCTGAAGAGTGACTGAGTTTACTGGAAAAGATGTCTTGAATGTAGGAAGACACAGAGCCTGGGATTTAACTCCATTTCTGAAGGGAAACACACAGCACAGTTCTCATTCATGAAACACACTCTGCTTTAGAGCAAGAAGCATGTTCTTGCTTTCCAGAGTCTCTAATAGAGCCAGAAAGTTGAGGGTACTCTGAACAAAAGAACGGTGTTTCCTACACATACGGACCATATCTAGGTCAACTCTTCTTCTGCAACTTATACAAAGGACAGTTCCATTAACATGCAATGCTTTCAAGTTAAGAGCGAGATACGTGTGAGCTTCGTGTACGATGTAACTTTGTTACAGCTGAAAGGTGACTGAGTTAACATGAAACGAAGACTTGCAAGTAGGAAGATACAGAGCCTGTGATTTAACTCCATTTCTGAAGGGAAACACACAGCACAGTACTCACGATGAAACACACTCTGCGTAAAGGAAGAAGCACGCTCTTGCTTTCTAGAGTCTCTAATAGAGCTGGAAACCTGAGTGTAGACAGAACAAAAGAACGGTGTTTCCTACACATATGGACCAGTGCTAGTTCAACTCTGCTTCTGAAACTGATAGAAACCACAAGTCATCTAACAGCCAATGCTTTTCAGTTAAGAGCGAGAAACGTGTGAGCTTCGTGAATTATGTAGCTTCCTTTGAGCTGAAGAGAGACTGAGTTTACTGGAAAAGATGTCTTGCATGTAGGAAGACACAGAGCCTGGGATTTAACTCCATTTCTGAAGGGAAACTCACAGAACAGTTCTCATCCATGAAACACACTCTGCTTTAGAACAAGAAGCATGTTCTTGCTTTCCAGAGTCTCTAATAGAGCCAGAAAGTTGAGGGTACTCTGAACAAAAGAACTGTGTTTCCAACACATAAGGATCATTGCTAGTTCAACTCTGCTTCTGAAACTGATACAAACCACAGGTCCTCTAACATCCAATGCATTACAGTTAAGAGCAAGAAACGTGTGAGCTACGTGAACGATGTAGCTTTGTTTGAGTGCAAGGTGACTGAGTTTACATGAAACGAAGTCTTGCTTGTAAGAAGATACAGAGCCTGTGATTTAACTCCATTTCTCAAGGGAAACACACAGCACAGTTCTCACGATGAAACACACTCTGCATTTAGGAAGAAGCACGCTCTTGCTTTCTAGAGTCTCTAATAGAGCAGGAAATTTGAGTGTGCTCAGAACAAAAGAACAGTGTTTGCTACACATACAGACCACTGCTAGTTCAACTCTGCTTCTGAAACTGATCCAAACGACAAGTCATCTAACATCCAATTCTTTTCATTTAAGAATGAGAAACATGTGATCTTCGTAATCGATTTATATTCATTTAAGCTGAAAAGTGACTGCGTTTACCTGAAATGATGTCTTGCTTATAGGAAGACACGGAGCCTGGAATTTAACTCCATTTCTGAATGGAAACACACACCACAGTTCTCATCCATGAAACACACTCTGCTTTAGAGCAAGAAGCATGTTCTTGCTTTCCAGATTCTCTAATAGAGCCAGAAAGTTGAGGGTACTCTGAACAAAAGAATGGTGTTTCCTACACATAAGGAAAATTGCAAGTTCAACTTTACTTCTGAAACTGATACAAACCACAGGTCTTCTAACTTCCAATGCTTTACAATTAAGAGCAAGAAACGTGTGAGCTATGTGAACGATGTAGCTCTGTTTGAGTGCAAGGTGAATGAGTTTACATGAAATGAAGTATTGCTTGTAAGAAGATGCAGAGCCTGTGATTTAACTCCATTTCTGAAGGGAAACACACAGCACAGTACTCACGATGAAACACACTCTGCGTAAAGGAAGAAGCACGCTCTTGCTTTCTAGAGTCTCTAATAGAGCTGGAAACGTGAGTGTGGCCAGAACAAAAGAACGGTGTTTCCTACACATACGGACCAGTGCTAGTTCAACTCTGCTTCTGAAACTGATAGAAACCACAAGTCATCTAACATCCAATGCTTTTCAGTTAAGAGCGAGAAACGTGTGAGCTTCGTGAATTATGTAGCTTCCTTTGAGCTGAAGAGTGACTGAGTTTACTGGAAAAGATGTCTTGAATGTAGGAAGACACAGAGCCTGGGATTTAACTCCATTTCTGAAGGGAAACACACAGCACAGTTCTCATTCATGAAACACACTCTGCTTTAGAGCAAGAAGCATGTTCTTGCTTTCCAGAGTCTCTAATAGAGCCAGAAAGTTGAGGGTACTCTGAACAAAAGAACGGTGTTTCCTACACATACGGACCATATCTAGGTCAACTCTTCTTCTGCAACTTATACAAAGGACAGTTCCATTAACATGCAATGCTTTCAAGTTAAGAGCGAGATACGTGTGAGCTTCGTGTACGATGTAACTTTGTTACAGCTGAAAGGTGACTGAGTTAACATGAAACGAAGACTTGCAAGTAGGAAGATACAGAGCCTGTGATTTAACTCCATTTCTGAAGGGAAACACACAGCACAGTACTCACGATGAAACACACTCTGCGTAAAGGAAGAAGCACGCTCTTGCTTTCTAGAGTC
This sequence comes from Onychomys arenicola, assembly GCA_949786405.1. Classification (NCBI taxonomy): domain Eukaryota; kingdom Metazoa; phylum Chordata; class Mammalia; order Rodentia; family Cricetidae; genus Onychomys; species Onychomys arenicola. The sequence continues at coordinate 3,170,185 of CATKUM010000040.1, read as the reverse complement.
TCTAATAGAGCTGGAAACCTGAGTGTAGACAGAACAAAAGAACGGTGTTTCCTACACATATGGACCAGTGCTAGTTCAACTCTGCTTCTGAAACTGATAGAAACCACAAGTCATCTAACAGCCAATGCTTTTCAGTTAAGAGCGAGAAACGTGTGAGCTTCGTGAATTATGTAGCTTCCTTTGAGCTGAAGAGAGACTGAGTTTACTGGAAAAGATGTCTTGCATGTAGGAAGACACAGAGCCTGGGATTTAACTCCATTTCTGAAGGGAAACTCACAGCACAGTTCTCATCCATGAAACACACTCTGCTTTAGAACAAGAAGCATGTTCTTGCTTTCCAGAGTCTCTAATAGAGCCAGAAAGTTGAGGGTACTCTGAACAAAAGAACTGTGTTTCCAACACATAAGGATCATTGCTAGTTCAACTCTGCTTCTGAAACTGATACAAACCACAGGTCCTCTAACATCCAATGCATTACAGTTAAGAGCAAGAAACGTGTGAGCTACGTGAACGATGTAGCTTTGTTTGAGTGCAAGGTGACTGAGTTTACATGAAACGAAGTCTTGCTTGTAAGAAGATACAGAGCCTGTGATTTAACTCCATTTCTCAAGGGAAACACACAGCACAGTTCTCACGATGAAACACACTCTGCATTTAGGAAGAAGCAAGCTCTTGCTTTCTAGAGTCTCTAATAGAGCAGGAAATTTGAGTGTGCTCAGAACAAAAGAACAGTGTTTGCTACACATACAGACCACTGCTAGTTCAACTCTGCTTCTGAAACTGATCCAAACGACAAGTCATCTAACATCCAATTCTTTTCATTTAAGAATGAGAAACATGTGATCTTCGTAATCGATTTATATTCATTTAAGCTGAAAAGTGACTGCGTTTACCTGAAATGATGTCTTGCTTGTAGGAAGACACGGAGCCTGGAATTTAACTCCATTTCTGAATGGAAATACACAGCACAGTTCTCATCCATGAAACACACTCTGCTTTATAGCAAGAAGCACACTCTTGCTTTCTTAGACTCTCTAATACAGCAGGAAACGTGACTGTGGTCAGAACAAAATAACGGTGTTTCCTCCACGTACGGACGATATCTAGGTCAAGTCTTCTTCTGAAACTTATACTAACCACAGTTCCTCTAACATGCGATGCTTTCTATTTAAGAGCTAGATACGTGTGAGCTTCGTGAACGATGTAGCTTCCTTTGAGCTGAAAAGTTACTGAGATTACCTGATAAGATGTCTTGCTTGTAGGAAGATACAGAGCCTGGTATTTAACTCCATTTCTGAAGGGAAACACACAGCACAGTTCTCATCCATGAAACACACTCTGCTTTAGAGCAAGAAGCATGTTCTTGCTTTCCAGATTCTCTAATAGAGCCAGAAAGTTGAGGGTACTCTGAACAATAGAACGGTGTTTCCTACACATACGGACCATATCTAGGTCAACTCTTCTTCTGCAACTTATACAAAGGACAGTTCCATTAACATGCAATGCTTTCAAGTTAAGAGCGAGAAACGTGTGAGCTTTGTGTACGATGTAACTTTGTTAGAGCTGAAAGGTGACTGAGTTAACGTGAAACGAAGTCTTGCAAGTAGGAAGATACAGAGCCTGTGATTTAACTCCATTTCTGAAGGGAAACACACAGCACAGTACTCACGATGAAACACACTCTGCGTAAAGGAAGAAGCACGCTATTGCTTTCTAGAGTCTCTAATAGAGCTGGAAACGTGAGTGTGGCCAGAACAAAAGAACGGTGTTTCCTACACATACGGACCAGTGCTAGTTCATCTCTGCTTGTGAAACTGATACAAACCACAGGTCCTCTAACATCCAATGCCTTACATTTAAGAGCAAGAAACGTGTCAGCTATGTGAACGATGTAGATTTGTTTGAGCTGAAAGGTGACTGAGTTTACGTGAAACGAAGTCTTGCTTGTAGGAAGACACAAAGCTTGGGATTTAACTCCATTTCTGAAGGGAAACATACAGCAAAGTTCTCACGATGAAACACAATCTGCGTTTAGGAAGAAGCACGCTCTTGCTTTCTAGAGTCTCTAATAGAGCAGGAAATTTGAGTGTGCTCAGAACAAATGAACGGTGTTTCCTACACATATGGACCACTGCTAGTTCAACTCTGCTTCTGAAACTGATACAAACCACAAGTCATCTAACATCCAATGCTTTTCAGTTAAGAGTGAGAAACGTGTGATCTCCGTAAACGATGTAGCTTCCTTTGAGCTGAAAAGTGACTGAGGTTACCTGAAAAATGTCTTGCTTGTAGGAAGATACAGAGCCTGGGATTTAACTCCATTTCTGAAGGGAAACGCACAGCACAGTTCTCATCCATGAAAAACACTCTACTTTAGAGCAAGAAGCACTCTCTTGCTTTCTAAGTGTCTCTAATACAGCAGGAAACGTGACTGTCGTCAGAACAAAATAACGGTGTTTCCTACACATACGGACCACTGCTAGTTCAACTCTGCTTCTGAAACTGATACAAACAACAGTTCCATTAACACGTAATGCTTTCAATTTAAGAGCGAGAAACGTGAGAGCTTCGTGAGCAATGTAGCTTCCTTTGAGCTGAAAAGTGACTGAGTTTACTTAAAAAGATGTCTTGCTTGTAGGAAGACACAGAGCATGGGATTTAACTCCATTTCTGAAGGGAAACACACAGCACAGTTCTCATCCATGAAACACAATCTTCTTTAGAGCAAGAAGCATGCTCTTGCTTTCTATGCGTCTCTAATACAGCAGGAAATGTGACTGTGGTCAGAACAAAATAATGGTGTTTCCTACACGTACGGACCATTGCTAGGTCAACTCTTCTTCGGAAACTGATACAAACCACAGTTCCTCTAATATGCAATGCTTTCCATTAAGAGTGAGAAACTTGTGAGCTTTGTCAATGATGTAGCTTCCTTAGAGATGAGAAGTGACTTAGATTACCTGAAAACATGTCTTGCTTGTATAAATACACCGAGCCTGGGATTTAACTCCATTACTGAAGGGAAACACACAGCACAGTTCTCATCCATGAAACAAACTCTGCTTTAGAGCAAGAAGCATGCTCTTGCTTTCTATGTGTCTCTAATACAGCAGGAAACGTGACTGTGGTCACAACAAAAGAATGGAGTTTCCTACACATACGGACCACTGCTAGTTCAACTCTGCTTCTGAAAATGATACAAACCACAAGTCATCTAACATCCAATGCTTTTCAGTTAAGTCTGAGAAACTTGTGATCTTCGTAAACGATGTAGCTTCCTTTGAGCTGAAAAGTGACTGAGTATACCTGAAAAGATGTCTTGCTTGTAGGAAGACACAGAGCATGGGATTTAACTCCATTTCTGAAGGGAAACACACAGCACAGTTCTCATCCATGAAACACATTCTGCTTTAGAACAAGAAGCACGCTCTTGCTTTCTATGTTCTCTAATACAGCAGGAAACGTGACTGTGGTCAGAACAAAATAACGGTGTTTCCTACACATACGGTCCATATCTAGGCCAACTCTTCTTCTGAATGTGATACAAACCACAGTTCCTCTAACATGCAATGGCTTTGCAGTAAAGAGTGAGAAACTTGTGAGCTTCGTGAACGATGTAGCTTCCTTTGAGGTGAATAGTGCCTGAGTTTACCTGAAAAGATGTCTTCCTTGTAGGAAGACACAGAGCCTGGGATTTAACTCCATTTCTGAAGGGAAACACACAGCACAGTCCTCATCCATGAAACACACTCTGCTTTAGAGCACGAAGCATGCTCTTGCTTTCTAGTGTCTCTAATAGAGCAGGAAATGTGAGTGAGCTCAGAACAAAAGCACGGTGTTTCCTACACATACAGACCATAGCTAGTTCAACTCTGCATCTGAAACTGATACAAACCACAGGTCCTCTAACATCCAATGCTTTAGAGTTAAGAGCAAGAAATGTGTGAGCTTCGTGAACGATGTACCTTTGTTTGAGATGAAAGGCGACTGAGTTTACGTGAAACGAAGTCTTGCTTGTAGGAAGACACGGAGCCTGGAATTTAACTCCATTTCTGAAGGGAAACACACTGCATATTTCTCACGATGAAACACACTCTGCGTTTAGGAAGAAGCATGCTCTTGCTTTCTAGTGTCTCTAATAGAGCAGGAAATTTGACTGTGCTCAGAATAAAAGAACGGTGTTTCCTACACATATGGACCACTGCTAGTTCAACTCTGCTTCTGAAACTGATACAAACCACAAGTCATCTAACATCCAATGCTTTTCAGTTAAGAGTGAGAAACATATGATCTTCGTTATCGATGTATATTCATTTAAGCTGAAAAGTGACTGCGTTTACCTGAAATGATGTCTTGCTTGTAGGAAGACACGGAGCCTGGAATTGAACTCGATTTCTGATGGGAAACACACAGCACAGTTCTCATCCATGAAACACACTCTGCTTTAGAGCAAGAAGCACGCTCTTGCTTTCTAAGAGTCACTAATACAGCAGGAAACGTGACTGTGGTCAGAACAAAATAACTGTGTTTCCTACTGTACGGACCATATCTAGGTCAACTCTTCTTCTGAAACTGATACAAACCACAGTTCCACTAACATGCAATGCTTTCCAGTTAAGAGCGAGAAACGTGTGAGCTTTGTGAACGATGTAGCTTCCTTTGAGCTGAAAATTGACTGAGTTTACCTGGAAAGATGTCTTGCTTGAAGGAAGATACAGAGCCTGGGATTTAACTCTATTTCTGAAGGGAAACACACAGCACAGTTCTCATCCATGAAACACACTCTGCTTTGAGCACTAAGGATGCTCTTGCTTTCTAGAGTCTCTAATAGAGCCAAAAACATGAGGGTGCACTGAATAAAATAACGGTGTTTCCTACATTTACGGACCATTGCTAGTTCAACTCTGCTTCTGAAACTGATAAAAACCACAAGTCATCTAACATCCAATGCTTTTTAGTTAAGAGCGAGAAACGTGTGAGCTTCGTGTACGATGTAGCTTCCTTTGAGCTGAAAATTGACTTAGTTTACCTGGAAAGATGTCTTGCTTGAAGGAAGATACAGAGCCTGGGATTTAACTCTATTTCTGAAGGGAAACACACAGCACAGTACTCACGATGAAACACACTCTGCTTTAGAGCAAGAAGCATGCTCTTGCTTTCTAAGAGTCTCTAATAGAGAAGGAAACGTGACTGTGGTCAGAACAAAATAACTGTGTTTCCTACTGTACGGACCATATCTAGGTCAACTCTTCTTCTGAAACTGATACAAACCACAGTTCCACTAACATGCAATGCTTTCCAGTTAAGAGCGAGAAACGTGTGAGCTTTGTGAACGATGTAGCTTCCTTTGAGCTGAAAATTGACTGAGTTTACCTGGAAAGATGTCTTGCTTGAAGGAAGATACAGAGCCTGGGATTTAACTCTATTTCTGAAGGGAAACACACAGCACAGTTCTCATCCATGAAACACACTCTGCTTTGAGCACTAAGGATGCTCTTGCTTTCTAGAGTCTCTAATAGAGCCAAAAACATGAGGGTGCACTGAATAAAATAACGGTGTTTCCTACATTTACGGACCATTGCTAGTTCAACTCTGCTTCTGAAACTGATAAAAACCACAAGTCATCTAACATCCAATGCTTTTTAGTTAAGAGCGAGAAACGTGTGAGCTTCGTGTACGATGTAGCTTCCTTTGAGCTGAAAATTGACTTAGTTTACCTGGAAAGATGTCTTGCTTGAAGGAAGATACAGAGCCTGGGATTTAACTCCATTTCTGAAGGGAAACACACAGCACAGTCCTCATCCATGAAACACACTCTGCTTTAGAGCACGAAGCATGCTCTTGCTTTCTAGTGTCTCTAATAGAGCAGGAAATGTGAGTGAGCTCAGAACAAAAGCACGGTGTTTCCTACACATACAGACCATAGCTAGTTCAACTCTGCATCTGAAACTGATACAAACCACAGGTCCTCTAACATCCAATGCTTTAGAGTTAAGAGCAAGAAATGTGTGAGCTTCGTGAACGATGTACCTTTGTTTGAGATGAAAGGCGACTGAGTTTACGTGAAACGAAGTCTTGCTTGTAGGAAGACACGGAGCCTGGAATTTAACTCCATTTCTGAAGGGAAACACACTGCATATTTCTCACGATGAAACACACTCTGCGTTTAGGAAGAAGCATGCTCTTGCTTTCTAGTGTCTCTAATAGAGCAGGAAATTTGACTGTGCTCAGAATAAAAGAACGGTGTTTCCTACACATATGGACCACTGCTAGTTCAACTCTGCTTCTGAAACTGATACAAACCACAAGTCATCTAACATCCAATGCTTTTCAGTTAAGAGTGAGAAACATATGATCTTCGTTATCGATGTATATTCATTTAAGCTGAAAAGTGACTGCGTTTACCTGAAATGATGTCTTGCTTGTAGGAAGACACGGAGCCTGGAATTGAACTCGATTTCTGATGGGAAACACACAGCACAGTTCTCATCCATGAAACACACTCTGCTTTAGAGCAAGAAGCACGCTCTTGCTTTCTAAGAGTCACTAATACAGCAGGAAACGTGACTGTGGTCAGAACAAAATAACTGTGTTTCCTACTGTACGGACCATATCTAGGTCAACTCTTCTTCTGAAACTGATACAAACCACAGTTCCACTAACATGCAATGCTTTCCAGTTAAGAGCGAGAAACGTGTGAGCTTTGTGAACGATGTAGCTTCCTTTGAGCTGAAAATTGACTGAGTTTACCTGGAAAGATGTCTTGCTTGAAGGAAGATACAGAGCCTGGGATTTAACTCTATTTCTGAAGGGAAACACACAGCACAGTTCTCATCCATGAAACACACTCTGCTTTGAGCACTAAGGATGCTCTTGCTTTCTAGAGTCTCTAATAGAGCCAAAAACATGAGGGTGCACTGAATAAAATAACGGTGTTTCCTACATTTACGGACCATTGCTAGTTCAACTCTGCTTCTGAAACTGATAAAAACCACAAGTCATCTAACATCCAATGCTTTTTAGTTAAGAGCGAGAAACGTGTGAGCTTCGTGTACGATGTAGCTTCCTTTGAGCTGAAAATTGACTTAGTTTACCTGGAAAGATGTCTTGCTTGAAGGAAGATACAGAGCCTGGGATTTAACTCTATTTCTGAAGGGAAACACACAGCACAGTACTCACGATGAAACACACTCTGCTTTAGAGCAAGAAGCATGCTCTTGCTTTCTAAGAGTCTCTAATAGAGAAGGAAACGTGACTGTGGTCAGAACAAAATAACTGTGTTTCCTACTGTACGGACCATATCTAGGTCAACTCTTCTTCTGAAACTGATACAAACCACAGTTCCACTAACATGCAATGCTTTCCAGTTAAGAGCGAGAAACGTGTGAGCTTTGTGAACGATGTAGCTTCCTTTGAGCTGAAAATTGACTGAGTTTACCTGGAAAGATGTCTTGCTTGAAGGAAGATACAGAGCCTGGGATTTAACTCTATTTCTGAAGGGAAACACACAGCACAGTTCTCATCCATGAAACACACTCTGCTTTGAGCACTAAGGATGCTCTTGCTTTCTAGAGTCTCTAATAGAGCCAAAAACATGAGGGTGCACTGAATAAAATAACGGTGTTTCCTACATTTACGGACCATTGCTAGTTCAACTCTGCTTCTGAAACTGATAAAAACCACAAGTCATCTAACATCCAATGCTTTTTAGTTAAGAGCGAGAAACGTGTGAGCTTCGTGTACGATGTAGCTTCCTTTGAGCTGAAAATTGACTTAGTTTACCTGGAAAGATGTCTTGCTTGAAGGAAGATACAGAGCCTGGGATTTAACTCTATTTCTGAAGGGAAACACACAGCACAGTTCTCACGATGAAACACACTCTGCTTTAGAGCAAGAAGCATGCTCTTGCTTTCTAAGAGTCTCTAATAGAGAAGGAAACGTGACTGTGGTCAGCACAAAATAACGGTGTTTCCTACTGTAGGGACCATATCTAGGTCAACTCTTCATCTGAAACTGATACAAACCACAGTTCCTCTAACATGCAATGCTTTCCAGTTAAGAGCGAGATAAGTGTGAGCTTCTTAAACGATTTATATTCCTTTGAGCTGAAAAGTGACTGCATTTACCTGAAATGATGTCTTGGTTGTAGGAAGACACAGAGCCTGGAATTTAACTCCATTTCTGAAGGGAAACACACTGCACAGTTCTCATCCATGAAACACACTCTGCTTTAGAGCAAGAAGCATGCTCTTGCTTTCTATGTGTCTCTAATACAGCAGGAAAGGTGACTGTGGTCAGAACAAAATAACGGTGTTTCCTATACATATGGACCATACCTAGGTCAACTATTCTTCTGAATATGATACAAACCACAGTTCCTCTAACATTTAAGCTTTCCAGTTAAGAGCGAGAAACATGTGAGCTTCGTGAATGATGTAGCTTCCTTTGAGGTGAATAGTGTCTGAGATTACCTGAAAAGATGTCTTGCTTGTCGGAAGTCACAGAGCCTGGGTTTTAACTCCATTTCTGAAGGGAAACGAACAGCACAGTTCTTATCCATGAAACACACTCTGGTTTAGAGCAATAACCACGCTCTTGCTTTCGAAGAGTCTCTAATAGAGCAGGAAAGGTGACTGTTTTCAGAACAAAATAACGGTGTTTCCTACCCATACGGACCATATCTAGGTCAACTCTTCTTCTCAAACTGATACAAACCGCAGTTCCTCTAACATGCAATGCTGTCCAGTTAAGAGCGAGAAACGTATGAGCTTTGTGAACGATGTTGCTTCCTTTGAGTTGAATAGTGTTTGAGTTTACCTGAAAAGTTGTCTTGCTTGTCGGAAAACACAGAGACTGGAATTTAACTCCATTTCTGAAGGGAAACACACAGCACAGTTCTCATCCATGAAACACACTCTGCTTTAGAGCTAGAAGCACGCTCTTGGTTTCTAAGAGTCTCTAATACAGCAGGAAAAGTGACTGTGGTCAGAACAAAATAACGGTGTTTTCTACTGTATGGGCCATATCTAGGTCAACTCTTCTTCTCAGACTGATACAAACCGTAGTTCCTCTAACATGCAATGCTTTCCAGTTAAGATCGAGAAACATGTGAGCTTCGTGAACGATGTAGCTTCATTTGAACTTAAAAGTGACTGAGTTTACCTGAAAAGATGTCGGGCTTGAAGGAAGATACAGAGCCTGGGATTTAACTCTCTTTCTGAAGGGAAACACACAGCACAGTTCTCATCCATGAAACACACTCTGCTTTAGAGCAAGAAGCATGCTCTTGCTTTCTATGTGTCTCTAATACAGCAGGAAACGTGACTGTGGTCAGAACAAAAGAACGGTGTTTCCTACACATACGGACCCCTGCTAGTTCAACTGTGCTTCTGAAACTGATACAAACCACAAGTCATCTAACATCCAATGCTTTTCAATTAAGAGTGAGAACCGTGTGATCTTCGTAAATGATGTAGCTTCCTTTGAGCTGAAAAGTGACTGAGTTTACCTGAAAAGATGTCTTGCTTGTAGGAAGATATAGAGCCTGGGATTTAACTCCATTTCTGAAGGGAAACACACAGCACAGTTCTCATCCATGAAACACACTCTGGTTTAGAGCACGAAGCATGCTCTTGCTTTCTATGTGTCTCTAACACAGCAGGAAACTTGACTCTGCTCAGAACAAAATAACAGTGTTTCCTACACATACGGACCATATCTAGGTCAACTCTTCTTCTGAATGTGATACAAACAACAGTTCCTCTATCATACAAGCTTTCCAGTTAAGAGTGAGAAACGTGTGAGCTTCGTGAACAATATAGCTTCCTTTGAGGTGAATAGTGTCTGAGTTTATCTGAAAAGATGCCTTCCTTGTAGGAACACACAGATCCTGGGATTTAACTCCATTTCTGAGGGGAAACACACAGCAGAGTTCTCATCCATGACACACTCTGCTTTAGAGCAAGAAGCATGCTCTTGCTTTCTAAGAGTCTCTAATACAGCAGGAAACGTGACTGTCGTCTGAACAAAATAACGGTGTTTCCTACACATACGGACCATATCTAGGTCAACTCTTCTTCTGAATGTGATACAAACCACAGTTCCTCTAACATACAAGCTTTCCAGTTAAGAGTGAGAAACGTGTGAGCTTGTGAACGATGTTGCTTCCTTAGACCTGAGAAGTGACTTAGTTTACCTGAAAACATGTCTTGCTTGTAGGAAGACACAGAGCCTGGGTTTTAACTCCATTTCTGAAGGGAAACACACAGCACACTTCTCACGATGAAACACACTCTGCGTTTAGGAAGAAGCACGCTCTTGCTTTCTAGAGTCTCTAATAGAGCAGGAAATTTGAGTGTGCTCAGAACAAAAGAACGGTGTTTCCTACATTTACGGACTTTTGCTAATTCAACTCTGCTTCTGAAACTGATACAAACCACAAGTGATCTAACATCCAATGTTTTTCAGTTAAGAGCAAGAAACGTGTGTGCTTCGTAAACGATTTATATTCATTTGAGCTGAAAAGTGACTGCGATTATCTGAAATGATATCTTGCTTATAGGAAGACACAGAGCCTGGAATTTAACTCCATTTCTGAAGGGAAACACACAGCACAGTACTCATCCATGAAACACACTCTGCTTTAGAGCAAGAAGCATGCTCTTGCTTTCTAGAGTCTCTAATATAGCCAGAAAATTGTGGGTACTCAGAAAAAAAGAATGGTGTTTCCTACACATACTGACCATTGCTAGTTCAACCCTGCTTCTGAAAATGATACAAACCACAGGTCCTCTAACATCCAATGCTTTACAATTATGAACAAGAAACGTGTGAACTTCGTGAACGATGTACCTTTGTTTGAGATGAAAGGCTACTGAGTTTACGTGAAACGAAGTCTTGCTTGTAGGAAGATACAGAGCCTGTGATTTCAATCCATTTCTGAAGGGAAACACACAGCACAGTTCTCATCCATGAAACACACACTGCTTTAGAGCAAGAAGCCCGCTCTTGCTTTCTAAGAGTCTCTAATACAGCAGGAAACGTGATTGTGGTCAGAACAAAATAACGGTGTTTCTGACACATACGGACCATATCTAGGTCAACTGTCCTTCTGAAACTGATACAAACCACAGTTCCTCTAACATACAATGCTTTCTATTTAAGAGCAAGAAATGTGTGAGCTTCGTGAACGATGTAGCTTCCTTTGAGCTGAAAAGTGACTGAGTTTACCTGAAATAATGTCTTGCTTGTAGGAAGATACGGAGCCTGGTATTTAACTCCATTTCTGAAGGGAAACACACAGCACAGTTCTCGTCCATGAAACACACTCTGCTTTAGAGCATGAAGCATGCTCTTGCTTTTTAGAGTCTCTAATTGAGCAGGAAACGTGAAAGAGCTCAGAACAAAAGAACGGTGTTTCCTACACATAGGGACCATAGCTAGTTCAACTCTGTTTCTGAAACTGATACAAACCACAAGTCATCTAACATCCAATGCTTTTCAGTTAAGAGCGAGAAACGTGTGAGCTTTGTAAACAATTTATATTCATTTGAGTTGAAAAGTGACTGCGTTTACCTGAAATGTTTTCTTGCTTGTAGGAAGACATGGGTCCTGGAATTTAAGTCCATTTCTGAAGGGAAAAACACAGCACAGTTCTCATCCATGAAACACTCTCTGCTTTAGAGCACGAAATATGCTCTTGCTTTCTAGAGTCTCTAGTAGAGCCAGAAACATGAGGGTGCTCTGAACAAAATAACGGTGTTTCCTACATATACGAACCATTGCTAGTTCAACTCTGCTTCTGAAACTGATCCAAACCACAAGTCTTCACATCCAATGCTTTTCAGTTAAGAGCAAGTAACGTGTGACCTTCGTAAACGATTTATATTCATTTGAGCTGAAAATTGACTGCGTTTACCTGAAATGATGTCTTGCTTGTAGTAAGACACAGAGCCTGGGATTTAACTCCATTTCTGAAGGGAAACACACAGAACAGTTCTCACGAGGAAACACACTCTGCGTATAGGAAGAAGCACGCTCTTGCTTTCTAGAGACTCTAATAGTGTAGGAAACGTGAGTGTGCTCAGAACAAAAGAACGGTGTTTCCTACACATACGGACCATAGCTAGTTCAACTCTGCTTCTGAAACTGATACAAACCACAAGTCATCTAACATCCAATGCTTTTCAGTTAAGAGCAAGAAACATGTGTGCTTCGTAAACGATTTATATTCATTTGAGCTGAAAAGTGACTGCATTTACCTGAAATGAAGTCTTGCTTGTAGGAAGACACAGAGCCTGGAATTTAACTCCATTTCTGAAGGGAAACAGACAGCACAGTTCTCACGAGGAAACACACTCTGCGTATAGGAAGAAGTACGCTCTTGCTTTCTATGAATCTCTAATACAGCAGGAAAAGTGACAATAGTCAGAACAAAATAATGGTGTTTACTACACATACGGACCATATCTAGATCAACTCCTCTTCTGAAACTGATACAAACCACAGTGCCTCTACATGCAATGCTTTCAAGTTAAGAGCGAGAATCGTGTGAGCTTCGTGAACGATGTAGCTTCCTTTGAGCTGAATAGTGACTGAGTTTACCTGAAAAGATGTCTTGCTTGTAGGAAGACACAGAGCCTGTGATTTAACTCCATTTCTGAAGGGAAACACACAGCACAGTTCTCACGATGAAACCCACTCTGCATTTATGAAGAAGCACGCTCTTGCTTTCTAGAATCTCTAATAGAGCAGGAAATTTGAGTGTGCTCAGAACAAAAGAACGGTGTTTGCTACACATACGGACCACTGCTAGTTCAACTCTGCTTCTGAAACTGATACAAACCACAAGTCATCTAACATCCAATTCTTTTCAGTTAAGAGCGAGAAACGTGTGAGCTTCGTAATCGATTTATATTCATTTAAGCTGAAAAGTGACTGCGTTTACCTGAAATGATGTCCTGCTTGTAGGAAAACACGGAGCCTGGAATTTAACTCCATTTCTGAATGGAAATACACAGCACAGTTCTCATCCATGAAACACACACTGCTTTAGAGCAAGAAGCATGCTCTTGCTTTCTACGATCTCTAATACAGCAGGAAACGTGACTGTGATCAGAACAAAATAAAGGTGTTTTGGACACATACTGACCATATCTAGGTCAACTCTTCTTTTGAAACTGATACAAACCACAGTTCCTCTAACATGCAATGGTTTCAAGTTAAGAGCGAGAAACGTGTGAGATTCGTGAACGATGTAGCTTCCTTTGAGCTGCAAAGGGACTGAGTTTACTTGAAAAGTTGTCTTGCTTGTAGGAAGACACAGAGCCTGGGATTTAACTCCATTTCTGAAGGGAAACACACGGCACAGTTCTCATCCATGAAAAACACTCTGCTTTAGAGCAAGAAGCATGCTCTTGCTTTCCAGAGTCTGTAATAGAGCCAGAAACTTGAGGATACTCATAACAAAAGAATGGTGTTTCCTACACATACGGACCATTGCTAGTTCAACTCTGCTTGTGAAACTGATACAAACCACAGGTCCTCTAACATCCAATGCCTTACATTTAAGAGCAAGAAACGTGTCAGCTATGTGAACGATGTAGATTTGTTTGAGCTGAAAGGTGACTGAGTTTACGTGAAACGAAGTCTTGCTTGTAGGAAGACACAAAGCTTGGGATTTAACTCCATTTCTGAAGGGAAACATACAGCACAGTTCTCACGATGAAACACAATCTGCGTTTAGGAAGAAGCACGCTCTTGCTTTCTAGAGTCTCTAATAGAGCAGGAAACTTCAGTGTGCTCAGAACAAATGAACGGTGTTTCCTACACATATGGACCACTGCTAGTTCAACTCTGCTTCTGAAACTGATACAAACCACAAGTCATCTAACATCCAATGCTTTTCAGTTAAGAGTGAGAAACGTGTGATCTCCGTAAACGATGTAGCTTCCTTTGAGCTGAAAAGTGACTGAGGTTACCTGAAAAATGTCTTGCTTGTAGGAAGATACAGAGCCTGGGATTTAACTCCATTTCTGAAGGGAAACGCACAGCACAGTTCTCATCCATGAAAAACACTCTACTTTAGAGCAAGAAGCACTCTCTTGCTTTCTAAGTATCTCTAATACAGCAGGAAACGTGACTGTCGTCAGAACAAAATAACGGTGTTTCCTACACATACGTACCACTGCTAGTTCAACTCTGCTTCTGAAACTGATACAAACAACAGTTCCATTAACACGTAATGCTTTCAATTTCAGAGCGAGAAACGTGAGAGCTTCGTGAGCAATGTAGCTTCCTTTGAGCTGAAAAGTGACTGAGTATACTTAAAAAGATGTCTTGCTTGTAGGAAGACACAGAGCATGGGATTTAACTCCATTTCTGAAGGGAAACACACAGCACAGTTCTCATCCATGAAACACAATCTTCTTTAGAGCAAGAAGCATGCTCTTGCTTTCTATGCGTCTCTAATACAGCAGGAAACGTGACTGTGGTCACAACAAAAGAACGGTGTTTCCTACACATACGGACCACTGCTAGTTCAACTCTGCTTCTGAAACTGATACAAACCACAAGTCATCTAACATCCAATGCTTTTCAGTTAAGTCTGAGAAACGTGTGATCTTCGTAAACGATGTAGCTTCCTTTGAGCTGAAAAGTGACTGAGTTTACCTGAAAAGATGTCTTGCTTGTAGGAAGACACAGAGCATGGGATTTAACTCCATTTCTGAAGGGAAACACACAACACAGTTCTCATCCATGAAACAAACTCTGCTTTAGAGCAAGAAGCCTGCTCTTGCTTTCTAAGCATCTCTAATAGAGCAGGAAATGTGACTGTGGTCAGAACAAAATAACGGTGTTTCCTACACGTACGGACCATTGCTAGGTCAACTCTTCTTCTGAAACTGATACAAACCACAGTTCCTCTAACATGCAATGCTTTCCAGTTAAGAGTGAGAAACTTGTGAGCTTTGTCAATGATGTAGCTTCCTTAGAGATGAGAAGTGACTTAGATTACCTGAAAACATGTCTTGCTTGTATAAATACACCGAGCCTGGGATTTAACTCCATTTCTGAAGGGAAACACACAGCACAGTTCTCATCCATGAAACAAACTCTGCTTTAGAGGAAGAAGCATGCTCTTGCTTTCTATGTGTCTCTAATACAGCAGGAAACGTGACTGTGGTCACAACAAAAGAATGGAGTTTCCTACACATACGGACCACTGCTAGTTCAACTCTGCTTCTGAAAATGATACAAACCACAAGTCATCTAACATCCAATGCTTTTCAGTTAAGTCTGAGAAACTTGTGATCTTCCTAAACGATGTAGCTTCCTTTGAGCTGAAAAGTGACTGAGTATACCTGAAAAGATGTCTTGCTTGTAGGAAGACACAGAGCATGGGATTTAACTCCATTTCTGAAGGGAAACACACAGCACAGTTCTCATCCATGAAACACATTCTGCTTTAGAACAAGAAGCACGCTCTTGCTTTCTATGTTCTCTAATACAGCAGGAAACGTGACTGTGGTCAGAACAAAATAACGGTGTTTCCTACACATACGGTCCATATCTAGGCCAACTCTTCTTCTGAATGTGATACAAACCACAGTTCCTCTAACATGCAATGGCTTTGCAGTAAAGAGTGAGAAACTTGTGAGCTTCGTGAACGATGTAGCTTCCTTTGAGGTGAATAGTGCCTGAGTTTACCTGAAAAGATGTCTTCCTTGTAGGAAGACACAGAGCCTGGGATTTAACTCCATTTCTGAAGGGAAACACACAGCACAGTCCTCATCCATGAAACACACTCTGCTTTAGAGCACGAAGCATGCTCTTGCTTTCTAGTGTCTCTAATAGAGCAGGAAATGTGAGTGAGCTCAGAACAAAAGCACGGTGTTTCCTACACATACAGACCATAGCTAGTTCAACTCTGCATCTGAAACTGATACAAACCACAGGTCCTCTAACATCCAATGCTTTAGAGTTAAGAGCAAGAAATGTGTGAGCTTCGTGAACGATGTACCTTTGTTTGAGATGAAAGGCGACTGAGTTTACGTGAAACGAAGTCTTGCTTGTAGGAAGACACGGAGCCTGGAATTTAACTCCATTTCTGAAGGGAAACACACCGCATATTTCTCACGATGAAACACACTCTGCTTTTAGGAAGAAACACGCTCTTGCTTTCTAGTGTCTCTAATAGAGCAGGAAATTTGACTGTGCTCAGAATAAAAGAACGGTGTTTCCTACACATATGGACCACTGCTAGTTCAACTCTGCTTCTGAAACTGATACAAACCACAAGTCATCTAACATCCAATGCTTTTCAGTTAAGAGTGAGAAACATATGATCTTCGTTATCGATGTATATTCATTTAAGCTGAAAAGTGACTGCGTTTACCTGAAATGATGTCTTGCTTGTAGGAAGACACGGAGCCTGGAATTGAACTCGATTTCTGATGGGAAACACACAGCACAGTTCTCATCCATGAAACACACTCTGCTTTAGAGCAAGAAGCACGCTCTTGCTTTCTAAGAGTCACTAATACAGCAGGAAACGTGACTGTGGTCAGAACAAAATAACTGTGTTTCCTACTGTACGGACCATATCTAGGTCAACTCTTCTTCTGAAACTGATACAAACCACAGTTCCACTAACATGCAATGCTTTCCAGTTAAGAGCGAGAAACGTGTGAGCTTTGTGAACGATGTAGCTTCCTTTGAGCTGAAAATTGACTGAGTTTACCTGGAAAGATGTCTTGCTTGAAGGAAGATACAGAGCCTGGGATTTAACTCCATTTCTGAAGGGAAACACACAGCACAGTTCTCATCCATGAAACACACTCTGCTTTGAGCACTAAGGATTCTCTTGCTTTCTAGAGTCTCTAATAGAGCCAAAAACATGAGGGTGCACTGAATAAAATAACGGTGTTTCCTACATTTACGGACCATTGCTAGTTCAACTCTGCTTCTGAAACTGATATAAACCACAAGTCATCTAACATCCAATGCTTTTTAGTTAAGAGCGAGAAACGTGTGAGCTTCGTGTACGATGTAGCTTCCTTTGAGCTGAAAATTGACTTAGTTTACCTGGAAAGATGTCTTGCTTGAAGGAAGATACAGAGCCTGGGATTTAACTCTATTTCTGAAGGGAAACACACAGCACAGTTCTCACGATGAAACACACTCTGCTTTAGAGCAAGAAGCATGCTCTTGCTTTCTAAGAGTCTCTAATAGAGAAGGAAACGTGACTGTGGTCAGCACAAAATAACGGTGTTTCCTACTGTAGGGACCATATCTAGGTCAACTCTTCATCTGAAACTGATACAAACCACAGTTCCTTTAACATGCAATGCTTTCCAGTTAAGAGCGAGATAAGTGTGAGCTTCTTAAACGATTTATATTCCTTTGAGCTGAAAAGTGACTGCATTTACCTGAAATGATGTCTTGGTTGTAGGAAGACACAGAGCCTGGAATTTAACTCCATTTCTGAAGGGAAACACACTGCACAGTTCTCATCCATGAAACACACTCTGCTTTAGAGCAAGAAGCATGCTCTTGCTTTCTATGTGTCTCTAATACAGCAGGAAAGGTGACTGTGGTCAGAACAAAATAACGGTGTTTCCTATACATATGGACCATACCTAGGTCAACTCTTCTTCTGAATATGATACAAACCACAGTTCCTCTAACATTTAAGCTTTCCAGTTAAGAGCGAGAAACATGTGAGCTTCGTGAATGATGTAGCTTCCTTTGAGGTGAATAGTGTCTGAGATTACCTGAAAAGATGTCTTGCTTGTCGGAAGTCACAGAGCCTGGGTTTTAACTCCATTTCTGAAGGGAAACGAACAGCACAGTTCTTATCCATGAAACACACTCTGGTTTAGAGCAATAACCACGCTCTTTCTTTCGAAGAGTCTCTAATAGAGCAGGAAAGGTGACTGTTTTCAGAACAAAATAACGGTGTTTCCTACCCATACGGACCATATCTAGGTCAACTCTTCTTCTCAAACTGATACAAACCGCAGTTCCTCTAACATGCAATGCTGTCCAGTTAAGAGCGAGAAACGTATGAGCTTTGTGAACGATGGTGCTTCCTTTGAGTTGAACAGTGTTTGAGTTTACCTGAAAAGTTGTCTTGCTTGTCGGAAAAGACAGAGACTGGGATTTAACTCCATTTCTGAAGGGAAACACACAGCACAGTTCTCATCCATGAAACACACTCTGCTTTAGAGCTAGAAGCACGCTCTTGGTTTCTAAGAGTCTCTAATACAGCAGGAAAAGTGACTGTGGTCAGAACAAAATAACGGTGTTTTCTACTGTATTGACCATATCTAGGTCAACTCTTCTTCTCAGTCTGATACAAACCGCAGTTCCTCTAACATGCAATGCTTTCCAGTTAAGATCGAGAAACATGTGAGCTTCGTGAACGATGTAGCTTCCTTTGAACTTAAAAGTGACTGAGTTTACCTGAAAAGATGTCGGGCTTGAAGGAAGATACAGAGCCTGGGATTTAACTCTCTTTCTGAAGGGAAACACACAGCACAGTTCTCATCCATGAAACACACTCTGCTTTAGAGCAAGAAGCATGCTCTTGCTTTCTATGTGTCTCTAATACAGCAGGAAACGTGACTGTGGTCAGAACAAAAGAACGGTGTTTCCTACACATACGGACCCCTGCTAGTTCAACTCTGCTTCTGAAACTGATACAAACCACAAGTCATCTAACTTCCAATGCTTTTCAATTAAGAGTGAGAACCGTGTGATCTTCGTAAATGATGTAGCTTCGTTTGAGCTGAAAAGTGACTGAGTTTACCTGAAAAGATGTCTTGCTTGTAGGAAGATATAGAGCCTGGGATTTAACTCCATTTCTGAAGGGAAACACACAGCACAGTTCTCATCCATGAAACACACTCTGGTTTAGAGCACGAAGCATGCTCTTGCTTTCTATGTGTCTCTAACACAGCAGGAAACTTGACTCTGCTCAGAACAAAATAACAGTGTTTCCTACACATACGGACCATATCTAGGTCAACTCTTCTTCTGAATGTGATACAAACAACAGTTCCTCTATCATGCAAGCTTTCCAGTTAAGAGTGAGAAACGTGTGAGCTTCGTGAACAATATAGCTTCCTTTGAGGTGAATAGTGTCTGAGTTTATCTGAAAAGATGCCTTCCTTGTAGGAACACACAGATCCTGGGATTTAACTCCATTTCTGAGGGGAAACACACAGCAGAGTTCTCATCCATGACACACTCTGCTTTAGAGCAAGAAGCATGCTCTTGCTTTCTAAGAGTCTCTAATACAGCAGGAAACGTGACTGTCGTCTGAACAAAATAACGGTGTTTCCTACACATACGGACCATATCTAGGTCAACTCTTCTTCTGCAACTGATACAAAGCACAGTTACATTAACATGCAATGCTTTCAAGTTAAGAGCGAAAAACGTGTGAGTTTCGTGAACGATGTAGCTTCCTTTGAGCTGAATAGTGACTGAGTTTACCTGAAAAGATGTCTTGCTTGTAGGAAGACACAGAGCCTGTGATTTAACTCCATTTCTGAAGGGAAACACACAGCACAGTTCTCACGATGAAACCCACTCTGCATTTATGAAGAAGCACGCTCTTGCTTTCTAGAATCTCTAATAGAGCAGGAAATTTGAGTGTGCTCAGAACAAAAGAACGGTGTTTGCTACACATACGGACCACTGCTAGTTCAACTCTGCTTCTGAAACTGATACAAACCACAAGTCATCTAACATCCAATTCTTTTCAGTTAAGAGCGAGAAACGTGTGAGCTTCGTAATCGATTTATATTCATTTAAGCTGAAAAGTGACTGCGTTTACCTGAAATGATGTCCTGCTTGTAGGAAAACACGGAGCCTGGAATTTAACTCCATTTCTGAATGGAAATACACAGCACAGTTCTCATCCATGAAACACACACTGCTTTAGAGCAAGAAGCATGCTCTTGCTTTCTACGATCTCTAATACAGCAGGAAACGTGACTGTGATCAGAACAAAATAAAGGTGTTTTGGACACATACTGACCATATCTAGGTCAACTCTTCTTTTGAAACTGATACAAACCACAGTTCCTCTAACATGCAATGGTTTCAAGTTAAGAGCGAGAAACGTGTGAGCTTCGTGAACGATGTAGCTTCCTTTGAGCTGCAAAGGGACTGAGTTTACTTGAAAAGTTGTCTTGCTTGTAGGAAGACACAGAGCCTGGGATTTAACTCCATTTCTGAAGGGAAACACACGGCACAGTTCTCATCCATGAAAAACACTCTGCTTTAGAGCAAGAAGCATGCTCTTGCTTTCCAGAGTCTGTAATAGAGCCAGAAACTTGAGGATACTCATAACAAAAGAATGGTGTTTCCTACACATACGGACCATTGCTAGTTCAACTCTGCTTGTGAAACTGATACAAACCACAGGTCCTCTAACATCCAATGCCTTACATTTAAGAGCAAGAAACGTGTCAGCTATGTGAACGATGTAGATTTGTTTGAGCTGAAAGGTGACTGAGTTTACGTGAAACGAAGTCTTGCTTGTAGGAAGACACAAAGCTTGGGATTTAACTCCATTTCTGAAGGGAAACATACAGCACAGTTCTCACGATGAAACACAATCTGCGTTTAGGAAGAAGCACGCTCTTGCTTTCTAGAGTCTCTAATAGAGCAGGAAACTTCAGTGTGCTCAGAACAAATGAACGGTGTTTCCTACACATATGGACCACTGCTAGTTCAACTCTGCTTCTGAAACTGATACAAACCACAAGTCATCTAACATCCAATGCTTTTCAGTTAAGAGTGAGAAACGTGTGATCTCCGTAAACGATGTAGCTTCCTTTGAGCTGAAAAGTGACTGAGGTTACCTGAAAAATGTCTTGCTTGTAGGAAGATACAGAGCCTGGGATTTAACTCCATTTCTGAAGGGAAACGCACAGCACAGTTCTCATCCATGAAAAACACTCTACTTTAGAGCAAGAAGCACTCTCTTGCTTTCTAAGTATCTCTAATACAGCAGGAAACGTGACTGTCGTCAGAACAAAATAACGGTGTTTCCTACACATACGTACCACTGCTAGTTCAACTCTGCTTCTGAAACTGATACAAACAACAGTTCCATTAACACGTAATGCTTTCAATTTCAGAGCGAGAAACGTGAGAGCTTCGTGAGCAATGTAGCTTCCTTTGAGCTGAAAAGTGACTGAGTATACTTAAAAAGATGTCTTGCTTGTAGGAAGACACAGAGCATGGGATTTAACTCCATTTCTGAAGGGAAACACACAGCACAGTTCTCATCCATGAAACACAATCTTCTTTAGAGCAAGAAGCATGCTCTTGCTTTCTATGCGTCTCTAATACAGCAGGAAACGTGACTGTGGTCACAACAAAAGAACGGTGTTTCCTACACATACGGACCACTGCTAGTTCAACTCTGCTTCTGAAACTGATACAAACCACAAGTCATCTAACATCCAATGCTTTTCAGTTAAGTCTGAGAAACGTGTGATCTTCGTAAACGATGTAGCTTCCTTTGAGCTGAAAAGTGACTGAGTTTACCTGAAAAGATGTCTTGCTTGTAGGAAGACACAGAGCATGGGATTTAACTCCATTTCTGAAGGGAAACACACAACACAGTTCTCATCCATGAAACAAACTCTGCTTTAGAGCAAGAAGCCTGCTCTTGCTTTCTAAGCATCTCTAATAGAGCAGGAAATGTGACTGTGGTCAGAACAAAATAACGGTGTTTCCTACACGTACGGACCATTGCTAGGTCAACTCTTCTTCTGAAACTGATACAAACCACAGTTCCTCTAACATGCAATGCTTTCCAGTTAAGAGTGAGAAACTTGTGAGCTTTGTCAATGATGTAGCTTCCTTAGAGATGAGAAGTGACTTAGATTACCTGAAAACATGTCTTGCTTGTATAAATACACCGAGCCTGGGATTTAACTCCATTTCTGAAGGGAAACACACAGCACAGTTCTCATCCATGAAACAAACTCTGCTTTAGAGGAAGAAGCATGCTCTTGCTTTCTATGTGTCTCTAATACAGCAGGAAACGTGACTGTGGTCACAACAAAAGAATGGAGTTTCCTACACATACGGACCACTGCTAGTTCAACTCTGCTTCTGAAAATGATACAAACCACAAGTCATCTAACATCCAATGCTTTTCAGTTAAGTCTGAGAAACTTGTGATCTTCCTAAACGATGTAGCTTCCTTTGAGCTGAAAAGTGACTGAGTATACCTGAAAAGATGTCTTGCTTGTAGGAAGACACAGAGCATGGGATTTAACTCCATTTCTGAAGGGAAACACACAGCACAGTTCTCATCCATGAAACACATTCTGCTTTAGAACAAGAAGCACGCTCTTGCTTTCTATGTTCTCTAATACAGCAGGAAACGTGACTGTGGTCAGAACAAAATAACGGTGTTTCCTACACATACGGTCCATATCTAGGCCAACTCTTCTTCTGAATGTGATACAAACCACAGTTCCTCTAACATGCAATGGCTTTGCAGTAAAGAGTGAGAAACTTGTGAGCTTCGTGAACGATGTAGCTTCCTTTGAGGTGAATAGTGCCTGAGTTTACCTGAAAAGATGTCTTCCTTGTAGGAAGACACAGAGCCTGGGATTTAACTCCATTTCTGAAGGGAAACACACAGCACAGTCCTCATCCATGAAACACACTCTGCTTTAGAGCACGAAGCATGCTCTTGCTTTCTAGTGTCTCTAATAGAGCAGGAAATGTGAGTGAGCTCAGAACAAAAGCACGGTGTTTCCTACACATACAGACCATAGCTAGTTCAACTCTGCATCTGAAACTGATACAAACCACAGGTCCTCTAACATCCAATGCTTTAGAGTTAAGAGCAAGAAATGTGTGAGCTTCGTGAACGATGTACCTTTGTTTGAGATGAAAGGCGACTGAGTTTACGTGAAACGAAGTCTTGCTTGTAGGAAGACACGGAGCCTGGAATTTAACTCCATTTCTGAAGGGAAACACACCGCATATTTCTCACGATGAAACACACTCTGCTTTTAGGAAGAAACACGCTCTTGCTTTCTAGTGTCTCTAATAGAGCAGGAAATTTGACTGTGCTCAGAATAAAAGAACGGTGTTTCCTACACATATGGACCACTGCTAGTTCAACTCTGCTTCTGAAACTGATACAAACCACAAGTCATCTAACATCCAATGCTTTTCAGTTAAGAGTGAGAAACATATGATCTTCGTTATCGATGTATATTCATTTAAGCTGAAAAGTGACTGCGTTTACCTGAAATGATGTCTTGCTTGTAGGAAGACACGGAGCCTGGAATTGAACTCGATTTCTGATGGGAAACACACAGCACAGTTCTCATCCATGAAACACACTCTGCTTTAGAGCAAGAAGCACGCTCTTGCTTTCTAAGAGTCACTAATACAGCAGGAAACGTGACTGTGGTCAGAACAAAATAACTGTGTTTCCTACTGTACGGACCATATCTAGGTCAACTCTTCTTCTGAAACTGATACAAACCACAGTTCCACTAACATGCAATGCTTTCCAGTTAAGAGCGAGAAACGTGTGAGCTTTGTGAACGATGTAGCTTCCTTTGAGCTGAAAATTGACTGAGTTTACCTGGAAAGATGTCTTGCTTGAAGGAAGATACAGAGCCTGGGATTTAACTCCATTTCTGAAGGGAAACACACAGCACAGTTCTCATCCATGAAACACACTCTGCTTTGAGCACTAAGGATTCTCTTGCTTTCTAGAGTCTCTAATAGAGCCAAAAACATGAGGGTGCACTGAATAAAATAACGGTGTTTCCTACATTTACGGACCATTGCTAGTTCAACTCTGCTTCTGAAACTGATATAAACCACAAGTCATCTAACATCCAATGCTTTTTAGTTAAGAGCGAGAAACGTGTGAGCTTCGTGTACGATGTAGCTTCCTTTGAGCTGAAAATTGACTTAGTTTACCTGGAAAGATGTCTTGCTTGAAGGAAGATACAGAGCCTGGGATTTAACTCTATTTCTGAAGGGAAACACACAGCACAGTTCTCACGATGAAACACACTCTGCTTTAGAGCAAGAAGCATGCTCTTGCTTTCTAAGAGTCTCTAATAGAGAAGGAAACGTGACTGTGGTCAGCACAAAATAACGGTGTTTCCTACTGTAGGGACCATATCTAGGTCAACTCTTCATCTGAAACTGATACAAACCACAGTTCCTTTAACATGCAATGCTTTCCAGTTAAGAGCGAGATAAGTGTGAGCTTCTTAAACGATTTATATTCCTTTGAGCTGAAAAGTGACTGCATTTACCTGAAATGATGTCTTGGTTGTAGGAAGACACAGAGCCTGGAATTTAACTCCATTTCTGAAGGGAAACACACTGCACAGTTCTCATCCATGAAACACACTCTGCTTTAGAGCAAGAAGCATGCTCTTGCTTTCTATGTGTCTCTAATACAGCAGGAAAGGTGACTGTGGTCAGAACAAAATAACGGTGTTTCCTATACATATGGACCATACCTAGGTCAACTCTTCTTCTGAATATGATACAAACCACAGTTCCTCTAACATTTAAGCTTTCCAGTTAAGAGCGAGAAACATGTGAGCTTCGTGAATGATGTAGCTTCCTTTGAGGTGAATAGTGTCTGAGATTACCTGAAAAGATGTCTTGCTTGTCGGAAGTCACAGAGCCTGAGTTTTAACTCCATTTCTGAAGGGAAACGAACAGCACAGTTCTTATCCATGAAACACACTCTGGTTTAGAGCAATAACCACGCTCTTTCTTTCGAAGAGTCTCTAATAGAGCAGGAAAGGTGACTGTTTTCAGAACAAAATAACGGTGTTTCCTACCCATACGGACCATATCTAGGTCAACTCTTCTTCTCAAACTGATACAAACCGCAGTTCCTCTAACATGCAATGCTGTCCAGTTAAGAGCGAGAAATGTATGAGCTTTGTGAACGATGGTGCTTCCTTTGAGTTGAACAGTGTTTGAGTTTACCTGAAAAGTTGTCTTGCTTGTCGGAAAAGACAGAGACTGGGATTTAACTCCATTTCTGAAGGGAAACACACAGCACAGTTCTCATCCATGAAACACACTCTGCTTTAGAGCTAGAAGCACGCTCTTGGTTTCTAAGAGTCTCTAATACAGCAGGAAAAGTGACTGTGGTCAGAACAAAATAACGGTGTTTTCTACTGTATTGACCATATCTAGGTCAACTCTTCTTCTCAGTCTGATACAAACCGCAGTTCCTCTAACATGCAATGCTTTCCAGTTAAGATCGAGAAACATGTGAGCTTCGTGAACGATGTAGCTTCCTTTGAACTTAAAAGTGACTGAGTTTACCTGAAAAGATGTCGGGCTTGAAGGAAGATACAGAGCCTGGGATTTAACTCTCTTTCTGAAGGGAAACACACAGCACAGTTCTCATCCATGAAACACACTCTGCTTTAGAGCAAGAAGCATGCTCTTGCTTTCTATGTGTCTCTAATACAGCAGGAAACGTGACTGTGGTCAGAACAAAAGAACGGTGTTTCCTACACATACGGACCCCTGCTAGTTCAACTCTGCTTCTGAAACTGATACAAACCACAAGTCATCTAACTTCCAATGCTTTTCAATTAAGAGTGAGAACCGTGTGATCTTCGTAAATGATGTAGCTTCGTTTGAGCTGAAAAGTGACTGAGTTTACCTGAAAAGATGTCTTGCTTGTAGGAAGATATAGAGCCTGGGATTTAACTCCATTTCTGAAGGGAAACACACAGCACAGTTCTCATCCATGAAACACACTCTGGTTTAGAGCACGAAGCATGCTCTTGCTTTCTATGTGTCTCTAACACAGCAGGAAACTTGACTCTGCTCAGAACAAAATAACAGTGTTTCCTACACATACGGACCATATCTAGGTCAACTCTTCTTCTGAATGTGATACAAACAACAGTTCCTCTATCATGCAAGCTTTCCAGTTAAGAGTGAGAAACGTGTGAGCTTCGTGAACAATATAGCTTCCTTTGAGGTGAATAGTGTCTGAGTTTATCTGAAAAGATGCCTTCCTTGTAGGAACACACAGATCCTGGGATTTAACTCCATTTCTGAGGGGAAACACACAGCAGAGTTCTCATCCATGACACACTCTGCTTTAGAGCAAGAAGCATGCTCTTGCTTTCTAAGAGTCTCTAATACAGCAGGAAACGTGACTGTCGTCTGAACAAAATAACGGTGTTTCCTACACATACGGACCATATCCAGGTCAACTCTTCTTCTGAATGTGATACAAACCACAGTTCCTCTAACATACAAGCTTTCCAGTTAAGAGTGAGAAACGTGTGAGCTTTGTGAACGATGTTGCTTCCTTAGACCTGAGAAGTGACTTAGTTTACCTGAAAACATGTCTTGCTTGTAGGAAGACACAGAGCCTGGGTTTTAACTCCATTTCTGAAGGGAAACACTCAGCACACTTCTCACGATGAAACACACTCTGCGTTTAGGAAGAAGCACGCTCTTGCTTTCTAGAGTCTCTAATAGAGCAGGAAATTTGAGTGTGCTCAGAACAAAAGAACGGTGTTTCCTACATTTACGGACTTTTGCTAATTCAACTCTGCTTCTGAAACTGATACAAACCACAAGTGATCTAACATCCAATGTTTTTCAGTTAAGAGCAAGAAACGTGTGTGCTTCGTAAACGATTTATATTCATTTGAGCTGAAAAGTGACTGCGATTATCTGAAATGATATCTTGCTTATAGGAAGACACAGAGCCTGGAATTTAACTCCATTTCTGAAGGGAAACACACAGCACAGTACTCATCCATGAAACACACTCTGCTTTAGAGCAAGAAGCATGCTCTTGCTTTCTAGAGTCTCTAATATAGCCAGAAAATTGAGGGTAGTCAGAAAAAAAGAATGGTGTTTCCTACACATACTGACCATTGCTAGTTCAACCCTGCTTCTGAAAATGATACAAACCACAGGTCCTCTAACATCCAATGCTTTACAATTATGAACAAGAAACGTGTGAGCTTCGTGAACGATGTACCTTTGTTTGAGATGAAAGGCTACTGAGTTTACGTGAAACGAAGTCTTGCTTGTAGGAAGATACAGAGCCTGTGATTTCAATCCATTTCTGAAGGGAAACACACAGCACAGTTCTCATCCATGAAACACACACTGCTTTAGAGCAAGAAGCCCGCTCTTGCTTTCTAAGAGTCTCTAATACAGCAGGAAACGTGATTGTGGTCAGAACAAAATAACAGTGTTTCTGACACATACGGACCATATCTAGGTCAACTGTCCTTCTGAAACTGATACAAACCACAGTTCCTCTAACGTACAATGCTTTCTATTTAAGAGCAAGAAATGTGTGAGCTTCGTGAACGATGTAGCTTCCTTTGAGCTGAAAAGTGACTGAGTTTACCTGAAATAATGTCTTGCTTGTAGGAAGATACAGAGCCTGGTATTTAACTCCATTTCTGAACGGAAACACACAGCACAGTTCTCGTCCATGAAACACACTCTGCTTTAGAGCATGAAGCATGCTCTTGCTTTTTAGAGTCTCTAATTGAGCAGGAAACGTGAAAGAGCTCAGAACAAAAGAACGGTGTTTCCTACACATAGGGACCATAGCTAGTTCAACTCTGTTTCTGAAACTGATACAAACCACAAGTCATCTAACATCCAATGCTTTTCAGTTAAGAGCGAGAAACGTGTGAGCTTCTTAAATAATTTATATTCATTTGAGTTGAAATGTGACTGCGTTTACCTGAAATGTTTTCTTGCTTGTAGGAAGACACGGGTCCTGGAATTTAAGTCCATTTCTGAAGGGAAAAACACAGCACAGTTCTCATCCATGAAACACACTCTGCTTTAGAGCACGAAATATGCTCTTGCTTTCTAGAGTCTCTAGTAGAGCCAGAAACATGAGGGTGCTCTGAACAAAATAACGGTGTTTCCTACATATACGAACCATTGCTAGTTCAACTCTGCTTCTGAAACTGATCCAAACCACAAGTCTTCTACATCCAATGCTTTTCAGTTAAGAGCAAGTAACGTGTGACCTTCGTAAACGATTTATATTCATTTGAGCTGAAAATTGACTGCGTTTACCTGAAATGATGTCTTGCTTGTAGTAAGACACAGAGCCTGGGATTTAACTCCATTTCTGAAGGGAAACACACAGAACAGTTCTCACGAGGAAACACACTCTGCATATAGGAAGAAGCACGCTCTTGCTTTCTAGAGACTCTAATAGTGTAGGAAACGTGAGTGTGCTCAGAACAAAAGAACGGTGTTTCCTACACATACGGACCATAGCTAGTTCAACTCTGCTTCTGAAACTGATACAAACCACAAGTCATCTAACATCCAATGCTTTTCAGTTAAGAGCAAGAAACATGTGTGCTTCGTAAACGATTTATATTCATTTGAGCTGAAAAGTGACTGCATTTACCTGAAATGATGTCTTGCTTGTAGGAAGACACAGAGCCTGGAATTTAACTCCATTTCTGAAGGGAAACAGACAGCACAGTTCTCACGAGGAAACACACTCTGCGTATAGGAAGAAGTACGCTCTTGCTTTCTATGAGTCTCTAATACAGCAGGAAAAGTGACAATAGTCAGAACAAAATAATGGTGTTTACTACACATACGGACCATATCTAGATCAACTCCTCTTCTGAAACTGATACAAACCACAGTGCCTCTACATGCAATGCTTTCAAGTTAAGAGCGAGAATCGTGTGAGCTTCGTGAACGATGTAGCTTCCTTTGAGCTGAATAGTGACTGAGTTTACCTGAAAAGATGTCTTGCTTGTAGGAAGACACCGAGCCTGCGATTTAACTCCATTTCTGAAGGGAAACTCACAGCACAGTTCTCATCCATGAAACACACTTCGCTTTAGAGCAAGAAGCATGCACTTGCTTTCTAAGAATCTCTAATACAGCAGGAAACGTGACTGTGGTCAGAACAAAAGAACGGTGTTTCCTACACATACGGACCCCTGCTAGTTTAACTCTGCTTCTGAAACTGATACAAACCGCAAGTTATCTACCATCCAATGTTTTTCAGTTAAGAGCAAGAAACGTGTGAGCTTCGTAAACGATTTATATTCATTTGAACTGAAAAGAGACTGTGTTTATCTGAAATGATATCTTGCTTATAGGAAGACCATGAGCCTGGAATTTAACTTCATTTCTGAAGGGAAACACACAGCACAGTTCTCATCCATGAAACACACTCTGATTTAGAGCAGGAAGCACGCTCTTGGTTTCTAAGAGTGTCTAATACAGCAGGAAACGTGACTGTGCTCAGAACAAAATAACGGTGTTTCCTACTGTACGGACCATATCTAGGTCAACTCTTCTTCTGAAACTGATACAAACCACAGTTCCTCTAACATGCAATGCTTTCCAGTTAAGAGTGAGAAACGTGTGAGCTTCGTGAACGATGTAGCTTCCTTTGAGCTGAAAATTGACTGAGTTTACCTGGAAAGATGTCTTGCTTGAAGGAAGATACAGAGCCTGGGATTTAACTCTATTTCTGAAGGGAAACACACAGCACAGTTCTCATCCATGAAACACACTCTGCTTTGGAGCACGAAGGATGCTCTTGCTTTCTAGAATCTCTAATAGAGCCAGAAACATGAGGGTGCTCTGAACAAATTAACGGTGTTTCCTACATTTACGGACCATTGCTAGTTCAAATCTTCTTCTGAAACTGATACAAACCACAAGTCATCTAACATCCAATGCTTTTCAGTTGAGAGTGAGAAACGTGTGATCTTCGTCAACGATTTATATTCATTTGAGCTGAAAAGTGACTGAGTTTATCTGAAAAGGTATCTTGCTTGTAGGAAGACACAGAGCCTGGGATTTAACTCCATTTCTGAAGGGAAACACACAGCACAGTTCTCATCCATGAAACACACACTGCTTTAGAGCAAGAAGCCCGCTCTTGCTTTCTAAGAGTCTCTAATACAGCAGGAAACGTGATTGTGGTCAGAACAAAATAACGGTGTTTCTGACACATACAGACCATATCTAGGTCAACTGTCCTTCTGAAACTGATACAAACCACAGTTCCTCTAACATACAATGCTTTCTATTTAAGAGCAAGAAATGTGTGAGCTTCGTGAACGATGTAGCTTCCTTTGAGCTGAAAAGTGACTGAGTTTACCTGAAATAATGTCTTGCTTGTAGGAAGATACAGAGCCTGGTATTTAACTCCATTTCTGAACGGAAACACACAGCACAGTTCTCGTCCATGAAACACACTCTGCTTTAGAGCATGAAGCATGCTCTTGCTTTTTAGAGTCTCTAATTGAGCAGGAAACGTGAAAGAGCTCAGAACAAAAGAACGGTGTTTCCTACACATAGGGACCATAGCTAGTTCAACTCTGTTTCTGAAACTGATACAAACCACAAGTCATCTAACATCCAATGCTTTTCAGTTAAGAGCGAGAAACGTGTGAGCTTCGTAAACAATTTATATTCATTTGAGTTGAAAAGTGACTGCGTTTACCTGAAATGTTTTCTTGCTTGTAGGAAGACACGGGTCCTGGAATTTAAGTCCATTTCTGAAGGGAAAAACACAGCACAGTTCTCATCCATGAAACACACTCTGCTTTAGAGCACGAAATATGCTCTTGCTTTCTAGAGTCTCTAGTAGAGCCAGAAACATGAGGGTGCTCTGAACAAAATAACGGTGTTTCCTACATATACGAACCATTGCTAGTTCAACTCTGCTTCTGAAACTGATCCAAACCACAAGTCTTCTACATCCAATGCTTTTCAGTTAAGAGCAAGTAACGTGTGACCTTCGTAAACGATTTATATTCATTTGAGCTGAAAATTGACTGCGTTTACCTGAAATGATGTCTTGCTTGTAGTAAGACACAGAGCCTGGGATTTAACTCCATTTCTGAAGGGAAACACACAGAACAGTTCTCACGAGGAAACACACTCTGCATATAGGAAGAAGCACGCTCTTGCTTTCTAGAGACTCTAATAGTGTAGGAAACGTGAGTGTGCTCAGAACAAAAGAACGGTGTTTCCTACACATACGGACCATAGCTAGTTCAACTCTGCTTCTGAAACTGATACAAACCACAAGTCATCTAACATCCAATGCTTTTCAGTTAAGAGCAAGAAACATGTGTGCTTCGTAAACGATTTATATTCATTTGAGCTGAAAAGTGACTGCATTTACCTGAAATGATGTCTTGCTTGTAGGAAGACACAGAGCCTGGAATTTAACTCCATTTCTGAAGGGAAACAGACAGCACAGTTCTCACGAGGAAACACACTCTGCGTATAGGAAGAAGTACGCTCTTGCTTTCTATGAGTCTCTAATACAGCAGGAAAAGTGACAATAGTCAGAACAAAATAATGGTGTTTACTACACATACGGACCATATCTAGATCAACTCCTCTTCTGAAACTGATACAAACCACAGTGCCTCTACATGCAATGCTTTCAAGTTAAGAGCGAGAATCGTGTGAGCTTCGTGAACGATGTAGCTTCCTTTGAGCTGAATAGTGACTGAGTTTACCTGAAAAGATGTCTTGCTTGTAGGAAGACACCGAGCCTGCGATTTAACTCCATTTCTGAAGGGAAACTCACAGCACAGTTCTCATCCATGAAACACACTTCGCTTTAGAGCAAGAAGCATGCACTTGCTTTCTAAGAATCTCTAATACAGCAGGAAACGTGACTGTGGTCAGAACAAAAGAACGGTGTTTCCTACACATACGGACCCCTGCTAGTTTAACTCTGCTTCTGAAACTGATACAAACCGCAAGTTATCTACCATCCAATGTTTTTCAGTTAAGAGCAAGAAACGTGTGAGCTTCGTAAACGATTTATATTCATTTGAACTGAAAAGAGACTGTGTTTATCTGAAATGATATCTTGCTTATAGGAAGACCATGAGCCTGGAATTTAACTTCATTTCTGAAGGGAAACACACAGCACAGTTCTCATCCATGAAACACACTCTGCTTTAGAGCAGGAAGCACGCTCTTGGTTTCTAAGAGTGTCTAATACAGCAGGAAACGTGACTGTGCTCAGAACAAAATAACGGTGTTTCCTACTGTACGGACCATATCTAGGTCAACTCTTCTTCTGAAACTGATACAAACCACAGTTCCTCTAACATGCAATGCTTTCCAGTTAAGAGTGAGAAACGTGTGAGCTTCGTGAACGATGTAGCTTCCTTTGAGCTGAAAATTGACTGAGTTTACCTGGAAAGATGTCTTGCTTGAAGGAAGATACAGAGCCTGGGATTTAACTCTATTTCTGAAGGGAAACACACAGCACAGTTCTCATCCATGAAACACACTCTGCTTTGGA
Source organism: Onychomys arenicola (assembly GCA_949786405.1). Taxonomy (NCBI): domain Eukaryota; kingdom Metazoa; phylum Chordata; class Mammalia; order Rodentia; family Cricetidae; genus Onychomys; species Onychomys arenicola. The sequence continues at coordinate 3,137,823 of CATKUM010000040.1, read as the reverse complement.
GCACGAAGGATGCTCTTGCTTTCTAGAGTCTCTAATAGAGCCAGAAACATGAGGGTGCTCTGAACAAAATAACGGTGTTTCCTACATTTACGGACCATTGCTAGTTCAAATCTTCTTCTGAAACTGATACAAACCACAAGTCATCTAACATCCAATGCTTTTCAGTTGAGAGTGAGAAACGTGTGATCTTCGTCAACGATTTATATTCATTTGAGCTGAAAAGTGACTGAGTTTATCTGAAAAGGTATCTTGCTTGTAGGAAGACACAGAGCCTGGGATTTAACTCCATTTCTGAAGGGAAACAAACAGCACAGTTCTCATCCATGAAACACACACTGCTTTAGACCAAGAAGCACGTTCTTGCTTTCTAAGAGTCTCTAATACAGCAGGAAACGTGGTTGTGATCAGAACAAAATAATGGTGTTTCTGACACGTACAGACCATATCTAGATTAACTCTCCTTCTGAAACTGATACAAACCACAGTTCCTCTAACATGCAATGCTTTCTATTTAAGAGCAAGAAACGTGTTAGCTTGGTGAACGATGTAGCTTCCTTTGAGCTGAATAATGACTGAGTTTACCTGAAAAGATGTCTTGCTTGTAGGAACATACAGAGCCTGGTATTTAACTCCATTTCTGAAGGGAAACACACAGCACAGTTCTCATCCATGAAACACACTCTGCTTTAGAGCATGAATCATGCTCTTGCTTTCTAGAGTCTCTAAAGAGCAGGAAACGTGAAAGAGCTCAGAACAAAAGAACGGTGTTTCCTAACATACGGAACATAGCAAGTTCAACTCTGCTTCTGAAACTGATACAAACAACAAGTCATCTAACATATAATGCTTTTCAGTTAAGAGCGAGAAACGTGTGAGCTTCGTAAACAATTTATATTCATTACAGCTGAAAAGTGACTGCGTTTACCTGAAATGATTTCTTGCTTGTAGGAAGAAACGGGGCCTGGAATTTAACTCCATTTCTGAAGGTTAACACACAGCACAGTTCTCATCCATGAAAAACACTCTACTTTAGAGCAAGAAGCACTCTCTTGCTTTCTACGTTTCTCTAATACAGCAGGAAACGTGACTGTCGTCTGAACAAAATAACGGTGTTTCCTACACATACAACCATAACTAGGTCAACTCTTCTTCTGAAACTGATACAAACCACAGTTCATCTAACATGCAATGCTTTCCAGTTAAGAGTGAGAAACTTGTGAGCTTTGTGAATGATGTAGCTTCCTTAGAGTTGAGAAGTGACTTAGTTTACCTGAAAACATGTCTTGCTTGTATAAAGACACAGAGCCTGGGATTTAACTCCATTTCTGAAGGAAAACAAACAGCACAGTTCTCATCCATGAAACACACTCTGCTTTAGAGCAAGAAGCATGCTCTTGCTTTCTATGTGTCTCTAATACAGCAGGAAACGTGACTGTCGTCTGAACAAAATAACGGTGTTTCCTACACATACAACCATAACTAGGTCAACTCTTCTTCTGAAACTGATACAAACCACAGTTCATTTAACATGCAATGCTTTCCAGTTAAGAGTGAGAAACATGTGAGCTTTGTGAATGATGTAGCTTACTTAGAGTTGAGAAGTGACTTAGTTTACCTGAAAACATGTCTTGCTTGTATAAAGACACAGAGCCTAGGATTTAACTCCATTTCTGAAGAGAAACAAACAGCACAGTTCTCATCAATGAAACACACTCTGCTTTAGAGCAAGAAGCATGCTCTTGCTTTCTATGTGTCTCTAATACAGCAGGAAACGTGACTGTGGTCAAAACAAAAGAACGGTGTTTCCTCACATACGGACCCCTGCTAGTTCAACTCTGCTTCTGAAACAAATACAAACCACAAGTCATCTAACATCCAATGCTTTTCAGTTAAGAGTGAGAAACGTGTGATCTTCGTAAACGATGTAGCTTCCTTTGAGCTGAAAAGTGACTGAATTTACCTGAAAAGACGTCTTGCTTGTCGGAAAACACAGAGACTGGGATTTAACTCCATTTCTGAAGGGAAACACACAGCACAGTTCTCATCCATGAAACACACTCTGCTTTAGAGCTAGAAGCACGCTCTTGGTTTCTAAGGGTCTCTAATACAGCAGGAAAAGTGACTGTGGTCAGAACAAAATAACGGTGTTTTCTACTGTATGGACCATATCTAGGTCAACTCTTCTTCTCAGACTGATACAAACCGCAGTTCCTCTAACATGCAATGCTTTCCAGTTAAGAGCGAGAAACATGTGAGCTTCGTGAACGATGTAGCTTCCTTTGAACTGAAAAGTGACTGAGTTTACCTGAAAAGATGTCGTGCTTGAAGGAAGATACAGAGCCTGGGATTTAACTCTATTTCTGAAGGGAAACACACAGCACAGTTCTCGTCCATGAAACACACTCTGCTTTAGAGCACGAAGGATGCTCTTGCTTTCTAGAATCTCTAATAGAGCCAGAAACATGAGGTGCTCTGAACAAAATAACGGTATTTCCTACATTTACGGACCATTGCTAGTTCAAATCTTCTTCTGAAACTGATACAAACCACAAGTCATCTAACATCCAATGCTTTTCAGTTGAGAGTGAGAAACGTGTGATCTTCGTCAACGATTTATATTCATTTGAGCTGAAAAGTGAATGAGTTTATCTGAAAAGGTGTCTTGCTTGTAGGAAGACACAGAGCCTGGGATTTAACTCCATTTCTGAAGGGAAACACACAGCACAGTTCTCATCCATGAAACACACACTGCTTTAGACCAAGAAGCACGTTCTTGCTTTCTAAGATTCTCTAATACAGCAGGAAACGTGATTGTGATCAGAACAAAATAACGGTGTTTCTGACACGTACAGACCATATCTAGATTAACTCTCCTTCTGAAACTGATACAAACCACAGTTCCTCTAACATGCAATGCTTTCTATTTAAGAGCAAGAAACGTGTTAGCTTGGTGAACGATGTAGCTTCCTTTGAGCTGAATAGTGACTGAGTTTACCTGAAAAGATGTCTTGCTTGTAGGAACATACAGAGCCTGGTATTTAACTCCATTTCTGAAGGGAAACACACAGCACAGTTCTCACGATGAAACACACTCTGCGTTTAGGAAGAAGCACGCTCTTGCTTTCTAGAGTCTCTAATAGAGCAGGAAATTTCAGCGTGCTCAGAACAAAAGAACGGTGTTTGCTACATTTACGGACTTTTGCTAGTTCAACTCTGCTTCTGAAACTGATACAAACCACAAGTCATCTAACATCCAATGCTTTTCAGTTAAGAGCGAGAAACGTGTGAGCTTCGTAAACAATTTATATTCATTTGAGTTGAAAAGTGACTGCGTTTACCTGAAATGTTTTCTTGCTTGTAGGAAGACACGGGTCCTGGAATTTAACTCCATTTCTGAAGGGAAAAACACAGCACAGTTCTCATCCATGAAACACACTCTGCTTTAGAGCACGAAATATGCTCTTGTTTTCTAGAGTCTCTAATAGAGCCAGAAACATGAGGGTGCTCTGAACAAAATAACGGTGTTTCCTACATATACGAACCATTGCTAGTTCAACTCTGCTTCTGAAACTGATCTAAACCACAAGTCTTCTAACATCCAATGCTTTTCAGTTAAGAGCAAGTAACGTGTGACCTTCGTAAACGATTTATATTCATTTGAGCTGAAAATTGACTGCGTTTACCTGAAATGATGTCTTGCTTGTAGTAAGACACAGAGCCTGGGATTTAACTCCATTTCTGAAGGGAAACACACAGCACAGTTCTCACGAGGAAACACACTCTGCGTATAGGAAGAAGCACGCTCTTGCTTTCTAAAGACTCTAATAGTGTAGGAAACGTGAGTGTGCTCAGAACAAAAGAACGGTGTTTCCTACACATACGGACCATAGCTAGTTCAACTCTGCTTCTGAAACAGATACAAACCACAAGTCATCTAACATCCAATGCTTTTCAGTTAAGAGCAAGAAACGTGTGTGCTTCGTAAACGATTTATATTCATTTGAGCTGAAAAGTGGCTGCATTAACCTGTAATGATGTCTTGCTTGTAGGAAGACACAGAGCCTGGAATTTAACTCCATTTCTGAAGGGAAACAGACAGCACAGTTCTCACGAGGAAACACACTCTGCGTATAGGCAGAAGTACGCTCTTGCTTTCTATGAGTCTCTAATACACAGGAAAAGTGACAATGGTCAGAACAAAGTAACGGTGTTTACTACACATGCGGACCATATCTAGTTCAACTCCTCTTCTGAAACTGATACAAACCACAGTGCCTCTACATGCAATGCTTTCAAGTTAAGAGCGAGAATCGTGTGAGCTTCGTGAACGATGTAGCTTCCTTTGAGCTGAATAGTGACTGAGTTTACCTGAAAAGATGTCTTGCTTGTAGGAAGACACCGAGCCTGGGATTTAACTCCATTTCTGAAGGGAAACTCACAGCACAGTTCTCATCCATGAAACCCACTTCGCTTTAGAGCAAGAAGCTTGCTCTTGCTTTCTAAGAGTCTCTAATACAGCAGGAAACGTGACTGGGGTCAGAACAAAAGAACTGTATTTCCTACATATACGGACCATATCTAGGTCAACTCTCCTTCTGAAACTGATACAAACCACAGTTCCTCTAACATGCAATGCTTTCTATTTAAGAGCAAGATACGTGTAAGCTTCGTGAACGATGTAGCTTCCTTTGAGCTGAAAAGTGACTGAGTTTACCTGAAATGATGTCTTGCTTGTAGGAAGATACAGAGCCTGGTACTTAACTCCATTTCTGAAGGGAAACACATAGCACAGTTCTCATCTATGAAACACACTCTGCTTTAGAGCATGAAGTATGCTCTTGCTTTCGAGAGTCTCTAATAGTGCAGGAAACGTGAAAGAGCTCAGAACAAAAGAATGGTGTTTCCTACACATACGGACCATAGCTAGTTCAACTCTGCTTCTGAAACTGATACAAACCACAAGTCATCTAACATCCAATGCTTTTCAGTTAAGAGCGAGAAACGTGTGAGCTTCGTAAACAATTTATATTCATTTGAGTTGAAAAGTAACTGCGTTTACCTGAAATGTTTTCTTGCTTGTAGGAAGACACGGGTCCTGGAATTTAACTCCATTTCTGAAGGGAAACACACAGCACAGTTCCCATCCATGAAAAACACTCTACTTTAGAGCAAGAAGCACTCTCTTGCTTTCTACGTGTCTCAAATACAGCAGGAAACGTGACTGTCGTCTTAACAAAATAATGGTGTTTCCTACACATACAACCATAACTAGGTCAACTCTTCATCTAAAACAGATACAAACCACAGTTCATCTAACATGCAATGCTTTCCAGTTAAGACTGAGAAACTTGTGAGCTTTGTGAACGATGTAGCTTCCTTAGAGCTGAGAAGTGACTTAGTTTACCTGAAAACATGTCTTGCTTGTATAAAGACACAGAACCTGGGATTTAACTACATTTCTGAAGGGAAACACACAGCACAGTTCTAATCCATGAAACACACTCTGCTTTAGAGCAAGAAGCATACTCTTGCTTTCGATGTGTCTCTAATACAGCAGGAAACGTGACTGTGGCCAGAACAAAATAACGGTGTTTCCTACACATACAGACCACTGCAGGTTCAACTCTGCTTCTGAAACTCATACAAACCACAAGTCATCTAATATCCAATGCTTTTCAGTTAAGAGTGAGAAACGTGTGATCTTCGTAAACGGTGTAGCTTCCTTTGAGCTGAAAAGTGACTGAGTTTACCTGAAAAGACGTCTTGCTTGTCGGAAAACACAGAGACTGGGATTTAACTCCATTTCTGAAGGGAAACACACAGCACAGTTCTCATCCATGAAACACACTCTGCTTTAGAGCTAGAAGCACGCTCTTGGTATCTAAGGGTCTCTAATACAGCAGGAAAAGTGACTGTGGTCAGAACAAAATAACTGTGTTTCCTACACATACGGACCATATCTGGGTCAACTCTTCTTCTGTATGTGATACAAACCACAGTTCCTCTAACATGCAAGCTTTCCAGTTAAGAGTGAGAAACGTGTGAGCTTTGTGAACGATGTTGCTTCCTTTGCGGTGAATAGTGTCTGAGTTTACCTGAAAAGATGCCTTCTTTGTAGGAAGACACAGATCCTGGGATTTAACTCCTTTTCTGAGGGGAAACACACAGCAGAGTTCTCATCTATGAAACACACTCTGCTTTAGAGCAAGAAGCATGCTCTTGCTTTCCAGAGTCTCTAATAGAGCCAGAAACTTAAGGGTACTCAGAAAAAAAGAATGGTGTTTCCTACACATACGGACCATTGATAGTTCAACCCTGCTTCTCAAAATGATACAAACCAGAGGTCCTCTAACATCCAATGCTTTACAATTAAGAGCAAGAAACGTGTGAGCTTCGTGAACGATGTTCCTTTGTTTGAGATGAAAGGTGACTGAGTTTACATGAAACGAAGTCTTGCTTGTAGGAAGATACAGAGCCTGTGATTTAAATCCATTTCTAAAGGAAAACACACAGCACAGTTCTCTTCCATGAAACACACACTGCTTTAGAGCAAGAAGCACGCTCTTGCTTTCTAAGAGCCTCTAATACAGCAGGAAACGTGACTGTCGTCTGAACAAAATAACGGTGTTTCCTGCACATACGGACCATATCTAGGTCAACTCTTCTTCTGAATTTGATACAAACCACAGTTCCTCTAACATGCAATGCTTTCCAATTAAGAGTGAGAAACTTGTGAGCTTTGTGAATGATGTTGCTTCCTTAGAGCTGAGAAGTGACTTAGTTTACCTGAAAACATGTCTTGCTTGTAGGAAGACTCAGAGCCTGGGATTTAACTCCATTTCTGAAGGGAAAGACACAGCACAGTTCTCAAGAGGAAACACAATCTGCGTATAGTAAGAAGCAAGCTCTTGATTTCTTGAGTCTCTAATAGTCCAGGAAACGTGAGTTTGCTCAGAACAAAAGAACGATGTTTCCTACAATACGGACCACTGCTAGTTCAACTCTGCTTCTGAAACTGATACAAACCACAAGTCATCTAACATCCAATGCTTTTCAGTTAAGAGTGAGAAACTTGTGATCTTCGTAAATGATGTAGCTCCCTTTGAGCTGAAAAGTGACTGAGTATACCTGAAAAGATGTCTTGCTTGTAGGAAGATACAGAGCCTAGGATTTAACTCCATTACTGAAGAGAAACACACAGCACATTTCTCATCCATGAAACACACTCTGCTTTAGAGCACGAAGCATGCTCTTGCTTTCTAGAGTATCTAATAGAGCAGGAAACGCGAGTGAGCTCAGAACAAAAGAACGGTGTTTCCTACACAAAAGGACCATAGCTAGTTCAACTCTGCTTCTGAAACTGATACAAACCACAAGTCATCTAACATCCAATGCTTTTCAGTTAAGAGTGAGAAACGTGTGATCTTCGTCAAAGATTTATATTCATTTGAGCTGAAAAGTGACTGAGTTTACCTGAAAAGATGTCCTTCTTGTAGGAATACACAGAGCCTGGGATTTACCTCCATTTCTGAAGGGAAAAACGTAGCACAGTTCTCATCCATGAAACACACTCTGCTTTAGAGCAAGAAGCATGCTCTTGCTTTCTAAGAGTCTCTAAAAGAGCAGGAAACGTGACTGTGGTCAGAACAAAATAATGGTGTTTGCTACACATACGGACCATTTCTAGGTCAACTCTTCTTCTGACACTGATACAAACCACAGTTCATCTAACATGCAATGCTCTCCAGTTAAGAGTGGAAAACTTGTGAGCTTTGTGAAAGATGTAGCTTTCTTAGAGCTGAAAAGTGACTTAGTTTACCTGAAAACATGTCTTGCTTGTAGGAAGAAACAGAGCCTGGGATTTAACTTCATTTATGAAGGGAAACACACAGCACAGTTCTCATCCATGAAACACACTCTACTTTAGAGCAAGAAGCATGCTCTTGCTTTCTAAGAGTCTCTAATACAGCAGGAAAAGTGACTGTGGTCAGAACAACATAATGGTGTTTCCTACATGTTCGGACCATATCTAGGTCAACTCTGCTTCTGAAACTAATAAAAACCACAAGTCATCTAACATCCAATGCTTTTCAGTTAAGAGCAGGAAACGTGTGAGCTTCGTAAACAATTTATATTCATTTGAGCTGAAAAATGACTGCGTACCTGAAATGATATCTTGCTTATAGCCAGACACAGAGCCAGGATTTTAAATACATTTCTGCAGGGAAACACACAGCACAGTGTTCATCCATGAAACACACTCTGCTTTAGAGCACGAAATATGCTCTTGCTTTCTAGCATCTCTAATAGAGCCAGAAACATGAGGGTGCTCTGAACAAAATAACGGTGTTTCCTACATATACGAACCATTGCTAGTTCAACTCTGCTTCTGAAACTGATCCAAACCACAAGTCTTCTAACATCCAATGCTTTTCAGTTAAGAGCAAGTAACGTGTGACCTTCGTAAACGATTTATATTCATTTGGCTGAAAATTGACTGTGTTTACCTGAAATGATGTCTTGCTTGTAGGAAGACACAGAGCCTGTGATTTAACTCCATTTCTGAAGGGATATACACATCACAGTTCTCACGAGGAAACACACTCTGCATATAAGAAGAAGCAAGCTCTTGCTTTCTAGAGTCTCTAATAGTGCAGGAAACGTGAGTGTGCTCAGAACAAAAGAACGGTGTTTCCTACACATACGGACCATATCTAGGTCAACTCTTCTTCTGAAACTGATACAAACTACAGTTCTTCTAAGATGCAATACTTTCCAGTTAAGAGCGAGAAACGTGTGAGCTTCGTGAACGATATAGCTTCCTTTCAGTTGAATAGTGCCTGAGTTTACCTGAAAAGATGTCTTCCTTGTAGGAAGACACAAAGCCTGGGATTTAACTCTATTTCTGAGGGGAAACACATAGCACAGTTCTCATCCATGAAATACACTCTGCTTTGGAGCAAGAAGCATGCTCTTGCTTTCTAAGAGTCTCTAATACAGCAGGAAACGTGACTGCCGTCAGAACAAAATAACGGTGTTTCCAAAACATATGAACAATATCTAGGTCAACTCTTCTTCTGAAACTGATACAAACCACAGTTCCTCTAACATGCAATGCTTTCCATTTAAGAGTGAGAAACTTCTGAGCTTTGTGAACGATGTAGCTTCCTTAGAGCTGAGAAGTGACTTAGTTTGCCTGAAAACATGTCTTGCTTGTATAAAGACACACAGCCTGGGATTTAACTCCAATTCTGAAGGGAAACACACAGCACAGTTCTCATCCATGAAACACCCTCTGCTTTACAGCAAGAAGCACGCTCTTGATTTCTAAGAGTCTCTAATGCAGCAGGAAACGTGACTGTGGTCAGAACAAAATAACGGTGTTTCCTACTGTACGGACCATATCTAGGTCAACCCTTCTTCTGAAACTGATACAAACCACAGTTCCTCTAACATGCAAAGCTTTCCAGTTAAGAGCGAGATACGTGTCAGCTTCGTGAACGATGTAGCTTCCTTTGAGCTGAAAAGTGACTGAGTTTACATGAATAGATGTCTTGCTTGTATGAAGATACAGAGCCTGGGAATTAACTCCATTTCTGAAGGGAAACACACAGCACAGTTCTCATCCATGAAACACACTCTGCTTTAGAGCATGAAGCATGCTCTTGCTTTCTAGAGTCTCTAATAGAGCCAGAAATATGAGGGTGCTCTGAACATAATAACGGTGTTTCCTACATATATGGACCTTTGCTAGTTCAACTCTGCTTCTGAAACTGATACAAACCACAAGTCATCTAACATCCAATGCTTTTCAGTTAAGAGCAAGAAACGTGTGAGCTTCGTGAACGATTTATATTCATTTGAGCTGAAAAGTGACTGCGTTTACCTGAAATGATGTCTTGCTTGTAGGAAGACACAGAGCCTGTGATTTAACTCCATTTCTGAAGGGAAACACACAGCACAGTTCTCACGAGGAAACACACTCTGCGTATAGGAAGAAGCAAGCTCTTGCTTTCTAGAGTCTCTAATTGTGCAGGAAACGTGAGTGTGCTCAGAACAAAAGAACGGTGTTTCCTACACATACGGACCACTGCTAGTTCAACTCTGCTTCTGAAACTGATACAAACCACAAGTCATCTAACATCCAATGCTTTTATGTTAAGAGTGAGAAACTTGTGATCTTCGTAAATGATTTATATTCATTTGAGCTGAAAAGTGACTGCGTTTTCCTGAAATGATGTCTTGAATGTAGGAACACGCAGAGCCTGGAATTTAACTCCATTTCTGAAGGGAAACACACAGCACATTTCTCATCCATGAAACACACTCTGCTTTAGAGCACAAAGCATGCTCTTGCTTTCTATAGTCTCTAATAGAGCCAGAAACATGAGGGTGCTCCGAACAAAATAACGGTGTTTCCTACATATATGGACCATTGCTAGTTCAACTCTGCTTCTGAAACTGATCGAAACTACAAGACATCTAACATCCAATGCTTTTCAGTTAAGAGCAAGTAACGTGTTAGCTTCCTAAAAGATTTATATTCATTTCAGCTGAAAATTGACTGCGTTTACCTGAAATGATGTAGTGCTTGTTGGAAGACACAGAGCCTGGGATTTAACTCCATTTCTGAAGGGAAACACACAGCACAGTTCTCACAAGGAATCACACTCTGCGTATAGGAAGAAGCACACTCTTGCTTTCTAGAGTCTCTAATAGTGCAGGAAACGTGAGTGTGCTCAGAACAAAAGAACGGTGTTTCCTACACATACGGACCACTTCTAGAGCCACTCTGTTCCTGAAACTGATACAAACCGCAAGTCATCTAACATCCAATGCTTTTCATTTAAGAGTGAGAAACGTGTGATCTTTGTAAACGATGTAGCTCCCTTTGATCTTAAAAGTGACTGAGTTTTCCTGACAAGATGTCTTGCTTGTAGGAAGATACAGAGCCTGGGATTTAACTCCATTACTGAAGGCAAACACACAGCACAGTTCTGATCCATGAAACACACTCTGCTTTAGAGCACGAAGCATGCTCTTGCTTTCTAGAGTATCTAATAGAGCAGGAAACGTGAGTGAGGTCAGAACAAAAGAACGGTGTTTCCCAAACATACGGACCATAGCTAGTTCAACTCTGCTTCTGAAACTGATACAAACCACAAGTCATCTAACATCCAATGCTTTTCAGGTAAGAGCAAGAAACGTGTGAGCTTCATAAACGATTTATATTCATTTGAGCTGAAAAGTGACTGTGTTTACCTGAAATGATGTCTTGCTTATAGGAAGACACAGAGCCTGGAATTTAACTCCCTTTCTGAACGGAAACACACAGCACTGTATTACTCCATGAAATACACTCTGCTTAGAGCACGAAGCATGCTCTTGCTTTCTAGAGTATCTAATAGAGCAGGAAACGTGAGTGAGGTCAGAACAAAAGAACGCTGTTTCCCACACATACGGACCATAGCTACTTCAACTCTGCTTCTGAAACTGATACAAACCACAAGTCATCTAACATCAAATGCTTTTCAGTTAAGAGTGAAAAACGTGTGAGCTTCGTGAACGATGTAGCTTCCTTTGAGCTGAATAGTGACTGAGTTTACCTGAAAAGTTATCTTGCTTGTAGGAAGACACAGAGCTTGGGATTTAACTCCATTTCTGAAGGGAAAAACACAGCACAGGTCTCATCCATGAAACACACTCTGCTTTAGAGCAAGAAGCACGCTCTTGCTTTCTAAGAGTCTCTGATACAGCAGGAAACGTGACTGTGGTCAGTACAAAATAACGGTGTTTCCTACACATACGGACCATATCTAGGTCAACTCTTCTTCTGAAACTGATACAAACCACAGTTCCTCTAACATGCAATGCTTTCCAGTTAAGAGCGAGAAACGTGAGAGCTTTGTAAATGATGTAGCTTCCTTTGAGCTGAAAAGTGACTTAGTTTACTTGAAAATATGTCTTGCTTGTAGGAAGACACAGAGCCGGGGATTTAACTCCATTTCTGAAGGGAAACACACAGCACAGTTCTCATCCATGAAACGCACTCTGCTTTAGAGCAAGAAGCACGCTCTTGCTTTCTAAGAGTCTCTAATACAGCAGGAAATGTGACTGTGGTCAGAACAAAATAACGGTGTTTCCTACTGTACGGACCATATCTAGACCAACTCTTCTTCGGAAACTGATACAAACCACAGTTCCTCTAACATGCAATGCTTTCCAGTTAAGAGCGAGAAACATGTGAGCTTCGTGAACGATGTAGCTTCCTTTGAGCTGAAAAGTGACTGAGTTTACCTGAAAAGATGTCTTGATTGTATGAAGATACAGAGCCTGGGATTTAAATCCGTTTCTGAAGGGAAACACACAGCACAGTTCTCATCCATGAAACACACTCTGCTTTAGAGCACAAAGCATGCTCTTGCTTTCTATAGTCTCTAATAGAGCCAGAAACATGAGGGTGCTCCGAACAAAATAACGGTGTTTCCTACATATACGGACCATTACTAGTTCAACTCTGCTTCTGAAACTGATCAAAACTACAAGTCATCTAACATCCAATGCTTTTCAGATAAGAGCAAGTAACGTGTTAGCTTCGTAAAAGATTTATATTCATTTCAGCTGAAAATTGACTGCGTTTACCTGAAATGATGTAGTGCTTGTTGGAAGACACAGAGCCTGGGATTTAACTCCATTTCTGAAGGGAAACACACAGCACAGTTCTCACAAGGAATCACACTCTGCGTATAGGAAGAAGCACACTCTTGCTTTCTAGAGTCTCTAATAGTGCAGGAAACGTGAGTGTGCTCAGAACAAAAGAACGGTGTTTCCTACACATAAGGACCACATCTAGGTCAACTCTACTTCTGAAACTGATACAAATCACAGTTCCTCTAACATGCAATGCTTTCCAGTTAAGAGCGAGAAACGTGTGAGCTTCGTGAACGATGTAGCTTCCTTTGAGTTGGATAGTGACTGAGTTTACCTGAAATGATGTCTTGCTTATAGGAAGACACAGAGCCTGGAATTTAACTCCCTTTCTGAACAGAAACACACAGCACTGTATTACTCCATGAAATACACTCTGCTTTAGAGCACGAAGCATGCTCTTGCTTTCTAGAGTATCTAATAGAGCAGGAAACGTGAGTGAGGTCAGAACAAAAGAACGCTGTTTCCCACACATACGGACCATAGCTACTTCAACTCTGCTTCTGAAACTGATACAAACCACAAGTCATCTAACATCAAATGCTTTTCAGTTAAGAGTGAAAAACGTGTGAGCTTCGTGAACGATGTAGCTTCCTTTGAGCTGAATAGTGACTGAGTTTACCTGAAAAGTTATCTTGCTTGTAGGAAGACACAGAGCTTGGGATTTAACTCCATTTCTGAAGGGAAAAACACAGCACAGTTCTCATCCATGAAACACACTCTGCTTTAGAGCAAGAAGCATTCTCTTGCTTTCTAAGAGTCTCTAAAAGAGCAGGAAACGTGACTGTGGTCAGAACAAAATAACGGTGTTTCCTACACATACGGACCATATCTAGTTCAACTCTTCTTCTGAAACTGATACAAACCACAGTTCCTCTAACATGCAATGCTTTCCAGTTAAGAGTGAGAAACTTGTGAGCTTCGTGAACCACGTAGCTTCCTTAGAGCTGAAAAGTGACATAGTTTACCTGAAAACATATCTTGCTTGTAGGAAGACACAGAGCCTGGGATTTAACTCCATTTATGAAGGGAAACACACAGCACAGTTCTCATCCATGAAACACACTCTGCTTTAGAACACGAAGCATGCTCTTGCTTTCTAAGAATCTCTAATGCAGCAGGAAACGTGACTGTGGTCTCGAACAAAATAACGGAGTTTCCTAAATATACGGACCATATCTAGGTCAACTCTGCTTCTGAAACTGATACAAACCACAAGTCATCTAACATCCAATGCTTTTCAGTTAAGAGCAGGAAACGTGTGAGCTTCGTAAACAATTTATATTCATTTGAGCTGAAAAATGACTGCGTACCTGAAATGATATCTTGCTTATAGCCAGACACAGAGCCAGGATTTTATATACATTTCTGCAGGGAAACACACAGCACAGTGTTCATCCATGAAACACACTCTGCTTTAGAGCACGAAATATGCTCTTGCTTTCTAGCATCTCTAATAGAGCCAGAAACATGAGGGTGCTCTGAACAAAATAACGGTGTTTCCTACATATACGAACCATTGCTAGTTCAACTCTGCTTCTGAAACTGATCCAAACCACAAGTCTTCTAACATCCAATGCTTTTCAGTTAAGAGCAAGTAACGTGTGACCTTCGTAAACGATTTATATTCATTTGGCTGAAAATTGACTGTGTTTACCTGAAATGATGTCTTGCTTGTAGGAAGACACAGAGCCTGTGATTTAACTCCATTTCTGAAGGGATATACACATCACAGTTCTCACGAGGAAACACACTCTGCATATAAGAAGAAGCAAGCTCTTGCTTTCTAGAGTCTCTAATAGTGCAGGAAACGTGAGTGTGCTCAGAACAAAAGAACGGTGTTTCCTACACATACGGACCATATCTAGGTCAACTCTTCTTCTGAAACTGATACAAACTACAGTTCTTCTAAGATGCAATACTTTCCAGTTAAGAGCGAGAAACGTGTGAGCTTCGTGAACGATATAGCTTCCTTTCAGTTGAATAGTGCCTGAGTTTACCTGAAAAGATGTCTTCCTTGTAGGAAGACACAAAGCCTGGGATTTAACTCTATTTCTGAGGGGAAACACATAGCACAGTTCTCATCCATGAAATACACTCTGCTTTGGAGCAAGAAGCATGCTCTTGCTTTCTAAGAGTCTCTAATACAGCAGGAAACGTGACTGCCGTCAGAACAAAATAACGGTGTTTCCAAAACATATGAACAATATCTAGGTCAACTCTTCTTCTGAAACTGATACAAACCACAGTTCCTCTAACATGCAATGCTTTCCATTTAAGAGTGAGAAACTTCTGAGCTTTGTGAACGATGTAGCTTCCTTAGAGCTGAGAAGTGACTTAGTTTGCCTGAAAACATGTCTTGCTTGTATAAAGACACACAGCCTGGGATTTAACTCCAATTCTGAAGGGAAACACACAGCACAGTTCTCATCCATGAAACACCCTCTGCTTTACAGCAAGAAGCACGCTCTTGATTTCTAAGAGTCTCTAATGCAGCAGGAAACGTGACTGTGGTCAGAACAAAATAACGGTGTTTCCTACTGTACGGACCATATCTAGGTCAACCCTTCTTCTGAAACTGATACAAACCACAGTTCCTCTAACATGCAAAGCTTTCCAGTTAAGAGCGAGATACGTGTCAGCTTCGTGAACGATGTAGCTTCCTTTGAGCTGAAAAGTGACTGAGTTTACATGAATAGATGTCTTGCTTGTATGAAGATACAGAGCCTGGGAATTAACTCCATTTCTGAAGGGAAACACACAGCACAGTTCTCATCCATGAAACACACTCTGCTTTAGAGCATGAAGCATGCTCTTGCTTTCTAGAGTCTCTAATAGAGCCAGAAATATGAGGGTGCTCTGAACATAATAACGGTGTTTCCTACATATATGGACCTTTGCTAGTTCAACTCTGCTTCTGAAACTGATACAAACCACAAGTCATCTAACATCCAATGCTTTTCAGTTAAGAGCAAGAAACGTGTGAGCTTCGTGAACGATTTATATTCATTTGAGCTGAAAAGTGACTGTGTTTACCTGAAATGATGTCTTGCTTGTAGGAAGACACAGAGCCTGTGATTTAACTCCATTTCTGAAGGGAAACACACAGCACAGTTCTCACGAGGAAACACACTCTGCGTATAGGAAGAAGCAAGCTCTTGCTTTCTAGAGTCTCTAATTGTGCAGGAAACGTGAGTGTGCTCAGAACAAAAGAACGGTGTTTCCTACACATACGGACCACTGCTAGTTCAACTCTGCTTCTGAAACTGATACAAACCACAAGTCATCTAACATCCAATGCTTTTATGTTAAGAGTGAGAAACTTGTGATCTTCGTAAATGATTTATATTCATTTGAGCTGAAAAGTGACTGCGTTTTCCTGAAATGATGTCTTGCATGTAGGAACACGCAGAGCCTGGAATTTAACTCCATTTCTGAAGGGAAACACACAGCACATTTCTCATCCATGAAACACACTCTGCTTTAGAGCACGCAGCATGCTCTTGCTTTCTAAGAGTCTCTAATACAGCAGGAAACGTGACTGCCGTCAGAACAAAATAACGGTGTTTCAAAACATATGGACAATATCTAGGTCAACTCTTCTTCTGAAACTGATACAAACCACAGTTCCTCTAACATGCATTGCTTTCCAGTTAAGAGCGAGATACATGTGAGCTTTGTAAACGATGTAGCTTCCTTTGAGCTGAGGAGTGACTTAGTTTACTTGAAAATATGTCTTGCTTGTAGGAAGACACAGAGCCGGGGATTTAACTCCATTTCTGAAGGGAAACACACAGCACAGTTCTCATCCATGAAACGCACTCTGCTTTAGAGCAAGAAGCACGCTCGTGCTTTCTAAGAGTCTCTAATACAGCAGGAAACGTGACTGTGGTCAGAACAAAATAACGGTGTTTCCTAATGTATGGACCATATCTAGGCCAACTCTTCCTCGGAAACTGATACAAACCACAGTTCCTCTAACATGCAATGCTTTCCAGTAAAGAGCGAGAAACGTGTGAGCTTCGTGAACGATGTAGCTTCCTTTGAGCTGAAAAGTGACTGAATTTACCTGAAAAGATGTCTTGATTGTATGAAGATACAGAGCCTGGGATTTAAATCCATTACTGAAGGGAAACACACAGCACATTTCTCATCCATGAAACACACTCTGCTTTAGAGCACAAAGCATGCTCTTGCTTTCTATAGTCTCTAATAGAGCCAGAAACATGAGGGTGCTCCGAACAAAATAACGGTGTTTCCTACATATATGGACCATTGCTAGTTCAACTCTGCTTCTGAAACTGATCGAAACTACAAGACATCTAACATCCAATGCTTTTCAGTTAAGAGCAAGTAACGTGTTAGCTTCCTAAAAGATTTATATTCATTTCAGCTGAAAATTGACTGCGTTTACCTGAAATGATGTAGTGCTTGTTGGAAGACACAGAGCCTGGGATTTAACTCCATTTCTGAAGGGAAACACACAGCACAGTTCTCACAAGGAATCACACTCTGCGTATAGGAAGAAGCACACTCTTGCTTTCTAGAGTCTCTAATAGTGCAGGAAACGTGAGTGTGCTCAGAACAAAAGAACGGTGTTTCCTACACATACGGACCACTTCTAGAGCCACTCTGTTCCTGAAACTGATACAAACCGCAAGTCATCTAACATCCAATGCTTTTCATTTAAGAGTGAGAAACGTGTGATCTTTGTAAACGATGTAGCTCCCTTTGATCTTAAAAGTGACTGAGTTTTCCTGACAAGATGTCTTGCTTGTAGGAAGATACAGAGCCTGGGATTTAACTCCATTACTGAAGGCAAACACACAGCACAGTTCTGATCCATGAAACACACTCTGCTTTAGAGCACGAAGCATGCTCTTGCTTTCTAGAGTATCTAATAGAGCAGGAAACGTGAGTGAGGTCAGAACAAAAGAACGGTGTTTCCCAAACATACGGACCATAGCTAGTTCAACTCTGCTTCTGAAACTGATACAAACCACAAGTCATCTAACATCCAATGCTTTTCAGGTAAGAGCAAGAAACGTGTGAGCTTCATAAACGATTTATATTCATTTGAGCTGAAAAGTGACTGTGTTTACCTGAAATGATGTCTTGCTTATAGGAAGACACAGAGCCTGGAATTTAACTCCCTTTCTGAACGGAAACACACAGCACTGTATTACTCCATGAAATACACTCTGCTTAGAGCACGAAGCATGCTCTTGCTTTCTAGAGTATCTAATAGAGCAGGAAACGTGAGTGAGGTCAGAACAAAAGAACGCTGTTTCCCACACATACGGACCATAGCTACTTCAACTCTGCTTCTGAAACTGATACAAACCACAAGTCATCTAACATCAAATGCTTTTCAGTTAAGAGTGAAAAACGTGTGAGCTTCGTGAACGATGTAGCTTCCTTTGAGCTGAATAGTGACTGAGTTTACCTGAAAAGTTATCTTGCTTGTAGGAAGACACAGAGCTTGGGATTTAACTCCATTTCTGAAGGGAAAAACACAGCACAGGTCTCATCCATGAAACACACTCTGCTTTAGAGCAAGAAGCACGCTCTTGCTTTCTAAGAGTCTCTAATACAGCAGGAAACGTGACTGTGGTCAGTACAAAATAACGGTGTTTCCTACACATACGGACCATATCTAGGTCAACTCTTCTTCTGAAACTGATACAAACCACAGTTCCTCTAACATGCAATGCTTTCCAGTTAAGAGCGAGAAACGTGAGAGCTTTGTAAATGATGTAGCTTCCTTTGAGCTGAAAAGTGACTTAGTTTACTTGAAAATATGTCTTGCTTGTAGGAAGACACAGAGCCGGGGATTTAACTCCATTTCTGAAGGGAAACACACAGCACAGTTCTCATCCATGAAACGCACTCTGCTTTAGAGCAAGAAGCACGCTCTTGCTTTCTAAGAGTCTCTAATACAGCAGGAAATGTGACTGTGGTCAGAACAAAATAACGGTGTTTCCTACTGTACGGACCATATCTAGACCAACTCTTCTTCGGAAACTGATACAAACCACAGTTCCTCTAACATGCAATGCTTTCCAGTTAAGAGCGAGAAACATGTGAGCTTCGTGAACGATGTAGCTTCCTTTGAGCTGAAAAGTGACTGAGTTTACCTGAAAAGATGTCTTGATTGTATGAAGATACAGAGCCTGGGATTTAAATCCGTTTCTGAAGGGAAACACACAGCACAGTTCTCATCCATGAAACACACTCTGCTTTAGAGCACAAAGCATGCTCTTGCTTTCTATAGTCTCTAATAGAGCCAGAAACATGAGGGTGCTCCGAACAAAATAACGGTGTTTCCTACATATACGGACCATTACTAGTTCAACTCTGCTTCTGAAACTGATCAAAACTACAAGTCATCTAACATCCAATGCTTTTCAGATAAGAGCAAGTAACGTGTTAGCTTCGTAAAAGATTTATATTCATTTCAGCTGAAAATTGACTGCGTTTACCTGAAATGATGTAGTGCTTGTTGGAAGACACAGAGCCTGGGATTTAACTCCATTTCTGAAGGGAAACACACAGCACAGTTCTCACAAGGAATCACACTCTGCGTATAGGAAGAAGCACACTCTTGCTTTCTAGAGTCTCTAATAGTGCAGGAAACGTGAGTGTGCTCAGAACAAAAGAACGGTGTTTCCTACACATAAGGACCACATCTAGGTCAACTCTACTTCTGAAACTGATACAAATCACAGTTCCTCTAACATGCAATGCTTTCCAGTTAAGAGCGAGAAACGTGTGAGCTTCGTGAACGATGTAGCTTCCTTTGAGTTGGATAGTGACTGAGTTTACCTGAAATGATGTCTTGCTTATAGGAAGACACAGAGCCTGGAATTTAACTCCCTTTCTGAACGGAAACACACAGCACTGTATTACTCCATGAAATACACTCTGCTTTAGAGCACGAAGCATGCTCTTGCTTTCTAGAGTATCTAATAGAGCAGGAAACGTGAGTGAGGTCAGAACAAAAGAACGCTGTTTCCCACACATACGGACCATAGCTACTTCAACTCTGCTTCTGAAACTGATACAAACCACAAGTCATCTAACATCAAATGCTTTTCAGTTAAGAGTGAAAAACGTGTGAGCTTCGTGAACGATGTAGCTTCCTTTGAGCTGAATAGTGACTGAGTTTACCTGAAAAGTTATCTTGCTTGTAGGAAGACACAGAGCTTGGGATTTAACTCCATTTCTGAAGGGAAAAACACAGCACAGTTCTCATCCATGAAACACACTCTGCTTTAGAGCAAGAAGCATTCTCTTGCTTTCTAAGAGTCTCTAAAAGAGCAGGAAACGTGACTGTGGTCAGAACAAAATAACGGTGTTTCCTACACATACGGACCATATCTAGTTCAACTCTTCTTCTGAAACTGATACAAACCACAGTTCCTCTAACATGCAATGCTTTCCAGTTAAGAGTGAGAAACTTGTGAGCTTCGTGAACCACGTAGCTTCCTTAGAGCTGAAAAGTGACATAGTTTACCTGAAAACATATCTTGCTTGTAGGAAGACACAGAGCCTGGGATTTAACTCCATTTATGAAGGGAAACACACAGCACAGTTCTCATCCATGAAACACACTCTGCTTTAGAACACGAAGCATGCTCTTGCTTTCTAAGAATCTCTAATGCAGCAGGAAACGTGACTGTGGTCTCGAACAAAATAACGGAGTTTCCTAAATATACGGACCATATCTAGGTCAACTCTGCTTCTGAAACTGATACAAACCACAAGTCATCTAGCATCCAATGCTTTTCAGTTAAGAGCAAGAAACGTGTGAGCTTCGTGAACGATTTATATTCATTTGAGCTGAAAAGTGACTGCGTTTACCTGAAATGATGTCTTGCTTGTAGGAAGATACAGACCCTGGGATTTAACTCCATTTCTGAAGGGAAACACACAGCACACTTCTCATCCATGAAACACACTCTGCTTTAGAGCAAGAAGCATGCTCTTGCTTTCTATGTGTCTCTAATACAGCAGGAAACGTGACTGTGGTCAGAACAAAAGAATGGTGATTCCTACACATACGGACCCCTGCTAGTTCAACTCTGCTTCTGAAACAAATACAAACTACAAGTCATCTAACATCCAATGCTTTTCAGTTAAGAGTGAGAAACGTGTGATCTTCGTAAACGATGTAGCTTCCTTTGAGCTGAAAAATGACTGAGTTTACCTGAAAAGATGTCTTGCTTGTAGGAAGATACAGAGCCTAGGATTTAACTCCATTTCTGAAGGAAAACACACAGCACAGTTCTCATCCATGAAACACACTCTGCTTTAGAGCACGAAGCATGCTCTTGCTTTCTAGAGTCTCTAATAGAACAGGAAACGTGAGTTAGCTCAGAACAAACGAACGGTGTTTCCTACATATACAGACCATAGCTAGTTCAACTCTGCTTCTGAAACTGATACAAACCACAAGTCATCAAACATCCAATGCTTTTCAGTTAAGAGCGAGAAACGTGTGAGCTTTGTAAACGATTTATATTCATTTGAGCTGAAAAGTAACTGCATTTACGTGCAATGATGTCTTGCTTGTAGGAAGACACACAGCCCGGAATTTAACTCCCTTTCTGAAGGGAAACACACAGCACAGTTCTCATCCATGAAACACACTCTGCTTTAGAGCAAGAAGCATGCTCTTGCTTTCTAAGAGTCTCTAATACAGCAGGAAACGTGACTGTGGTCAGAACAAAATAACGGTGTTTCCTACACATACGGACCATATCTAGGTCAACTCTTCTTCTGAAACTGATACAAACCACAGTTCCTCTAACATGCAATGCTTTCCAGTTAAGAGCAAGAAACGTGTGAGCTTTGTGAACGATATAGCTTCCTTTGAGGTGAATAGTGCCTGAGTTTCCCTGAAATGATATCTTCCTTGTAGGAAGACACAGAGCCTGGGATTTAACTCCATTTCTGAAGGGAAACACACAGCACAGTTCTCATCCATGAAACACACTCTGCTTTAGAGCAAGAAGCATGCTCTTGCTTTCTAAGAGTCTCTATACAGCAGGAAACGTGACTGTGGTCAGAACAAAATAACGGTGTTTCCTACTGTATGGACCATATCTAGGCCAACTCTTCTTCGGAAACTGATACAAACCACAGTTCCTCTAACATGCAATGCTTTCCAGTTAAGAGCGAGAAACGTGAGAGCTTTGTAAATGATGGAGCTTCCTTTGAGCTGAAAAGTGACTTAGTTTACTTGAAAATATGTCTTGCTTGTAGGAAGACACAGAGCCGGGGATTTAACTCCATTTCTGAAGGGAAACACACAGCACAGTTCTCATCCATGAAACGCACTCTGCTTTAGAGCAAGAAGCACGCTCTTGCTTTCTAAGAGTCTCTAATACAGCAGGAAACGTGACTGTGGTCAGAACAAAATAACGGTGTTTCCTACTGTATGGACCATATCTAGACCAACTCTTCTTCGGAAACTGATACAAACCACAGTTCCTCTAACATGCAATGCTTTCCAGTTAAGAGCGAGAAACATGTGAGCTTCGTGAACGAAGTAGCTTCCTTTGAGCTGAAAAGTGACTGAGTTTACCTGAAAAGATGTCTTGATTGTATGAAGATACAGAGCCTGGGATTTAAATCCATTTCTGAAGGGAAACACACAGCACAGTTCTCATCCATGAAACACACTCTGCTTTAGAGCACAAAGCATGCTCTTGCTTTCTATAGTCTCTAATAGAGCCAGAAACATGAGGGTGCTCCGAACAAAATAACGGTGTTTCCTACATATACGGACCATTACTAGTTCAACTCTGCTTCTGAAACTGATCAAAACTACAAGTCATCTAACATCCAATGCTTTTCAGATAAGAGCAAGTAACGTGTTAGCTTCGTAAAAGATTTATATTCATTTCAGCTGAAAATTGACTGCGTTTACCTGAAATGATGTAGTGCTTGTTGGAAGACACAGAGCCTGGGATTTAACTCCATTTCTGAAGGGAAACACACAGCACAGTTCTCACAAGGAATCACACTCTGCGTATAGGAAGAAGCACACTCTTGCTTTCTAGAGTCTCTAATAATGCAGGAAACGTGAGTGTGCTCAGAACAAAAGAACGGTGTTTCCTACACATAAGGACCACATCTAGGTCAACTCTACTTCTGAAACTGATACAAATCACAGTTCCTCTAACATGCAATGCTTTCCAGTTAAGAGCGAGAAACGTGTGAGCTTCGTGAACGATGTAGCTTCCTTTGAGTTGGATAGTGACTGAGTTTACCTGAAATGATGTCTTGCTTATAGGAAGACACAGAGCCTGGAATTTAACTCCCTTTCTGAACGGAAACACACAGCACTGTATTACTCCATGAAATACACTCTGCTTTAGAGCACGAAGCATGCTCTTGCTTTCTAGAGTATCTAATAGAGCAGGAAACGTGAGTGAGGTCAGAACAAAAGAACGCTGTTTCCCACACATACGGACCATAGCTACTTCAACTCTGCTTCTGAAACTGATACAAACCACAAGTCATCTAACATCAAATGCTTTTCAGTTAAGAGTGAAAAACGTGTGAGCTTCGTGAACGATGTAGCTTCCTTTGAGCTGAATAGTGACTGAGTTTACCTGAAAAGTTATCTTGCTTTTAGGAAGACACAGAGCTTGGGATTTAACTCCATTTCTGAAGGGAAAAACACAGCACAGTTCTCATCCATGAAACACACTCTGCTTTAGAGCAAGAAGCATTCTCTTGCTTTCTAAGAGTCTCTAAAAGAGCAGGAAACGTGACTGTGGTCAGAACAAAATAACAGTGTTTCCTACACATACGGACCATATCTAGTTCAACTCTTCTTCTGAAACTGATACAAACCACAGTTCCTCTAACATGCAATGCTTTCCAGTTAAGAGTGAGAAACTTGTGAGCTTCGTGAACCATGTAGCTTCCTTAGAGCTGAAAAGTGACATAGTTTACCTGAAAACATATCTTGCTTTTAGGAAGACACAGAGCCTGGGATTTAACTCCATTTATGAAGGGAAACACACAGCACAGTTCTCATCCATGAAACACACTCTGCTTTAGAGAAAGAAGCATGCTCTTGCTTTCTATGTGTCTCTAATACAGCAGGAAACGTGACTGTGGTCAGAACAAAAGAATGGTGATTCCTACACATACGGACCCCTGCTAGTTCAACTCTGCTTCTGAAACAAATACAAACTACAAGTCATCTAACATCCAATGCTTTTCAGTTAAGAGTGAGAAACGTGTGATCTTCGTAAACGATGTAGCTTCCTTTGAGCTGAAAAATGACTGAGTTTACCTGAAAAGATGTCTTGCTTGTAGGAAGATACAGAGCCTAGGATTTAACTCCATTTCTGAAGGAAAACACACAGCACAGTTCTCATCCATGAAACACACTCTGCTTTAGAGCACGAAGCATGCTCTTGCTTTCTAGAGTCTCTAATAGAACAGGAAACGTGAGTTAGCTCAGAACAAACGAACGGTGTTTCCTACATATACAGACCATAGCTAGTTCAACTCTGCTTCTGAAACTGATACAAACCACAAGTCATCAAACATCCAATGCTTTTCAGTTAAGAGCGAGAAACGTGTGAGCTTTGTAAACGATTTATATTCATTTGAGCTGAAAAGTTACTGCATTTACGTGCAATGATGTCTTGCTTGTAGGAAGACACACAGCCCGGAATTTAACTCCCTTTCTGAAGGGAAACACACAGCACAGTTCTCATCCATGAAACACACTCTGCTTTAGAGCAAGAAGCATGCTCTTGCTTTCTAAGAGTCTCTAATACAGCAGGAAACGTGACTGTGGTCAGAACAAAATAACGGTGTTTCCTACACATACGGACCATATCTAGGTCAACTCTTCTTCTGAAACTGATACAAACCACAGTTCCTCTAACATGCAATGCTTTCCAGTTAAGAGCAAGAAACGTGTGAGCTTTGTGAACGATATAGCTTCCTTTGAGGTGAATAGTGCCTGAGTTTCCCTGAAATGATATCTTCCTTGTAGGAAGACACAGAGCCTGGGATTTAACTCCATTTCTGAAGGGAAACACACAGCACAGTTCTCATCCATGAAACACACTCTGCTTTAGAGCAAGAAGCATGCTCTTGCTTTCTAAGAGTCTCTATACAGCAGGAAACGTGACTGTGGTCAGAACAAAATAACGGTGTTTCCTACTGTATGGACCATATCTAGGCCAACTCTTCTTTGGAAACTGATACAAACCACAGTTCCTCTAACATGCAATGCTTTCCAGTTAAGAGCGAGAAACGTGAGAGCTTTGTAAATGATGGAGCTTCCTTTGAGCTGAAAAGTGACTTAGTTTACTTGAAAATATGTCTTGCTTGTAGGAAGACACAGAGCCGGGGATTTAACTCCATTTCTGAAGGGAAACAAACAGCACAGTTCTCATCCATGAAACGCACTCTGCTTTAGAGCAAGAAGCACGCTCTTGCTTTCCAAGAGTCTCTAATACAGCAGGAAACGTGACTGTGGTCAGAACAAAATAACGGTGTTTCCTACTGTACGGACCATATCTAGACCAACTCTTCTTCGGAAACTGATACAAACCACAGTTCCTCTAACATGCAATGCTTTCCAGTTAAGAGCGAGAAACATGTGAGCTTCGTGAACGATGTAGCTTCCTTTGAGCTGAAAAGTGACTGAGTTTACCTGAAAAGATGTCTTGATTGTATGAAGATACAGAGCCTGGGATTTAAATCCATTTCTGAAGGGAAACACACAGCACAGTTCTCATCCATGAAACACACTCTGCTTTAGAGCACAAAGCATGCTCTTGCTTTCTATAGTCTCTAATAGAGCCAGAAACATGAGGGTGCTCCGAACAAAATAACGGTGTTTACTACATATACGGACCATTGCTAGTTCAACTCTGCTTCTGAAACTGATCAAAACTACAAGTCATCTAACATCCAATGCTTTTCAGATAAGAGCAAGTAACGTGTTAGCTTCGTAAAAGATTTATATTCATTTCAGCTGAAAATTGACTGCGTTTACCTGAAATGATGTAGTGCTTGTTGGAAGACACAGAGCCTGGGATTTAACTCCATTTCTGAAGGGAAACACACAGCACAGTTCTCACAAGGAATCACACTCTGCGTATAGGAAGAAGCACACTCTTGCTTTCTAGAGTCTCTAATAGTGCAGGAAACGTGAGTGTGCTCAGAACAAAAGAACGGTGTTTCCTACACATAAGGACCACATCTAGGTCAACTCTACTTCTGAAACTGATACAAATCACAGTTCCTCTAACATGCAATGCTTTCCAGTTAAGAGCGAGAAACGTGTGAGCTTCGTGAACGATGTAGCTTCCTTTGAGTTGGATAGTGACTGAGTTTACCTGAAATGATGTCTTGCTTATAGGAAGACACAGAGCCTGGAATTTAACTCCCTTTCTGAACGGAAACACACAGCACTGTATTACTCCATGAAATACACTCTGCTTTAGAGCACGAAGCATGCTCTTGCTTTCTAGAGTATCTAATAGAGCAGGAAACGTGAGTGAGGTCAGAACAAAAGAACGCTGTTTCCCACACATACGGACCATAGCTACTTCAACTCTGCTTCTGAAACTGATACAAACCACAAGTCATCTAACATCAAATGCTTTTCAGTTAAGAGTGAAAAACGTTTGAGCTTCGTGAACGATGTAGCTTCCTTTGAGCTGAATAGTGACTGAGTTTACCTGAAAAGTTATCTTGCTTGTAGGAAGACACAGAGCTTGGGATTTAACTCCATTTCTGAAGGGAAAAACACAGCACAGTTCTCATTCATGAAACACACTCTGCTTTAGAGCAAGAAGCATTCTCTTGCTTTCTAAGAGTCTGTAAAAGAGCAGGAAACGTGACTGTGGTCAGAACAAAATAACGGTGTTTCCTACACATACGGACCATATCTAGTTCAACTCTTCTTCTGAAACTGATACAAACCACAGTTCCTCTAACATGCAATGCTTTCCAGTTAAGAGTGAGAAACTTGTGAGCTTCGTGAACCACGTAGCTTCCTTAGAGCTGAAAAGTGACATAGTTTACCTGAAAACATATCTTGCTTGTAGGAAGACACAGAGCCTGGGATTTAACTCCATTTATGAAGGGAAACACACAGCACAGTTCTCATCCATGAAACACACTCTGCTTTAGAACACGAAGCATGCTCTTGCTTTCTAAGAATCTCTAATGCAGCAGGAAACGTGACTGTGGTCTCGAACAAAATAACGGAGTTTCCTAAACATACGGACCATATCTAGGTCAACTCTGCTTCTGAAACTGATACAAACCACAGTTCCTCTAACATGCAATGCTTTCCAGTTAAGAGCAAGAAACGTGTGAGCTTTGTGAACGATATAGCTTCCTTTGAGGTGAATAGTGCCTGAGTTTCCCTGAAATGATATCTTCCTTGTAGGAAGACACAGAGCCTGGGATTTAACTCCATTTCTGAAGGGAAACACACAGCACAGTTCTCATCCATGAAACACACTCTGCTTTAGAGCAAGAAGCATGCTCTTGCTTTCTAAGAGTCTCTATACAGCAGGAAACGTGACTGTGGTCAGAACAAAATAACGGTGTTTCCTACTGTATGGACCATATCTAGGCCAACTCTTCTTCGGAAACTGATACAAACCACAGTTCCTCTAACATGCAATGCTTTCCAGTTAAGAGCGAGAAACGTGAGAGCTTTGTAAATGATGGAGCTTCCTTTGAGCTGAAAAGTGACTTACTTTACTTGAAAATATGTCTTGCTTGTAGGAAGACACAGAGCCGGGGATTTAACTCCATTTCTGAAGGGAAACACACAGCACAGTTCTCATCCATGAAACGCACTCTGCTTTAGAGCAAGAAGCACGCTCTTGCTTTCTAAGAGTCTCTAATACAGCAGGAAACGTGACTGTGGTCAGAACAAAATAACGGTGTTTCCTACTGTACGGACCATATCTAGACCAACTCTTCTTCGGAAACTGATACAAACCACAGTTCCTCTAACATGCAATGCTTTCCAGTTAAGAGCGAGAAACATGTGAGCTTCGTGAACGATGTAGCTTCCTTTGAGCAGAAAAGTGACTGAGTTTACCTGAAAAGATGTCTTGATTGTATGAAGATACAGAGCCTGGGATTTAAATCCATTTCTGAAGGGAAACACACAGCACAGTTCTCATCCATGAAACACACTCTGCTTTAGAGCACAAAGCATGCTCTTGCTTTCTATAGTCTCTAATAGAGCCAGAAACATGAGGGTGCTCCGAACAAAATAACGGTGTTTCCTACATATACGGACCATTGCTAGTTCAACTCTGCTTCTGAAACTGATCAAAACTACAAGTCATCTAACATCCAATGCTTTTCAGATAAGAGCAAGTAACGTGTTAGCTTCGTAAAAGATTTATATTCATTTCAGCTGAAAATTGACTGCGTTTACCTGAAATGATGTAGTGCTTGTTGGAAGACACAGAGCCTGGGATTTAACTCCATTTCTGAAGGGAAACACACAGCACAGTTCTCACAAGGAATCACACTCTGCGTATAGGAAGAAGCACACTCTTGCTTTCTAGAGTCTCTAATAGTGCAGGAAACGTGAGTGTGCTCAGAACAAAAGAACGGTGTTTCCTACACATACGGACCACATCTAGGTCAACTCTACTTCTGAAACTGATACAAATCACAGTTCCTCTAACATGCAATGCTTTCCAGTTAAGAGCGAGAAACGTGTGAGCTTCGTGAACGATGTAGCTTCCTTTGAGTTGGATAGTGACTGAGTTTACCTGAAATGATGTCTTGCTTATAGGAAGACACAGAGCCTGGAATTTAACTCCCTTTCTGAACGGAAACACACAGCACTGTATTACTCCATGAAATACACTCTGCTTTAGAGCAAGAAGCATGCTCTTGCTTTCTAGAGTATCTAATAGAGCAGGAAACGTGAGTGAGGTCAGAACAAAAGAACGCTGTTTCCCACACATACGGACCATAGCTACTTCAACTCTGCTTCTGAAACTGATACAAACCACAAGTCATCTAACATCAAATGCTTTTCAGTTAAGAGTGAAAAACGTGTGAGCTTCGTGAACGATGTAGCTTCCTTTGAGCTGAATAGTGACTGAGTTTACCTGAAAAGTTATCTTGCTTTTAGGAAGACACAGAGCTTGGGATTTAACTCCATTTCTTAAGGGAAAAACACAGCACAGTTCTCATCCATGAAACACACTCTGCTTTAGAGCAAGAAGCATTCTCTTGCTTTCTAAGAGTCTCTAAAAGAGCAGGAAACGTGACTGTGGTCAGAACAAAATAACAGTGTTTCCTACACATACGGACCATATCTAGTTCAACTCTTCTTCTGAAACTGATACAAACCACAGTTCCTCTAACATGCAATGCTTTCCAGTTAAGAGTGAGAAACTTGTGAGCTTCGTGAACCATGTAGCTTCCTTAGAGCTGAAAAGTGACATAGTTTACCTGAAAACATATCTTGCTTTTAGGAAGACACAGAGCCTGGGATTTAACTCCATTTATGAAGGGAAACACACAGCACAGTTCTCATCCATGAAACACACTCCGCTTTAGAACACGAAGCATGCTTTTGCTTTCTAAGTGTCTCTAATAGAGCAGGAAACGTGACTGTGGTCAGAACAAAATAACGGAGTTTCCTAAATATACGGACCATATCTTGGTCAACTCTGCTTCTGAAACTGATACAAACCACAAGTCATCTAACATTCAATGCTTTTCAGTTAAGAGCAAGAAACGTGTGAGCTTCGTGAACGATTTATATTCATTTGAGCTGAAAAGTGACTGCGTTTACCTGAAATTATGTCTTGCTTGTAGGAAAATACAGACCCTGGGATTTAACTCCATTTCTAAAGGGAAACACACAGCACACTTCTCATCCATGAAACACACTCTTCTTTAGAGCAAGAAGCATGCTCTTGCTTTCTAAGATTCTCTAATACAGCATGAAACATGACTGTGGTCAGAACGAAATAACGCTGTTCCCTACATATACGGACCATATCTAGTTCAACTCTTTTTCTGAAACTGATACAAACCACAAGTCATCTAACATCCATTGCTTTTCAGTTAAGAGCAAGAAACGTGTGAGCTTCGACAACGATTTATATTCATTTGAGCTGAAAAGTGACTGCGTTTACCTGAAATGATGTCTTGCTTGTAGGAAGACACAGAGCCTGTGATTTAACTCCATTTCTGAAGGGAAACACACAGCACAGTTCTCACGAGGAAACACACTCTGCGTATAGAAAGAAGCAAGCTCTTGCTTTCTAGAGTCTCTAATAGTGTAGGAAACGTGAGTGTGCTCAGAACAAAAGAACGGTGTTTCCTACACATACGGACCACTTCTAGATCCACTCTGCTCCTGAAACTGATACAAACCGCAAGTCATCTAACATCCAATGCTTTTCATTTAAGAGTGAGAAACGTGTGATCTTTGTAAACGATGTAGCTCCCTTTGATCTTAAAAGTGACTGAGTTTACCTGACAAGATGTCTTGCTTGTAGGAAGATACAGAGCCTGGGATTTAACTCCATTACTGAAGGGAAACACACAGCACAGTTCTGATCCATGAAACACACTCTGCTTTAGAGCACGAAGCATGCTCTTGCTTTCTAGAGTATCTAATAGAGCAGGAAACGTGAGTGAGGTCAGAACAAAAGAACGGTGTTTCCCAAACATACGGACCATATCTAGTTCAACTCTGCTTCTGAAACTGATACAAACCACAAGTCATCTAACATCCAATGCTTTTCAGTTAAGAGCAAGAAACGTGTGAGCTTCATAAATGATTTATATTCATTTGAGCTGAAAAGTGACTGTGTTTACCTGAAATGATGTCTTGCTTATAGGAAGACACAGTGCCTGGAATTTAACTCCCTTTCTGAACAGAAACACACAGCACTGCATTCCTCCATGAAATACACTCTGCTTTAGAGCACGAAGCATGCTCTTGCTTTCTAGAGTATCTAATAGAGCAGGAAACATGAATGAGGTCAGAACAAAAGAACGCTGTTTCCCACACATACGGACCATAGCTACTTCAACTCTGCTTCTGAAACTGATACAAACCACAAGTCATCTAACATCAAATGCTTTTCAGTTAAGAGTGAAAAACGTGTGAGCTTCGTGAACGATGTAGCTTCCTTTGAGCTGAATAGTGACTGAGTTTACCTTAAAAGTTATCTTGCTTGTAGGAAGACACAGAGCTTGGGATTTAACTCCATTTCTGAAGGGAAACACACAGCACAGTTCTCATCCATGAAACACACTCTGCTTTAGAGCACGAAGCATGCTCTTGCTTTCTAGGGTCTCTAAAAGAACAGGAAACGTGAGTTAGCTCAGAACAAAAGAACGGTGTTTCCTACACATACAGACAATAGCTAGTTCAACTCTGCTTCTGAAACTGATAGAAACCACAAGTCATCTAACATCCAATGCTTTTCATTTAAAGCGAGAAACGTGTGTGCTTTGTCAACGATATATATTCATTTGAGCTGAAAAGTGACTGCATTTACGTGCAATGATGTCTTGCTTGTAGGAAGACACACAGCCCGGAATTTAACTCCCTTTCTGAAGGGAAACACACAGCACAGTTCTCATCCATGAAACACACTCTGCTTTAGAGCAAGAAGCACGCTCTTGCTTTCTAAGAGTCTCTAATACAGCAGGAAACGTGACTGTGGTCAGAACAAATGCAATGCTTTCCAGTTAAGAGCAAGAAACGTGTGAGCTTTGTGAACGATATAGCTTCCTTTGAGGTGAATAGTGCCTGAGTTTCCCTGAAAAGATGTCTTCCTTGTAGGAAGACACAGAGCCTGGGATTTAACTCCATTTCTGAAGGAAAACACACAGCACAGTTCTCATCCATGAAACACACTCTGCTTTAGAGCAAGAAGCATGCTCTTGCTTTCTAAGAGTCTCTAATAGAGCAGGAAACGTGACTGTGGTCAGAATAAAAACGATGTTTCCTACACATATGGACCATATCTAGGTCAACTCTTCTTCTGAAACGGATACAAACCACAGTTCCTCTAACATGCAATGCTTTCCAGTTAAGAGCGAGAAACGTGTGAGCTTCGTGAACGATATAGCTCCTTTGAGTTGAATAGTGCCTGAGTTTACCTGAAAAGATGTCTTCCTTGTAGGAAGACACAGAGCCTGGGATTTAACTCCATTTCTGAAGGGAAACACACAGCACAGTTCTCATCCATGAAACACCCTCTGCTTTACAGCAAGAAGCACGCTCTTGATTTCTAAGAGTCTCTAATACAGCAGGAAACGTGACTGTGGTCAGAACAAAATAACGGTGTTTCCTACTATACGGACCATATCTAGGTCAACCCTTCTTCTGAAACTGATACAAACCACAGTTCCTCTAACATGCAATGCTTTCCAGTTAAGAGCGAGAAACGTGTGAGCTTCGTGAACGATGTAGCTTCCTTTGAGCTGAAAAGAGCCTGAGTTTACCTGAAAAGATGTCTTGATTGTATGAAGATACAGAGCCTGGGATTTAAATCCATTTCTGAAGGGAAACACACAGCACAGTTCTCATCCTTGAAACACACTCTGCTTTAGAGCACAAAGCATGCTCTTGCTTTCTATAGTCTCTAATTGAGCCAGAAACATGAGGGTGCTCCGAACAAATTAACGGTGTTTCCTACATATACGGACCATTGCTAGTTCAACTCTGCTTCTGAAACTGATCAAAACTACAAGTCATCTAACACCCAATGCTTTTCAGTTAAGAGCAAGTAACGTGTTAGCTTCGTAAAAGATTTATATTCATTTCAGCTGAAAATTGACTGCGTTTACCTGAAATGATGTTGTGCTTTTGGAAGACACAGAACCTGGGATTTAACTCCATTTCTGAAGGGAAACACACAGCACAGTTCTCACAAGGAATCACACTCTGCGTATAGGTAGAAGCACACCCTTGCTTTCTAGAGTCTCTAATAGTGCAGGAAACGTGAGTGTGCTCAGAACAAAAGAACGGTGTTTCCTCCACATACGGACCACATCTAGGTCAACTCTACTTCTGAAACTGATACAAATCACAGTTCCTCTAACATGCAATGCTTTCCAGTTCAAGCGAGAAACGTGTGAGCTTCGTGAACGATGTTGCTTCCTTTGAGTTGGATAGTGACTGAGTTTACATGAAAAGATGTCTTGCTTGTAGGACGACACAGAGCCTCGGATTTAACTACATTTATGAAGAGAAACACACAACACAGTTCTCATCCATGAAACACACTCTGCTTTAGAGCAGGAAGCATGCTCTTGCTTTCTAAGATTCTCTAATACAGCATGAAACGTGACTGTGGTCAGAACGAAATAACGCTGTTCCCTACATATACGGACCATATCTAGTTCAACTCTTCTTCTGAAACTGATACAAACCACAAGTCATCTAACATCCATTGCTTTTCAGTTAAGAGCAAGAAACGTGTGAGCTTCGACAACGATTTATATTCATTTGAGCTGAAAAGTGACTGCGTTTACCTGAAATGATGTCTTGCTTGTAGGAAGACACAGAGCCTGTGATTTAACTCCATTTCTGAAGGGAAACACACAGCACAGTTCTCACGAGGAAACACACTCTGCGTATAGAAAGAAGCAAGCTCTTGCTTTCTAGAGTCTCTAATAGTGTAGGAAACGTGAGTGTGCTCAGAACAAAAGAACGGTGTTTCCTACACATACGGACCACTTCTAGATCCACTCTGCTCCTGAAACTGATACAAACCGCAAGTCATCTAACATCCAATGCTTTTCATTTAAGAGTGAGAAACGTGTGATCTTTGTAAACGATGTAGCTCCCTTTGATCTTAAAAGTGACTGAGTTTACCTGACAAGATGTCTTGCTTGTAGGAAGATACAGAGCCTGGGATTTAACTCCATTACTGAAGGGAAACACACAGCACCGTTCTGATCCATGAAACACACTCTGCTTTAGAGCACGAAGCATGCTCTTGCTTTCTAGAGTATCTAATAGAGCAGGAAACGTGAGTGAGGTCAGAACAAAAGAACGGTGTTTCCCAAACATACGGACCATAGCTAGTTCAACTCTGCTTCTGAAACTGATACAAACCACAAGTCATCTAACATCCAATGCTTTTCAGTTAAGAGCAAGAAACGTGTGAGCTTCATAAACGATTTATATTCATTTGAGCTGAAAAGTGACTGTGTTTACCTGAAATGATGTCTTGCTTATAGGAAGACACAGTGCCTGGAATTTAACTCCCTTTCTGAACAGAAACACACAGCACTGCATTCCTCCATGAAATACACTCTGCTTTAGAGCACGAAGCATGCTCTTGCTTTCTAGAGTATCTAATAGAGCAGGAAACGTGAATGAGGTCAGAACAAAAGAACGCTGTTTCCCACACATACGGACCATAGCTACTTCAACTCTGCTTCTGAAACTGATACAAACCACAAGTCATCTAACATCAAATGCTTTTCAGTTAAGAGTGAAAAACGTGTGAGCTTCGTGAACGATGTAGCTTCCTTTGAGCTGAATAGTGACTGAGTTTACCTTAAAAGTTATCTTGCTTGTAGGAAGACACAGAGCTTGGGATTTAACTCCATTTCTGAAGGGAAACACACAGCACAGTTCTCATCCATGAAACACACTCTGCTTTAGAGCACGAAGCATGCTCTTGCTTTCTAGGCTCTCTAAAAGAACAGGAAACGTGAGTTAGCTCAGAACAAAAGAACGGTGTTTCCTACACATACAGACAATAGCTAGTTCAACTCTGCTTCTGAAACTGATACAAACCACAAGTCATCTAACATCCAATGCTTTTCATTTAAAGCGAGATACGTGTGTGCTTTGTCAGCGATTTATATTCATTTGAGCTGAAAAGTGACTGCATTTACGTGCAATGATGTCTTGCTTGTAGGAAGACACACAGCCCGGAATTTAACTCCCTTTCTGAAGGGAAACACACAGCACAGTTCTCATCCATGAAACACACTCTGCTTTAGAGCAAGAAGCACGCTCTTGCTTTCTAAGAGTCTCTAATACAGCAGGAAACGTGACTGTGGTCAGAACAAATGCAATGCTTTCCAGTTAAGAGCAAGAAACGTGTGAGCTTTGTGAACGATATAGCTTCCTTTGAGGTGAATAGTGCCTGAGTTTCCCTGAAAAGATGTCTTCCTTGTAGGAAGACACAGAGCCTGGGATTTAACTCCATTTCTGAAGGAAAACACACAGCACAGTTCTCATCCATGAAACACACTCTGCTTTAGAGCAAGAAGCATGCTCTTGCTTTCTAAGAGTCTCTAATAGAGCAGGAAACGTGACTGTGGTCAGAATAAAAACGGTGTTTCCTACACATATGGACCATATCTAGGTCAACTCTTCTTCTGAAACGGATACAAACCACAGTTCCTCTAACATGCAATGCTTTCCAGTTAAGAGCGAGAAACGTGTGAGCTTCGTGAACGATATAGCTCCTTTGAGTTGAATAGTGCCTGAGTTTACCTGAAAAGATGTCTTCCTTGTAGGAAGACACAGAGCCTGGGATTTAACTCCATTTCTGAAGGGAAACACACAGCACAGTTCTCATCCATGAAACACCCTCTGCTTTACAGCAAGAAGCACGCTCTTGATTTCTAAGAGTCTCTAATACAGCAGGAAACGTGACTGTGGTCAGAACAAAATAACGGTGTTTCCTACTATACGGACCATATCTAGGTCAACCCTTCTTCTGAAACTGATAAAAACCACAGTTCCTCTAACATGCAAAGCTTTCCAGTTAAGAGCGAGATACGTGTCAGCTTTGTGAACGATGTAGCTTCCTTTGAGCTGAAAAGTGACTGAGTTTACCTGAATAGATGTCTTGCTTGTAGGAAGATACAGATCCTGGGATTTAACTACATTTCTGAAGGGAAACACACAGCACAGTTGTCATCCATGAAACACACTCTGCTTTAGAGCACGAAGCATGCTCTTGCTTTCTAGAGTCTCTAATAGAGCCAGAAACATGAGGGTGCTCTGAACAAAATAACGGTGGTGCCTACATATATGGACCTTTGCTAGTTCAACTCTGCTTCTGAAACTGATACAAACCACAAGTCGTCTAACATCCAATGCTTTTCAGTTAAGAGCAGGAAACGTGTGAGCATCGTAAACAATTTATATTCATTTTAGCTGAAAATTGACTGCGTTTACCTGAAATGATGTATTCCTTGTAGGAAGACACAGAGCCTGTGATTTAACTCCATTTCTGAAGGGAAAAACACAGCACAGTTCTCACGAGGAAACACAATCTGCGTATAGGAAGAAGCAAGCTCTTGCTTTCTAGAGTCTCTAATAGTGCAGGAAACGTGAGTGTGCTCAGAACAAAAGAACGGTGTTTCCTACACATACGGACCAATGCTAGTTCAACTCTGCTTCTGAAACTGATACAAACCACAAGTAATCTAACATCCAATGCTGTTGTGTTAAGAGTGAGAAACTTGTGATCTTCGTAAACGATTTATATTCATTTGAGCTGAAAAGTGACTGCGTTTTCCTGAAATGATGTCTTGCATGTAGGAAGACACAGAGCCTGGAATTTAACTCCATTTCTGAAGTGAAACACACAGCACAGTTCAATTCCATGAAACACACTCTGCTTTAGAGAAACAAGCATGCTCTTGCTTTCCAGAGTCTCTAATAGAGCCAGAAAATTGAGGGTACTCAGAACAAAAGAACGGTGTTTCCTACACATATGGATCATTGCTAGTTCAACTCTGCTTCTGAAACTGATACACACCACAGGTCCTCTAACATCCTATGCTTTACAGTTAAGAGCAAGAAACGTGTGAGCAACGTGAACCATGTAGCTTTGTTTGAGCTGAAAGGTGACTGAGTTTATGTGAAACGAAGTCTTGCTTGTAGGAAGACATAGAGCCTGTGATTTAATCCATTTCTGAAGGGAAACACACAGCACAGTTCACACGATGAAACACACTTTGCGTTTAGGAAGAAGCACGCTCTTGCTTTCTAGAGTCTCTAATAGAGCAGGAAACTTGAGTGTGCTCAGAACAAAAGAACGGTGTTTCCTACACATACAGACCACTGCTAGTTCAACTCTGCTTCTGAAACTGATACAAACCACAAGTCATCTAACATCCAATGCTTTTCAGTTAAGAGTGAGAAATGTGTGATCTTCGTCAACGATTTATATTCATTTGAGCTGAAAAGTGACTAAGTTTACCTGAAAAGATGTCTTGATTTAGGAAGCCACAGAGCCTGGAATTTAACTCCATTTCTGAAGGGAAACACACAGCACAGTTCTCATCCATGAAACACACTCTGCTTTAGAGAAAGAAGCATGCTCTTGCTTTCTAAGAGTCTCTAATACAACTGGAAACGTGACTGTGGTCAGAACAAAGTAACGGTGTTTCCTACACTTACGGACCATATCTAGGTCAACTCTTCTTCTGAAACTGATACAAACCACAGTTCCTCTAACATGCAATGCTTTCCAGTTAAGAGCGAGAAACGTGTGAGCTTCGTGAACGATGTAGCTTCCTTTGAGCTGAAAAGAGCCTGAGTTTACCTGAAAAGATGTCTTGATTGTATGAAGATACAGAGCCTGGGATTTAAATCCATTTCTGAAGGGAAACACACAGCACAGTTCTCATCCTTGAAACACACTCTGCTTTAGAGCACAAAGCATGCTCTTGCTTTCTATAGTCTCTAATTGAGCCAGAAACATGAGGGTGCTCCGAACAAATTAACGGTGTTTCCTACATATACGGACCATTGCTAGTTCAACTCTGCTTCTGAAACTGATCAAAACTACAAGTCATCTAACATCCAATGCTTTTCAGTTAAGAGCAAGTAACGTGTTAGCTTCGTAAAAGATTTATATTCATTTCAGCTGAAAATTGACTGCGTTTACCTGAAATGATGTAGTGCTTTTGGAAGACACAGAGCCTGGGATTTAACTCCATTTCTGAAGGGAAACACACAGCACAGTTCTCACAAGGAATCACACTCTGCGTATAGGAAGAAGCACACCCTTGCTTTCTAGAGTCTCTAATAGTGCAAGAAACGTGAGTGTGCTCAGAACAAAAGAACGGTGTTTCCTACACATACGGACCAAATCTAGGTCAACTCTACTTCTGAAACTGATACAAATCACAGTTCCTCTAACATGCAATGCTTTCCAGTTCAAGCGAGAAACGTGTGAGCTTCGTGAACGATGTAGCTTCCTTTGAGTTGGATAGTGACTGAGTTTACATGAAAAGATGTCTTGCTTGTAGGACGACACAGAGCCTCGGATTTAACTACATTTATGAAGAGAAACACACAGCACAGTTCTCATCCATGAAACACACTCTGCTTTAGAGCAGGAAGCATGCTCTTGCTTTCTAAGATTCTCTAATACAGCATGAAACGTGACTGTGGTCAGAACGAAATAACGCTGTTCCCTACATATACGGACCATATCTAGTTCAACTCTTCTTCTGAAACTGATACAAACCACAAGTCATCTAACATCCATTGCTTTTCAGTTAAGAGCAAGAAACGTGTGAGCTTCGAAAACGATTTATATTCATTTGAGCTGAAAAGTGACTGCGTTTACCTGAAATGATGTCTTGCTTGTAGGAAGACACAGAGCCTGTGATTTAACTCCATTTCTGAAGGGAAACACACAGCACAGTTCTCACGAGGAAACACACTCTGCGTATAGAAAGAAGCAAGCTCTTGCTTTCTAGATTCTCTAATAGTGCAGGAAACGTGAGTGTGCTCAGAACAAAAGAACGGTGTTTCCTACACATACGGACCACTTCTAGATCCACTCTGCTCCTGAAACTGATACAAACCGCAAGTCATCTAACATCCAATGCTTTTCATTTAAGAGTGAGAAACGTGTGATCTTTGTAAACGATGTAGCTCCCTTTGATCTTAAAAGTGACTGAGTATACCTGACAAGATGTCTTGCTTGTAGGAAGATACAGAGCCTGGAATTTAACTCCATTTCTGAAGGGAAACACACAGCACAGTTCTCATCCATGAAACACACTCTGCTTTAGAGAAAGAAGCATGCTCTTGCTTTCTAAGAGGCTCTAATAGATCAAGAAACGTGAATGTGATCAGAATAAAATAACGGTGTTTCCTACACATTCGGACCATATCTACGTCAACTCTTCTTATGAAACTGATACAAACCACAGTTCCTCTAACATGCAATGCTTTCCAGTTAAGATCGAGAAACGTGTGAGCTTCGTGAACAATAGAGCTTCCTTTAAGGTGAATAGTGCCTGAGTTTACCTGAAAAGATGTCTTCCTTGTAGGAAGACACAGAGCCTGGGATTTAACTCCATTTCTGAGGGGAAACACACAGCACAGTTCTCATCCATGAAATACACTCTGCTTTACAGCAAGAAGCACGCTCTTGCTTTCTAAAAGTCTATAATACAGCAGGAAACGTGAGTGTGCTCAGAACAAAGAACGGTGTTTCCTACACATACGGACCACTGCTAGATCAACTCTGCTCCTGAAACTGATACAAACCGCAAGTCATCTAACATCCAATGCTTTTCATTTAAGAGTGAGATGTGTGATTTTCGTAAACGATGTAGCTCCCTTTGAGCTGAAAAGTGACTGAGTTTACCTGACAAGATGTCTTGCTTGTAGGAAGATACAGAGCCTGGGATTTAACTCCATTACTGAATGGAAACACACAGCACCGTTCTCATCCATGAAACACACTCTGCTTTAGAGCACGACGCATGCTCTTGCTTTCTAGAGTATCTAATAGAGCATGAAACGTGAGTGAGGTCAGAACAAAAGAATGGTGTTTCCCACACATACGGACCATAGCTAGTTCAACTCTGCTTCTGAAACTGATAAAACCACAAGTCATCTAACATCCAATGCTTTTCAGTTAAGAGCAAGAAACGTGTGACCTTCATAAACGATTTATATTCATTTGAGCTGAAAAGTGACTGCGTTTACCTGAAATGATGTCTTGCTTATAGGAAGACACAGAGCCTGGAATTTAACTCCCTTTCTGAACAGAAACACACAGCACTGCATTCCTCCATGAAGTACACTCTGCTTTAGAGCACGAAGCATGCTCTTGCTTTCTAGAGTATCTAATAGAGCAGGAAACGTGAGTGAGGTCAGAACAAAAGAACGGTGTTTCCCACACATACGGACCATAGCTACTTCAACTCTGCTTCTGAAACTGATACAAACCACAAGTCATCTAACATCAAATGCTTTTCAGTTAAGAGTGAAAAACGTGTGAGCTTCGTGAACGATGTAGCTTCCTTTGAGCTGAATAGTGACTGAGTTTACCTTAAAAGTTATCTTGCTTGTAGGAAGACACAGAGCTTGGGATTTAACTCCATTTCTGAAGGGAAACACACAGCACAGTTCTCATCCATGAAACACACTCTGCTTTAGAGCAAGAAGCATGCTCTTGTTTTCTAAGAGTCTCTAAAAGAGCAGGAAACGTGACTGTGGTCAGAACAAAAGAACGGTGTTTCCTACACATACGGACCCCTGCTAGTTCAACCCTGCTTCTGAAACAAATACAAACCACAAGTCATCTAACATCCAATGCTTTTCAGTTAAGAGTGAGAAACGTGTGATCTTCGTAAACGATGTAGCCTCCTTTGAGCTTAAAAATGACTGAGTTTACCTGAAAAGATGTCTTGCTTGTTGGAAGATACAGAGCCTGGGATTTAACTCCATTTCTGAAGGAAAACACACAGCACAGTTCTCATCCATGAAACACACTCTGCTTTAGAGCAAGAAGCATGCTCTTGCTTTCTAAGAGTCTCTAATAGAGCAAGAAACGTGACTGTGGTCAGAACAAAATAACGTTGTTTCCTACACATACGGACCATATCTAGGTCAACTCTTCTTCTGAAACTGATACAAACCACAGTTCCTCTAACATGCAATGCTTTCCAGTTAACATCGAGAAACGTGTGAGCTTCGTGAACGATATAGCTCCTTTGA
This sequence comes from Onychomys arenicola, assembly GCA_949786405.1. NCBI lineage: Eukaryota > Metazoa > Chordata > Mammalia > Rodentia > Cricetidae > Onychomys > Onychomys arenicola. Next base: position 3,097,103 of record CATKUM010000040.1, on the reverse strand, counting down.
GTTGAATAGTGCCTGAGTTTACCTGAAAAGATGTCTTCCGTGTAAGAAGACAAAGAGCCTGGGATTTAACTCCATTTCTGAGGGGAAACACACAGCACAGTTCTCATCCATGAAACACACTCTGCTTTAGAGCACGAAGCATGCTCTTGCTTTCTAGATTATCTATTAGAGCCAGAAAAATGAGGGTGCTCTGAACAAAATAACGGTGTTTCCTACACATATGGACCATAGCTTTTTCAACTCTGCTTCTGAAACTGATACAAACCACAAGTCATCTAACATCCAATGCTTTTCAGTAAAGAGCGAGAAACGTGTGAGCTTCATAAACAAATTATATTCATTTGAGCTGAAAAGTGACTGCGTTTACCTGAAATGATTTCTTGCTTGTAGGAAGACACGGGGCCTGGAATTTAACTCCATTTCTGGAGGGAAACACACAGCACAGTTCTCATCCATGAAAAACACTCTACTTTAGAGCAAGAAGCACTCTCTTGCTTTCTAAGTGTCTCTAATACAACGGTGACGTGACTGTGGTCAGAACAAAATAACGGTGTTTCCTACACGTACGGACCATATCTAGGTCAACTCTTCTTCTGAATCTGATACAAACCACAGTTCATCTAACATGCAATGCTTTCCAGTTAAGAGTGAGAAACTTGTGAGCTTTGTGAATGATTTAGCTTCCTTAGAGCTGAGAAGTGACTTATTTTACCTGAAAACATGTCTTGCTTGTATAAAGACTCAGAGCCTGGGATTTAACTCCATTTCTGAAGAGAAACACACAGCACAGTTCTCATCCATGAAAAACACTCTGCTTTAGAGCAAGAAGCATGCTCTTGCTTTCTATGTGTCTCTAATACAGCAGGAAACGTGACTGTGGTCATAACAAAAGAACGGTGTTTCCTACACATATGGACCACTGCTAGTTCAACTCTGCTTCTGAAACTGATACAAACCACAAGTCATCTAACATCCAATGCTTTTCAGTTAAGAGTGAGAAACGTGTGATCTTTGTAAACGATGTAGCTTCCTTTGAGCTGAAAAATGACTGAGTTTACCTGAAAAGATGTCTTCCTTGTAGGAAGACACAGAGCCTGGGATTTAACTCCATTTCTGAAGGGAAACACACAGCACAGTTCTCATCCATGAAACACCCTCTGCTTTACAGCAAGAAGCACGCTCTTGCTTTCTAAGAGTCTCTAATACAGCAGGAAACGTGACTGTGGTCAGAACAAAATAACGGTGTTTCCTACACATACGGACCATATCTAGGTCAACTCTTCTTCTGAAACTGATACAAACCACAGTTCCTCTAACATGCAATGCTTTCCAGTTAACATCGAGAAACGTGTGAGTTTCGTGAACGATATAGCTCCTTTGAGTTGAATAGTGCCTGAGTTTACCTGAAAAGATGTCTTCCGTGTAAGAAGACAAAGAGCCTGGGATTTAACTCCATTTCTGAGGGGAAACACACAGCACAGTTCTCATCCATGAAACACACTCTGCTTTAGAGCACGAAGCATGCTCTTGCTTTCTAGATTATCTATTAGAGCCAGAAAAATGAGGGTGCTCTGAACAAAATAACGGTGTTTCCTACACATATGGACCATAGCTTTTTCAACTCTGCTTCTGAAACTGATACAAACCACAAGTCATCTAACATCCAATGCTTTTCAGTAAAGAGCGAGAAACGTGTGAGCTTCATAAACAAATTATATTCATTTGAGCTGAAAAGTGACTGCGTTTACCTGAAATGATTTCTTGCTTGTAGGAAGACACGGGGCCTGGAATTTAACTCCATTTCTGGAGGGAAACACACAGCACAGTTCTCATCCATGAAAAACACTCTACTTTAGAGCAAGAAGCACTCTCTTGCTTTCTAAGTGTCTCTAATACAACGGTGACGTGACTGTGGTCAGAACAAAATAACGGTGTTTCCTACACGTACGGACCATATCTAGGTCAACTCTTCTTCTGAATCTGATACAAACCACAGTTCATCTAACATGCAATGCTTTCCAGTTAAGAGTGAGAAACTTGTGAGCTTTGTGAATGATTTAGCTTCCTTAGAGCTGAGAAGTGACTTATTTTACCTGAAAACATGTCTTGCTTGTATAAAGACTCAGAGCCTGGGATTTAACTCCATTTCTGAAGAGAAACACACAGCACAGTTCTCATCCATGAAAAACACTCTGCTTTAGAGCAAGAAGCATGCTCTTGCTTTCTATGTGTCTCTAATACAGCAGGAAACGTGACTGTGGTCATAACAAAAGAACGGTGTTTCCTACACATATGGACCACTGCTAGTTCAACTCTGCTTCTGAAACTGATACAAACCACAAGTCATCTAACATCCAATGCTTTTCAGTTAAGAGTGAGAAACGTGTGATCTTTGTAAACGATGTAGCTTCCTTTGAGCTGAAAAATGACTGAGTTTACCTGAAAAGATGTCTTCCTTGTAGGAAGACACAGAGCCTGGGATTTAACTCCATTTCTGAAGGGAAACACACAGCACAGTTCTCATCCATGAAACACCCTCTGCTTTACAGCAAGAAGCACGCTCTTGATTTCTAAGAGTCTCTAATACAGCAGGAAACGTGACTGTGGTCAGAACAAAATAACGGTGTTTCCTACTATACGGACCATATCTAGGTCAACCCTTCTTCTGAAACTGATAAAAACCACAGTTCCTCTAACATGCAAAGCTTTCCAGTTAAGAGCGAGATACGTGTCAGCTTTGTGAACGATGTAGCTTCCTTTGAGCTGAAAAGTGACTGAGTTTACCTGAATAGATGTCTTGCTTGTAGGAAGATACAGATCCTGGGATTTAACTACATTTCTGAAGGGAAACACACAGCACAGTTCTCATCCATGAAACACACTCTGCTTTAGAGCACGAAGCATGCTCTTGCTTTCTAGAGTCTCTAATAGAGCCAGAAACATGAGGGTGCTCTGAACAAAATAACGGTGGTGCCTACATATATGGACCTTTGCTAGTTCAACTCTGCTTCTGAAACTGATACAAACCACAAGTCGTCTAACATCCAATGCTTTTCAGTTAAGAGCAGGAAACGTGTGAGCATCGTAAACAATTTATATTCATTTTAGCTGAAAATTGACTGCGTTTACCTGAAATGATGTATTCCTTGTAGGAAGACACAGAGCCTGTGATTTAGCTCCATTTCTGAAGGGAAAAACACAGCACAGTTCTCACGAGGAAACACAATCTGCGTATAGGAAGAAGCAAGCTCTTGCTTTCTAGAGTCTCTAATAGTGCAGGAAACGTGAGTGTGCTCAGAACAAAAGAACGGTGTTTCCTACACATACGGACCAATGCTAGTTCAACTCTGCTTCTGAAACTGATACAAACCACAAGTAATCTAACATCCAATGCTGTTGTGTTAAGAGTGAGAAACTTGTGATCTTCGTAAACGATTTTTATTCATTTGAGCTGAAAAGTGACTGCGTTTTCCTGAAATGATGTCTTGCATGTAGGAAGACACAGAGCCTGGAATTTAACTCCATTTCTGAAGTGAAACACACAGCACAGTTCAAATCCATGAAACACACTCTGCTTTAGAGAAACAAGCATGCTCTTGCTTTCCAGAGTCTCTAATAGAGCCAGAAAATTGAGGGTACTCAGAACAAAAGAACGGTGTTTCCTACACATATGGATCATTGCTAGTTCAACTCTGCTTCTGAAACTGATACACACCACAGGTCCTCTAACATCCTATGCTTTACAGTTAAGAGCAAGAAACGTGTGAGCTACGTGAACCATGTAGCTTTGTTTGAGCTGAAAGGTGACTGAGTTTATGTGAAACGAAGTCTTGCTTGTAGGAAGACATAGAGCCTGTGATTTAATCCATTTCTGAAGGGAAACACACAGCACAGTTCACACGATGAAACACACTTTGCGTTTAGGAAGAAGCACGCTCTTGCTTTCTAGAGTCTCTAATAGAGCAGGAAACTTGAGTGTGCTCAGAACAAAAGAACGGTGTTTCCTACACATACAGACCACTGCTAGTTCAACTCTGCTTCTGAAACTGATACAAACCACAAGTCATCTAACATCCAATGCTTTTCAGTTAAGAGTGAGAAATGTGTGATCTTCGTCAACGATTTATATTCATTTGAGCTGAAAAGTGACTAAGTTTACCTGAAAAGATGTCTTGATTTAGGAAGCCACAGAGCCTGGAATTTAACTCCATTTCTGAAGGGAAACACACAGCACAGTTCTCATCCATGAAACACACTCTGCTTTAGAGAAAGAAGCATGCTCTTGCTTTCTAAGAGTCTCTAATACAACTGGAAACGTGACTGTGGTCAGAACAAAGTAACGGTGTTTCCTACACTTACGGACCATATCTAGGTCAACTCTTCTTCTGAAACTGATACAAACCACAGTTCCTCTAACATGCAATGCTTTCCAGTTAAGAGCGAGAAACGTGTGAGCTTCGTGAACGATGTAGCTTCCTTTGAGCTGAAAAGAGCCTGAGTTTACCTGAAAAGATGTCTTGATTGTATGAAGATACAGAGCCTGGGATTTAAATCCATTTCTGAAGGGAAACACACAGCACAGTTCTCATCCTTGAAACACACTCTGCTTTAGAGCACAAAGCATGCTCTTGCTTTCTATAGTCTCTAATTGAGCCAGAAACATGAGGGTGCTCCGAACAAATTAACGGTGTTTCCTACATATACGGACCATTGCTAGTTCAACTCTGCTTCTGAAACTGATCAAAACTACAAGTCATCTAACATCCAATGCTTTTCAGTTAAGAGCAAGTAACGTGTTAGCTTCGTAAAAGATTTATATTCATTTCAGCTGAAAATTGACTGCGTTTACCTGAAATGATGTAGTGCTTTTGGAAGACACAGAGCCTGGGATTTAACTCCATTTCTGAAGGGAAACACACAGCACAGTTCTCACAAGGAATCACACTCTGCGTATAGGAAGAAGCACACCCTTGCTTTCTAGAGTCTCTAATAGTGCAAGAAACGTGAGTGTGCTCAGAACAAAAGAACGGTGTTTCCTACACATACGGACCAAATCTAGGTCAACTCTACTTCTGAAACTGATACAAATCACAGTTCCTCTAACATGCAATGCTTTCCAGTTCAAGCGAGAAACGTGTGAGCTTCGTGAACGATGTAGCTTCCTTTGAGTTGGATAGTGACTGAGTTTACATGAAAAGATGTCTTGCTTGTAGGACGACACAGAGCCTCGGATTTAACTACATTTATGAAGAGAAACACACAGCACAGTTCTCATCCATGAAACACACTCTGCTTTAGAGCAGGAAGCATGCTCTTGCTTTCTAAGATTCTCTAATACAGCATGAAACGTGACTGTGGTCAGAACGAAATAACGCTGTTCCCTACATATACGGACCATATCTAGTTCAACTCTTCTTCTGAAACTGATACAAACCACAAGTCATCTAACATCCATTGCTTTTCAGTTAAGAGCAAGAAACGTGTGAGCTTCGAAAACGATTTATATTCATTTGAGCTGAAAAGTGACTGCGTTTACCTGAAATGATGTCTTGCTTGTAGGAAGACACAGAGCCTGTGATTTAACTCCATTTCTGAAGGGAAACACACAGCACAGTTCTCACGAGGAAACACACTCTGCGTATAGAAAGAAGCAAGCTCTTGCTTTCTAGAGTCTCTAATAGTGCAGGAAACGTGAGTGTGCTCAGAACAAAAGAACGGTGTTTCCTACACATACGGACCACTTCTAGATCCACTCTGCTCCTGAAACTGATACAAACCGCAAGTCATCTAACATCCAATGCTTTTCATTTAAGAGTGAGAAACGTGTGATCTTTGTAAACGATGTAGCTCCCTTTGATCTTAAAAGTGACTGAGTATACCTGACAAGATGTCTTGCTTGTAGGAAGATACAGAGCCTGGAATTTAACTCCATTTCTGAAGGGAAACACACAGCACAGTTCTCATCCATGAAACACACTCTGCTTTAGAGAAAGAAGCATGCTCTTGCTTTCTAAGAGTCTCTAATAGATCAAGAAACGTGAATGTGATCAGAATAAAATAACGGTGTTTCCTACACATTCGGACCATATCTACGTCAACTCTTCTTATGAAACTGATACAAACCACAGTTCCTCTAACATGCAATGCTTTCCAGTTAAGATCGAGAAACGTGTGAGCTTCGTGAACAATAGAGCTTCCTTTAAGGTGAATAGTGCCTGAGTTTACCTGAAAAGATGTCTTCCTTGTAGGAAGACACAGAGCCTGGGATTTAACTCCATTTCTGAGGGGAAACACACAGCACAGTTCTCATCCATGAAATACACTCTGCTTTACAGCAAGAAGCACGCTCTTGCTTTCTAAAAGTCTATAATACAGCAGGAAACGTGAGTGTGCTCAGAACAAAGAACGGTGTTTCCTACACATACGGACCACTGCTAGATCAACTCTGCTCCTGAAACTGATACAAACCGCAAGTCATCTAACATCCAATGCTTTTCATTTAAGAGTGAGATGTGTGATTTTCGTAAACGATGTAGCTCCCTTTGAGCTGAAAAGTGACTGAGTTTACCTGACAAGATGTCTTGCTTGTAGGAAGATACAGAGCCTGGGATTTAACTCCATTACTGAATGGAAACACACAGCACCGTTCTCATCCATGAAACACACTCTGCTTTAGAGCACGACGCATGCTCTTGCTTTCTAGAGTATCTAATAGAGCATGAAACGTGAGTGAGGTCAGAACAAAAGAATGGTGTTTCCCACACATACGGACCATAGCTAGTTCAACTCTGCTTCTGAAACTGATAAAACCACAAGTCATCTAACATCCAATGCTTTTCAGTTAAGAGCAAGAAACGTGTGACCTTCATAAACGATTTATATTCATTTGAGCTGAAAAGTGACTGCGTTTACCTGAAATGATGTCTTGCTTATAGGAAGACACAGAGCCTGGAATTTAACTCCCTTTCTGAACAGAAACACACAGCACTGCATTCCTCCATGAAGTACACTCTGCTTTAGAGCACGAAGCATGCTCTTGCTTTCTAGAGTATCTAATAGAGCAGGAAACGTGAGTGAGGTCAGAACAAAAGAACGGTGTTTCCCACACATACGGACCATAGCTACTTCAACTCTGCTTCTGAAACTGATACAAACCACAAGTCATCTAACATCAAATGCTTTTCAGTTAAGAGTGAAAAACGTGTGAGCTTCGTGAACGATGTAGCTTCCTTTGAGCTGAATAGTGACTGAGTTTACCTTAAAAGTTATCTTGCTTGTAGGAAGACACAGAGCTTGGAATTTAACTCCATTTCTGAAGGGAAACACACAGCACAGTTCTCATCCATGAAACACACTCTGCTTTAGAGCAAGAAGCATGCTCTTGTTTTCTAAGAGTCTCTAAAAGAGCAGGAAACGTGACTGTGGTCAGAACAAAAGAACGGTGTTTCCTACACATACGGACCACTGCTAGTTCAACTCTGCTTCTGAAACTGATACAAACCACAAGTCATCTAACATCCAATGCTTTTCAGTTAAGAGTGAGAAACGTGTGATCTTTGTAAACGATGTAGCTTCCTTTGAGCTGAAAAATGACTGAGTTTACCTGAAAAGATGTCTTCCTTGTAGGAAGACACAGAGCCTGGGATTTAACTCCATTTCTGAAGGGAAACACACAGCACAGTTCTCATCCATGAAACACCCTCTGCTTTACAGCAAGAAGCACGCTCTTGCTTTCTAAGAGTCTCTAATACAGCAGGAAACGTGACTGTGGTCAGAACAAAATAACGGTGTTTCCTACACATACGGACCATATCTAGGTCAACTCTTCTTCTGAAACTGATACAAACCACAGTTCCTCTAACATGCAATGCTTTCCAGTTAACATCGAGAAACGTGTGAGCTTCGTGAACGATATAGCTCCTTTGAGTTGAATAGTGCCTGAGTTTACCTGAAAAGATGTCTTCCGTGTAAGAAGACAAAGAGCCTGGGATTTAACTCCATTTCTGAGGGGAAACACACAGCACAGTTCTCATCCATGAAACACACTCTGCTTTAGAGCACGAAGCATGCTCTTGCTTTCTAGATTATCTATTAGAGCCAGAAAAATGAGGGTGCTCTGAACAAAATAACGGTGTTTCCTACACATATGGACCATAGCTTTTTCAACTCTGCTTCTGAAACTGATACAAACCACAAGTCATCTAACATCCAATGCTTTTCAGTAAAGAGCGAGAAACGTGTGAGCTTCATAAACAAATTATATTCATTTGAGCTGAAAAGTGACTGCGTTTACCTGAAATGATTTCTTGCTTGTAGGAAGACACGGGGCCTGGAATTTAACTCCATTTCTGGAGGGAAACACACAGCACAGTTCTCATCCATGAAAAACACTCTACTTTAGAGCAAGAAGCACTCTCTTGCTTTCTAAGTGTCTCTAATACAACGGTGACGTGACTGTGGTCAGAACAAAATAACGGTGTTTCCTACACGTACGGACCATATCTAGGTCAACTCTTCTTCTGAATCTGATACAAACCACAGTTCATCTAACATGCAATGCTTTCCAGTTAAGAGTGAGAAACTTGTGAGCTTTGTGAATGATTTAGCTTCCTTAGAGCTGAGAAGTGACTTATTTTACCTGAAAACATGTCTTGCTTGTATAAAGACTCAGAGCCTGGGATTTAACTCCATTTCTGAAGAGAAACACACAGCACAGTTCTCATCCATGAAAAACACTCTGCTTTAGAGCAAGAAGCATGCTCTTGCTTTCTATGTGTCTCTAATACAGCAGGAAACGTGACTGTGGTCATAACAAAAGAACGGTGTTTCCTACACATATGGACCACTGCTAGTTCAACTCTGCTTCTGAAACTGATACAAACCACAAGTCATCTAACATCCAATGCTTTTCAGTTAAGAGTGAGAAACGTGTGATCTTCGTAAACGATGTAGCTTCCTTTGAGCTGAAAAATGACTGAGTTTACCTGAAAAGATGTCTTCCTTGTAGGAAGACACAGAGCCTGGGATTTAACTCCATTTCTGAAGGGAAACACACAGCACAGTTCTCATCCATGAAACACCCTCTGCTTTACAGCAAGAAGCACGCTCTTGATTTCTAAGAGTCTCTAATACAGCAGGAAACGTGACTGTGGTCAGAACAAAATAACGGTGTTTCCTACTATACGGACCATATCTAGGTCAACCCTTCTTCTGAAACTGATAAAAACCACAGTTCCTCTAACATGCAAAGCTTTCCAGTTAAGAGCGAGATACGTGTCAGCTTTGTGAACGATGTAGCTTCCTTTGAGCTGAAAAGTGACTGAGTTTACCTGAATAGATGTCTTGCTTGTAGGAAGATACAGATCCTGGGATTTAACTACATTTCTGAAGGGAAACACACAGCACAGTTCTCATCCATGAAACACACTCTGCTTTAGAGCACGAAGCATGCTCTTGCTTTCTAGAGTCTCTAATAGAGCCAGAAACATGAGGGTGCTCTGAACAAAATAACGGTGGTGCCTACATATATGGACCTTTGCTAGTTCAACTCTGCTTCTGAAACTGATACAAACCACAAGTCGTCTAACATCCAATGCTTTTCAGTTAAGAGCAGGAAACGTGTGAGCATCGTAAACAATTTATATTCATTTTAGCTGAAAATTGACTGCGTTTACCTGAAATGATGTATTCCTTGTAGGAAGACACAGAGCCTGTGATTTAGCTCCATTTCTGAAGGGAAAAACACAGCACAGTTCTCACGAGGAAACACAATCTGCGTATAGGAAGAAGCAAGCTCTTGCTTTCTAGAGTCTCTAATAGTGCAGGAAACGTGAGTGTGCTCAGAACAAAAGAACGGTGTTTCCTACACATACGGACCAATGCTAGTTCAACTCTGCTTCTGAAACTGATACAAACCACAAGTAATCTAACATCCAATGCTGTTGTGTTAAGAGTGAGAAACTTGTGATCTTCGTAAACGATTTTTATTCATTTGAGCTGAAAAGTGACTGCGTTTTCCTGAAATGATGTCTTGCATGTAGGAAGACACAGAGCCTGGAATTTAACTCCATTTCTGAAGTGAAACACACAGCACAGTTCAAATCCATGAAACACACTCTGCTTTAGAGAAACAAGCATGCTCTTGCTTTCCAGAGTCTCTAATAGAGCCAGAAAATTGAGGGTACTCAGAACAAAAGAACGGTGTTTCCTACACATATGGATCATTGCTAGTTCAACTCTGCTTCTGAAACTGATACACACCACAGGTCCTCTAACATCCTATGCTTTACAGTTAAGAGCAAGAAACGTGTGAGCTACGTGAACCATGTAGCTTTGTTTGAGCTGAAAGGTGACTGAGTTTATGTGAAACGAAGTCTTGCTTGTAGGAAGACATAGAGCCTGTGATTTAATCCATTTCTGAAGGGAAACACACAGCACAGTTCACACGATGAAACACACTTTGCGTTTAGGAAGAAGCACGCTCTTGCTTTCTAGAGTCTCTAATAGAGCAGGAAACTTGAGTGTGCTCAGAACAAAAGAACGGTGTTTCCTACACATACAGACCACTGCTAGTTCAACTCTGCTTCTGAAACTGATACAAACCACAAGTCATCTAACATCCAATGCTTTTCAGTTAAGAGTGAGAAATGTGTGATCTTCGTCAACGATTTATATTCATTTGAGCTGAAAAGTGACTAAGTTTACCTGAAAAGATGTCTTGATTTAGGAAGCCACAGAGCCTGGAATTTAACTCCATTTCTGAAGGGAAACACACAGCACAGTTCTCATCCATGAAACACACTCTGCTTTAGAGAAAGAAGCATGCTCTTGCTTTCTAAGAGTCTCTAATACAACTGGAAACGTGACTGTGGTCAGAACAAAGTAACGGTGTTTCCTACACTTACGGACCATATCTAGGTCAACTCTTCTTCTGAAACTGATACAAACCACAGTTCCTCTAACATGCAATGCTTTCCAGTTAAGAGCGAGAAACGTGTGAGCTTCGTGAACGATGTAGCTTCCTTTGAGCTGAAAAGAGCCTGAGTTTACCTGAAAAGATGTCTTGATTGTATGAAGATACAGAGCCTGGGATTTAAATCCATTTCTGAAGGGAAACACACAGCACAGTTCTCATCCTTGAAACACACTCTGCTTTAGAGCACAAAGCATGCTCTTGCTTTCTATAGTCTCTAATTGAGCCAGAAACATGAGGGTGCTCCGAACAAATTAACGGTGTTTCCTACATATACGGACCATTGCTAGTTCAACTCTGCTTCTGAAACTGATCAAAACTACAAGTCATCTAACATCCAATGCTTTTCAGTTAAGAGCAAGTAACGTGTTAGCTTCGTAAAAGATTTATATTCATTTCAGCTGAAAATTGACTGCGTTTACCTGAAATGATGTAGTGCTTTTGGAAGACACAGAGCCTGGGATTTAACTCCATTTCTGAAGGGAAACACACAGCACAGTTCTCACAAGGAATCACACTCTGCGTATAGGAAGAAGCACACCCTTGCTTTCTAGAGTCTCTAATAGTGCAAGAAACGTGAGTGTGCTCAGAACAAAAGAACGGTGTTTCCTACACATACGGACCAAATCTAGGTCAACTCTACTTCTGAAACTGATACAAATCACAGTTCCTCTAACATGCAATGCTTTCCAGTTCAAGCGAGAAACGTGTGAGCTTCGTGAACGATGTAGCTTCCTTTGAGTTGGATAGTGACTGAGTTTACATGAAAAGATGTCTTGCTTGTAGGACGACACAGAGCCTCGGATTTAACTACATTTATGAAGAGAAACACACAGCACAGTTCTCATCCATGAAACACACTCTGCTTTAGAGCAGGAAGCATGCTCTTGCTTTCTAAGATTCTCTAATACAGCATGAAACGTGACTGTGGTCAGAACGAAATAACGCTGTTCCCTACATATACGGACCATATCTAGTTCAACTCTTCTTCTGAAACTGATACAAACCACAAGTCATCTAACATCCATTGCTTTTCAGTTAAGAGCAAGAAACGTGTGAGCTTCGAAAACGATTTATATTCATTTGAGCTGAAAAGTGACTGCGTTTACCTGAAATGATGTCTTGCTTGTAGGAAGACACAGAGCCTGTGATTTAACTCCATTTCTGAAGGGAAACACACAGCACAGTTCTCACGAGGAAACACACTCTGCGTATAGAAAGAAGCAAGCTCTTGCTTTCTAGAGTCTCTAATAGTGCAGGAAACGTGAGTGTGCTCAGAACAAAAGAACGGTGTTTCCTACACATACGGACCACTTCTAGATCCACTCTGCTCCTGAAACTGATACAAACCGCAAGTCATCTAACATCCAATGCTTTTCATTTAAGAGTGAGAAACGTGTGATCTTTGTAAACGATGTAGCTCCCTTTGATCTTAAAAGTGACTGAGTATACCTGACAAGATGTCTTGCTTGTAGGAAGATACAGAGCCTGGAATTTAACTCCATTTCTGAAGGGAAACACACAGCACAGTTCTCATCCATGAAACACACTCTGCTTTAGAGAAAGAAGCATGCTCTTGCTTTCTAAGAGTCTCTAATAGATCAAGAAACGTGAATGTGATCAGAATAAAATAACGGTGTTTCCTACACATTCGGACCATATCTACGTCAACTCTTCTTATGAAACTGATACAAACCACAGTTCCTCTAACATGCAATGCTTTCCAGTTAAGATCGAGAAACGTGTGAGCTTCGTGAACAATAGAGCTTCCTTTAAGGTGAATAGTGCCTGAGTTTACCTGAAAAGATGTCTTCCTTGTAGGAAGACACAGAGCCTGGGATTTAACTCCATTTCTGAGGGGAAACACACAGCACAGTTCTCATCCATGAAATACACTCTGCTTTATAGCAAGAAGCACGCTCTTGCTTTCTAAAAGTCTATAATACAGCAGGAAACGTGAGTGTGCTCAGAACAAAGAACGGTGTTTCCTACACATACGGACCACTGCTAGATCAACTCTGCTCCTGAAACTGATACAAACCGCAAGTCATCTAACATCCAATGCTTTTCATTTAAGAGTGAGATGTGTGATTTTCGTAAACGATGTAGCTCCCTTTGAGCTGAAAAGTGACTGAGTTTACCTGACAAGATGTCTTGCTTGTAGGAAGATACAGAGCCTGGGATTTAACTCCATTACTGAATGGAAACACACAGCACCGTTCTCATCCATGAAACACACTCTGCTTTAGAGCACGACGCATGCTCTTGCTTTCTAGAGTATCTAATAGAGCATGAAACGTGAGTGAGGTCAGAACAAAAGAATGGTGTTTCCCACACATACGGACCATAGCTAGTTCAACTCTGCTTCTGAAACTGATAAAACCACAAGTCATCTAACATCCAATGCTTTTCAGTTAAGAGCAAGAAACGTGTGACCTTCATAAACGATTTATATTCATTTGAGCTGAAAAGTGACTGCGTTTACCTGAAATGATGTCTTGCTTATAGGAAGACACAGAGCCTGGAATTTAACTCCCTTTCTGAACAGAAACACACAGCACTGCATTCCTCCATGAAGTACACTCTGCTTTAGAGCACGAAGCATGCTCTTGCTTTCTAGAGTATCTAATAGAGCAGGAAACGTGAGTGAGGTCAGAACAAAAGAACGGTGTTTCCCACACATACGGACCATAGCTACTTCAACTCTGCTTCTGAAACTGATACAAACCACAAGTCATCTAACATCAAATGCTTTTCAGTTAAGAGTGAAAAACGTGTGAGCTTCGTGAACGATGTAGCTTCCTTTGAGCTGAATAGTGACTGAGTTTACCTTAAAAGTTATCTTGCTTGTAGGAAGACACAGAGCTTGGGATTTAACTCCATTTCTGAAGGGAAACACACAGCACAGTTCTCATCCATGAAACACACTCTGCTTTAGAGCAAGAAGCATGCTCTTGTTTTCTAAGAGTCTCTAAAAGAGCAGGAAACGTGACTGTGGTCAGAACAAAAGAACGGTGTTTCCTACACATACGGACCACTGCTAGTTCAACTCTGCTTCTGAAACTGATACAAACCACAAGTCATCTAACATCCAATGCTTTTCAGTTAAGAGTGAGAAACGTGTGATCTTTGTAAACGATGTAGCTTCCTTTGAGCTGAAAAATGACTGAGTTTACCTGAAAAGATGTCTTCCTTGTAGGAAGACACAGAGCCTGGGATTTAACTCCATTTCTGAAGGGAAACACACAGCACAGTTCTCATCCATGAAACACCCTCTGCTTTACAGCAAGAAGCACGCTCTTGCTTTCTAAGAGTCTCTAATACAGCAGGAAACGTGACTGTGGTCAGAACAAAATAACGGTGTTTCCTACACATACGGACCATATCTAGGTCAACTCTTCTTCTGAAACTGATACAAACCACAGTTCCTCTAACATGCAATGCTTTCCAGTTAACATCGAGAAACGTGTGAGCTTCGTGAACGATATAGCTCCTTTGAGTTGAATAGTGCCTGAGTTTACCTGAAAAGATGTCTTCCGTGTAAGAAGACAAAGAGCCTGGGATTTAACTCCATTTCTGAGGGGAAACACACAGCACAGTTCTCATCCATGAAACACACTCTGCTTTAGAGCACGAAGCATGCTCTTGCTTTCTAGATTATCTATTAGAGCCAGAAAAATGAGGGTGCTCTGAACAAAATAACGGTGTTTCCTACACATATGGACCATAGCTTTTTCAACTCTGCTTCTGAAACTGATACAAACCACAAGTCATCTAACATCCAATGCTTTTCAGTAAAGAGCGAGAAACGTGTGAGCTTCATAAACAAATTATATTCATTTGAGCTGAAAAGTGACTGCGTTTACCTGAAATGATTTCTTGCTTGTAGGAAGACACGGGGCCTGGAATTTAACTCCATTTCTGGAGGGAAACACACAGCACAGTTCTCATCCATGAAAAACACTCTACTTTAGAGCAAGAAGCACTCTCTTGCTTTCTAAGTGTCTCTAATACAACGGTGACGTGACTGTGGTCAGAACAAAATAACGGTGTTTCCTACACGTACGGACCATATCTAGGTCAACTCTTCTTCTGAATCTGATACAAACCACAGTTCATCTAACATGCAATGCTTTCCAGTTAAGAGTGAGAAACTTGTGAGCTTTGTGAATGATTTAGCTTCCTTAGAGCTGAGAAGTGACTTATTTTACCTGAAAACATGTCTTGCTTGTATAAAGACTCAGAGCCTGGGATTTAACTCCATTTCTGAAGAGAAACACACAGCACAGTTCTCATCCATGAAAAACACTCTGCTTTAGAGCAAGAAGCATGCTCTTGCTTTCTATGTGTCTCTAATACAGCAGGAAACGTGACTGTGGTCATAACAAAAGAACGGTGTTTCCTACACATATGGACCACTGCTAGTTCAACTCTGCTTCTGAAACTGATACAAACCACAAGTCATCTAACATCCAATGCTTTTCAGTTAAGAGTGAGAAACGTGTGATCTTCGTAAACGATGTAGCTTCCTTTGAGCTGAAAAATGACTGAGTTTACCTGAAAAGATGTCTTGCTTGTAGGAAGATAGAGAGCCTGGGATTTAACTCCATTTCTGAAGGGAAACACACAGCACAGTTCTCATCCATGAAGCACACTCTGCTTAAGAGCACGAAGCATGCTCTTGCTTTCTATGTGTCTCTAATACAGCAGGAAACTTGACTCTGGTCAGAAAAAAATAACGGTGTTTCCTACACATACGGACCATATCTAGGTCAACTCTTCTTCTGAATGTGATACAAACAACAGTTTCTCTAACATGGAAGCTTTCCAGTTAAGAGTGAGAAACGTGTGAGCTTCGTGAACCATATAGCTTCCTTTGAGGTGAATAGTGTCTGAGTTTACCTGAAAAGATGCCTTCCTTGTAGGAAGACACAGATCCTGGGATTTAAGTCCATTTCTGAGGGGAAACACACAGCAGAGTTCTCATCCATGAAACACACTCTGCTTTAGAGCAAGAAGCATGCTCTTGCTTTCTAAGAGACTCTAATACAGCAGGAAACGTGACTGTGGTCATAACAAAAGAACGGTGTTTCCTACACATACGGACCACTGCTAGTTCAACTCTGCTTCTGAAACTGATACAAACCACAAGTCATCTAACATCCAATGCTTTTCAGTTAAGAGTGAGAAACGTGTGATCTTCGTAAACGATGTAGCTTCCTTTGAGCTGAAAAATGACTGAGTTTACCTGAAAAGATGTCTTGCTTGTAGGAAGATACAGAGCCTGGGATTTAACTCCATTTCTGAAGGGAAACACACAGCACAGTTCTCATCCATGAAGCACACTCTGCTTTAGAGCACGAAGCATGCTCTTGCTTTCTATGTGTCTCTAATACAGCTGGAAACTTGACTCTGGTCAGAACAAAATAACAGTGTTTCCTACACATACGGACCATATCTAGGTCAACTCTTCTTCTGAATGTGATACAAACAACAGTTTCTCTAACATGGAAGCTTTCCAGTTAAGAGTGAGAAACGTGTGAGCTTCGTGAACAATATAGCTTCCTTTGAGGTGAATAGTGTCTGAGTTTACCTGAAAAGATGCCTTCCTTGTAGGAAGACACAGATCCTGGGATTTAAGTCCATTTCTGAGGGGAAACACACAGCAGAGTTCTCATCCATGAAACACACTCTGCTTTAGAGCAAGAAGCATGCTCTTGCTTTCTAAGAGACTCTAATACAGCAGGAAACGTGACTGTCGTCTGAACAAAATAATGGTGTTTCCTACACATACGGACCATATCTAGGTCAACTCTTCTTCTGATTTTGATACAAACCACAGTTCCTCTAACATGCAATGCTTTCCACTTAAGAGTGAGAAACTTGTGAGCTTTGTGAACGATGTTGCTTCCTTAGAGCTGAGAAGTGACTTAGTTTACCTGAAATCATGTCTTGCTTGTAGGAAGACACAGAGCCTGGGATTTAACTCCATTTCTGAAGGAAACACACAGCACAGTTCTCACGATGAAACACACTCTGCGTTTAGGAAGAAGCACGCTCTTGCTTTCTAGAGTGTCTAATAGAGCAGGAAACTTGAGTGTGCTCAGAACAAAAGAACGGTGTTTCCTACATTTACGGACCATTGCTAGTTCAACTCTGCTTCTGAAACTGATACAAACCACAAGTTATCTAACATCCAATGTTTTTCAGTTAAGAGCAAGAAACGTGTGAGCTTCGTAAACGATTTATATTCATTTGAGCTGAAAAGTGACTGCGATTATCTGAAATGATATCTTGCTTATAGGAAGACACAGAGCCTGGAATTGAACTCCATTTCTGAAGGGAAACACACAGCACCGTACTCATCCATGAAACACACTCTGCTTTAGAGCAAGAAGCATGCTCTTGCTTTCCAGAGTCTCTAATAGAGCCAGAAACTTGAGGGTACTCAGAAAAAAAGAATGGTGTTTCCTACACATACGGACCATTGCTAGTTCAACTCTGCTTCTGAAAATGATAAAAACCACAGGTCCTCTAACATCCAATGCTTTACAATTAAGAGCAAGAAACGTGTGATCTTCGTGAACAATGTACCTTTGTTTGAGATGAAAGTCGACCGAGTTTACATGAAACGAATTCTGGCTTGTTGGAAGATACAGAACCTGTGATTTAAATCCATTTCTGAAGGGAAACACACAGCACATTTCTCACTATGAAACACACTCCGCATTTTGGAGGAAGCACGCTCTTGCTTTCTAGAGTCTCTAATAGAGCAGGAAACGTGAGTGTGCTCAGAACAAAAGAACGGTGTTTCCTACACATATGGACCACTGCTAGTTCAACTCTGCTTCTGAAACTGATACAAACCACAAGTCATCTAACATCCAATGCTTTTCAGTTAAGAGTGAGAAACGTGTGATCTTCGTAATCGATTTATATTAATTTAAGCTGAAAAGTGACTGCGTTTACCTGAAATGATGTCTTGCTTGTAGGAAGACACAGAGCCTGGAATTTAACTCCCTTTCTGAAGGGAAACACACAGCACAGTTCTCATCCATGAAACACACTCTGCTTTAGAGAAAGAAGCATGCTCTTGCTTTCTAAGAGTCTCTAATAGATCAAGAAACGTGAATGTGATCAGAACAAAATAACGGTGTTTCCTACACATTCGGACCATATCTACGTCAACTCTTCTTATGAAACTGATACAAACCACAGTTCCTCTAACATGCAATGCTTTCCAGTTAAGATCGAGAAACGTGTGAGCTTCGTGAACAATAGAGCTTCCTTTAAGGTGAATAGTGCCTGAGTTTACCTGAAAAGATGTCTTCCTTGTAGGAAGACACAGAGCCTGGGATTTAACTCCATTTCTGAGGGGAAACACACAGCACAGTTCTCATCCATGAAATACACTCTGCTTTACAGCAAGAAGCACGCTCTTGCTTTCTAAGAGTCTCTAATACAGCAGGAAACGTGAGTGTGCTCAGAACAAAGAACGGTGTTTCCTACACATACGGACCACTGCTAGATCAACTCTGCTCCTGAAACTGATACAAACCGCAAGTCATCTAACATCCAATGCTTTTCATTTAAGAGTGAGATGTGTGATTTTCGTAAACGATGTAGCTCCCTTTGAGCTGAAAAGTGACTGAGTTTACCTGACAAGATGTCTTGCTTGTAGGAAGATACAGAGCCTGGGATTTAACTCCATTACTGAATGGAAACACACAGCACCGTTCTCATCCATGAAACACACTCTGCTTTAGAGCACGACGCATGCTCTTGCTTTCTAGAGTATCTAATAGAGCAGGAAACGTGAGTGAGGTCAGAACAAAAGAATGGTGTTTCCCACACATACGGACCATAGCTAGTTCAACTCTGCTTCTGAAACTGATACAAACCACAAGTCATCTAACATCCAATGCTTTTCAGTTAAGAGCAAGAAACGTGTGACCTTCATAAACGATTTATATTCATTTGAGCTGAAAAGTGACTGCGTTTACCTGAAATGATGTCTTGCTTATAGGAAGACACAGAGCCTGGAATTTAACTCCCTTTCTGAACAGAAACACACAGCACTGCATTCCTCCATGAAGTACACTCTGCTTTAGAGCACGAAGCATGCTCTTGCTTTCTAGAGTATCTAATAGAGCAGGAAACGTGAGTGAGGTCAGAACAAAAGAACGGTGTTTCCCACACATACGGACCATAGCTACTTCAACTCTGCTTCTGAAACTGATACAAACCACAAGTCATCTAACATCAAATGCTTTTCAGTTAAGAGTGAAAAACGTGTGAGCTTCGTGAACGATGTAGCTTCCTTTGAGCTGAATAGTGACTGAGTTTACCTTAAAAGTTATCTTGCTTGTAGGAAGACACAGAGCTTGGGATTTAACTCCATTTCTGAAGGGAAACACACAGCACAGTTCTCATCCATGAAACACACTCTGCTTTAGAGCAAGAAGCATGCTCTTGTTTTCTAAGAGTCTCTAAAAGAGCAGGAAACGTGACTGTGGTCAGAACAAAAGAACGGTGTTTCCTACACATACGGACCCCTGCTAGTTCAACCCTGCTTCTGAAACAAATACAAACCACAAGTCATCTAACATCCAATGCTTTTCAGTTAAGAGTGAGAAACGTGTGATCTTCGTAAACGATGTAGCCTCCTTTGAGCTTAAAAATGACTGAGTTTACCTGAAAAGATGTCTTGCTTGTTGGAAGATACAGAGCCTGGGATTTAACTCCATTTCTGAAGGAAAACACACAGCACAGTTCTCATCCATGAAACACACTCTGCTTTAGAGCAAGAAGCATGCTCTTGCTTTCTAAGAGTCTCTAATAGAGCAGGAAACGTGACTGTGGTCAGAACAAAATAACGTTGTTTCCTACACATACGGACCATATCTAGGTCAACTCTTCTTCTGAATGTGATACAAACAACAGTTTCTCTAACATGGAAGCTTTCCAGTTAAGAGTGAGAAACGTGTGAGCTTCGTGAACAATATAGCTTCCTTTGAGGTGAATAGTGTCTGAGTTTACCTGAAAAGATGCCTTCCTTGTAGGAAGACACAGATCCTGGGATTTAAGTCCATTTCTGAGGGGAAACACACAGCAGAGTTCTCATCCATGAAACTCATTCTGCTTTAGAGCAAGAAGCACGCTCTTGCTTTCTTGAGTCTCTAATACAGCAGGTAAAGTAGGTGTGCTCAGAAAAAACGAACTGTGTCCTACACATACGGACCATTGCTAGTTCAACTCTGCTTCTGAAACTGATACAAACCACAGGTCATCTAACATCCCATGCTTTTCAGTTAAGAGCGAGAAAGTTGTGAGCTTCGTGAATGATTTATATTCCTTTGAGCGAAAAGTGACTGCGTTTACCTGAAATGATGTATTGCTGTAGGAAGACACAGAGCCTGGGATTTAATTCCATTTCAGAAGAGAAACACACAGCACAGTTCTCATCCATGAAACTCACTCTGCTTTAGAGCAAGAAGCACGCTCTTGCTTTCTAGAGTCACTAATAAAGCAGGAAACATGAGTGTGCTCAGAATAAAAGAACGGTGTTTCCTACACATACGAACCATATCTAGTTCAACTCTGCTTCTGAAACTGATACAAACCACAGGTCCTCTAACATCCAAAGCTTTTCATTTAAGGGCGACAAACGTGTGAGCTTCGTGAACGATGTAGCTACATTTGAGCTGAAAAGTGACTGAATTTACCTGAAACGAAGACTTGCTTGTAGGAAGATACACAGCATGGGATTTAACTCCATTTCGGAGGGAAACACACAGCACAGTTCTCATCCATGAAACACACTCTGCTTTAGAACAAGAAGCACGCTCTTGCTTTCTAGTGTCTCTAATACAGCAGGAAACGTGAGTGTGCTCATAAAAAAAGAACGGTGTTTCCTACACATACAGACCATATCTAGTTCAACTAAGCTTGTGAAACTGATACAAAACACAGTTCCTCTAACATCCAAAGCTTTTCAGTTAAGAGCAAGAAACGTGTGAGCTATGTAAACAATGTAGCTGTGTATGAGCTGAATCGCGCGTGAGTTTACCTGAAACGAAGTCTTGCTTGTAGGAAGACACAGAGTCTGGGATTTAACTCCATTTGTGAAGGGAAACACACAGCACAGTTCTCATCCATGAAACACTTTCTGCTTTAGAGCAAGAAGCAAGCTCTTGCTTTCTAGAATCTCTAATACAGCAGGTAAAGTGAGTGTGGTCAGAACAAAAGAACGTGGTTTCCTACACATACGGAACATATCTACTTCAACTCTAATTCTGAAACTGATACAAAGCCCAGGTCCTCTAACATCCAATGATTTTCAGTTAAGAGCAAGAAACGTGTGAGCTTCGTGAATGATTTATATTCGTTTCAGCTAAAAGTGACTGCGTTTACCTGAAATAAAGTCTTTTTGTAGGAAGACACAGAGCCTGGGATTTAACTCCATTTCTGAAGGGAAACACACAGCACAGTTGTCATCCATGAAACACTATGCTTTAGAGCAAAAAGCACGCTCTTGCTTTCTAATTTCTCTAATAAAGCAGCAAACATGAGTGTGCTCAGAACAAAAGAATGGAGATTTCTACACATACGAACCATATCTAGTTCAACTCTTATTCTGAAACTGATACAAGCCACAGGTCCTGTAATATCCAATGCTTTATATTTAAGAGCGAATAACGTGTGAGCTATCTGAAAGATTTAGCTTTGTTTGAGCTGAAAATTATCTGAGTTTACATGAAAAAAAGTCATGCTTGTAGGAAGACACAGAGCCTGGGATTTAACTCCATTTCTGAAGGGAAACACACAGCACAGTTCTCATCCATGAAACTCTTTCTGCTTTATAGCAAGAAGCACGCTCTTGCTTTCTAGAGTCTCTAATAGTACAGGAAAAGTGATTGTGCTCAGACCATAAGAACGGTGTTTCCTACACACACGGACCATTGCTAGTTCAACTCTGCTTCTGAAACTGATACAAACCACAGGTTATCTAACATCCAATGCTTTTCAGTTAAGAGAGAGAAACATGTGAGCTTCGTGAATGATTTATATTCGTTTGAGCTAAAAGTGACTGTGTTTAACTGAAATAATGTCTTTTTGTAGGAAGACACAGAGCCCAGGATTTAACTCCATTTCTGAAGGGAAACACACAGCACAGTTCTCATCCATGAAACACACACTGCTTTAGAGCAAGAAGCATGCTCTTGCTTTTTGGAGTCTCTAATACAGCAGGTAAAGTGAGTGTAGTCAGAACAACAGAACGGTGTTTGCTACACATACGGACCATATCTAGTTCAACTCTGATTCTGAATCTGATTAAAAACCACAGGTCCTCTAACATCCAATTCTTTTCTGTTATGAGCGAGAAACGTGTGAGCTACGTGAACGTTGTAGTTTTGTTTGAGCTGAAAATTGACTGAGTTTACATTAAAAGAAGTCATGCTTTTTGAAGACACAGAGACTGTGATTTAACTCTATTTCTGAAGGGAAACACACAGCACAGTTCTCATCCATGAAACACACTCTGCTTAAAGCAAGAAGCACGCTCCTGCTTTCTAGAATCTCTAATAGAGCTAGAAACTTGTGTGTGCTCAGAACAAAAAAACGGTGTTTCCTACACATATGGACCATTGCTAGTTCAACGCTGCTTCTGAAACTGATACAAACCAAAGGTCCCCTAATATCCAATGCTTTACAGTTAAGAGCAAGAAATGTGTGAGCCACAGGAACGATGTAGCTTTGTTTGAGCTGAATGGTGACAGAGTTTAACTTAAACGAAGTCTTGCTTATAGGAAGACACAGATCCTGGGATTTAACTCCATTTCTGAAGGGAAATACACAGCACAGTTCTCATCCATGAAACACAGTCTGCTTTAGAGCAAGAAACACTGTTTGCTTCCTAGAGTCTTATACTGCAGGAAACATGAGTGTGCTAAGAACAAAGAACGGTGTTTCCTACACATAAAGACCATATCTAGTTCAACTCTGCTTCTGAAACAGATACAAACCACAGGTCCTCTAACATCCAATGCTTTTCAGTTTAGAGCCAGAAAGGTGTGAGGTACGTGAACTATGTAGTATTGTTTGCGCTGAAAAGTTACTGAGTTCACATGAAAAGAAGTCATGCTTGCAGGAAGACACAGAGCCTGTGATTTAACTCTATTTCTGAAGGGAAACACACAACACAGTTCTCATCCATGAAACACACTCTGCTTATAGCAAGAAGCACGCTCTTGCTTTCTAGAGTCTCTAATAGAGCAGGAAACGTGAGTGTGCTCAGAACAAAAGAACGGATTTTCCTACACATACAGACCATTGTTAGTTCAACTCTGCTTCTGAAACTGATACAAACAACAGGTCATCTAACATCCAGTGCTTTTCAATTAAGAGCGATTAATATGTGAGCTTTGTGAATGATTCATATTTGTTTGAGCTAAAAGTGACGGCATATACCTGAAATGATGTCTTTTTGTAGGAAGACACAGAGCCTGTGATTTAACTGCATTTCTGAAAGGGAAACACACAGCACAGTTGTCATCCATGAAACACACTCTGCTTTAGAGCAAGAAACACGCTCTTTCTTTATTGAGTCTGTAATAAAGCAGGAAACATGAGTGTGCTCAGAACAAAAGAACGGTGTTTGCTACACATATGGACCATATCTAGTTCAACTCTGCTTCTGAAACTGATACAAACCACAGTTCCTGTAACATCCAATGCTTTCCTGTTAAGAATGAGAAACGTCTGAGCTTCGTGAACGATGTAGCTTCCTTTGATCTGAAAAGTGACTGAGTTTACCTGAAAAGATGTCTTGCCTGTAGGAAGACACAGAGCCTGGGATTTAACTCCATTTATGAAGGGAAACACAACGCTCTGTTCTCATCCATGAAACACACTTTGCTTTCAGCAAGAAGAACGCTCTTGCTTTCTAGAGTGTCTAATAGAGCCAGAAACTTGAGTGTGCTCAGAACAAAAGAACGGTGTTTCCTACACCTACAGACCGTATCTATTTCAACTCTGCTTCTGAAACTGATGCAAAACACCAGTCCTCTAATATCCAATGCTTTACATTTAAGATCGAGAAAAGTGTTAGCTACGTAAACGATGTAGGTTTGTATGAGCTGAAACGTGAGTGAGTTTTCATGAAACGAAGTCATGCTTGTAGGAAGACACAGAGACTGCGATTTAACTCCATTTCTGAAGCGAAACACAGAGCACAGTTCTCATCCATGAAACTCATTCTGCTTTAGAGCAAGAAGCACGCTCTTGCTTTCTAGAGTCTCTAATACAGCAGGTAAAGTGAGTGTGCTCAGAAAAAACGTACTATGTCCTACACATACGGACCATTGCTAGTTCAACTCTGCTTCTGAAACTGATACAAACCACAGGTCATCTAACATCCAATGCTTTTCAGTTAAGAGCGAGAATGTTGTGAGCTTCGTGAATGATTTATATTCCTTTGAGCGAAAAGTGACTGCGTTTACCTGAAATGATGTATTGCTGTAGGAAGACACAGATCCTGGGATTTAATTCCATTTCGGAAGAGAAACACACAGCACAGTTCTCATCCATGAAACACACTCTGCTTTAGAGCAAGAAGCACGCTCTTGCTTTCTAGAGTCACTAATAAAGCAGGAAACATGAGTGTGCTCAGAATAAAAGAACGGTGTTTCCTACACATACGGACCATATCTAGTTCAACTCCGCTTCTGAAACTGATACAAACCACAGGTCCTCTAACATCCAAAGCTTTTCATTTCAGGGCGACAAACGTGTGAGCTTAGTGAACGATGTAGCTACATTTGAGCTGAAAAGTGAATGAGTTTACCTGAAACGAAGACTTGCTTATAGGATTATACACAGCATGGGATTTAACTCCATTTCGGAGGGAAACACACAGCACTGTTCTCATCCATGAAACACTCTCTGCTTTAGAACAAGAAGCACGCTCTTGCTTTCTAGTGTCTCTAATACAGCAGGAAACGTGTGTGTGCTCATAAAAAAAGAACGGTGTTTCCTACACATACAGACCATATCTAGTTCAAGTCTGCTTCTGAAACTCATACAAAACACAGTTCCTCTAACATCCAAAGCTTTTCAGTTAACAGCAAGAAACGTGTGAGCTACGTAAACGATGTAGCTGTGTATGAGCTGAATCGTGCGAGAGTGTTCCTGAAACGAAGTCTTGCTTGTAGGAAGACACAGAGTCTGGGATTAAACTCCATTTCTGAAGGGAAACACACAGCACAGTTCTGATCCATGAAACACTTTCTGCTTTAGAGCAAGAAGCAAGCACTTGCTTTCTAGAATCTCTAATACAGCAGGTAAAGTGAGTGTTGTCAGAACAAAAGAACGTGGTTTCCTACACATACGGACCATATCTATTCAACTCTAATTCTGAAACTGATACAAACCACAGGTCATGTAACATCCAAAGATTTTCAGTTAAGAGCGAGAAACGTGTGAGCTTCGTGAATGATTTATATTCGTTTGAGCTAAAAGTGACTGCGTTTACCTGAAATAAAGTCTTTTTGTAGGAAGACACAGAGCCTGGGATTTAACTCCATTTCTGAAGGGAAACACACAGCACAGTTGTCATCCATGAAACACTATGCTTTAGAGCAAAAAGCACGCTCTTGCTTTCTAATTTCTCTAATAAAGCAGCAAACATGAGTGTGCTCAGAACAAAAGAATGGAGATTCCTACACATACGGACCATATCTAGTTCAACTCTTCTTCTGAAACTGATACAAGCCACAGGTCCTTTAATATCCAATGCTTTACATTTAAGAGCGAATAACGTGTGAGCTACCTGAACGATTTAGCTATGTTTGAGCTGAAAATTTACTGAGTTTACATGAAAAGAAGTCATGCTTGTAGGAAGACACAGAGCCTGGGATTTAACTCCATTACTGAAGGGAAACACACAGCACAGTTCTCATCCATGAAACGCTTTCTGCTTTATAGCAAGAAGCATGCTCGTGCTTTCTAGAGTCTCTAATAGTACAGGAAACGTGAATGTGCTCAGACCAAAAGGACGGTGTTTCCTACACACACGGACCATTGCTAGTTCAACTCTGCTTCTGAAACTGATACAAACCACAGGTTATCTAACATCCAATGCTTTTCAGTTAAGAGAGAGTAACGTGTGAGCTTCGTGAATGATTCATATTCGTTTGAGCTAAAAGTGACTGCGTTTACCTGAAATAATGTCTTTTTGTAGGAAGACACAGAGCCTGGGATTTAACTCCATTTCTTAAGGGAAACACACAGCACAGTTCTCATCCATGAAACACACACTGCTTTAGAGCAAGAAGCACGCTCTTGCTTTCAAAAAGTCTCTAATACACCAGTAAACGTGACTGTGATCAGAACAAAAGAACGGTGTTTCCTACTCATATGGACCATATCTAGGTCAACTCTTCTTCTGAAACTGATACAAACCACAGTTCCTCTAACAAGCAATGCTTTCCAGTTAAAAGCAAGAAACGTGTGAGCTTTGTGAACGATGTAGCTTCCTTTGAGCTGAAAAGTGAGTGAGTTTACCTGAAAAGATGTGTTGCTTGTAGGAAGACACAGAGCCTGGGATTTAACTCCATTTCTGAAGGGAAACACAAAGCACAGTTCTCATCCATTAAACACACTCTGCTTATAGCAAGAAGCACGCTCCTGCTTTCTAAGTGTCTCTAATACAGCAGGAAACGTGACTGTGGTCAGAACAAAATAACGGTGTTTCCTACACATATGTACTATTGCTAGTTCAACTCTGCTTCTGAAACTGATACAAACCACAGGTCCTCTAACATCCAATGCTTTACACTTAATATCAAGATTCGTGTGAGCTAAGTGAACAATGTAGCTTTGTTTGAGCTGAAAGGTGACTGAGTTTACCTTAAATGAAATCTTTCTTGTAGGAAGACACGGAGCCTGGAATTTAACTCCATTTCTGAAGGGAAACACACAGCACAGTTCTCATCCATGAAACACTCTCTGCTTTAGAGCAAGAAGCACGCTCTTGCTTTCAAAAATTCTCTAATATATCAGGAAACGTGACTGTGGTCAGAACAAAATAACGGTGTTTCCTACACATACGGACCATATCTAGGTCAACTCTTCTTCTTAAACTGATACAAACCACAGTTCCTCTAACAAGCAATGCTTTCAAGTTAAAAGCGAGAAACGTGTGAGCTTCTGAAACGATTTATATTCATTAGGGCTGAAAAGTGTCTGCGTTTACCTGAAATGATGTCTTGCTTGTAGGAAGACACAGAGCCTGGAATTTAACTCCATTTCTGAAGGGAAACCCACCGCACAGTTCTCATCCATGAAACACACTCTGCTTTAGAGCATGAAGCACGCTCTTGCTTTCTAAGAGTCTCTAATAGAGCACGAAACGTGACTGTGGTCAGAACAAAATAACGGTGTTTCCTACACATACAGATCGTATCTAGGTCAGCTGTTCTTCTGAAACTGATACAAAGCACAGTTCCATTAACATGCAATGCTTTCAACTTAACAGCGAGAAACATGTGAGCCTTGTGAACGATGTAGCTTCCTGTGAGCTGAAAAATGACTGCGTTTACCTGAAATGATGTCTTGCTTGTAGGAAGACATAGAGGCTGGAATTTAACTATTTTCTGAAGGGAAACACACAGCACAGTTCTCATCCATGAAACGAACTCTTCTTTAAATCAAGAAGCACAGACTTACTTTCTAAGAGTCTCTAATGGAGACAGAAACTTGAGGGTACTCAGAAAAAAATAACGGTGTTTCCTACACATACGGACCATTGCTAGTTCAACTCTGCTTCTGAAACTGATACAAACCACAGGTCCTCTAACATTCAATGCTGTACACTTAATAGCAAGATTCGTGTGAGCTACGTGAACAATGTAGCTTTGTTTGAGCTAAAAAGTGACTGAGTTTACCTGAAATGATATCTTGGTTGTAGGAAGATAGCAAGCCTGTGATTTAACTCCATTTCTGAAGGGAAACACACAGCACAGTTCTCACCATGAAACACACTCTGTGTATAGGAAGAAGCACGCTCTTGCTTTCTAGAGTCTCTAATAGAGCAGGAAACGTGAGTGTGCTCAGAACAAAAGAACGGTGTTTCCTACACATATGGACCATTGCTAGTTCAACTTTGCTTCTGAAACTGATAGAAACCACAAGTCATCTAACATCCAATGCTTTTCAGTTGAGAGCGTGAAACGTGTGAGCTTCATAAACGATTTATTTTCATTTGAGCTGAAAAGTGACTGTGTTTGCCTGAAATGATGTCTTGCTTGTAGGAAGACACAGAGCCTGGAATTTAACTCCATTTCTGAAAGGAAACCCACAGCACAGTTCTCATCCATGAAACACACTCTGCTTTAGAGCAAGAAGCACGCTCTTGCTTTCTAAGAGTCTCTAATACAGAAGGAAATGTGACTGTGGTCAGAACAAAATAACGGTGTTTCATACACATAAGGACCGTATCTAGGTCAACTCTTCTTCTGAAGCTGATAAAAGCACAGTTCCATTAACAAGCAATGCTTTCAAGTTAAGAGCGAGAAACATGTGAGCTTTGTGAACGATGTAGCTTCCTTTGAGCTGAAAAGTGACTGAGTTTACCTGAAGAGATGTCTTGCTTGTAGGAAGACTCAGAGCCTGGGATTTAACTCCATTTCTGAAAGGAAACCCAC
This sequence comes from Onychomys arenicola, assembly GCA_949786405.1. Taxonomy (NCBI): domain Eukaryota; kingdom Metazoa; phylum Chordata; class Mammalia; order Rodentia; family Cricetidae; genus Onychomys; species Onychomys arenicola. The sequence goes on along the minus strand of CATKUM010000040.1, from coordinate 3,068,426 downwards.
AATACAGTTCTCATCCATGAAACACACTCTGCTTTTGCTTTCTAAGAGTCTCCAATACAGAAGGAAATGTGACTGTGGTCAGAACAAAATAACGGTGTTTCCTACACATAAGGACCGTATCTAGGTCAACTCTTCTTCTGAAGCTGATACAAAGCACAGTTCCATTAACATGCAATGCTTTCAACTTAACAGTGAGAAACATGGGAGCTTCGTGAACGATGTAGGTTCCTTTGAGCTTAAAAGTGACTTAGTTTACCTGAAAAGATGTCTTGCTTGTCGAAGACACAGAGCCTCTGATTTAACTCCATTTCTGAAGGGAAACACACAGCACAGTTCTCATCCATGAAACACACTCTGCTTTAGAGCAAGAAGCATTCTCTTGCTTTCCAAAGTCTCTAGTAGAGCCAGAAATTGAGGGTACTCAGAACAAAATAAATGTGTTTCCTACACATACGGGCCATTGCTAGTTCAACTTTGCTTCTGAAACTGATAGAAACCACAAGTCATCTAACATCCAATGCTTTTCAGTTGAGAGCGTGAAACGTGTGAGCTTCATAAACGATTTATTTTCATTTGAGCTGAAAAGTGACTGCGTTTACCTGAAATGATGTCTTGCTTGTAGGAAGACACAGAGGCTGGAATTTAACTATTTTCTGAAGGGAAACACACAGCACAGTTCTCATCCATGAAACGCACTCTGCTTTAGAGCAAGAAGCACACTCTTGCTTTCTAAGAGTCTCTAATACAGCAGGAAACGTGACTGTGGTCAAAACAAAATAACGGTGTTTCCTACACATAGGGACCATATCAAGGTCAACTCTTCTTCTGAACCTGATACAAACCACAGTTCCTGTATCATGCAATGCTTTCCAGTTAAGAGCGAGAAACGTGTGAGCTTTGTGAACGATGTAGATTCCTTTGAGCTGAAAAGTGAGTGAGTTTACCTGAAAAGATGTGTTGCTTGTAGGAAGACACAGAGCCTGGGATTTAACTCCATTTCTGAAGGGAAGCACACAGCACAGTTCTCATCCATGAAACACCTTTGCTTTAGAGCAAGAAGCACGCTCCTGCTTTCTAAGTGTCTCTAATACAGCAGGAAGCGTGACTGTGGTCAAAACAAAATAACGGTGTTTCCTACACATACGGACCATTGCTAGTTCAACTCTGCTTCTGAAACTGATACAAACCACAGGTCCTCTAACATCCAATGCTTTACACTTAATAGCAAGATTCGTGTGAGCTAAGTGAACAATGTAGCTTTGTTTGAGCGGAAAGGTGACTGACTTTACCTTAAATGGTATCTTGCTTGTAGGAAGACACAGAGCCTGGAATTTAACTCCATTTCTGAAGGGAAACACACAGCACAGTTCTCATCCATGAAATACACTCTGCTTTATAGCAAGAAGCACGCTCTTGCTTTCAAAAATTCTCTAATATATCAGGAAACATGACTGTGGTCAGAACAAAATAACGGTGTTTCCTACACATACAGACCATATCTAGGTCAACTCTTCTTCTGAAACTGATACAAACCACAGTTCCTCTAACAAGCAATGCTTTCCAGTTAAAAGCGAGAAACGTGTGAGCTTCGGAAATGATTTATATTCATTATGGCTGAAAAGTGACTGCGTTTTCCTGAAATGATGTCTTGCTTGTCGAAGACACAGAGCCTCTGATTTAACTCCATTTCTGAAGGGAAACACACAGCACAGTTCTCATCCATGAAACACACTCTGCTTTAGAGCAAGAAGCACGCTCTTGCTTTCTAAGAGTCTCTAATACAGAAGGAAATGTGACTGTGGTCAGAACAAAATAACGGTGTTTCCTACACATAAGGACCGTATCTAGGTCAACTCTTCTTCTGAAGCTGATACAAAGCACAGTTCCATTAACATGCAATGCTTTCAAGTTAAGAGCGAGAAACATGTGAGCTTTGTGAACGATGTAGCTTCCTTTGAGCTGAAAAGTGACTGAGTTTACCTGAAAAGATGTCTTGCTTGTAGGAAGACTCAGAGCCTGGGATTTAACTCCATTTCTGAAGGGAAACACACAGCACAGTTCTCATCCTTGAAACACACTCTGCTTAAGAGCAAGAAGCACGCTCTTGCTTTCAAAAAGTCTCTAATACACCAGTAAACGTGACTGTGATCAGAACAAAAGAACGGTGTTTCCTACACATACGGACCATATCTAGGTCAACTCTTCTTTTGAAACTGATACAAGCAATCCTTTCCAGTTAAAAGGAAGAAACGTGTGAGCTGTGTGAACGATGTAGCTTCCTTTGAGCTGAAAAGTGAGTGAGTTTACCTGAAAAGATGTGTTGCTTGTAGGAAGACACAGAGCCTGGGATTTAACTCCATTTCTGAAGGGAAACACACAGCACAGTTCTCATCCATGAAACACACTCTGCTTTAGAGCAAGAAGCACGCTCCTACTTTCTAAGTGTCTCCAATACAGCAGGAAACGTGACTGTGGTCAGAACAAAATAACGGTGTTTCCTACACATACGTACCATTGCTAGTTCAACTCTGCTTCTGAAACTGCTACAAACCACAGGTCTTCTAACATCCAATGCTTTACACTTAATAGCAAGATTCGTGTGAGCTAAGTGAACAATGTAGCTTTGTTTGAGCTGAAAGTTGACTGAGTTTACCTTAAATGATATCTTGCATGTAGGAAGACACGGAGCCTGGAATTTAACTCCATTCCTGAAGGTAAACACACAGCACAGTTCTCATCCATGAAACACACTCTGCTTTAGAGCAAGAAGCACGCTCTTGCTTTCTAGGGTCTCTAATACAGCAAGTAAATTCAGTGTGGTCAGGACAAAAGAAAGGTGTTTCCTACACATACCAACCATATCTAGTTCCACACTGCTTCTGAAACCTATAGAAACCACTGGTCCTCTAACATCCAATGCTTTTCTGTTAAATGTGAGAAACGTGTGAGCTTCGTGGACGATGTATGTTTGTTTGAGGTGGAAGGTGACTGAGTTTACCTGAAACGAAGTATTGCTTGTGGTAAGACACAGAGCCTGGGATTTAACTCCATTTCTGAAGGGAAACACACAGCACAGTTCTCACCATGAAACACACTCTGTGTATAGGAAGAAGCACGCTCTTGCTTTCTAGAGTCTCTAATAGAGCAGGAAACGTGAGTGTGCTCAGAACAAAAGAACGGTGTTTCCTACACATATGGACCATTGCTAGTTCAACTTCGCTTCTGAAACTGATAGAAACCACAAGTCATCTAACATCCAATGCTTTTCAGTTGAGAGCGTGAAATGTGTGAGCTTCATAAATGATTTATTTTCATTTGAGCTGAAAAGTGACTGTGTTTGCCTGAAATGATGTCTTGCTTGTAGGAAGACACAGAGCCTGGAATTTAACTCCATTTCTGAAAGGAAACCCACAATACAGTTCTCATCCATGAAACACACTCTGCTTTTGCTTTCTAAGAGTCTCCAATACAGAAGGAAATGTGACTGTGGTCAGAACAAAATAACGGTGTTTCCTACACATAAGGACCGTATCTAGGTCAACTCTTCTTCTGAAGCTGATACAAAGCACAGTTCCATTAACATGCAATGCTTTCAACTTAACAGTGAGAAACATGGGAGCTTCGTGAACGATGTAGGTTCCTTTGAGCTTAAAAGTGACTTAGTTTACCTGAAAAGATGTCTTGCTTGTCGAAGACACAGAGCCTCTGATTTAACTCCATTTCTGAAGGGAAACACACAGCACAGTTCTCATCCATGAAACACACTCTGCTTTAGAGCAAGAAGCATTCTCTTGCTTTCCAAAGTCTCTAGTAGAGCCAGAAATTGAGGGTACTCAGAACAAAATAAATGTGTTTCCTACACATACGGGCCATTGCTAGTTCAACTTTGCTTCTGAAACTGATAGAAAACACAAGTCATCTAACATCCAATGCTTTTCAGTTGAGAGCGTGAAACGTGTGAGCTTCATAAACGATTTATTTTCATTTGAGCTGAAAAGTGACTGCGTTTACCTGAAATGATGTCTTGCTTGTAGGAAGACACAGAGGCTGGAATTTAACTATTTTCTGAAGGGAAACACACAGCACAGTTCTCATCCATGAAACGCACTCTGCTTTAGAGCAAGAAGCACACTCTTGCTTTCTAAGAGTCTCTAATACAGCAGGAAACGTGACTGTGGTCAAAACAAAATAACGGTGTTTCCTACACATAGGGACCATATCAAGGTCAACTCTTCTTCTGAACCTGATACAAACCACAGTTCCTGTATCATGCAATGCTTTCCAGTTAAGAGCGAGAAACGTGTGAGCTTTGTGAACGATGTAGATTCCTTTGAGCTGAAAAGTGAGTGAGTTTACCTGAAAAGATGTGTTGCTTGTAGGAAGACACAGAGCCTGGGATTTAACTCCATTTCTGAAGGGAAGCACACAGCACAGTTCTCATCCATGAAACACCTTTGCTTTAGAGCAAGAAGCACGCTCCTGCTTTCTAAGTGTCTCTAATACAGCAGGAAGCGTGACTGTGGTCAAAACAAAATAACGGTGTTTCCTACACATACGGACCATTGCTAGTTCAACTCTGCTTCTGAAACTGATACAAACCACAGGTCCTCTAACATCCAATGCTTTACACTTAATAGCAAGATTCGTGTGAGCTAAGTGAACAATGTAGCTTTGTTTGAGCTGAAAGGTGACTGACTTTACCTTAAATGGTATCTTGCTTGTAGGAAGACACAGAGCCTGGAATTTAACTCCATTTCTGAAGGGAAACACACAGCACAGTTCTCATCCATGAAATACACTCTGCTTTATAGCAAGAAGCACGCTCTTGCTTTCAAAAATTCTCTAATATATCAGGAAACGTGACTGTGGTCAGAACAAAATAACGGTGTTTCCTACACCTACAGACCATATCTAGGTCAACTCTTCTTCTGAAACTGATACAAACCACAGTTCCTCTAACAAGCAATGCTTTCCAGTTAAAAGCGAGAAACGTGTGAGCTTCGGAAATGATTTATATTCATTATGGCTGAAAAGTGACTGCGTTTTCCTGAAATGATGTCTTGCTTGTCGAAGACACAGAGCCTCTGATTTAACTCCATTTCTGAAGGGAAACACACAGCACAGTTCTCATCCATGAAACACACTCTGCTTTAGAGCAAGAAGCATTCTCTTGCTTTCCAAAGTCTCTAGTAGAGCCAGAAATTGAGTGTACTCAGAACAAAATAACGGTGTTTCCTACACATACGGACCATTGCTAGTTCAACTCTGCTTCTGAAACTGATACAAACCACAGGTCTTCTAACATCCAATGCTTTACACTTAATAGCAAGATTCTTGTGAGCTACGTGAACAATGTAGCTTTGTTTGAGCTGAAAGGTGACTGAGTTTACCTGAAATGATATCTTGCTTGTAGGAAGATAGCGAGCCTGTGATTTAACTCCATTTCTGAAAGGAAACACACAGCACAGTTCTCACCATGAAACACACTCTGTGTATAGGACGAAGCACGCTCTTGCTTTCTAGAGTCTCTAATAGAGCAGGAAACGTGAGGGTGCTCAGAACAAAAAAACGGTGTTTCCTACACATACGGAACATTGCTAATTTAACTCTGCTTCTGAAACTGATACAAACCACAGGTCCTCTAACATCCAATGATTTTCACTTAAGAGAGAGAGACGTGTGAGCTTTGTGTATGATTTATATTCGTTTCAGCTAAAACTGACTGTGTTTCCCTGAAATGATGTCTTGATTGTAGGAAGACACAGAGCCTGGGATTTAACTCCATTCCTGAAGGGAAACACACAGCTCAGTTGTCATCCATTAAACACATCTGCTTTAGAGCAAGAAGCACGCTCTTGCTTTCTAGGGTCTCTAATACAGCAATTAAATTCAGTGTGGTCAGGACAAAAGAAAGGTGTTTCCTACACATACCAACCATATCTAGTTCCACTCTGCTTCTGAAACCTATAGAAACCACAGGTCCTCTAACATCCAATGCTTTACACTTAATAGCAAGATTCGTGTGAGCTACGTGAACAATGCAGCTTTGTTTGAGCGGAAAGGTGACTGAGTTTACCTGAAATGATATCTTGCTTGTAGGAAGATAGCGAGCCTGTGATTTAACTCCATTTCTGAAAGGAAACACACAGCACAGTTCTCACCATGAAACACACTCTGTGTATAGGAAGAAGCACGCTCTTGCTTTCTAGAGTCTCTAATAGAGCAGGAAACGTGAGGGTGCTCAGAACAAAAGAACGGTGTTTCCTACACATACGGACCATTGCTAGTTCAACTTTGCTTCTGAAACTGATAGAAACCACAAGTCATCTAACATCCAATGCTTTTCAGTTGAGAGCGTGAAACGTGTGAGCTTCATAAACGATTTATTTTCATTTGAGCTGAAAAGTGACTGTGTTTACCTGAAATGATGTCTTGCTTGTAGGAAGACACAGAGGCTGGAATTTAACTATTTTCTGAAGGGAAACACACAGCACAGTTCTCATCCATGAAACGCACTCTGCTTTAGAGCAAGAAGCACACTCTTGCTTTCTAAGAGTCTCTAATACAGCAGGAAACGTGACTGTGGTCAAAACAAAATAACGGTGTTTCCTACACATAGGGACCATATCAAGGTCAACTCTTCTTCTGAACCTGATACAAACCACAGTTCCTGTATCATGCAATGCTTTCCAGTTAAGAGCGAGAAACGTGTGAGCTTTGTGAACGATGTAGATTCCTTTGAGCTGAAAAGTGAGTGAGTTTACCTGAAAAGATGTGTTGCTTGTAGGAAGACACAGAGCCTGGGATTTAACTCCATTTCTGAAGGGAAGCACACAGCACAGTTCTCATCCATGAAACACCTTTGCTTTAGAGCAAGAAGCACGCTCCTGCTTTCTAAGTGTCTCTAATACAGCAGGAAGCGTGACTGTGGTCAAAACAAAATAACGGTGTTTCCTACACATACGGACCATTGCTAGTTCAACTCTGCTTCTGAAACTGATACAAACCACAGGTCCTCTAACATCCAATGCTTTACACTTAATAGCAAGATTCGTGTGAGCTAAGTGAACAATGTAGCTTTGTTTGAGCTGAAAGGTGACTGACTTTACCTTAAATGGTATCTTGCTTGTAGGAAGACACAGAGCCTGGAATTTAACTCCATTTCTGAAGGGAAACACACAGCACAGTTCTCATCCATGAAATACACTCTGCTTTATAGCAAGAAGCACGCTCTTGCTTTCAAAAATTCTCTAATATATCAGGAAACGTGACTGTGGTCAGAACAAAATAACGGTGTTTCCTACACATACGGACCATATCTAGGTCAACTCTTCTTCTGAAACTGATACAAACCACAGTTCCTCTAACAAGCAATGCTTTCCAGTTAAAAGCGAGAAACGTGTGAGCTTCGGAAATGATTTATATTCATTATGGCTGAAAAGTGACTGCGTTTTCCTGAAATGATGTCTTGCTTGTCGAAGACACAGAGCCTCTGATTTAACTCCATTTCTGAAGGGAAACACACAGCACAGTTCTCATCCATGAAACACACTCTGCTTTAGAGCAAGAAGCATTCTCTTGCTTTCCAAAGTCTCTAGTAGAGCCAGAAATTGAGTGTACTCAGAACAAAATAACGGTGTTTCCTACACATACGGACCATTGCTAGTTCAACTCTGCTTCTGAAACTGATACAAACCACAGGTCCTCTAACATCCAATGCTTTACACTTAATAGCAAGATTCGTGTGAGCTACGTGAACAATGTAGCTTTGTTTGAGCTGAAAGGTGACTGAGTTTTCCTGAAATGATATCTTGCTTGTAGGAAGATAGCGAGCCTGTGATTTAACTCCATTTCTGAAAGGAAACACACAGCACAGTTCTCACCATGAAACACACTCTGTGTATAGGACGAAGCAAGCTCTTGCTTTCTAGAATCTCTAATAGAGCAGGAAACGTGAGGGTGCTCAGAACAAAAGAACGGTGTTTCCTACACATACGGACCATTGCTAGTTCAACTTTGCTTCTGAAACTGATAGAAACCACAAGTCATCTAACATCCAATGCTTTTCAGTTGAGAGCGTGAAACGTGTGAGCTTCATAAACGATTTATTTTCATTTGAGCTGAAAAGTGACTGCGTTTACCTGAAATGATGTCTTGCTTGTATGAAGACATAGAGGCTGGAATTTAACTATTTTCTGAAGGGAAACACACAGCACAGTTCTCATCCATGAAACGCACTCTGCTTTAGAGCAAGAAGCACACTCTTGCTTTCTAAGAGTCTCTAATACAGCAGGAAACGTGACTGTGGTCAGAAGAAAATAACGGTGTTTCCTACACATACAGACCATATCTAGGTCAACTCTTCTTCTGAAACTGATACAAACCACAGTTCCTCTAACAAGCAATGCTTACCAGTTAAGAGCGAGAAAAGTGTGAGCTTCGTATACGATTTATATTCCTTTGAGCTGAAAAGTTTCTGAGTTTACCTGAAAAGATATCTTGCTTGTAGGAAGACTCAGAGCTTGGGATTTAACTCCATTTCTGAAGGGAAACACACAGCACAGTTCTCATCCATGAAACACACTCGGCTTTAGAGCAAGAAGCACGCTCTTGCTCTCTAGAGACTCTAATAGAGCCAGAAACTTGATTGTGTTCAGAACAAAAGAACGGTGTTTCCTACACATATGGAACATTGCTAATTCAACTCTGCTTCTGAAACTGATACAAACCACAGGTCCTCTAACATCCAATGATTTTCACTTAAGAGAGAGAGACGTGTGAGCTTTGTGTATGATTTATATTCGTTTCAGCTAAAACTGACTGTGTTTCCCTGAAATGATGTCTTGATTGTAGGAAGACACAGAGCCTGGGATTTAACTCCATTCCTGAAGGGAAACACACAGCTCAGTTGTCATCCATGAAACACATCTGCTTTAGAGCAAGAAGCACGCTCTTGCTTTCTAGGGTCTCTAATACAGCAAGTAAATTCAGTGTGGTCAGGACAAAAGAAAGGTGTTTCCTACACATACCAACCATATCTAGTTCCACTCTGCTTCTGAAACCTATAGAAACCACAGGTCCTCTAACATCCAATGCTTTTCAGTTAAGAGTGAGAAACGTGTGAGCTTCGTGGACGATGTATGTTTGTTTGAGGAGGAAGGTGACTGAGTTTACCTGAAACGAAGTATTGCTTGTGGTAAGACACAGAGCCTTGGATTTAACTCCATTTCTGAAGGGAAACACACAGCATAGTTCTTATCCAAGAAACACAAGACACAGAGCCTTGGATTTAACTCCATTTCTGAAGGGAAACACACAGCATAGTTCTTATCCAAGAAACACACTCTGCTTTAGAGAGAGAAGCAGGCTCTTGCTTTGTAGAGTCTCTAGTACAGCAGGTAAAGTGTGTGTGGTCAGAACAACAGAACGATGTGTCCTAAAAATACGTTCCATATCTAGTTCAACTCTCTTTCTGAAACTGATACAAACCACAGGTCCTCTAACATTCAATTCTTTTCTGTTAAGAGCGAGAAACGTGTGATTTACGTGAACTATGTAGTTTTGTTTGAGCTCAAAAGTGACTGAGTTTACATGAAACGAAGACATGCTTGTAGGAAGATACAGAGGCTGTGATTTAACTCCATTTCTGAAGGGAAACACACAGTACAGTTCTCATCCATGAAATACATTCTGCTTATAGCAAGAAGCTCGCTTTTGCTTTCTGGAGTCTCTAATACAGCAGGTAAAGTGAGTGTGGTCAGAACCCAGAATGGTGTTTCCTACACATATGAACCATATCTAGTTCAACTCTGCTTCTGAAACTGATAAATCACACAGGTCCTCTAACATCCAATGCTTTTCAGTTAAGAGCCAGAAACGTGTGAGCTACGTGAATGATGTAGTTTTGTTTGAGCTGAAAAGTTACTGAGTTTACATGAAAAGAAGTCATGCTTTTTGAAGACACAGAGACTGTGATTTAACTCTATTTCTGAAGGGAAACACACAGCACAGTTCTCATCCATGAAACACACTCTGCTTATAGCAAGAAGCACGCTCCTGCTTTCTAGAATCTCTAATAGAGCCAGAAACTTGTGTGTGCTCAAAACAAAAAAACGGTGTTTCCTACACATATGGACCATTGCTAGTTCAACGCTGCTTCTGAAACTGATACAAACCAAATGTCCCCTAATATCCAATGCTTTACAGTTAAGAGCAAGAAATGTGTGAGCCAAAGGAACGATGTAGCTTTGTTTGAGCTGAAAGGTGACAGAGTTTACCTTAAACGAAGTCTTGCTTATAGGAAGACACAGATCCTGGGATTTAACTCCATTACTGAAAGGAAATACACAGCACAGTTCTCATCCATGAAACACAGTCTGCTTTAGAGCAAGAAACACTGTTTGCTTCCTAGAGTCTTATACTGCAGGAAACGTGAGTGTGCTCAGAACAAAGAACGGTGTTTCCTACACATACAGACCATATCTAGTTCAACTCTGCTTCTGAAACTGATACAAACAACAGGTCATCTAACATCCATTGCTTTTCAATTAAGAGCGATTAACATGTGAGCTTCGTGAATGATTTATATTTGTTTGAGCTAAAAGTGACTGCATTTACCTGAAATGATGTCTTTTTGTAGGAAGACACAGAGCCTGGGATTTAACTCCATTTCTGAAAGGGAAACACACAGCACAGTTGTCATCCATAAAACACACTCTGCGTTAGAGCAAGAAACACGCTCTTGCTTTATTGAGTCTCTAATAAAGCAGGAAACATGAGTGTGCTCAGAACAAAAGAACGGTGTTTGCTACACATACGGTCCATATCTAGTTCAAGTCTTCTTCTGAATGTGATACAAGCCACAGGTACTGTAATATCCAAGCTTTACATTTAAGAGCGAATAACGTGTGAGCTACCAGAACGATTTAGCTTTGTTTGAGCTGAAAAGTTACTGAGTGTACATGAAAAGAAGTCATGCTTGTAGGAAGACACAGAGCCTGGGATTTAACTCCATTTCTGAAGGGAAACACACAGCACAGTTCTCATCCATGAAACTCTTTCTGCTTTATAGCAAGAAGCACGCTCTTGCTTTCTAGAGTCTCTAAGACAGCAGAAAATGTGGGTGTGCTCAGAACAAAAGAACGGTGTTTCCTACACATCCGGACCATATCTAGGTCAACTCTGCTTCTGAAACTGATACATCACACAGGTCCTCTAACATCCAATGCTTTTCAGTTAAGAGCCAGAAATGTGTGAGCTACGTGTACGATGTAGTTTTGTTTGAGCTGAAAAGTTACTGAGTTTACATGAAAAGAAGTCATGCTTTTTGAAGACACAGAGACTGTGATTTAACCCTATTTCTGAAGGGAAACACGCAGCACAGGTCTCATCCATGAAACACACTCTGCTTAGAGCATGAAGCACGCTCCTGCTTTCTAGAATCTCTAGTAGAGCCAGAAACTTGTGTGTGCTCAAAAAAAAAAAAAAAAAAAAAAAAAACGGTGTTTCCTACACATATGGACCATTGCTAGTTCAACGCTGCTTCTGAAACTGATTCAAACCAAAGGTCCACTATTATCCAATGCTTTACAGTTAAGAGCAAGAAATGTGTGAACCACAGGAACGATGTAGCTTTGTTTGAGCTGAAAGGTGACAGAGTTTACCTTAAACGAAGTCTTGCTTATAGGAAGACATGGATCCTGGGATTTAACTCCATTTCTGAAGGGAAATACACAGCACAGTTCTCATCCAAGAAACACAGTCTGCTTTAGAGCCAGAAACACTGCTTGCTTACTAGAGTCTTATACTGCAGGAAACGTGAGTGTGCTCAGAACAAAGAACGGTGTTTCCTACACATACAGACCATATCTAGTTCAACTCTGCTTCTGAAACAGATACAAACCACAGGTCCTCTAACATCCAATGCTTTTCAGTTAAGAGCCAGAAAGGTGTGAGGTACGTGAACGATGTTGGTGTGTTTGAGCTGAAAAGTTACTGAGTTTACATGAAAAGAAGTCATGCTTGCAGGAAGACACAGAGCCTGTGATTTAACTCTATTTCTGAAGGGAAACACACAACACAGTTCTCATCCATGAAACACACTCTGCTTATAACAAGAAGCACGCTCTTGCTTTCTAGAGTCTCTAATAGAGCAGGAAACGTGAGTGTGCTCAGAACAAAAGAACGGTGTTTCCTACACATACGGACGATTGCTAGTTCAACTCTGCTTCTGAAACTGATACAAACAACAGGTCATCTAACATCCAATGCTTTTCAATTAAGAGCGATTAACATGTGAGCTTCGTGAATGATTTATATTTGTTTGAGCTAAAAGTGACTGCATTTACCTGAAATGATGTCTTTTTTTAGGAAGACACAGAGCATGTGATTTAACTCCATTTCTGAAAGGGAAACACACAGCACAGTTGTCATCCATGAAACACACTCTGCTTTAGAGCAAGAAACACGCTCTTGCTTTATTGAGTTTCTAATAAAGCAGGAAACATGAGTGTGCTCAGAACAAAAGAATGGAGATTCCTACACATACGGACCATATCTAGTTCAACTCTTCTTCTGAAACTGATACAAGCCACAGGTCCTTTAATATCCAATGCTTTACATTTAAGAGCGAATAACGTGTGAGCTACCTGAACGATTTAGCTATGTTTGAGCTGAAAATTTACTGAGTTTACATGAAAAGAAGTCATGCTTGTAGGAAGACACAGAGCCTGGGATTTAACTCCATTTCTGAAGGAAAACACACAGCACAGTTCTCATCCATGAAACTCTTTCTGCTTTATAGCAAGAAGCACGCTCTTGCTTTCTAGAGTCTCTAATAGTACAGGAAACGTGAGTGTGCTCAGACCAAAAGAACTGTATTTCCTACACACACGGACCGTTGCTAGTTCAACTCTGCTTCTGAAACTGATACAAACCACAGGTTATCTAACATCCAATGCTTTTCAGTTAAGAGAGAGAAACGTTTGAGCCTCGTGAATGATTTATATTCGTTTGAGCTAAAAGTGACTACATTTACCTGAAATAATGTCTTTTTGTAGGAAGACACAGAGCCTGGGATTTAACTCCATTTCTGAAGGGAAACACACAGCACAGTTCTCATCCATGAAACACACACTGCCTTAGAGCAAGAAGCACGCTCTTGCTTTCTAGAGTCTCTAATATAGCAGGTAAAGTGAGTGTAGTCAGAAAAACAGAACGGTGTTTGCTACACATACGGACGATATCTAGTTCAACTCTGCTTCTGAAACTGATACAACATACAGGTCCTCTAATATCCAATGCTTTTCTGTTATGAGTGAGAAACGTGTGAGCTACATGAACGTTGTAGTTGTGTTTGAGCTGAAAATTGACTGAGTTTACATGAAAAGAAGTCATGCTTTTTGAAGACACAGAGACTGTGATTTAACTCTATTTCTGAAGGGAAACACACAACACAGTTCTCATCCATGAAACACACTCTGCTTATAGCAAGAAGCACGCTCTTGCTTTCTAGAGTCTCTAATAGAGCAGGAAACGTGAGTGTGCTCAGAACCAAAGAACGGTGTTTCCTACACATACGGACCATTGCTAGTTCAACTCTGCTTCTGAAACTGATACAAACAACAGGTCATCTAACATCCAATGCTTTTCAATTAAGAGCGATTAACATGTGAGCCTCGTGAATGATTTATATTTGTTTGAGCTAAAAGTGACTGCATTTACCTGAAATGATGTCTTTTTGTAGGAAGACACAGAACCTGTGATTTAACTCCATTTCTGAAAGGGAAACACACAGCACAGTTGTCATCCATGAAACACACTCTGCTTTAGAGCAAGAAACACGCTCTTGCTTTATTGAATCTCTAATAAAACAGGAAACATGAGTGTGCTCAGAACAAAGAACGGTGTTTGCTACACATAGGGACCATATGTAGTTCAACTCTGCTTCTGAAACTGATACAAACCACAGTTCCTGTAACATCCAATGCTTTCCAGTTAAGAATGAGAAACGTCTGAGCTTCGTGAACGATGTAGCTTCCTTTGAGCTGAAAAGTGACTGAGTTTACCTGAAAAGATGTCTTGCTTGTAGGAAGACACAGAGCCTGGGATTTAACTCCATTTCTGAAGGGAAACACACAGGTCAGTTCTCATCCATGAAACACAGTCTGCTTTAGAGCAAGAAGCCCGCTCTTGCTTTCTAGAGTGTCTAATAGAGCCAGAAACTTGAGTGTGCTCAGAACAAAAGAACGGTGTTTCCTACACCTACAGACCATATCTATTTCAACTCTGCTTCTGAAACTGATACAAAACGTAAGTCCTGTAATATCCAATGTTTTACATTTAATATCGAGAAAAGTGTTAGCTACATAAACGATGTAGGTTTGTATGAGCTGAAACGTGAGACACTTTTCATGAAACGCAGTCATGCTTGTAGGAAGACACAGAGCCTTTGATTTAACTCCAGTTCTGAAGGGAAACACACAGCACAGTTCTCATCCAGGAAACACATTCTGCTTTAGAGCAAGAAGCACGCTCTTGCTTTCTGGAGTTTCTAATACAGCAGGTAAAGTGAGTGTGCTCAGAAAAAACGAACTGTGTCCTACACATATGGACCATTGCTAGTTCAACTCTGCTTCTGAAACTGATACAAACCACAGGTCATCTAACATCCAATGCTTTTCAGTTAAGAGCGAGAAATTTTGAGCTTTGTGAATGATTAAATTCCTTTGAGGTAAAAGTGACTGCGTTTACCTGAAATAAAGTCTTTTTGTAGGAAGACACAGAGCCTGGGATTTAACTCCATTTCTGAAGGGAAACACACAGCACAGTTGTCATCCATGAAACACACACTGCTTTAGAGCAAGAAGCACGCTCTTGCTTTCTAGAGTCTCTAATACAGCAGGTAAACTGAGTGTAGTCAGAAAAACAGAATGATGTTTCCTAAGAATACGTTCCATATCTAGTTCAACTCTGCTTCTGAAACTGATTACAAACCACAGGTCCTCTAACATCCAATTCTTTTCTGTTATGAGTGAGAAACGTGTGAGCTACGTGAACGTTGTAGCTTTGTTTGAGCTGAAAGGTGACTGAGTTTATCTTAAACGAAATCTTGCTTGTAGGAAGACACAGATCCAGGGATTTAACTCCATTTCTGAAAGGAAACACACAGCACAGTTCTCATCCATGAAACACCGTCTGCTTTAGAGCAAGAAGCAAACTCTTGCTTTCTAGAGTCTTATACAGCATGAAAAGTGAGTGTGCTCAGAACAAAGAACGGTATTTTCTACACATACAGACCATATCTAGTTCAACTCTGCCTCTGAAACTGATACAAACCACAGGTCCTCTAATATGAAATGCTTTTCAGTTAAGAACCAGAAACGTGTGAGCTAAGTGAATGATTTATATTCGTTTGAGCTAAATGTGACTGCATTTACCTGAAAAGATGTCTTTTTGTAGGAAGACACAGAGCCTGGGATTTAACTCCATTTCTGAAGGGAAACACACAGCACACTTCTCATCCATGAAACACACTCTGCTTTAGAGCAAGAAGCATGCTTGGTGCTTTCTAGAGTCTCTAATAGAACCAGAACCTTGAGTGTGCTCAGAACAAAGAACGGTGTTTCCTACACATACAGACCATATCTAGTTCAACTCTATTTCTGAAATTGATTCAAACCACAGTTCTTCTAACATCCAATACTTTTAAGTTAAGAGCGATAAACATGTGAGCTTCGTGAACGATGTAGCTTTGTTTGAGCTGAAAGGTAACTGAGTTTACCTGAAACTAATCTTGCTTGTAGGAAGACACAGAGCCTGGTATTTAACTCCATTTCAGAAGGTAAACACACAGCACGTTTCTCATCCATGAAACACCCAATGCTTTAGAGCAAGAATCACCCTCTTGCATTCTAGAGTCTCTAATACAACAGGAAACATGAGTGTACTCAGAACAAAAGAACGGTTTTTCCTACACATACCAACCACATCTAGTTCAACTCTGCTTCTAAAACTGATACAAACCACAGGTCTCTAACATCCAATGCTTTTCAGTTAATAGCGAGAAACATGTGAGCTCTGTGAATGATGTAGCTACCTTTGAGCTGAAAAGTTACTGTGTTTACCTGAAACGAAATCTTGCTTGTACGAAGACACAGCGCCTAGGATTTAACTCCATTTCTGAGGGAAACACACAGCACAGTTCTCGTCCATGAAACACACTCTGCTTTAGAGCAAGAACCAAGCTCTTGCTTTCTAGAGTCTCTAATACAGCAGGAAACATGAGTGTGCTCAGAAAAAAGAAAGGTGTTTCCCACATTTACGGTCCATATCTAGTTCAACTCTGCTTCTGAAACTGATAAAAACCACAGGTCCTCTAACATCCAAAGCTTTCAGTCAAGGGCGACAAACGTTTAAGCTTCGTGAATGATGTAGTTACATTTGAGCTGAAAAGTGACTGAGTTTACCTGAAACGAAGACTTGCTTGTAGGAAGATACACAGCCTGGGATTTAACTCCATTTCTGAAGGGAAACACACAGCACAGTTCTCATCCATGAAACACCCAATGCTTTAGAGCAAGAAGCACCCTCTTGCATTCTAGAGTCTCTAATACAACAGGAAAGGTCAGTGTACTGAGAACAAAAGAATGCTGTTTCCTACACATATGGAACTTATCTAGTTCAACTCTGCTTCCGAAAATGATACAAACCACAGGTGCTCTAACATCCAATGAGTGTCAGTTCAGAAGAGAAATGTGTGAGCTTCTTGATCAATGTAGGTCCTTTGAGCTGAAAAGTGACTACCCTTACCTGAAAGGAAGTCTTGCTTGTAGGAAGACACAGAGCCTGGGATTTAACTGCATTCCTGAAGGGAAACACACAGCACAGTTCTCATCCATGAAACACCCAATGCTTTAGAGCAAGAAGCACCCTCTTGCATTCTAGAGTCTCTAATACAACAGGAAAGGTCAGTGTACTGAGAACAAAAGAATGCTGTTTCCTACACATATGGAACTTATCTAGTTCAACTCTGCTTCCGAAAATGATACAAACCACAGGTGCTCTAACATCCAATGAGTGTCAGTTAAGAAGAGAAATGTGTGAGCTTCTTGATCAATGTAGGTCCTTTGAGCTGAAAAGTGAATACCCTTACCTGAAAGGAAGTCTTGCTTGTAGGAAGACACAGAGCCTGGGATTTAACTGCATTCCTGAAGGGAAACAAACAGCACAGTTCTCATCCATGAAACACCCAATGCTTTAGAGCAAGAAGCACCCTTTTGCATCCTAGAGTCTCTAATACAACAGGAAAGGTGAGTGTACTGAGAACAAAAGAATGCTGTTTCCTACACATATGGACCTTATCTAGTTCAACTCTGCTTCTGAAAATGATACAAACCACAGGTCCTCTAACATCCAATGTGTGTCATTTAAGAAGAGAAATGTGTGAGCTTCTTGATCAAAGTAGGTCCTTTGAGCTGAAAAGTGACTACCCTTACCTGAAAGAAGTCTTGCTTGTAGGAAGACACAGAGCCTGGGATTTAACTGCATTCCTGAAGGGAAACACACAGCACAGTTCTCATCCATGAAACACACTCTGTTTTAGAACAAGAATTATGCTCTTGCTTTCTAGAGTCTCTAAAACAGAAGGAAACATGAGTGTGCTCTGACAAAAAGAACTGTTTCCTACACATTCAGACCATATCTAGTACAACTCTGGAACTGAAACTGATACAACCCATAGTTCCTCTAATATCCATTGCTTTTCAGTTAAGAGCGAGAAACATGTGAGCTCTGTGAATGATGTAGCTTCCTTTGAGCTGAAAAGTTACTGACATTACCTGATATGAATTCTGGCTTGAATGAAGACACAGAGACTGGGATTGAACTCCATTTCTGAGGGAAACACACAGCACAGTTCCCATCCATGAACCGCACTCTGCTTTAGAACAAGAAGCATGCTCTTGCTTTCTATAGTCACTAATACAGCAGGAAACGTGAGTGTGCTCAGAAAAAAGACGGTGTTTCCTACACATCTGGACCATATCAAGTTCAAATATGCTTCTGAAACTGATACAAACCACATGTCCTCTAACTTACAATGCTTGTCAGTTCAGAAGAGAAATGTGTGAGCTTCGTGAACGATGCAGGGCCTTTGAGCAGAAAAGTGACTACCCTTACCTGAAACGAAGTATTTCTTGTAGGAAGACACTGAGCCAGGGATTTAACTCCATTTCTGAAGGGAAACACACAGCACAGTTCTCATCCATGAAACACACTCTGCTTTAGAGCAATAAACACGCTCTTGCACTCTAGAGTCTCTAATACACCAGGAAACATGAGTGTACTCAGAACAAAAGAACGGTGTTTCCTACACATACCAACCATATCTAGTTCAACTCTGCTTCTGAAACTGATACAAACCACAGGTCCTCTAACATCCAATGCGTGTCAGTTAAGAAGAGAAATGTGTGAGATTCGTGATCAATGTAGGCCCTTTGAGCTGAAAAGTGAATACATTAACCTGAAACGAAGTCTTGCTTGTAAGAAGACACAGAGCCTGGGATTTAACTGCATTTCTGAAGGGAAACACACAGCACAGTTCTCATTCATGAAACACACTCTGCTTTAGAGCAAGAACCAAGCTCTTGCTTTCTGGAGTCTCTAATACAGCAGGTAAGGTGAGTGTGCTCAGAAAAAACGAACTGTGTCCTACACATACGGACCATTGCTAGTTCAACTCTGCTTCTGAAACTGATACAAACCACAGGTCATCTAACATCCAATGCTTTTCAGTTAAGAACGAGAAAGTTGTGAGCTTCGTGAATGATTAAATTCCGTTGAGCTAAAAGTGACTGCGTTTACCTGAAATGATGTCTTGCTGTTGAAAGACACAGAGCCTGGGATTTAATTCCATTTCAGAAGAGAAACACACAGCACAGTTCTCATCCATGAAACACACTCTGCTTTAGATCAAGAAGCAAGCTCTTGCTTTCTAGAATCTCTAATACAGCAGGTAAAGTGAGTGTGGTCAGAACGAAAGAACGTGGTTTCCTACACATACCTCCCATATCTAGTTCAACTCTACTTCTGAAACTTATACAAAGCCCAAGTCCTCTAACATCCAATGATTTTCAGTTAAGAGCGAGAAACGTGTGAACTTCGTGTATGATTTATATTCCTTTGAGCTAAAAGTGACTGCGTTTACCTGAAATAAAGTCTTTTTGTAGGAAGACACAGAGCCTGGGATTTAACTCCATTTCTGAAGGGAAACACACAGCACAGTTGTCATCCATGAAACACTATGCTTTAGAGCAAGAAGCACACTCTTGCTTTCTAATTTCTCTAATAAAGCAGGAAACATGAGTGTGCTCAGAACAAAAGAATTGAGATTCCTACACATACTGACCATATCTAGTTCAACTCTTCTTCTGAAACTGATATAATCCACAGGCCCTGTAATATCCAATGCTTTACATTTAAGAGGGAGTAACGTGTGAGCTACCTGAACGATTTAGCTTTGTTTGAGCTGAAAAGTTACTGAGTTTACATGAAAAGAAGTCATGCTTGTAGGAAGACACAGAGCCTGGGATTTAACTCCATTTCTGAAGGGAAACACACAGCACAGTTCTCATCCATGAAACTCTTTCTGCTTTATAGCAAGAAGCACGCTCTTGCTTACTAGAGTCTCTAATAGTACAGGAAACGTAAGTGTGCTCAGACCAAAGTAACGGTGTTTCCTACACACACGGACCGTTGCTAGTTCAACTCTGCTTCTGAAACTGATACAAACCACAGGTTATCTAACATCCAATGCTTTTCAGTTAAGAGAGAGAAACATGTGAGCTTCGTGAATGATTTATATTCGTTTGAGCTAAAAGTGACTGTGTTTAACTGAAATAATTTCTTTTTGTAGGAAGACACAGAGCCCAGGATTTAACTCCATTTCTGAAGGGAAACACACAGCACAGTTGTCATCCATGAAACACACACTGCTTTAGAGCAAGAAGCACGCTCTTGCTTTTTAGAGTCTCTAATACAGCAGGTAAAGTGAGTGTAGTCAGAACAACAGAAAGGTGTTTCCTAAGGATACATTCCATATCGAGTTCAACTCTGCTTCTGAAACTGATTACAAACCACAGGTCCTCTAACATCCAATTCTTTACTGTTATGAGCGAGAAACGTGTGAGCTACGTGAACGTTGTCGTTTTGTTTGACCTGAAAATTGACTAAGTTTACATGAAACGAATTCATGCTTGTAGGAAGATACAGAGGCTGTGATTTAACTCCATTTCTGAAGGGAAACACACAGTGCAGTTCTCATCCATGAAACACATTCTACTTATAGCAAGAAGCACGCTCTTGTTTTTTGGAGTCTCTAATACAGCATGTAAATTGAGTGTGGTCAGAACAAAAAACGGTGTTTCCTACACATACGGACCATATCTAGTTCAACTCTGCTTCTGAAACTGATACAAACCACAGGTCCTCTAATATCCAATGCTTTTCAGTTAAGAGGCAGAAACGTGTGAGCTATGTGAACGATGTAGTTTTGTTTGAGCTGAAAAGTTACTGAGTATACATGAAAAGAAGTCATACTTTTGGAATTTACAGAGCCTGTGATTTAACTCTATTACTGAAGGGAAACACAAAGCACAGTTCTCATCCATGAAACACACTCTGCTTTAGAACAAGAAGTATGCTCTTGCTTTCTAGAGTCTCTAAAACAGAAGGAAATTTGAGTGTGCTCTGACCAAAAGAACTGTGTTTCCTACACATTCGGAACATATCTAGTACAACTATGCCTCTGAAACTGATGCAAACCACAGATCCTCTCACATCCAATGCTTTTCATTTAAGAGCAAGAAACGAGTGACCTCCGCGAACTATGTAGCTTCCTTGGAGCTGAATATTTACAGGATTTACCTGAAACGAAATCTTGCTTGTAGGAAGACACTGAGCATAGGATTTAACTCCATTTCTGAGGGAAACACATAGCATAGTTCTCATTCATGACTCACAGTGTGCTTTAGAGCAAGAACCAAGCTCTTCCTTTCTAGAGTCTCTAATAGAGCAGGAAAAGTGATTGTGCTCAGAAAAAAGAAAGGTGTTCCCTACATATACGGACCATACCTAGTTCAACTGTTCTTCTGAAACTGATACAAACCACAGGTCCTCTAACATCCAATGCTTGTCAGTTAAGAAGAGAAATGTGTGAGCTTCTTGATCAATGTAGGACCTTTGAGCTGGAAAGTGACTACCATTACCTGAAAGGAAGTCTTGCTTGTAGGAATACACAGAGCATGGGATTTAACTCCATTTCTGAAGGGAAACACACAGCATAGTTCTCATCCATGAAACACACTATGCTTTAGAGCAAGAAGCACGCTCTTGCTTTCTAGAGTCTCTAAAACAGAAGGAAACATGAGTGTGCTCAGACCAACAGAACTGTGTTTCCTACACATTCAGACCATATCTAGTAACACTCTGGTTCTGAAACTTATACAAACCATAGGTCCTCTAACATCCAATGCGTTTCAGTTAATAGCGAGAAACGTGTGAGCTCTGTGAATGATGTAGCTTCCTTTGAGCTCAAAAGTTACTGTGTTTTCCTGAAACGAAATCTTGCTTGTATGAAGACACAGAGCCTGGGATTGAACTCCATTTCTTAGGGAAACACAAAGCACAGTTCTCATCCATGAACCACACTCTGCTTTAGAGCATGAACCAAGCTCTTGCTTTCTAGAGTCTCTAATACAGAAGGAAACGTGAGTGTGCTCAGAAAAAGAAAGGTGTTTCCTACATATACGGACCATATCTAGTTCAACTCTGCTTCTGAAAGTGATACAAACCGCAGGTCGTCTAACATCCAAAGCTTTTCAGTTAAGGGCAACAAACGTGTGACCTTCGTGAACGATGTAGCTATATTTGAGCTGAAAAGTGAATGAGTTTACCTGAAACGAAGACTTGCTTGTAGGAAGACACAGAGCCTGCGATTTAACTGCATTTCTGAAGGGAAAAACACAGCACAGTTCTCATCCATTAGACACAATCTGCTTTAGAGTAAGATGCACGCCCTTGATTTCTAGAGTCTCTAATACAGCAGGAACCGTGAGTGTGCTCAGAACAAAAGAACAGTGTTTCCTACACATTCGGACCATATCTAGTACAACTCTGGCTCTGAAACTGATACAACCCATATGTCCTCTAATATCAAATGCATTTCAGTTCAGAGCAAGAAACGTGAGAACTCTGTGAATGATGAAGTTTCCTTTGAGCTGAAATGTTACTGCCTTTACCAGAAATGAATTCTTGCTTGTATGAAGACACAGAGCCTGGGATTGAACCCCATTTCTGAGGGAAACACAAAGCACAGTTCTCATCCATGAACCACACTCTGCTTTAGAGCAAGAAGCATGCTCTTGCTTTCTAGAGTCTCTAATACGGCAGGTAATGTGAGTGTGCTCAGAAAAAAGACGGTGTTTCCTACACATCTGGACCATATCTAGTTCAAATCTGCTTCTGAAACTGATACAATCCACAGGTCCTGTAACATCCAATGCGTGTCAGTTAAGAAGAGAAATGTGTGAGATTCGTGATCAATGTAGGTCCTTCGAGCTGAAAAGTGACTACTCTTCCCTGAAACGAATTCTTGCTTGTAGGAAGATACAGAGCCTGGAATTTAACTGCATTTCTGAAGGGAAACACACAGCACAGTTCTCATCCATGAAAAACCCAATGCTTTAGAGCATGAAGCACCCTCTTGCATTCTAGAGTCTCTAATTCAACAGGAAACATGAGTGTACTCAGAACAAATGAATGATGTTTCCTACACATATGGACCATATCTAGTTCAACTCTGTTTCTGAAAATGATACAAACCACAGGTCCTCTAACATCCAATTCGTGTCAGTTAAGAAGAGAAATGTGTGAGATTCGTGATCAATGTAGCTCCTTTGAGGAGAAAAGTGACTATACTTTTCCTGAAACGAAGTCTTGCTTGTAGGAAGATATAGATCCTGGGATTTAAATGCAGTTCTGAAGGGAAACACACAGCACAGTTCTCATCCATGAAACACACTCTGCTTTAGAACAAGAAGTATGCTCTTGCTTTCTAGAATCTCTAAAACAGAAGGAAACATGAGTGTGCTCTGACAAAAAGAAATGAGTTTCCTACACATTCGGACCATATCTAGTACAACTCTGCCTCTGAAAGTGATACAACCCATAGGACCTCTAATATCCAATGCTTTTCAGTTCAGAGCGAGAAACGTGAGAGCTTTGTGAATGATGTAGTTTCCTTTGAACTGAAAAGTTACTGCCTTTACCAGAAATGAATTCTGGCTTGTATGAAGACACAGAGCCTGGGATTGAACTCCATTTCTGAGGGAAACACAAAGCATAGTTCTCATCCATGAACCACACTCTGCTTTAGAGCAAGAAGCATGCTCTTGCTTTCTAGAGTCTCTAATACGGCAGGAAACATGAGTGTACTCAGAACAAAAGAACGGTATTTCCAACACATACCAACCATATCTAGTTCAACTCTGCTTCTGAAACTGATACAAACCATAGATCCTCTAACATCCAATTCGTGTCAGTTAAGAAGAGAAATGTGTGAGATTCCTGATCAATGTAGGTCCTTTGAGCTGAAAAGTGACTACCCTTCCCTGAAACGAATTCTTGCTTGTAGGAAGATACAGAGCCTGGGATTTAACTGCATTTCTGAAGGGAAACACACAGCACAGTTCTCATCCATGAAAAACCCAATGCTTTAGTGCACGAAGCACCCTCTTGCATTCTAGAGTCTCTAATACAACAGGAAACGTGAGTGTACTCAGAACAAATGAATGGTGTTTCCTACACATATGGACCATATCTAGTTCAACTCTGTTTCTGAAAATGATACAAACCACAGGTCCTCTAACATCCAATTCGTGTCAGTTAAGAAGAGAAATGTGTGAGATTCGTGATCAATGTACCTCCTTTGAGCTAAAAAGAGAATACACTTACCTGAAAAGAAGTCTTGCTTGTAGGAAGACACAGAGCCTGGGATTTAACTGCATTTCTGAAGGGAAACACACAGCACAGTTCTCATCCATGAAACACCCACTGCTTTAGAGCACAAAGCACCCTCTTGCATTCTAGAGTCTCTATTACAACAGGAAACGTGAGTGTACTCAGAACAAAAGAAGGGTGTTTCCTACACATATGGGCCATATCTAGTTCAACTCTGCTTCAGAGAATGATATAAACCACAGGTCCTCTAAATTCCAATGCGTGTCAGTTAGAAGAGAAATGTGTGAGATCGTGATCAATGTAGCTCCTTTGAGGAGAAAAGTGACTATACTTTTCCTGAAACAAAGTCTTGCTTGTAGGAAGACACAGATCCTGGGATTTAAATGCAGTTCTGAAGGGAAACACACTGCACAGTTTTCATCCATGAAAGACACTCTGCTTTAGAGCGAGTAGCATGCTCTTGCTTTCCAGAGTCTCTAAAACAGAAAGAAACATGAGTGTGCTCACACCAAAAGAACTGTGTTTCCTACACATTCGGAACATACCTAGTACAACTCTGTTCTGAAACTGATGCAAAGCACAGAACCTCTATCATCCAATGCTTTTCAGTTAAGAGCAAGAAACGTGTGACCTCCGTGAACTATGTAGCTTCCTTTGAGCTGAAAAGATAATGGGTTTACCTGAAATGAAATCTTGCTTGTAGGAAGACACAGAGCATAAGATTTAACTCCATTTCTGAGGGAAACACAAAGCACAGTTCTCATCCATGAAACGCAGTGTGATTTAGAGCAAGAACCAAGCTCTTGCCTTCCAGAGTCTCTAATACAGCAGGAAAAGAGAGAGCGCTCAAAAAAAATGAACGGTGTTTCCTACATATATGAACCATATCTAGTTCAACTCTGCTTCTGAAACTGATACACACCAAAGGTCCTCTAACATCCAATGCTTTTCAGGTTGAGAGCGATAAATGTGAGAGCTCTGTGAATGATGTAGTTTCCTTTGAGCTGAAAATTTACTGCCTTTACCAGAAATGAATTATTGCTTGTATGAAGACACCATCTGAGATAGAACTCCATTTCTGAGGGAAACACAAAGCACAGTTCTCATCCATGAACCACACTCTGGTTTAGAGCAAGAAACATACTCTTGCTTTCTAGAGTCTCTAATACGGCAGGAACCATTAGTGTGCTCAGAAAAAAAGACGGTGTTTCCTACACATCCGGACCATATCTAGTTCAAATCTGCTTCTGAAACTGATACAAACCACAGGTCCTCTAACATCCAATGCTTGTCAGTTCAGAAGAGAAATGAGTGAGCTTCGCGAACGATGCAGGTCCTTTGAGCTGAAAAGTGACTAGCCTTACCTGAAACGAAGTATTGCTTGTAGGAAGACATTGAGCTGAGGATTTAACTCCATTTCTGAAGGGAAACACAAAGCACAGTTCTCATCCATGAAACACACTATGCTTTAGAGCAAGAAGCACGCTCTTGCTTTCTAGAGTCTCTAAAACAGAAGGAAACATGAGTGTGCTCAGACCAAAAGAACTGTGTTTCCTACACATTCGGACCATATCTATTACCACTTTGCTTCTGAAACTGATACAAACCATAAGTCCTCTAACATCCAATGCTTTTCAGTTAATAGCGAGAAACGTGTGAGCTCTGTGAATGATGTAGCTTCCTTTGAGCTGAAAAGTTACTGTGTTTACCTGAAGCGAAATCCTGCTTGTAGGAAGACACAGCGCCTAGGATTTAACTCCATTTCTGAAGGAAACACACAGCACAGTTCTCATTCATGAAACACACTCTGCTTTAGAACAAGAACCAAGGTCTTGCTTTCTAGAGTCTCTAATACAGCAGGAAACGTGAGTGTGCTCAGAAAAAAGAAAGGTGTTCCCTACATATACGGACCATATCTAGTTCAACTCTGCTTCTGAAACTGATACAAACCACAGGTCCTCTAACATCCAATGCGTGTCATGTAAGAAGAGAAATGTGTGAGATTAGTGATCAATGTAGGTCCTTTGAGCTGAAAAGTGACTACCCTTCCCTGAAACGAAGTCTTGCTTGTAGGAAGACACAGATTCTGGGATTTAACTTCATTTCTGAAGGGAAACACCAGCATAGTTCTCATCCATGAAACACACTATGCTTTAGAGCAAGAAGCACGCTCTTGCTTTCTAGAGTCTCTAAAACAGAAGGAAACATGAGTGTGCTCTGACCAAAAGAACTGTGTTTCCTACACATTCAGACCATATCTAGTACAACTCTGCCTCTGAAAGTGATACAAACCATAGGTCCTCTAATATCCAATGCATTTCAGTTAAGAGCGAGAAACGTGAGAGCTCTGTGAATGGTGTAGCTTCCTTTGAGCTGAAAAGTTACTGCCTTTACCTGAAATGATTTCTTGCTTGTATGAAGGCACAGAGCCTGGGATTGAACTCCATTTCTGAGGGAAACACAAAGCACAGTTCTCATCCATGAACCACACTCTGCTTTAGAAAAAGAAGCATGCTCTTTCTTTCTATAGTCTCTATTACAGCAGGAAACTTGAGTGTGCTCAGAAAAAAGACGGTGTTTCCTACACTTCCGGACAATATCTAGTTCAAATCTGCTTCTGAAACTGATACAAACCACAGGTCCTCTAACATCCAATGCTTATCATTTCAGAAGAGAAATGTGTGAGCTTTGTGAACGATGTAGGTCCTTTGAGCTAAAAAGTGACTACCCTTACCTGAAACGAAATATTTCTTGTAGGAAGACACAGAGCCTGGTATTTAACTCCATTTCTGAAGGCAATAACACAGCACAGTTCTCATCCATGAAACACAGTGTGCTTTAGAACAAGATCAAAGCTCTTGCTTTCTGGAGTCTCTAATACAGCAGGAAACGTGAGTGTACACTTAAAAAAGAATGGTGTACCCTACATATGCAGGCCATACCTAGTTCAACTCTGATTCTGAAACTGACACAAACCTCAGGTCCTCTACCATCCACTGCTTTTCAGGAAAGAGCGAAAAACCTGTGAGCAGCGTGAACAATGTAGCTTCCTTTGAGCTGAAAAGTGAGTGCGTTTACATGAAATGAATTATTACATGTAGGAAGACACAGAGCCTGTGATTTAACTCCATTTCTGACGGGAAACACACAGCACAGTTCTCATCCATGAACAACTCTCTACTATAGAGCAAGAAATAAGCTCTTGCTTTCTAGTGTCTCTAATACAGCAGGAAAATTGAGTGTACTCAGAACAAAAGAACGGTGTTTCTACACATACAGACCATATCTAGTTAAACTCTGCTTCTGAAACTGATAAAAACCCCAGGTCCTCTAATATACAATGCTTTTCTATTAAGAGCGACAAACGTGTGAGCTTCGTGAAAGATGTAGCTTGCTTTGAGCTGAAAAGTGACTGCGTTTACCTGAAACAAAATCTTGCTTCTAGGAAGACACAGAGCCTGGAATTTAACTCCATTTCTGAAGGGAAACACACAGCACAGTTCAAATCCATGAAAAACACTTGCTTTAGATCAAAAACAACCTCTTGCTTTATAGTGTCTCTAATACTGCAAGAAACGTGAGTGTGCTCATAAAAAAAGAACTCTGTTTCCTACAGGTAAGCATCACATGTAGGTCAACTCTGCTTCAGAAACTGATACAAACCACAGCTCCTCTATCATCCAATGCTTGTCAGTTAAGAAGAGAAATGTGTGAGTTTGTGAACGATGCAAGTCCTTTGAGCTGAAAAGTGACTACCCTTACTTGAAAAGAAATTTTGCTTGTAGGAAGACACAGGGCATGTGATTTAACTCCATTTCTGAAGGGAAACACGAAGCATAGTTCTCAACCATGACACACACTCTGTTTTAGAGTAATAAGCACGGACTTTCTTTCTAGAATCTCTGAAACAGAAGGAAACATGAGTGTACTCAGACCAAAAGAACTGTGTTTCCCACACATTCGGATCATATCTAGTTCAACTCTGCTTCTGAAACTGATAAAAACCACAGGTCCTCTAACATCCGATGCTTTTCAATTAAGAGCGACAAACGTGAGAGCTGCTTGCACGATGTAGCTTCCTTTGAGCTCTAAACTGACTGCGTTTTCATGAAACGAATTCTTGCTTGTAGGAAGACACAGAGCGTGGGATTGAACTCCATTTCGGAAGGGAAACACTAGCACAGTTCCCATCCAAGAAAAACACTCTGCTTTAGAGAAAGAACCAAGCTGTTGCTTTCTAGATTCTCTAATACAGCAGGAAACGTGATGTGCTCAGAAAAAAAGAACTGTGTGCCCTACACATATGGACCTTATCTACTTCAACTCTGCTTCTGAAAGTGATACAAACCACAGGTCCTCTAACATCCAATGCTTTTCAGTTAAGAGCGAGAAACGTGTGAGCTTTGTGTATGATGTAGCTTCCTTTGAGCTGAAAAGTGACTGTGTTTACCTGAAACGAAGTCTTGCTTGTAGGAAGACACAGAGCCTGGGATTGAACTCCATTTCTGAGTGAAACACAAAGCACAGTTCTCATCCATGAAACACACTCTGCTTTAGAGCAAGAAAGATGCTTTTGCTTTCTAGAGTCTCTAATACAGCAGGAAACTTTAGTGTGCTCAGAAAAAAGAACGGTGTTTCCTACACATACGGACCATATCTAGTTCATCTCTGCTTCTGAAAGTGATACAAACCACAGGTCCTCTAACATCCAATGCTTCTCAGTTAATAAGAGAAATGTGTGAGCTTCATGAACGATGTAGGTCCTTTGCGCTGAAAAGTGAGTACCCTTTCCTGAAACGAAATCTTGCTTGAAGGAAGACAGAGAGCTTGGGATTTAACTCCATTTCTGAAAGAAATGCACTGCACAGTTCTCATCCATGAAACACACTCTCCTTTAGAGCAAGGAGCACGCACTTGCTTTCTAGAGTCTCTAATACAGCAGGAAAAGTGATGTGCTCTGAACAAAAGAACTGTGTGTCCTGTACATATGGACCATATCTAGTTCAACTTTGCTTCTGAAAGTGATACAAATTACAGTACTTCTAACATCCAATGCTTTTCAGTTAAGAGTGAGAAACGTGTGAGCTTCGTGAAAGATGTAGCTTGCTTTGAGCTGAAAAGTGACTGCGTTTACCTGAAACAAAGTCTTGCTTGTAGGAAGATACAGAGCCTGGGATTTAACTCCATTTCTGAAGGGAAACACACAGCACAGTTCTCATCCATGAAAAACACTCTGCTTTAGATCAAAAACCAAGCTCTTGCTTTATAGTGTCTCTAATATTGCAGGAAACGTGAGTGTGCTCAGAACAAAAGAACTCTGTTTCCTACAGGTAATGATCACATCTAGGTCAACTCTGCTTCTGAAACTGATACAAACCACAGGTCCTCTAACATCCTATGCTTGTCAGTTAAGAAGAGAAATGTCTGAGCTTCGTGAATGATGCATGTCCTTTGAGCTGAAAAGTGACTACCCTTACTTGAAAAGAAATTTTGCTTGTAGAAGACACAGAGCGTGGGATTTAACTCCCTTTCAGAAGGGAAACACACAGCACAGTTCTCATCCATGAAACACAATGTGCTTTAGAGCATGAACCAAGCTCTTGCTTTCTAGAGTCTCTAATACAGCAGGAAAAGTGAGTGTGCTCTGAAAAAAGAACATAGTATCCTACATATGCAGACAATACCTGATTCAACTCTGCTTCTGAAACTGATACAAACCACAAGTCCTCTAACCTCCAATATTTTCAGTTAAGAGTGACAAAGGTGTGAGCTGCGTGAACTATATATCTCCTTTGAGGTGAAAAGTGACTGCGTTTACATGAAATGAATTATTGCCTGTAGGAAGACACAGAGCCTGGGATTTAACTCCATTTCTGACAGGAAACCCGCAGCACAGTTCACATCCATGAAAACACTCTGCTATAGAGCGAGACCCAAGCTCTTGATTTCTAGTGTCTATAATACAACAAGAAACATGAGTGTGCTTAGGACAAAAGAACAGTGTTTTCTACACATACGGACCATATCTAGTTCAACTCTGCTTCTGAAACTGATAAAAACCACAGGTCCTCTAACATCCAATGATTTTCATTTAAGAGCGAGAAACGTGTGAGCTTTGTGAATGATGTGGATTCGTTTGAGCTGAAAAGGGAATGCGTTTACCTTAAACGAAGTCTTGCTTGTAGGAAGACACAGAGCCTGGGATTGAACTCCATTACTGAGTGAAACACAAAGCACAGTTCTCATCCATGAAACACACTCTGCTTTAGAGCAAGAAACATGCTCTTGCTTTCTAGAGTCTCTAATACAGCAGGAAAAGTTAGTGTGCTCAGAAAAAAGAACAGTGTTTCCTACACATACGGACCATATATAGTTCATCTCTGCTTCTGAAACTGATACAAACCACAGGTGCTCTGCCATCCAATGCTTCTCAGTTCAGAAGAGAAATGTGTGAGCTTCGTGACGGATGCCGGTCCTTTGAGCTAAAAAGTGACTACCCTTAACTGAAATGAAGTATTGTTTGAAGGAAGACACAGAGCCTGGGATTTAACTCCATTTCGGAAGGGAAACACACAGAACAGTTCTCATCCATGAAACACAATGTGCTTCAGAGCAAGAACCAAGGTCTTGCTTTCTAGAGTCTCTAATACAGCAGGAAAAGTGAGTGAGCTCTGAAAAAAGAACGTGGTATCGTACATATGCAGACCATACCTGATTCAACTCTGCTTCCGAAACTGATACAAACCATAGGTCCTCTAACATCCAATGCTTTTCAGGTAAGAACAACAAACGTGTGAGCTTCGTGAACGATGTAGCTTCCTTTGAGCTGAAAATGACTGCGTGTACATGAGAAGTAGTCATACTTGGAGGAAGACACTGAGCCTGGGATTTAACTCCATTTCAGAACGGGAACACACAGCAGAGTTCTCATCCAGGAAACACACCCTGATTTAGAGCAAGAATAAAGCTCTTGCTTTCTAGAGTCTCTATTACAGCAGGAAACATGAGTGTGCTCAGAGCAAAAGCATGGTGTTTTCAACACATACGGACCATATCAAGTTCAACTATGTCGGAAACAGATACAAACCATAGGTCGTCTAACGTCCAATGCTTGTCAGTTAAGAAGAGAAATATGTGAGCTTCGTGAACATTGCAGGTCCTGTGAGCTGAAAAGTGAATACCCTTACCTGAAAAGAAATTTTGCTTGTAGGCAGACACAGAGCATGGGATTTAACTCCATTTCTGAAGGGAAACACACAGCACAGTTCTCATCCATGAAACACACTCTGCTTTAGAGTAATAAGCATGATCTTTCTTTCTAGAATCTCTAAAACAGAAGGAAACATGAGTGTGCTCAGACCAAAAGAACTGTGTTTCCCACACATTTGGACAATATCTAGTTCAACTCTTCTCCTGAAACTGATAAACACCACAAGTCCAATAACCTCCAATATTTTTAATTAAGAGTGACAAACGTCTGAGCTGCGTGAACTATGTAGCTCCTTTGAGGTGAAAAGTGACTGCATTTACATGAAATGAATTATTGCCTGTAGGAAGAAACAGAGCCTTGGATTTAACTCCACTTCTGAAGGGAAACACACAGCACAGTTCTCATCCATTAAAAACACTCTGCTATAGAGCAAGAACCAAGCTCTTGCTTTCTAGTGTCTCTAATACTGCAGGAAAAGTGAGTGTGCTCAGAAAAAAAGAACTGAATTTCCTAAACATACGGACCATATCTAGTTCAAATCTGCTTCTGAAACTGATACAAAACACAGGTCCACTAACATCCAATGCTTTTTCAGTTAAGAACGACAAACGTGTGAGATTCGTGAACGATGTAGCTTCCTTTGAGCTGAAAATTACTGCATTTACCTCAAACGTAGTCATGCTTGTAGGAAGACACTGACCCTGGGATTTAACTCCATTTCAGAACGGGAACACACAGCAGAGTTCTCATCCAGGAAACACACCCTGATTTAGAGCAAGAATCAAGCTCTTGCTTTCTAGAGTCTCTAATACAGCAGGAAACTTGACTGTGCTCAGAACAAAAGAACTGTGTTTCTTAAATGTAGGGATCACATCTAGTTCAACTCTACTTCTGAAACTGATACAAACCACAGGTCCTCTAACATCCAATGCTTGTCATTTAAGAAGAGAAACGTGTGTGCTTCGTGAACGATGTAGGTCCTTGGAGCTACAAACTGACTGTGTTTACCTGAAACGAAGTCTTGCTTGTAGGAAGACACAGAGTCTGGGATTTAACACCATTTCGGAAGGGATACACACAGCCCAGTTCTCAGCCATGAAACACACTCTGCTTTAGAGTAATAAGCACGGTCTTTCTTTCTAGAAACTCTAAAACAGAAGGAAACATGAGTGTGCTAAGACCAAAAGAACTGTGTTTCCCACACATTCGGACCATATCTAGTTCAACTCTGCTTCTGAAACTGATACAAACCACAAGTCCTCTAACCTCCAATACTTTCAGTTAAGAGTGACGAAGGTGTGAGCTGCGTGAACTATATAGCTCCTTTGAGGTGAAAAGTGACTGTGTTTACATGAAATGAATTATTGCCTGTAGGAAGACACAGAGCCTGGGATTTAACTCCATTTCAGACGGGAAACACACAGCACAGTTCACATCCATGAAAAACACTCTGCTATAGAGCGAGACCTAAGCTCTTGCTTTCTAGTGTCTATAATACAACAAGAAACATGAGTGTGCTCAGAACAAAAGAACAGTGTTTTCTACACATATGGACCATATCTAGTTCAACTCTGCTTCTGAAACTGATAAAAACCACAGGTCCTCTAACATCCAATGATTTTCAGTTAAGAGCAAGAAACATGTGAGCTTTGTGAATGGTGTGGATTCGTTTGAGCTGAAAAGGGAATGCGTTTACCTGAAACGAAGTCTTGCTTGTAGGAAGACACAGAGCCTGGGATTGAACTCCATTTCTGAGTGAAACACAAAGCACAGTTCTCATCCATGAAACACACTCTGCTTTAGAGCAAGAAACATGCTCTTGCTTTCTAGAGTCTCTAATACAGCAGGAAAAGTTAGTGTGCTCAGAAAAAAGAACAGTGTTTCCTACACATACGGACCATATATAGTTCATCTCTGCTTCTGAAACTGATACAAACCACAGGCGCTCTACCATCCAATGCTTCTCAGTTCAGAAGAGAAATGTGTGAGCTTCGTGATGGATGCCGGTCCTTTGAGCTGAAAAGTGACTACCCTTAACTGAAATGAAGTATTGTTTGTAGGAAGACACAGAGCCTGGGATTTAACACCATTTCGGAAGGGAAACACACAGAACAGTTCTCATCCATGAAACAAAATGTGCTTCAGAGCAAGAACCAAACTCTTGCTTTCTAGAGTCTCTAATACAGCAGGAAAAGTGAGTGAGCTCTGAAAAAAGAACGTGGTATCCTACATATGCAGACCATACCTGATTCAACTCTGCTTCTGAAACTGATACAAACCACAGGAACTCTAACATCAAATGCTTTTCAGTTAAGAACGACAAACGTGTGAGCTTTGTGAATGATGTAGCTTCCTTTGAGCTGAAAATGACTACGTTTACATGAAAAGTTGTCATGCTTGTAGGAAGACACTGAGCCTGGGATTTAACTCCATTTCAGAACGGGAACACACAGCAGAGTTCTCATCCAGGAAACACACCCTGATTTAGAGCAAGAATCAAGCTCTTGCTTTCTAGAGTCTCTAATACAGCAGGAAACGTGAGTGTGCTCAGAACAATAGAACTATGTTTCTTACTGTAAGGATCACATCTAGTTCAAATCTGCTACTGAAACTGAAACAAACCACAGGTCCTCTAACATCCAATGCTTGTCACTTTAGAATAGAATCGTGTGAGCTCAGTGAACGATGAAGATCCTTGGAGCTGAAAAGTGACTGTGTTTACCTGAAACGTAGTCTTGCTTGTAGGAAGACACAGAGCCTGGGATTTAACACCATTTCTGAAGGGAAACACACAGCACCGGTCTCATCCATGAAACACACTCTGCTCTAGAGCACGAATCACGCTCTTGCTTTCTAGAGTCTCTAATACAGCAGGTAACATGAGCGTGCTCAGAGCGAAAGCATGGTGTTTCCAACACATTTGGACCATATCAAGTTCAACTCTGTCGGAAACTGATACAAACCATAGGTCCTCTAACATCCAATGCTTGTCAGTTAAGAAGAGAAATGTGTGAGCTTCGTGATCGAGCAGGTCCTTTGAGCTGAAATGTGACTACCCTTAACTGAAATGAAGTATTGTTTGTAGGAAGACACAGAGCCTGGGATTTAACTCCATTTCGGATGGGAAACACACAGCACAATTCTCATCCATGAAACACAATGTGCTTCAGAGCAAGAACCAAGCTCTTGCTTTCTAGAGTCTCTAATACAGCAGGAAAAGTGAGTGAGCTCTGAAAAAAGAACGTGGTATCATACATATGCAGACCATACATGATTCAACTCTGATTCTGAAACTGATACAAACCACAGGTCCTCTAACATCCAATGCTTGTCAGTTAAGAAGAGAATCGTGTGAGCTTCGTGAACGATGTAGGTCCTTGGAGCTGAAAAGTGACTGTGTTTACCTGAAACGAAGTCTTGCTTGTAGGAAGACACAGAACCTGGGATTTAACACCATTTCTGAAGGGAAACACACAGCACAGTTCTCATCCATGAAACACACCCTGATTTAGAGCAAGAATCAAGCTCTTGCATTCTAGAGTCTCTAATACAGCAGGAAACGTGAGTGTACTCAGAACAATAGAACTGTGTTTCTTACTGTAAGGATCACATCTAGTTCAACTCTGCTTCTGAAACTGATACAAACCACAGGTCCTCTAACATCCAATGCTTGTCAGTTAAGAATAGAATCGTGTGAGCTCCGTGTATGATGTAGATCCTTGGAGCTGAAAAGTGTCTGTGTTTACCTGAAAAGTAGTCTTGCTTGTAGGAAGACACAGAGCCTGGGATTTAACTACATTTCCGAAGGGAAACACACAGAACAGTTCTCATCCATGAAACACAATGTGCTTCAGAGCAAGAACCAAGCTCTTGCTTTCTAGAGTCTCTAATACAGCCGGAAAAGTGAGTGAGCTCTGAAAAAAAAAAAAAACGTGGTATCGCACATATGCAGACCATACCTGATTCAACTCTGTTTCTGAAACTGATCCAAACCACAGGTCCTCTAACATCCAATGCTTTTCAGGTAAGAATGACAAAAGTGTGAGCTTCGTGAACGATGTAGCTTCCTTTGAGCTGAAAATTCACTTGAGAAGTAGTCATGCTTGTAGGAAGACACTGATCCTGGGATTTAACTCCATTTCAGAATGGGAACACACAGCACAGTTCTCATCCATGAAACACACTCTGCTCTAGAGCACGAAGCACGCTCTTGCTTTCTAGAGTCTCTAATACAGCAGGAAACATGAGTGTGCTCAGAGCAAAAGCATGGTGTTTCCAACACATATGGACCATATCAAGTTCAACTCTGTCAGAAATTGATACAAAACATAGGTCCTCTAACATCCAATGCTTGTCAGTTAAGAAGAGAAATGTTTGAGCTTCGTGAATGAGCAGGTCCTTTGAGCTGAAAAGTGACTACCCTTACCTGAAAAGAAATTTTGCTTGTATGAAGACATAGAGCATGGGATTTACTCCATTTCTGAAGGGAAACACACAGCACAGTTCACAACCATGAAACACACTCTGATTTAGAGTAATAAGCACGGTCTTTCTTTCTAGAATCTCTAAAACAGAAAGAAACATGAGTGTGCTCAGACCAAAAGAACTGTGTTTCCCAAACATTCGGGCCATATCTAGTTCAACTCTGCTTCTGAAACTGATACAAACCACAAGTCCTCTAACCTCCAATATTTTCAGTTAAGAGTGACAAACGTGTGAGCTGCGTGAACGATGTAGCTCCTTTGAGGTGAAAAGTGACTGCGTTTACATGAAAAGAATTATTGCCTGTAGGAAGACACAGAGCCTGGTATTTAACTCCATTTCTGATGGGAAACCCACAGCACAGTTCTCATCCATGAAAAACACTCTGTTTTAGAGCAAGAAACATGCTCTTGCTTTCTAGAGTCTCTAATACAGCAGGAAACATTAGTGTGCTCAGAAAAAAGAACGGTGTTTCCTACACATACGGACCATATCTAGTTCATCTCCGCTTCTGAAACTGATACAAACCACAGATCCTCTAACATCCAATGCTTCTCAGTTCAGAAGAGAAATGTGTGAGCTTCGTGTGGATGCCGGTTCTTTGAGCTGAAAAGTGACTCCCCTACCTGAAACGAAGTATTGCTTGTAGGAAGACACAGAGCGTGGGATTTAACACCCTTTCGGAAGGGAAACACACAGCACAGTTCTCATCCATGAAACACAATGTGCTTTAGAGCAAGAACCAAGCCCTTGCTTTCTAGAGTCTCTAATACAGCAGGAAAAGTGAGTGTGCTCTGAAAAAAGAACGTAGTATCCTACATATGCAGACCATACCTGATTCAACTCTGCTTCTGAAACTGATACAAACCACAGGTCCTCTAACATCCAATGCTTTTTCAGTTAAGAACGACAAACGTGTGAGCTTCGTGAGCGATGTAGCTTCCTTTGAGCTGAAAATTACTGCATTTACCTCAAACGTAGTCATGCTTGTAGGAAGACACTGAGCCTGGGATTTAACTCCATTTCTGAACGGGAACACACAGCAGAGTTCTCATCCAGGAAACACACCCTGATTTAGAGCAAGAATCAAGCTCTTGCTTTCTAGAGTCTCTAATACAGCAGGAAACTTGACTGTGCTCAGAACAAAAGAACTGTGTTTCTTAAATGTAGGGATCACATCTAGTTCAACTCTACTTCTGAAACTGATACAAACCACAGGTCCTCTAACATCCAATGCTTGTCATTTAAGAAGAGAAACGTGTGTGCATCGTGAACGATGTAGGTCCTTGGAGCTACAAACTGACTGTGTTTACCTGAAACGAAGTCTTGCTTGTAGGAAGACACAGAGTCTGGGATTTAACACCATTTCGGAAGGGATACACACAGCCCAGTTCTCAGCCATGAAACACACTCTGCTTTAGAGTAATAAGCACGGTCTTTCTTTCTAGAAACTCTAAAACAGAAGGAAACATGAGTGTGCTAAGACCAAAAGAACTGTGTTTCCCACACATTCGGACCATATCTAGTTCAACTCTGCTTCTGAAACTGATACAAACCACAAGTCCTCTAACCTCCAATACTTTCAGTTAAGAGTGACGAAGGTGTGAGCTGCGTGAACTATATAGCTCCTTTGAGGTGAAAAGTGACTGTGTTTACATGAAACGAATTATTGCCTGTAGGAAGACACAGAGCCTGGGATTTAACTCCATTTCAGACGGGAAACACACAGCACAGTTCACATCCATGAAAAACACTCTGCTATAGAGCGAGACCTAAGCTCTTGCTTTCTAGTGTCTATAATACAACAAGAAACATGAGTGTGCTCAGAACAAAAGAACAGTGTTTTCTACACATATGGACCATATCTAGTTCAACTCTGCTTCTGAAACTGATAAAAACCACAGGTCCTCTAACATCCAATGATTTTCAGTTAAGAGCAAGAAACATGTGAGCTTTGTGAATGGTGTGGATTCGTTTGAGCTGAAAAGGGAATGCGTTTACCTGAAACGAAGTCTTGCTTGTAGGAAGACACAGAGCCTGGGATTGAACTCCATTTCTGAGTGAAACACAAAGCACAGTTCTCATCCATGAAACACACTCTGCTTTAGAGCAAGAAACATGCTCTTGCTTTCTAGAGTCTCTAATACAGCAGGAAAAGTTAGTGTGCTCAGAAAAAAGAACAGTGTTTCCTACACATACGGACCATATATAGTTCATCTCTGCTTCTGAAACTGATACAAACCACAGGCGCTCTACCATCCAATGCTTCTCAGTTCAGAAGAGAAATGTGTGAGCTTCGTGATGGATGCCGGTCCTTTGAGCTGAAAAGTGACTACCCTTAACTGAAATGAAGTATTGTTTGTAGGAAGACACAGAGCCTGGGATTTAACACCATTTCGGAAGGGAAACACACAGAACAGTTCTCATCCATGAAACAAAATGTGCTTCAGAGCAAGAACCAAACTCTTGCTTTCTAGAGTCTCTAATACAGCAGGAAAAGTGAGTGAGCTCTGAAAAAAGAACGTGGTATCCTACATATGCAGACCATACCTGATTCAACTCTGCTTCTGAAACTGATACAAACCACAGGAACTCTAACATCAAATGCTTTTCAGTTAAGAACGACAAACGTGTGAGCTTTGTGAATGATGTAGCTTCCTTTGAGCTGAAAATGACTACGTTTACATGAAAAGTTGTCATGCTTGTAGGAAGACACTGAGCCTGGGATTTAACTCCATTTCAGAACGGGAACACACAGCAGAGTTCTCATCCAGGAAACACACCCTGATTTAGAGCAAGAATCAAGCTCTTGCTTTCTAGAGTCTCTAATACAGCAGGAAACGTGAGTGTGCTCAGAACAATAGAACTATGTTTCTTACTGTAAGGATCACATCTAGTTCAAATCTGCTACTGAAACTGAAACAAACCACAGGTCCTCTAACATCCAATGCTTGTCACTTTAGAATAGAATCGTGTGAGCTCAGTGAACGATGAAGATCCTTGGAGCTGAAAAGTGACTGTGTTTACCTGAAACGTAGTCTTGCTTGTAGGAAGACACAGAGCCTGGGATTTAACACCATTTCTGAAGGGAAACACACAGCACCGGTCTCATCCATGAAACACACTCTGCTCTAGAGCACGAATCACGCTCTTGCTTTCTAGAGTCTCTAATACAGCAGGTAACATGAGCGTGCTCAGAGCGAAAGCATGGTGTTTCCAACACATTTGGACCATATCAAGTTCAACTCTGTCGGAAACTGATACAAACCATAGGTCCTCTAACATCCAATGCTTGTCAGTTAAGAAGAGAAATGTGTGAGCTTCGTGATCGAGCAGGTCCTTTGAGCTGAAATGTGACTACCCTTAACTGAAATGAAGTATTGTTTGTAGGAAGACACAGAGCCTGGGATTTAACTCCATTTCGGATGGGAAACACACAGCACAATTCTCATCCATGAAACACAATGTGCTTCAGAGCAAGAACCAAGCTCTTGCTTTCTAGAGTCTCTAATACAGCAGGAAAAGTGAGTGAGCTCTGAAAAAAGAACGTGGTATCATACATATGCAGACCATACATGATTCAACTCTGATTCTGAAACTGATACAAACCACAGGTCCTCTAACATCCAATGCTTGTCAGTTAAGAAGAGAATCGTGTGAGCTTCGTGAACGATGTAGGTCCTTGGAGCTGAAAAGTGACTGTGTTTACCTGAAACGAAGTCTTGCTTGTAGGAAGACACAGAACCTGGGATTTAACACCATTTCTGAAGGGAAACACACAGCACAGTTCTCATCCATGAAACACACCCTGATTTAGAGCAAGAATCAAGCTCTTGCATTCTAGAGTCTCTAATACAGCAGGAAACGTGAGTGTACTCAGAACAATAGAACTGTGTTTCTTACTGTAAGGATCACATCTAGTTCAACTCTGCTTCTGAAACTGATACAAACCACAGGTCCTCTAACATCCAATGCTTGTCAGTTAAGAATAGAATCGTGTGAGCTCCGTGTATGATGTAGATCCTTGGAGCTGAAAAGTGTCTGTGTTTACCTGAAAAGTAGTCTTGCTTGTAGGAAGACACAGAGCCTGGGATTTAACTACATTTCCGAAGGGAAACACACAGAACAGTTCTCATCCATGAAACACAATGTGCTTCAGAGCAAGAACCAAGCTCTTGCTTTCTAGAGTCTCTAATACAGCCGGAAAAGTGAGTGAGCTCTGAAAAAAAAAAAAACGTGGTATCGCACATATGCAGACCATACCTGATTCAACTCTGTTTCTGAAACTGATCCAAACCACAGGTCCTCTAACATCCAATGCTTTTCAGGTAAGAATGACAAAAGTGTGAGCTTCGTGAACGATGTAGCTTCCTTTGAGCTGAAAATTCACTTGAGAAGTAGTCATGCTTGTAGGAAGACACTGATCCTGGGATTTAACTCCATTTCAGAATGGGAACACACAGCACAGTTCTCATCCATGAAACACACTCTGCTCTAGAGCACGAAGCACGCTCTTGCTTTCTAGAGTCTCTAATACAGCAGGAAACATGAGTGTGCTCAGAGCAAAAGCATGGTGTTTCCAACACATATGGACCATATCAAGTTCAACTCTGTCAGAAATTGATACAAAACATAGGTCCTCTAACATCCAATGCTTGTCAGTTAAGAAGAGAAATGTTTGAGCTTCGTGAATGAGCAGGTCCTTTGAGCTGAAAAGTGACTACCCTTACCTGAAAAGAAATTTTGCTTGTATGAAGACATAGAGCATGGGATTTACTCCATTTCTGAAGGGAAACACACAGCACAGTTCACAACCATGAAACACACTCTGATTTAGAGTAATAAGCACGGTCTTTCTTTCTAGAATCTCTAAAACAGAAAGAAACATGAGTGTGCTCAGACCAAAAGAACTGTGTTTCCCAAACATTCGGGCCATATCTAGTACAACTCTGCTTCTGAAACTGATACAAACCACAAGTCCTCTAACCTCCAATATTTTCAGTTAAGAGTGACAAACGTGTG
Source organism: Onychomys arenicola (assembly GCA_949786405.1). Taxonomy (NCBI): domain Eukaryota; kingdom Metazoa; phylum Chordata; class Mammalia; order Rodentia; family Cricetidae; genus Onychomys; species Onychomys arenicola. The sequence continues at coordinate 3,027,697 of CATKUM010000040.1, read as the reverse complement.
AGCTGCGTGAACGATGTAGCTCCTTTGAGGTGAAAAGTGACTGCGTTTACATGAAAAGAATTATTGCCTGTAGGAAGACACAGAGCCTGGTATTTAACTCCATTTCTGATGGGAAACCCACAGCACAGTTCTCATCCATGAAAAACACTCTGTTTTAGAGCAAGAAACATGCTCTTGCTTTCTAGAGTCTCTAATACAGCAGGAAACATTAGTGTGCTCAGAAAAAAGAACGGTGTTTCCTACACATACGGACCATATCTAGTTCATCTCCGCTTCTGAAACTGATACAAACCACAGATCCTCTAACATCCAATGCTTCTCAGTTCAGAAGAGAAATGTGTGAGCTTCGTGTGGATGCCGGTTCTTTGAGCTGAAAAGTGACTCCCCTACCTGAAACGAAGTATTGCTTGTAGGAAGACACAGAGCGTGGGATTTAACACCCTTTCGGAAGGGAAACACACAGCACAGTTCTCATCCATGAAACACAATGTGCTTTAGAGCAAGAACCAAGCCCTTGCTTTCTAGAGTCTCTAATACAGCAGGAAAAGTGAGTGTGCTCTGAAAAAAGAACGTAGTATCCTACATATGCAGACCATACCTGATTCAACTCTGCTTCTGAAACTGATACAAACCACAGGTCCTCTAACATCCAATGCTTTTTCAGTTAAGAACGACAAACGTGTGAGCTTCGTGAGCGATGTAGCTTCCTTTGAGCTGAAAATTACTGCATTTACCTCAAACGTAGTCATGCTTGTAGGAAGACACTGAGCCTGGGATTTAACTCCATTTCTGAACGGGAACACACAGCAGAGTTCTCATCCAGGAAACACACCCTGATTTAGAGCAAGAATCAAGCTCTTGCTTTCTAGAGTCTCTAATACAGCAGGAAACTTGACTGTGCTCAGAACAAAAGAACTGTGTTTCTTAAATGTAGGGATCACATCTAGTTCAACTCTACTTCTGAAACTGATACAAACCACAGGTCCTCTAACATCCAATGCTTGTCATTTAAGAAGAGAAACGTGTGTGCTTCGTGGACGATGTAGGTCCTTGGAGCTACAAACTGACTGTGTTTACCTGAAACGAAGTCTTGCTTGTAGGAAGACACAGAGTCTGGGATTTAACACCATTTCGGAAGGGATACACACAGCCCAGTTCTCAGCCATGAAACACACTCTGCTTTAGAGTAATAAGCAGGTCTTTCTTTCTAGAAACTCTAAAACAGAAGGAAACATGAGTGTGCTAAGACCAAAAGAACTGTGTTTCCCACACATTCGGACCATATCTAGTTCAACTCTGCTTCTGAAACTGATACAAACCACAAGTCCTCTAACCTCCAATACTTTCAGTTAAGAGTGACGAAGGTGTGAGCTGCGTGAACTATATAGCTCCTTTGAGGTGAAAATTGACTGTGTTTACATGAAACGAATTATTGCCTGTAGGAAGACACAGAGCCTGGGATTTAACTCCATTTCAGACGGGAAACACACAGCACAGTTCACATCCATGAAAAACACTCTGCTATAGAGCGAGACCTAAGCTCTTGCTTTCTAGTGTCTATAATACAACAAGAAACATGAGTGTGCTCAGAACAAAAGAACAGTGTTTTCTACACATATGGACCATATCTAGTTCAACTCTGCTTCTGAAACTGATAAAAACCACAGGTCCTCTAACATCCAATGATTTTCAGTTAAGAGCAAGAAACATGTGAGCTTTGTGAATGGTGTGGATTCGTTTGAGCTGAAAAGGGAATGCGTTTACCTGAAACGAAGTCTTGCTTGTAGGAAGACACAGAGCCTGGGATTGAACTCCATTTCTGAGTGAAACACAAAGCACAGTTCTCATCCATGAAACACACTCTGCTTTAGAGCAAGAAACATGCTCTTGCTTTCTAGAGTCTCTAATACAGCAGGAAAAGTTAGTGTGCTCAGAAAAAAGAACAGTGTTTCCTACACATACGGACCATATATAGTTCATCTCTGCTTCTGAAACTGATACAAACCACAGGCGCTCTACCATCCAATGCTTCTCAGTTCAGAAGAGAAATGTGTGAGCTTCGTGATGGATGCCGGTCCTTTGAGCTGAAAAGTGACTACCCTTAACTGAAATGAAGTATTGTTTGTAGGAAGACACAGAGCCTGGGATTTAACACCATTTCGGAAGGGAAACACACAGAACAGTTCTCATCCATGAAACAAAATGTGCTTCAGAGCAAGAACCAAACTCTTGCTTTCTAGAGTCTCTAATACAGCAGGAAAAGTGAGTGAGCTCTGAAAAAAGAACGTGGTATCCTACATATGCAGACCATACCTGATTCAACTCTGCTTCTGAAACTGATACAAACCACAGGAACTCTAACATCAAATGCTTTTCAGTTAAGAACGACAAATGTGTGAGCTTTGTGAATGATGTAGCTTCCTTTGAGCTGAAAATGACTACGTTTACATGAAAAGTTGTCATGCTTGTAGGAAGACACTGAGCCTGGGATTTAACTCCATTTCAGAACGGGAACACACAGCAGAGTTCTCATCCAGGAAACACACCCTGATTTAGAGCAAGAATCAAGCTCTTGCTTTCTAGAGTCTCTAATACAGCAGGAAACGTGAGTGTGCTCAGAACAATAGAACTATGTTTCTTACTGTAAGGATCACATCTAGTTCAAATCTGCTACTGAAACTGAAACAAACCACAGGTCCTCTAACATCCAATGCTTGTCACTTTAGAATAGAATCGTGTGAGCTCAGTGAACGATGAAGATCCTTGGAGCTGAAAAGTGACTGTGTTTACCTGAAACGTAGTCTTGCTTGTAGGAAGACACAGAGCCTGGGATTTAACACCATTTCTGAAGGGAAACACACAGCACCGGTCTCATCCATGAAACACACTCTGCTCTAGAGCACGAATCACGCTCTTGCTTTCTAGAGTCTCTAATACAGCAGGTAACATGAGCGTGCTCAGAGCGAAAGCATGGTGTTTCCAACACATTTGGACCATATCAAGTTCAACTCTGTCGGAAACTGATACAAACCATAGGTCCTCTAACATCCAATGCTTGTCAGTTAAGAAGAGAAATGTGTGAGCTTCGTGATCGAGCAGGTCCTTTGAGCTGAAATGTGACTACCCTTAACTGAAATGAAGTATTGTTTGTAGGAAGACACAGAGCCTGGGATTTAACTCCATTTCGGATGGGAAACACACAGCACAATTCTCATCCATGAAACACAATGTGCTTCAGAGCAAGAACCAAGCTCTTGCTTTCTAGAGTCTCTAATACAGCAGGAAAAGTGAGTGAGCTCTGAAAAAAGAACGTGGTATCATACATATGCAGACCATACATGATTCAACTCTGATTCTGAAACTGATACAAACCACAGGTCCTCTAACATCCAATGCTTGTCAGTTAAGAAGAGAATCGTGTGAGCTTCGTGAACGATGTAGGTCCTTGGAGCTGAAAAGTGACTGTGTTTACCTGAAACGAAGTCTTGCTTGTAGGAAGACACAGAACCTGGGATTTAACACCATTTCTGAAGGGAAACACACAGCACAGTTCTCATCCATGAAACACACCCTGATTTAGAGCAAGAATCAAGCTCTTGCATTCTAGAGTCTCTAATACAGCAGGAAACGTGAGTGTACTCAGAACAATAGAACTGTGTTTCTTACTGTAAGGATCACATCTAGTTCAACTCTGCTTCTGAAACTGATACAAACCACAGGTCCTCTAACATCCAATGCTTGTCAGTTAAGAATAGAATCGTGTGAGCTCCGTGTATGATGTAGATCCTTGGAGCTGAAAAGTGTCTGTGTTTACCTGAAAAGTAGTCTTGCTTGTAGGAAGACACAGAGCCTGGGATTTAACTACATTTCCGAAGGGAAACACACAGAACAGTTCTCATCCATGAAACACAATGTGCTTCAGAGCAAGAACCAAGCTCTTGCTTTCTAGAGTCTCTAATACAGCCGGAAAAGTGAGTGAGCTCTGAAAAAAAAAAAAAAACGTGGTATCGCACATATGCAGACCATACCTGATTCAACTCTGTTTCTGAAACTGATCCAAACCACAGGTCCTCTAACATCCAATGCTTTTCAGGTAAGAATGACAAAAGTGTGAGCTTCGTGAACGATGTAGCTTCCTTTGAGCTGAAAATTCACTTGAGAAGTAGTCATGCTTGTAGGAAGACACTGATCCTGGGATTTAACTCCATTTCAGAATGGGAACACACAGCACAGTTCTCATCCATGAAACACACTCTGCTCTAGAGCACGAAGCACGCTCTTGCTTTCTAGAGTCTCTAATACAGCAGGAAACATGAGTGTGCTCAGAGCAAAAGCATGGTGTTTCCAACACATATGGACCATATCAAGTTCAACTCTGTCAGAAATTGATACAAAACATAGGTCCTCTAACATCCAATACTTGTCAGTTAAGAAGAGAAATGTTTGAGCTTCGTGAATGAGCAGGTCCTTTGAGCTGAAAAGTGACTACCCTTACCTGAAAAGAAATTTTGCTTGTATGAAGACATAGAGCATGGGATTTACTCCATTTCTGAAGGGAAACACACAGCACAGTTCACAACCATGAAACACACTCTGATTTAGAGTAATAAGCACGGTCTTTCTTTCTAGAATCTCTAAAACAGAAAGAAACATGAGTGTGCTCAGACCAAAAGAACTGTGTTTCCCAAACATTCGGGCCATATCTAGTACAACTCTGCTTCTGAAACTGATACAAACCACAAGTCCTCTAACCTCCAATATTTTCAGTTAAGAGTGACAAACGTGTGAGCTGCGTGAACGATGTAGCTCCTTTGAGGTGAAAAGTGACTGCGTTTACATGAAAAGAATTATTGCCTGTAGGAAGACACAGAGCCTGGTATTTAACTCCATTTCTGATGGGAAACCCACAGCACAGTTCTCATCCATGAAAAACACTCTGTTTTAGAGCAAGAAACATGCTCTTGCTTTCTAGAGTCTCTAATACAGCAGGAAACATTAGTGTGCTCAGAAAAAAGAACGGTGTTTCCTACACATACGGACCATATCTAGTTCATCTCCGCTTCTGAAACTGATACAAACCACAGATCCTCTAACATCCAATGCTTCTCAGTTCAGAAGAGAAATGTGTGAGCTTCGTGTGGATGCCGGTTCTTTGAGCTGAAAAGTGACTCCCCTACCTGAAACGAAGTATTGCTTGTAGGAAGACACAGAGCGTGGGATTTAACACCCTTTCGGAAGGGAAACACACAGCACAGTTCTCATCCATGAAACACAATGTGCTTTAGAGCAAGAACCAAGCCCTTGCTTTCTAGAGTCTCTAATACAGCAGGAAAAGTGAGTGTGCTCTGAAAAAAGAACGTAGTATCCTACATATGCAGACCATACCTGATTCAACTCTGCTTCTGAAACTGATACAAACCACAGGTCCTCTAACATCCAATGCTTTTTCAGTTAAGAACGACAAACGTGTGAGCTTCGTGAGCGATGTAGCTTCCTTTGAGCTGAAAATTACTGCATTTACCTCAAACGTAGTCATGCTTGTAGGAAGACACTGAGCCTGGGATTTAACTCCATTTCTGAACGGGAACACACAGCAGAGTTCTCATCCAGGAAACACACCCTGATTTAGAGCAAGAATCAAGCTCTTGCTTTCTAGAGTCTCTAATACAGCAGGAAACATGAGTGTGCTCAGAGCAAAACCATGGTGTTTTCAACACATACGGACCATATCAAGTTCAACTATGTCGGAAACTGATACAAACCATAGGTCCTCTAACGTCCAATGCTTGTCAGTTAAGAAGAGAAATGTGTGAGCTTCGTGAACGTTGCAGGTCCTGTGAGCTGAAAAGAAAATACCCTTCCCTGAAAAGAAATTTTGCTTGTAGGAAGACATAGAGCATGGGATTTAACTCCATTTCTGAAGGGAAACACACAGCACAGTTCTCATCCATGAAACACACTCTGCTTTAGAGTATTAAGCATCATCTTTCCTTCTAGAATCTCTAAAACAGAAGGAAACATGAGTGTGCTCAGACCAAAAGAACTGTGTTTCCCAAACATTTGGACAATATCTAGTTCAACTCTGCTTCTGAAACTGATAAACACCACAAGTCCAATAACCTCCAATATTTTTAATTAAGAGTGACAAACGTGTGAGCTGCGTGAACTATGTAGGTCCTTTGAGGAGAAAAGTGACTGCATTTACATGAAATGAATTATTGCCTGTAGGAAGACACAGAACCTTGGATTTAACTCCACTTCTGAAGGGAAACACACAGCACAGTGCTCATCCATTAAAAACACTCTGCTATAGAGCAAGAACCAAGCTCTGGCTTTCTAGTGTCTCTAATACTGCAGGAAAAGTGAGTGTGCTCAGAAAAATAGAACTGAATTTCCTAAACATACGGACCATATCTAGTTCAAATCTGCTTCTGAAACTGATACAAAACACAGGTCCACTAACATCCAATCCTTTTTCAGTTAAGAACGACAAACGTGTGAGCATCGTGAACGATTTAGCTTCCTTTGAGCTGAAAATTACTGCATTTACCTCAAACGTAGTCATGCTTGTAGGAAGACACTGAGCCTGGGATTTAACTCCATTTCAGAATGGGAACACACAGCAGAGTTCTCATCCAGGAAACACACCCTGATTTAGAGCAAGAATCAAGTTCTTGCTTTCTAGAGTCTCTAATACAGCAGGAAACGTGATTGTGCTCAGAACAAAAGAACTGTGTTTCTTAAATGTAAGGATCACATCTAGTTCAACTCTGCTTCTGAAACTGATACAAACCACAGGTCCTCTAACATCCAATGCTTGTCATTTAAGAAGAGAAACGTGTGTGCTTCATGAACGATGTAGATCCTTGGAGCTAAAAAGTGACTGTGTTTACCTGAAACGAAGTCTTGCTTGTAGGAAGACACAGAGCGTGGGATTTAACTCCCTTTTGGAAGGGAAACACACAGCACAGTTCTCATCCATGAAACACAATGTGCTTTAGAGCAAGAACCAAGCTCTTACTTTCTAGAGTCTCTATTACAGCAGGAAAAGTGAGTGTGCTCTGAAAAAAGAACGTGGTATCCTACATATGCAGACCATACCTGATTCAACTCTGCTTCTGAAATTGATACAAACCACAGGTCCTCTAACATCCAATGCTTTTCAGTTAAGAACGACAAACGTGTGAGCTTTGTGAATGATGTAGCTTCCTTTGAGCTGTAAATGACTGCGTTTCCCTGAAACGTAGTCATGCTTGTAGGAAGACACTGAGCTTGGGATTTAACTCCATTTCAGAACGGGAACACACAGCAGAGTTGTCATCCAGGAAACACACCCTGATTTAGAGCAAGACTCAAGCTCTTGCTTTCTAGAGTCTCTAATACAGCAGGAAACATGAGTGTGCTCAGAGCAAAAGCATGGTGTTTTCAACACATACAGACCATATCAAGTTCAACTATGTTGGAAACTGATAGAAACCATAGGTCCTCAAACATCCAATGCTTGTCAGTTAAGAAGAGAAATGTGTGAGCTTCGTGAACGATGCAGGTCCTTTGAGCTGAAATGTGACTACCCTTAACTGAAAACAAATTTTGCTTCTAGAAAGACACAGAGCCTGGGATTTAACTCCACTTCTGAAGGGAAACACACAGCACAGTTCTCATCCATGAAAAACACTCTGCATTAGATAAAATACCAAGCTCTTGCTTTATAGTGTCTATAATACTGCAGGAAACGTGAGTGTGCTCAGAACTATAGAACTGTGTTTCCTACAGGTAAGGATCACATCTAGGTCAACTCTGCTTCTGACACTGATACAAACCACAGGTCCTCTAACATCCAATGCTTGTCAGTTAAGAAGAGAAATGTGTGAGCTTCGTGAATGACGCAGGTCCTTTGAGCTGAAAAGTGACTACCCTTACCTGAAAACAAATTTTGCTTGTAGGAAGACACAGAGCATGGGATTTAACTCCATTTCTGAAGGGAAACACACAGCACAGTTCTCAACCATGAAACACACTCTGCTTTAGAGTAATAAGCACGGTCTTTCTTTCTAGAATCTCTAAAACAGAAGGAAACATGAGTGTGCTCAGACCAAAAGAACTGTGTTCCCCAAACATTAGGACCATATCTAGTTCAACTCTGCTTCTGAAACTGATAAAAACCACAGGTCCTCTAACATCCGATGCTTTTCAATTAAGAGCCTCAAACGTGTGAGCTGCTTGAACAATGTAGCTTCCTTTGAGCTCTAAAGTGACTGCGTTTTCATGAAACGAATTCTTGATTGTAGGAAGACACAGAGCCTGGGATTTAACTCTGTTTCGGAAGGGAAACACTAGCACAGTTCTCATCCAAGAAAAACACACTGCTTTAGAGCAAAAACCAAGCTGTTGCTTTCTAGAGTGTCTAATACAGCAGAAAACATTAGTGTGCTCAGAAAAAAGAACGGTGTTTCCTACAAATATGGACCATATCTAGTTCATCTCTGCTTCTGAAACTGATACAAACCACAGGTCCTCTAACATCGAATGCTTCTCAGTTCAGAAGAGAAATGTGTGAGCTTCGTGTGGATGCCGGTCCTTTGAGCTGAAAAGTGACTACCCTTTCCTTAAACGAAATATTGCTTGTAGGAAGACACAGGGCGTGGGATTTAACTCCCTTTCGGAAGGGAAACACACAGCACAGTTCTCATCCATGAAACACAATGTGCTTTAGAGCAAGAACCAAGCTCTTGCTTTCTAGAGTCTCTATTACAGCAGGAAAAGTGAGTGTGCTCTGAAAAAAGAACGTGGTATCCTACATATGCAGACCATACCTGATTCAACTCTGCTTCTGAAATTGATACAAACCACAGGTCCTCTAACATCCAATGCTTTTCAGTTAAGAACGACAAACGTGTGAGCTTTGTGAATGATGTAGCTTCCTTTGAGCTGAAAATGACTGCGTTTCCCTGAAACGTAGTCATGCTTGTAGGAAGACACTGAGCCTGGGATTTAACTCCATTTCAGAACGGGAACACACAGCAGAGTTCTCATCCAGGAAACACACCCTGATTTAGAGCAAGAATCAAGCTCTTGCTTTCTAGAGTCTCTAATACAGCAGGAAACATGAGTGTGCTCAGAGCAAAAGCATGGTGTATTCAACACATACGGACCATATCAAGTTCAACTATGTTGGAAACTGATACAAACCATAGGTCCTCTAACATCCAATGCTTGTCAGTTAAGAAGAGAAATGTGTGAGCTTCGTGAACGATGCAGGTCCTTTGAGCTGAAAAGTGACTACCCTTACCTGAAAACAAATTTTGCTTGTAGGAAGACACAGAGCATGGGATTTAACTCCATTTCTGAAGGGAAACACACAGTACAGTTCTCATCCATGAAACACACTCTGCTTTAGAGTAATAAGCACGGTCTTTCTTTCTAGAATCTCTAAAACAGAAGGAAACATGAGTGTGCTCAGACCAAAAGAACTGTGTTTCCCACACATTCGGACCATATCTAGTTCAACTCTGCTTCTGAAACTGATACAAACCACAAGTCCAATAACCTCCAGTATTTTCAGTTAAGAGTGACAAACGTGTGAGCTGCGTGAACTTTGTAGCTCCTTTGAGGTGAAAAGTGACTGCATTTACATGAAATGAATTATTGCCTGTAGGAAGACACAGAGCCTGGGATTTAACTCCACTTCTGAAGGGAAACACACAGCACAGTTCTCATCCATGAAAAACACTCTGCTATAGAGCAAGAACCAAGCTCTGGCTTTCTAGTGTCTCTAATACTGCAGGAAAAGTGAGTGTGCTCAGAACAAAAGAACTGTGTTTCCTAAACATACGGACCATATCTAGTTCAACTCTGCTTCTGAAACTGATACAAAACACAGGTCCACTAACATCCAATGCTTCTCAGTTAAGAAGAGAAATGTGTGAGCTTCGTGAACGATGTAGGTCCTTTGGGCTGAAAAGTGAGTACCCTTACCTGAAACGAAATCTTGCTTGAAGGAAGACACAGAGCCTGGGATTTAACTCCACTTCTGAAGGGAAACACACAGCACAGTTCTCATCCATGAAAAACACTCTGCTCTAGAGCAAGAACCAAGCTCTTGCTTTCTAGTGTCTCTAATACTGCAGGAAAAGCGAGTGTGCTCTGAACAAAAGAACTGTGTGTCCTGCACATATGGGCCATATCTAGTTCAACTCTGCTTCTGAAATTGATACAAATTACAGGTCTTCTAACATCCAATGCTTTTCAGTTAAGAGCGAGAAACGTGTTAGCTTCGTGAAAGATGTAGCTTGCTTTGAGCTGAAAAGTGACTGCGTTTACCTGAAACAATGTCTTGCTTGTAGGAAGACACAGAGCCTGGGATTTAACTCCATTTCTGAAGGGAAACACACAGCACAGTTCTCATCCATGAAACACACTCTGCTTTAGAGCAAGAAACATGCTCTTGCTTTCTAGAGTCTCTAATACAGCAGGAAACGTTAGTGTGCTCAGAAAAAAGAACAGTGTTTCCTACACATACGGACCATATCTAGTTCATCTCTGCTTCTGAAACTGATACAAACCACAGGTCCTCTAACATCGAATGCTTCTCAGTTCAGAAGAGATATGTGTGAGGTTCGTGTGGATGCCGGTCCTTTGAGCTGAAAAGTGACTACCCTTTCCTGAAACGAAGTATTGCTTGTAGGAAGTCACAGAGCATGGGATTTAACTCCCTTTCGGAAGGGAAACACACAGCACAGTTCTCATCCATGAAAAAAAATGTGCTTTAGAGAAAGAACCAAGCTCTTGCTTTCTAGAGTCTCTATTACAGCAGGAAAAGTGAGTGTGCTCTGAAAAAGAACGTGGTATCCTACATATGCAGATCATACCTGATTCAACTCTGCTTCTGAAATTGAAACAAACCACAGGTCATCTAACATCCAATGCTTTTCAGTTAAGAACGACAAACGTGTGAGCTTTGTGAATGATGTAGCTTCCTTTGAGCTGTAAATGACTGCGTTTCCCTGAAACGTAGTCATGCTTGTAGGAAGACACTGAGCCTGGGATTTAACTCCATTTCAGAACGGGAACACACAGCAGAGTTCTCATCTAGGAAACACACCCTGATTTAGAGCAAGAATCAAGCTCTTGCTTTCTAGAGTCTCTAATACAGCAGGAAACATGAGTGTGCTCAGAGCAAAAGCATGGTGTTTTCAACACATACGGACCATATCAAGTTCAACTATGTTGGAAACTGATACAAACCATAGGTCCTCTAACATCCAATGCTTGTCAGTTAAGAAGAGAAATGTGTGAGCTTCGTGAACGATGCAGGTCCTTTGAGCTGAAAAGTGACTACCCTTACCTGAAAACAAATTTTGCTTGTGGGAAGACACAGAGCATGGGATTTAACTCCATTTCTGAAGGGAAACACACAGCACAGTTCTCATCCATGAAACACACTCTGCTTTAGAGTAATAAGCACGGTCTTTCTTTCTAGAATCTCTAAAACAGAAGGAAACATGAGTGTGCTCAGACCACAAGAACTGTGTTTCCCACACATTCGGACCATATCTAGTTCAACTCTGCTTCTGAAACTGATAAAAACCACAGGTCCTCTAACATCCGATGCTTCTCAATTAAGAGCCTCAAACGTGTGAGCTGCTTGAACAATGTAGCTTCCTTTGAGCTCTAAAGTGACTGCGTTTTCATGAAACGAATTCTTGCTTGTAGGAAGACACAGAGCCTGGGATTTAACTCCGTTTTGGAAGGGAAACACTAGCACAGTTCTCATCCAAGAAAAACACACTGCTTTAGAGCAAAAACCAAGCTGTTGCTTTCTAGAGTGTCTAATACAGCAGAAAACATTAGTGTGCTCAGAAAAAAGAACGGTGTTTCCTACACATATGGACCATATCTAGTTCATCTCTGCTTCTGAAACTGATACAAACCACAGGTCCTCTAACATCGAATGCTTCTCAGTTCAGAAGAGAAATGTGTGAGCTTCGTGTGGATGCCGGTCCTTTGAGCTGAAAAGTGACTACCCTTTCCTTAAAAGAAATATTGCTTGTAGGAAGACACAGAGCGTGGGATTTAACTCCCTTTCGGAAGGGAAACACACAGCACAGTTCTCATCCATGAAACACAATGTGCTTTAGAGCAAGAACCAAGCTCTTGCTTTCTAGAGTCTCTATTACAGCAGGAAAAGTGAGTGTGCTCTGAAAAAAGAACGTGGTATCCTACATATGCAGACCATACCTGATTCAACTCTGCTTCTGAAATTGATACAAACCACAGGTCCTAAACATCCAATGCTTTTCAGTTAAGAACGACAAACGTGTGAGCTTTGTGAATGATGTAGCTTCCTTTGAGCTGAAAATGACTGCGTTTCCCTGAAACGTAGTCATGCTTGTAGGAAGACACTGAGCCTGGGATTTAACTCCATTTCAGAACGGGAACACACAGCAGAGTTCTCATCCAGGAAACACACCCTGATTTAGAGCAAGAATCAAGCTCTTGCTTTCTAGAGTCTCTAATACAGCAGGAAACATGAGTGTGCTCAGAGCAAAAGCATGGTGTATTCAACACATACAGACCATATCAAGTTCAACTATGTTGGAAACTGATACAAACCATAGGTCCTCTAACATCCAATGCTTGTCAGTTAAGAAGAGAAATGTGTGAGCTTCGTGAACGATGCAGGTCCTTTGAGCTGAAAAGTGACTACCCTTACCTGAAAACAAATTTTGCTTGTAGGAAGACACAGAGCATGGGATTTAACTCCATTTCTGAAGGGAAACACACAGTACAGTTCTCATCCATGAAACACACTCTGCTTTAGAGTAATAAGCACGGTCTTTCTTTCTAGAATCTCTAAAACAGAAGGAAACATGAGTGTGCTCAGACCAAAAGAACTGTGTTTCCCACACATTCGGACCATATCTAGTTCAACTCTGCTTCTGAAACTGATACAAACCACAAGTCCAATAACCTCCAGTATTTTCAGTTAAGAGTGACAAACGTGTGAGCTGCGTGAACTTTGTAGCTCCTTTGAGGTGAAAAGTGACTGCATTTACATGAAATGAATTATTGCCTGTAGGAAGACACAGAGCCTGGGATTTAACTCCACTTCTGAAGGGAAACACACAGCACAGTTCTCATCCATGAAAAACACTCTGCTCTAGAGCAAGAACCAAGCTCTTGCTTTCTAGTGTCTCTAATACTGCAGGAAAAGCGAGTGTGCTCTGAACAAAAGAACTGTGTGTCCTGCACATATGGGCCATATCTAGTTCAACTCTGCTTCTGAAATTGATACAAATTACAGGTCTTCTAACATCCAATGCTTTTCAGTTAAGAGCGAGAAACGTGTTAGCTTCGTGAAAGACGTAGCTTGCTTTGAGCTGAAAAGTGACTGCGTTTACCTGAAACAATGTCTTGCTTGTAGGAAGACACAGAGCCTGGGATTTAACTCCATTTCTGAAGGGAAACACACAGCACAGTTCTCATCAATGAAACACACTCTGCTTTAAAGCAAGAAACCTGCTCTTGCTTTCTAGAGTCTCTAATACAGCAGGAAACGTTAGTGTGCTCAGAAAAAAGAACGGTGTTTCCTACACATACGGACCATATCTAGTTCATCTCTGCTTCTGAAACTGATACAAACCACAGGTCCTCTAACATCGAATGCTTCTCAGTTCAGAAGAGATATGTGTGAGGTTCGTGTGGATGCCGGTCCTTTGAGCTGAAAAGTGACTACCCTTTCCTGAAACGAAGTATTGCTTGTAGGAAGTCACAGAGCATGGGATTTAACTCCCTTTCAGAAGGGAAACACACAGCACAGTTCTCATCCATGAAAAAAAATGTGCTTTAGAGAAAGAACCAAGCTCTTGCTTTCTAGAGTCTCTATTACAGCAGGAAAAGTGAGTGTGCTCTGAAAAAAGAACGTGGTATCCTACATATTCAGACCATACCTGATTCAACTCTGCTTCTGAAATTGAAACAAACCACAGGTCATCTAACATCCAATGCTTTTCAGTTAAGAACGACAAACGTGTGAGCTTTGTGAATGATGTAGCTTCCTTTGAGCTGTAAATGACTGCGTTTCCCTGAAACGTAGTCATGCTTGTAGGAAGACACTGAGCCTGGGATTTAACTCCATTTCAGAACGGGAACACACAGCAGAGTTCTCATCCAGGAAACACACCCTGATTTAGAGCAAGAATCAAGCTCTTGCTTTCTAGAGTCTCTAATACAGCAGGAAACATGAGTGTGCTCAGAGCAAAAGCATGGTGTATTCAACACATACGGACCATATCAAGTTCAACTATGTTGGAAACTGATACAAACCATAGGTCCTCTAACATCCAATGCTTGTCAGTTAAGAAGAGAAATGTGTGAGCTTCGTGAACGATGCAGGTCCTTTGAGCTGAAAAGTGACTACCCTTACCTGAAAACAAATTTTGCTTGTAGGAAGACACAGAGCATGGGATTTAACTCCATTTCTGAAGGGAAACACACAGTACAGTTCTCATCCATGAAACACACTCTGCTTTAGAGTAATAAGCACGGTCTTTCTTTCTAGAATCTCTAAAACAGAAGGAAACATGAGTGTGCTCAGACCAAAAGAACTGTGTTTCCCACACATTCGGACCATATCTAGTTCAACTCTGCTTCTGAAACTGATACAAACCACAAGTCCAATAACCTCCAGTATTTTCAGTTAAGAGTGACAAACGTGTGAGCTGCGTGAACTTTGTAGCTCCTTTGAGGTGAAAAGTGACTGCATTTACATGAAATGAATTATTGCCTGTAGGAAGACACAGAGCCTGGGATTTAACTCCACTTCTGAAGGGAAACACACAGCACAGTTCTCATCCATGAAAAACACTCTGCTCTAGAGCAAGAACCAAGCTCTTGCTTTCTAGTGTCTCTAATACTGCAGGAAAAGCGAGTGTGCTCTGAACAAAAGAACTGTGTGTCCTGCACATATGGGCCATATCTAGTTCAACTCTGCTTCTGAAATTGATACAAATTACAGGTCTTCTAACATCCAATGCTTTTCAGTTAAGAGCGAGAAACGTGTTAGCTTCGTGAAAGATGTAGCTTGCTTTGAGCTGAAAAGTGACTGCGTTTACCTGAAACAATGTCTTGCTTGTAGGAAGACACAGAGCCTGGGATTTAACTCCATTTCTGAAGGGAAACACACAGCACAGTTCTCATCAATGAAACACACTCTGCTTTAAAGCAAGAAACATGCTCTTGCTTTCTAGAGTCTCTAATACAGCAGGAAACGTTAGTGTGCTCAGAAAAAAGAACGGTGTTTCCTACACATACGGACCATATCTAGTTCATCTCTGCTTCTGAAACTGATACAAACCACAGGTCCTCTAACATCGAATGCTTCTCAGTTCAGAAGAGATATGTGTGAGGTTCGTGTGGATGCCGGTCCTTTGAGCTGAAAAGTGACTACCCTTTCCTGAAACGAAGTATTGCTTGTAGGAAGTCACAGAGCATGGGATTTAACTCCCTTTCGGAAGGGAAACACACAGCACAGTTCTCATCCATGAAAAAAAATGTGCTTTAGAGAAAGAACCAAGCTCTTGCTTTCTAGAGTCTCTATTACAGCAGGAAAAGTGAGTGTGCTCTGAAAAAGAACGTGGTATCCTACATATGCAGATCATACCTGATTCAACTCTGCTTCTGAAATTGAAACAAACCACAGGTCATCTAACATCCAATGCTTTTCAGTTAAGAACGACAAACGTGTGAGCTTTGTGAATGATGTAGCTTCCTTTGAGCTGTAAATGACTGCGTTTCCCTGAAACGTAGTCATGCTTGTAGGAAGACACTGAGCCTGGGATTTAACTCCATTTCAGAACGGGAACACACAGCAGAGTTCTCATCTAGGAAACACACCCTGATTTAGAGCAAGAATCAAGCTCTTGCTTTCTAGAGTCTCTAATACAGCAGGAAACATGAGTGTGCTCAGAGCAAAAGCATGGTGTTTTCAACACATACGGACCATATCAAGTTCAACTATGTTGGAAACTGATACAAACCATAGGTCCTCTAACATCCAATGCTTGTCAGTTAAGAAGAGAAATGTGTGAGCTTCGTGAACGATGCAGGTCCTTTGAGCTGAAAAGTGACTACCCTTACCTGAAAACAAATTTTGCTTGTGGGAAGACACAGAGCATGGGATTTAACTCCATTTCTGAAGGGAAACACACAGCACAGTTCTCATCCATGAAACACACTCTGCTTTAGAGTAATAAGCACGGTCTTTCTTTCTAGAATCTCTAAAACAGAAGGAAACATGAGTGTGCTCAGACCACAAGAACTGTGTTTCCCACACATTCGGACCATATCTAGTTCAACTCTGCTTCTGAAACTGATAAAAACCACAGGTCCTCTAACATCCGATGCTTCTCAATTAAGAGCCTCAAACGTGTGAGCTGCTTGAACAATGTAGCTTCCTTTGAGCTCTAAAGTGACTGCGTTTTCATGAAACGAATTCTTGCTTGTAGGAAGACACAGAGCCTGGGATTTAACTCCGTTTTGGAAGGGAAACACTAGCACAGTTCTCATCCAAGAAAAACACACTGCTTTAGAGCAAAAACCAAGCTGTTGCTTTCTAGAGTGTCTAATACAGCAGAAAACATTAGTGTGCTCAGAAAAAAGAACGGTGTTTCCTACACATATGGACCATATCTAGTTCATCTCTGCTTCTGAAACTGATACAAACCACAGGTCCTCTAACATCGAATGCTTCTCAGTTCAGAAGAGAAATGTGTGAGCTTCGTGTGGATGCCGGTCCTTTGAGCTGAAAAGTGACTACCCTTTCCTTAAACGAAATATTGCTTGTAGGAAGACACAGAGCGTGGGATTTAACTCCCTTTCGGAAGGGAAACACACAGCACAGTTCTCATCCATGAAACACAATGTGCTTTAGAGCAAGAACCAAGCTCTTGCTTTCTAGAGTCTCTATTACAGCAGGAAAAGTGAGTGTGCTCTGAAAAAAGAACGTGGTATCCTACATATGCAGACCATACCTGATTCAACTCTGCTTCTGAAATTGATACAAACCACAGGTCCTAAACATCCAATGCTTTTCAGTTAAGAACGACAAACGTGTGAGCTTTGTGAATGATGTAGCTTCCTTTGAGCTGAAAATGACTGCGTTTCCCTGAAACGTAGTCATGCTTGTAGGAAGACACTGAGCCTGGGATTTAACTCCATTTCAGAACGGGAACACACAGCAGAGTTCTCATCCAGGAAACACACCCTGATTTAGAGCAAGAATCAAGCTCTTGCTTTCTAGAGTCTCTAATACAGCAGGAAACATGAGTGTGCTCAGAGCAAAAGCATGGTGTATTCAACACATACAGACCATATCAAGTTCAAGTATGTTGGAAACTGATACAAACCATAGGTCCTCTAACATCCAATGCTTGTCAGTTAAGAAGAGAAATGTGTGAGCTTCGTGAACGATGCAGGTCCTTTGAGCTGAAAAGTGACTACCCTTACCTGAAAACAAATTTTGCTTGTAGGAAGACACAGAGCATGGGATTTAACTCCATTTCTGAAGGGAAACACACAGTACAGTTCTCATCCATGAAACACACTCTGCTTTAGAGTAATAAGCACGGTCTTTCTTTCTAGAATCTCTAAAACAGAAGGAAACATGAGTGTGCTCAGACCAAAAGAACTGTGTTTCCCACACATTCGGACCATATCTAGTTCAACTCTGCTTCTGAAACTGATACAAACCACAAGTCCAATAACCTCCAGTATTTTCAGTTAAGAGTGACAAACGTGTGAGCTGCGTGAACTTTGTAGCTCCTTTGAGGTGAAAAGTGACTGCATTTACATGAAATGAATTATTGCCTGTAGGAAGACACAGAGCCTGGGATTTAACTCCACTTCTGAAGGGAAACACACAGCACAGTTCTCATCCATGAAAAACACTCTGCTCTAGAGCAAGAACCAAGCTCTTGCTTTCTAGTGTCTCTAATACTGCAGGAAAAGCGAGTGTGCTCTGAACAAAAGAACTGTGTGTCCTGCACATATGGGCCATATCTAGTTCAACTCTGCTTCTGAAATTGATACAAATTACAGGTCTTCTAACATCCAATGCTTTTCAGTTAAGAGCGAGAAACGTGTTAGCTTCGTGAAAGACGTAGCTTGCTTTGAGCTGAAAAGTGACTGCGTTTACCTGAAACAATGTCTTGCTTGTAGGAAGACACAGAGCCTGGGATTTAACTCCATTTCTGAAGGGAAACACACAGCACAGTTCTCATCAATGAAACACACTCTGCTTTAAAGCAAGAAACATGCTCTTGCTTTCTAGAGTCTCTAATACAGCAGGAAACGTTAGTGTGCTCAGAAAAAAGAACGGTGTTTCCTACACATACGGACCATATCTAGTTCATCTCTGCTTCTGAAACTGATACAAACCACAGGTCCTCTAACATCGAATGCTTCTCAGTTCAGAAGAGATATGTGTGAGGTTCGTGTGGATGCCGGTCCTTTGAGCTGAAAAGTGACTACCCTTTCCTGAAACGAAGTATTGCTTGTAGGAAGTCACAGAGCATGGGATTTAACTCCCTTTCAGAAGGGAAACACACAGCACAGTTCTCATCCATGAAAAAAAACGTGCTTTAGAGAAAGAACCAAGCTCTTGCTTTCTAGAGTCTCTATTACAGCAGGAAAAGTGAGTGTGCTCTGAAAAAAGAACGTGGTATCCTACATATTCAGACCATACCTGATTCAACTCTGCTTCTGAAATTGAAACAAACCACAGGTCATCTAACATCCAATGCTTTTCAGTTAAGAACGACAAACGTGTGAGCTTTGTGAATGATGTAGCTTCCTTTGAGCTGTAAATGACTGCGTTTCCCTGAAACGTAGTCATGCTTGTAGGAAGACACTGAGCCTGGGATTTAACTCCATTTCAGAACGGGAACACACAGCAGAGTTCTCATCCAGGAAACACACCCTGATTTAGAGCAAGAATCAAGCTCTTGCTTTCTAGAGTCTCTAATACAGCAGGAAACATGAGTGTGCTCAGAGCAAAAGCATGGTGTATTCAACACATACGGACCATATCAAGTTCAACTATGTTGGAAACTGATACAAACCATAGGTCCTCTAACATCCAATGCTTGTCAGTTAAGAAGAGAAATGTGTGAGCTTCGTGAACGATGCAGGTCCTTTGAGCTGAAAAGTGACTACCCTTACCTGAAAACAAATTTTGCTTGTAGGAAGACACAGAGCATGGGATTTAACTCCATTTCTGAAGGGAAACACACAGTACAGTTCTCATCCATGAAACACACTCTGCTTTAGAGTAATAAGCACGGTCTTTCTTTCTAGAATCTCTAAAACAGAAGGAAACATGAGTGTGCTCAGACCAAAAGAACTGTGTTTCCCACACATTCGGACCATATCTAGTTCAACTCTGCTTCTGAAACTGATACAAACCACAAGTCCAATAACCTCCAGTATTTTCAGTTAAGAGTGACAAACGTGTGAGCTGCGTGAACTTTGTAGCTCCTTTGAGGTGAAAAGTGACTGCATTTACATGAAATGAATTATTGCCTGTAGGAAGACACAGAGCCTGGGATTTAACTCCACTTCTGAAGGGAAACACACAGCACAGTTCTCATCCATGAAAAACACTCTGCTCTAGAGCAAGAACCAAGCTCTTGCTTTCTAGTGTCTCTAATACTGCAGGAAAAGCGAGTGTGCTCTGAACAAAAGAACTGTGTGTCCTGCACATATGGGCCATATCTAGTTCAACTCTGCTTCTGAAATTGATACAAATTACAGGTCTTCTAACATCCAATGCTTTTCAGTTAAGAGCGAGAAACGTGTTAGCTTCGTGAAAGACGTAGCTTGCTTTGAGCTGAAAAGTGACTGCGTTTACCTGAAACAATGTCTTGCTTGTAGGAAGACACAGAGCCTGGGATTTAACTCCATTTCTGAAGGGAAACACACAGCACAGTTCTCATCAATGAAACACACTCTGCTTTAAAGCAAGAAACATGCTCTTGCTTTCTAGAGTCTCTAATACAGCAGGAAACGTTAGTGTGCTCAGAAAAAAGAACGGTGTTTCCTACACATACGGACCATATCTAGTTCATCTCTGCTTCTGAAACTGATACAAACCACAGGTCCTCTAACATCGAATGCTTCTCAGTTCAGAAGAGATATGTGTGAGGTTCGTGTGGATGCCGGTCCTTTGAGCTGAAAAGTGACTACCCTTTCCTGAAACGAAGTATTGCTTGTAGGAAGTCACAGAGCATGGGATTTAACTCCCTTTCAGAAGGGAAACACACAGCACAGTTCTCATCCATGAAAAAAAACGTGCTTTAGAGAAAGAACCAAGCTCTTGCTTTCTAGAGTCTCTATTACAGCAGGAAAAGTGAGTGTGCTCTGAAAAAAGAACGTGGTATCCTACATATTCAGACCATACCTGATTCAACTCTGCTTCTGAAATTGAAACAAACCACAGGTCATCTAACATCCAATGCTTTTCAGTTAAGAACGACAAACGTGTGAGCTTTGTGAATGATGTAGCTTCCTTTGAGCTGTAAATGACTGCGTTTCCCTGAAACGTAGTCATGCTTGTAGGAAGACACTGAGCCTGGGATTTAACTCCATTTCAGAACGGGAACACACAGCAGAGTTCTCATCCAGGAAACACACCCTGATTTAGAGCAAGAATCAAGCTCTTGCTTTCTAGAGTCTCTAATACAGCAGGAAACATGAGTGTGCTCAGAGCAAAAGCATGGTGTATTCAACACATACGGACCATATCAAGTTCAACTATGTTGGAAACTGATACAAACCATAGGTCCTCTAACATCCAATGCTTGTCAGTTAAGAAGAGAAATGTGTGAGCTTCGTGAACGATGCAGGTCCTTTGAGCTGAAAAGTGACTACCCTTACCTGAAAACAAATTTTGCTTGTAGGAAGACACAGAGCATGGGATTTAACTCCATTTCTGAAGGGAAACACACAGTACAGTTCTCATCCATGAAACACACTCTGCTTTAGAGTAATAAGCACGGTCTTTCTTTCTAGAATCTCTAAAACAGAAGGAAACATGAGTGTGCTCAGACCAAAAGAACTGTGTTTCCCACACATTCGGACCATATCTAGTTCAACTCTGCTTCTGAAACTGATACAAACCACAAGTCCAATAACCTCCAGTATTTTCAGTTAAGAGTGACAAACGTGTGAGCTGCGTGAACTTTGTAGCTCCTTTGAGGTGAAAAGTGACTGCATTTACATGAAATGAATTATTGCCTGTAGGAAGACACAGAGCCTGGGATTTAACTCCACTTCTGAAGGGAAACACACAGCACAGTTCTCATCCATGAAAAACACTCTGCTATAGAGCAAGAACCAAGCTCTGGCTTTCTAGTGTCTCTAATACTGCAGGAAAAGTGAGTGTGCTCTGAACAAAAGAACTGTGTGTCCTGCACATATGGGCCATATCTAGTTCAACTCTGCTTCTGAAATTGATACAAATTACAGGTCTTCTAACATCCAATGCTTTTCAGTTAAGAGCGAGAAACGTGTTAGCTTTGTGAAAGACGTAGCTTGCTTTGAGCTGAAAATGACTGCGTTTCCCTGAAACGTATTCATGCTTGTAGGAAGACACTGAGCCTGGGATTTAACTCCACTTCTGAAGGGAAACACACAGCACAGTTCTCATCCATGAAAAACACTCTGCTCTAGAGCAAGAACCAAGCTCTTGCTTTCTAGTGTCTCTAATACTGCAGGAAAAGCGAGTGTGCTCTGAACAAAAGAACTGTGTGTCCTGCACATATGGGCCATATCTAGTTCAACTCTGCTTCTGAAATTGATACAAATTACAGGTCTTCTAACATCCAATGCTTTTCAGTTAAGAGCGAGAAACGTGTTAGCTTCGTGAAAGACGTAGCTTGCTTTGAGCTGAAAAGTGACTGCGTTTACCTGAAACAATGTCTTGCTTGTAGTAAGACACAGAGCCTGGGATTTAACTCCATTTCTGAAGGGAAACACACAGCACAGTTCTCATCCATGAAACACACTCTGCTTTAGAGCAAGAAACATGCTCTTGCTTTCTAGAGTCTCTAATACAGCAGGAAACGTTAGTGTGCTCAGAAAAAAGAACGGTGTTTCCTACACATACGGACCATATCTAGTTCATCTCTGCTTCTGAAACTGATACAAACCACAGGTCCTCTAACATCGAATGCTTCTCAGTTCAGAAGAGATATGTGTGAGGTTCGTGTGGATGCCGGTCCTTTGAGCTGAAAAGTGACTACCCTTTCCTGAAACGAAGTATTGCTTGTAGGAAGTCACAGAGCATGGGATTTAACTCCCTTTCAGAAGGGAAACACACAGCACAGTTCTCATCCATGAAAAAAAATGTGCTTTAGAGAAAGAACCAAGCTCTTGCTTTCTAGAGTCTCTATTACAGCAGGAAAAGTGAGTGTGCTTTGAAAAAAGAACGTGGTATCCTACATATTCAGACCATACCTGATTCAACTCTGCTTCTGAAATTGAAACAAACCACAGGTCATCTAACATCCAATGCTTTTCAATTAAGAACGACAAACGTGTGAGCTTTGTGAATGATGTAGCTTCCTTTGAGCTGTAAATGACTGCGTTTCCCTGAAACATAGTCATGCTTGTATGAAGACACTGAGCCTGGGATTTAACTCCATTTCAGAACGGGAACACACAGCAGAGTTCTCATCCAGGAAACACACCCTGATTTAGAGCAAGAATCAAGCTCTTGCTTTCTAGAGTCTCTAATACAGCAGGAAACATGAGTGTGCTCAGAGCAAAAGCATGGTGTATTCAACACATACGGACCATATCAAGTTCAACTATGTTGGAAACTGATACAAACCATAGGTCCTCTAACATCCAATGCTTGTCAGTTAAGAAGAGAAATGTGTGAGCTTCGTGAACGATGCAGGTCCTTTGAGCTGAAAAGTGACTACCCTTACCTGAAAACAAATTTTGCTTGTAGGAAGACACAGAGCATGGGATTTAACTCCATTTCTGAAGGGAAACACACCGCACAGTTCTCATCCATGAAACACACTCTGCTTTAGAGTAATAAGCACGGTCTTTCTTTCTAGAATCTCTAAAACAGAAGGAAACATGAGTGTGCTCAGACCACAAGAACTGTGTTTCCCACACATTCGGACCATATCTAGTTCAACTCTGCTTCTGAAACTGATACAAACCACAAGTCCAATAACCTCCAGTATTTTCAGTTAAGAGTGACAAACGTGTGAGCTGCGTGAACTATGTAGCTCCTTTGAGGTGAAAAGTGACTGCATTTACATGAAATGAATTATTGCCTGTAGGAAGACACAGAGCCTGGGATTTAACTCCACTTCTGAAGGGAAACACACAGCACAGTTCTCATCCATGAAAAACACTCTGCTTTAGATTAAAAACCAAGCTCTTGCTTTATAGTGTCTCTAATATTGCAGGAAAAGTGAGTGTGCTCAGAACAAAAGAACTGTGTTTCCTAAACATACGGACCATATCTAGTTCAACTCTGCTTCTGAAAGTGATACAAAACACAGGTCCACTAACATCCAATGCTTCTCAGTTAAGAAGAGAAATGTGTGAGCTTCGTGAACGATGTAGGTCCTTTGGGCTGAAAAGTGAGTACCCTTACCTGAAACGAAATCTTGCTTGAAGGAAGACACAGAGCCTGGGATTTAACTCCACTTCTGAAGGGAAACACACAGCACAGTTCTCATCCATGAAAAACACTCTGCTCTAGAGCAAGAACCAAGCTCTTGCTTTCTAGTGTCTCTAATACTGCAGGAAAAGCGAGTGTGCTCTGAACAAAAGAACTGTGTGTCCTGCACATATGGGCCATATCTAGTTCAACTCTGCTTCTGAAATTGATACAAATTACAGGTCTTCTAACATCCAATGCTTTTCAGTTAAGAGCGAGAAACGTGTTAGCTTCGTGAAAGATGTAGCTTGCTTTGAGCTGAAAAGTGATTGCGTTTACCTGAAACAATGTCTTGCTTGTAGGAAGACACAGAGCCTGGGATTTAACTCCCTTTTGGAAGGGAAACACACAGCACAGTTCTCATCCATGAAACACACTCTGCTTTAGAGCAAGAAACATGCTCTTGCTTTCTAGAGTCTCTAATACAGCAGGAAACGTTAGTGTGCTCAGAAAAAAGCACGGTGTTTCCTACACATACGGACCATATCTAGTTCATCTCTGCTTCTGAAACTGATACAAACCACAGGTCCTCTAACATCGAATGCTTCTCAGTTCAGAAGAGATATGTGTGAGCTACGTGTGGGTGCCGGTCCTTTGAGCTGAAAAGTGACTACCCTTTCCTGAAACGAAGTATTGCTTGTAGGAAGTCACAGAGCGTGGGATTTAACTCCCTTTCGGAAGGGAAACACACAGCACAGTTCTCATCCATGAAACACAATGTGCTTTAGAGCAAGAACCAAGCTCTTGCTTTCTAGAGTCTCTATTACAGCAGGAAAAGTGAGTGTGCTCTGAAAAAAGAACGTGGTATCCTACATATGCAGACCATACCTGATTCAACTCTGCTTCTGAAATTGATACAAACCACAGGTCCTCTAACATCCAATGCTTTTCAGTTAAGAACGACAAACGTGTGAGCTTTGTGAATGATGTAGCTTCCTTTGAGCTGAAAATGACTGCGTTTCCCTGAAACGTATTCATGCTTGTAGGAAGACACTGAGCCTGGGATTTAACTCCATTTCAGAACGGGAACACACAGCAGAGTTGTCATCCAGGAAACACACCCTGATTTAGAGCAAGAATCAAGCTCTTCCTTTCTAGATTCTCTAATACAGCAGGGTACATGAGTGTGCTCAGAGCAAAAGCATGGTGTTTTCAACACATACGGACCATATCAAGTTCAACTATGTTGGAAACTGATACAAACCATAGGTCCTCTAACATCCAATGCTTGTCAGTTAAGAAGAGAAATGTGTGAGCTTCGTGAACGATGCAGGTCCTTTGAGCTGAAAAGTGACTACCCTTACCTGAAAACAAATTTTTCTTCTAGGAAGACACAGAGCCTGGGATTTAACTCCACTTCTGAAGGGAAACACACAGCACAGTTCTCATCCATGAAAAACACTCTGCTTTAGATAAAAAACCAAGCTCTTGCTTTATAGTGTCTCTAATATTGCAGGAAAAGTGAGTGTGCTCAGAACAAAAGAACTGTGTTTCCTAAACATACGGACCATATCTAGTTCAACTCTGCTTCTGAAACTGATACAAAACACAGGTCCACTAACATCCAATGCTTCTCAGTTAAGAAGAGAAATGTGTGAGCTTCGTGAACGATGTAGGTACTTTGAGCTGAAAAATTGAGTACCCTTACCTGAAACGAAATCTTGCTTGAAGGAAGACAGAGAGCTTGGGATTTAACTCCATTTCTGAAAGAAATGCACTGCACAGTTCTCATCCATGAAACACAATCTCTTTTAGTGCAAGGAGCATGCACTTGCTTTCTAGAGTCTCTAGTAAGTCAGGAAAAGTGATGTGCTCTGAACAAAAGAACTGTGTGTCCTGCACATATGGACCATATCTAGTTCAACTCTGCTTCTGAAAGTGATACAAATTACAGGTCTTCTAACATCCAATGCTTTTCAGTTAAGAGCAAGAAACTTGTGAGCTTCGTGAAAGATGTAGCTTGCTTTGAGCTGAAAAGTGTCTGCGTTTACCTGAAAAAAAATCTTGCTTGTAGGAGGACACAGAGCATGGGGTTTAACTCCGTTTCTGAAGGGAAATTCAGACCAGAGATCTCATCCATGAAACACGCTCTGTTTTAATGCAAGAAGCAAGCTCTTCTTTCCAGCGTCTCCAATACAGCAAGAACCATGAGCATGCCCTCAAAAAAGAACTGTGTTTCCTACTCATACAGACCACATGTAGATCAACTCTGCATATGAAACTGAAAAAAACCACAGCACCTCTTAAATAAATGCTCTTTAGTTGCGTTGTTGTTTTTTAACTGTGTAAAATCATTTGAGCCCAAAATTCACTTGGTTTAACAGAATTGAACTCTTGCTTGTAGGAAGACACAGATCCTGGGGTTTAACTCCGTTTCTGAAGGGAAATTGAGACCAGAGTTCTCAGCCCTGAAAAACACTCTGTTTTAAGGAAAGAATCCCCCTCTTCTTTCTACCGTCCCCAATACAGTAAGAACCATGAGCATGCCCAGAAAAAAGAACTGTTTTTCCTTCTCATACAGACCATATGTAGTTAAACTCTGCTTATGAAACTGATCCAACCCACAACTCCTCTTACATAAATTGTCATTCGTTAATAGTAAGAATCGCGTTAGGTTCATGAACTGCAAATAATCATTTGAGCCCAAAATTCACTGGGATAATGACAAATGAACTCTTGCTTGTAGGAAGACATACATGCAGGTGTTTAACTCTGTTTCTGAAGGGAAATACAGACCTGAGTTCTCATCCCTGAAGCACACTCTGTTTTAACGCAAGAAGCAAACTCCAGATTCTTAAATGCAGGAAGAACCATGAGAATGCCCAGAAAAAAAGAACTGTGTTTCATATTCATATGGACCATATGAAGTTCAACTCTGCGTATGAAACTGATACAAACCACAGCACCTCTTAAATAAATAATCTTTAGTTAATAGTGATAATCGCATTGGTTTTTTGAACTGTGTAAAATCATTTGAGCCAAAAATACACTTGGTTTACCAGAAATGAACTCTTGCTTGTAGGAAGACACAGATCCTGGGGTTTAACTCCGTTTCTGAAGGGAAATTCAGACCAGTGTTCTCATCCATGAAACACACTCTGTATTAACGCAAAAAGCAAGCTCTTCTTTCCAGCATCTCCAATACAGAAAGAAAAAGGTGCATGCCCAGAAAAAAAGAACTGTGTTTCCTACTGATACGGACCAAATGTAGTTCAACTCTGCTTATGAAACTGATACAAACCACAGCTCCTCTTACATAAATCCTCTTTAGTTAATAGCGAGAATCGCGTTGTTGGTTTTGAACTGTGTAAAATCATTTGAGCCCAAAATTCACTTGGTTTAACAGAATTGAACTCTTGCTTGTAAGAAGACACAGATCCTGGGGTTTAACTCCGTTACTGAAGGGAAATTGAGACCAGAGTTCTCAGCCCTGAAAAACACTCTGTTTTAAGGCAAGAATCCTCCTCTTCTTTCCACCGTCTCCAATACACTAAGAACCATGAGCATGCCCAGAAAAAAAGAACTGTTTTTCCTTCTCATACAGACCATATGTAGTCAAACTCTGCTTATGAAACTGATACAACCCACAACTCCTCTTACATAAATTCTCTTCCATTAATTGTGAGAATCGTGTTGGGTTCATGAAGTGGGAAAAATCATTTGAGCCCAAAATTCACTGAGTTTACCAGAAATGAAGTCTTGCTTGTAGGAAGACACAGATCCTGGGGTTTAACTCCGTGTCTGAAGGGAAATTGAGACCAGAGTTCTCAGCCCTGAAAAACACTCTGTTTTAAGGAAAGAATCCCCCTCTTCTTTCTACCGTCCCCAATACAGTAAGAACCATGAGCATGCCCAGAAAAAAGAACTGTTTTTCCTTCTCATACAGACCATATGTAGTTAAACTCTGCTTATGAAACTGATCCAACCCACAACTCCTCTTACATAAATTGTCATTCGTTAATAGTAAGAATCGCGTTGGGTTCGTGAACTGCAAATAATCATTTGAGCCCAAAATTCACTGGGATAATGAGAAATGAACTCTTGCTTGTAGGAAGACATACATGCAGGGGTTTAACTCTGTTTCTGAAGGGAAATACAGACCTGAGTTCTCATCCCTGAAACACACTCTGTTTTAACGCAAGAAGCAAACTCCAGATTCTTAAATGCAGGAAGAACCATGAGAATGCCCTGAAAAAAAAGAACTGTGTTTCATATTCATATGGACCATATGAAGTTCAACTCTGCGTATGAAACTGATACAAACCACAGCACCCCTTAAATAAATAATCTTTAGTTAATAGTGATAATCGCATTGGGTTTTTGAACTGTGTAAAATCATTTGAGCCAAAAATACACTTGGTTTACCAGAAATGAATTCTTGCTTGTAGGAAGACACAGATCCTGGGGTTTAACTCCGTTTCTGAAGGGAAATTCAGACCAGTGTTCTCATCCATGAAACACACTCTGTCTTAACGCAAAAAGCAAGCTCTTCTTTCCAGCATCTCCAATACAGCAAGAAAAGGTGCATGCCCAGAAAAAAAAGAACTGTGTTTCCTACTGATACGGACCAAATGTAGTTCAACTCTGCTTATGAAACTGATACAAACCACAGCTCCTCTTACATAAATCCTCTTTAGTTAATAGCGAGAATCGCGTTGGGTTCGTGAACTGGGAAAAATCATTTGAGCCCAAAATTCACTGAGTTTACCAGAAATGAACTCTTGCTTGTAGGAAGACACAGATCCTGGGGTTTAACTCCGTTTCAGAAGGGAAATTCAGACCAGAGTTCTCATCCCTGAAACACACTCTGTTTTAAAGCAAGAAGCAAGCTCTTCTTTCTAGATTCTAAAATACAGCTAGAACCATGAGCATGCCCTGAAACATAGAACTGTGTTTCCTACTCATAAAGACCATATGTAGTTTAACTCTGTTGATGAAACTGATACAGACCACAGCTCCTCTTACATAAATGCTCTTTAGTTAATAGTGAGAATCGCGTTGGCTTCATGAACTGTGTAAAATCAATTGAGCCCAAAATTCATTTGGTTTTCCAGAAATGAAATCTTGCTTGTAGGATGACACAGATACTGGGGTTTTACTCCGTTTCTGAAGGGAAATTCAGAGCAGTGTTCTCATCAATGAAACACACTCTGTTTTAACGCAAGAAGCAAGCTCTTCTTTCCAGATTCTAAAGTACATCAAGAACAATGAGCATACCCAGAAAAAAAAAGAATTGTGTTTCCTACTCATACGGATCATATGTAGTTCAACTCTGCTTATGAAACTGATCCAACCCACAACTCCTCTTACATAAATTCTCTTTCGTTAATAGTAAGAATCGCGTTGGGTGCGTGAACTGCAAATAATCATTTGAGCCCAAAATTCACTGGGATAATGAGAAATGAACTCTTGCTTGTAGGAAGACATACATGCAGGGGTTTAACTCTGTTTCTGAAGGGAAATACAGACCTGAGTTCTCATCCCTGAAACACACTCTGTTTTAACGCAAGAAGCAAACTTCAGATTCTTAAATGCAGGAAGAACCATGAGAATGCCCTGAAAAAAAAGAACTGTGTTTCATATTCATATGGACCATATGAAGTTCAACTCTGCCTATGAAACTGCTACAAACCACAGCACCTCTTAAATAAATAATCTTTAGTTAATAGTGATAATCGCATTGGGTTTTTGAAATATGTAAAATCATTTGAGCCAAAAATACACTTGGTTTACCAGAAATGAACTCTTGCTTGTAGGAAGACACAGATCCTGGGGTTTAACTCCGTTTCTGAAGGGAAATTCAGACCAGTGTTCTCATCCATGAAACACACTCTGTCTTAACGCAAAAAGCAAGCTCTTCTTTCCAGAGTCTCTAAAACAGCAAGAAAAAGGAGCATGCCCAGAAAAAAAAGAACTGTGTTTCCTACTCATACGGACCATATGTAGTTCAACTCTGCTTATGAAACTGATACAAACCACAACTACTATTACATAAATTCTCTTTCGTTAATAGTGAGAATCACGTTGGGTTCCTGAACTGGGAAAAATCATTTGAGCCCAAAATTCACTGAGTTTACCAGAAATGAACTCTTGCTCATTGGAAGACACAGATCCTGGGGTTTAACTCCGTTTCTGAAGGGAAATTCAGACCAGAGTTCTCATCCCTGAAACACACTCTGTTTTAAAGCAAGAAGCAAGCTCTTCTTTCTAGATTCTAAAATACAGCTAGAACCATGAGCATGCCCTGAAACATAGAACTGTGTTTTCTACTCATAAAGACCATATGTAGTTTAACTCTGTTGATGAAACTGATACAGACCACAGCTCCTCTTACATAAATGCTCTTTAGTTAATAGTGAGAATCGCGTTGGCTTCATGAACTGTGTAAAATCAATTGAGCCCAAAATTCATTTGGTTTTCCAGAAATGAAATCTTGCTTGTAGGAAGACACAGATACTGGGGTTTAACTCCGTTTCTGAAGGGAAATTCAGAGCAGTGTTCTCATCAATGAAACACACTCTGTTTTAACGCAAGAAGCAAGCTCTTCTTTCCAGATTCTAAAGTACATCAAGAACAATGAGCATACCCAGAAAAAAAAAGAATTGTGTTTCCTACTCATATGGATCATATGTAGTTCAACTCTGCTTATGAAACTGATCCAACCCACAACTCCTCTTACATAAATTCTCTTTCGTTAATAGTAAGAATCGCGTTGGGTGCGTGAACTGCAAATAATCATTTGAGCCCAAAATTCACTGGGATAATGAGAAATGAACTCTTGCTTGTAGGAAGACATACATGCAGGGGTTTAACTCTGTTTCTGAAGGGAAATACAGACCTGAGTTCTCATCCCTGAAACACACTCTGTTTTAACGCAAGAAGCAAACTTCAGATTCTTAAATGCAGGAAGAACCATGAGAATGCCCTGAAAAAAAAGAACTGTGTTTCATATTCATATGGACCATATGAAGTTCAACTCTGCCTATGAAACTGCTACAAACCACAGCACCTCTTAAATAAATAATCTTTAGTTAATAGTGATAATCGCATTGGGTTTTTGAAATGTGTAAAATCATTTGAGCCAAAAATACACTTGGTTTACCAGAAATGAACTCTTGCTTGTAGGAAGACACAGATCCTGGGGTTTAACTCCGTTTCTGAAGGGAAATTCAGACCAGTGTTCTCATCCATGAAACACACTCTGTCTTATCGCAAAAAGCAAGCTCTTCTTTCCAGAGTCTCTAAAACAGCAAGAAAAAGGAGCATGCCCAGAAAAAAAAGAACTGTGTTTCCTACTCATACGGACCATATGTAGTTCAACTCTGCTTATGAAACTGATACAAACCACAACTACTCTTACATAAATTCTCTTTCGTTAATAGTGAGAATCACGTTGGGTTCCTGAACTGGGAAAAATCATTTGAGCCCAAAATTCACTGAGTTTACCAGAAATGAACTCTTGCTCATTGGAAGACACAGATCCTGGGGTTTAACTCCGTTTCTGAAGGGAAATTCAGACCAGAGTTCTCATCCCTGAAATACATCTGTTTTAAGGCAAGAAGTAAGGTCTTCTTTCCAGAATCTAAAATACAGCAAGAACCATGAGCATGCCCTGAAACACAGAACTGTGTTTCCTACTCATACAGACCATATGTAGTTCAACTCGGCTGATGAAACTGATACAAACCACAGCTCCTCTTTCATAAATCCTCTTTAGTTAACAGTGCGAATCACGTTGGGTTCATGAACTGCGAAAAATCATTAGAGTCCAAAATTCACTGGTTTCACCAGAAATGAACTCTTGCTTTAGGAAGACATACATGCAGGGGTTTAACTCCGTTTCTGAAGGGAAATTCAGAGCAGTGTTCTCATCAATGAAACACACTCTGTTTTCACGCAAGAAGCAAGCTCTTCTTTCCAGATACTAAAATACATCAAGAACAATGAGCATACCCAGAAAAAAAAAGAATTGTGTTTCGTACTCATAGGGACCATATGTAGTTCAACTCTCCTTATGAAACTGATACAAACCACAGCTCCTCTTTCATAAATCCTCTTTAGTTAACAGTGCGAATCACGTTGGGTTCATGAACTGCGAAAAATCATTTGAGTCCAAAATTCACTGGTTTCACCAGAAATGAACTCTTGCTTTAGGAAGACATACATGCAGGGGTTTAACTCCGTTTCTGAAGGGAAATTCAGACCGGAGTTCTCATCCCTGAAAAACACTCTGTTTTAACGCAAGAAGGAAGCTCTAGATTCTTAAATGCAGCAAGAACCATGAGCATGCCTTGAAAAAAAGAACTGTGTTCCCTATTCATATGGACCATATGAAGTTCAACTCTGTGTATGAAACTGATACAAACCACAGCACCCCTTAAATAAATAATCTTTAGTTAATAGTGATAATCGCATTGGGTTTTTGAACTGTGTAAAATCATTTGAGCCCAAAATTCACTTGGTTTACCAGAAATGAACTCTTCCTTGTAGGAAGACACAGATCCTCGGGTTTAACTCCATTTCTGAAGGGAAATTCAGACCAGTGTTCTCATCCATGAAACACACTCTGTCTTAACGCAAAAAGCAACCTCTTCTTTCCAGAGTCTCCAAAACAGCAAGAAAAAGTAGCATGCCCAGAAAAAAAAGAACTGTGTTTCCTACTCATACGGATCATATGTAGTTCAACTCTGCTTATGGAACTGATACAAACCACAGCTCCTCTTACATAAATCCTTTTTAGTTAATCGTGAGTATCACGTTGGGTTTGTGAACTGCGAAAAATCATTTGAGCCGAAAATTCTCTTGGTTTACAAGAAATGTACTCTTGCTTGGAGGAAGACACAGATCCTGGGGTTTAACTCCGTTTCTGAAGGGAAATTCAGACCAGAGATCTCATCCATGAAACATGCTCTGTTTTAATGCAAGAAGCAAGCTCTTCTTTCCAGCGTCTCCAATACAGCAAGAACCATGAGCATGCCCTCAAAAAAGAACTGTGTTTCCTACTAATACAGACCACATGTAGATCAACTCTGCTTATGAAACTGATACAAACCACAGCACCTTTAAATAAATGCTCTTTAGTTAATAGGGAGAATAGCGTTGTTGTTTTTGAACTGTGTAAAATCATTTGAGCCCAAAATTCACTTAGTTTAACAGAATTGAACTCTTGCTTGTAGGAAGACACAGATCCTGGGGTTTAACTCCGTTTCTCAAGGGAAATTGAGACCAGAGTTCTCAGCCCTGAAAAACACTCTGTTTTAAGGCAAGAATCCTCCTCTTCTTTCCTCCTTCCCCAATACAGTAAGAACCATGAGCATGCCCAGAAAAAAAGAACTGCTTTTCCTTCTCATACAGACCTTATGTAGTTAAACTCTGCTTATGAAACTGACACAACGTACAACTCCTCTTACTTAAACTCTCTTTCGTTAATAGTGAGAATCGCTTTGGGTTAGTGAGCTGCGAAAAATCATTTGAGCCCGAAATTCACTGAGTTTACCAGAAATGAACTCTTGCTTGTAGGAAGACACAGATGCTTGGGTTTAACTCCGTTTCTGAAGGGAAATTCAGAGAAGAGTTCTCATCCCTGAAACACACTCTGTTTTAAAGCAAGAAGCAAGCTATTCTTTCCAGATTCCAAAATACAGCAAGAACCATGAGCATGCCTTGAAAAACAGAACTGTGTTTCCTACTCATACAGACCATATGTAGTTCAACTCTGATGATGAAACTGATACAGACCAAAGCTCCTCTTACATAAATGCTCTTTAGTTGTTAGTGATAATCGTGTTGGGAACTAGAACTGTGTAAAATCATTGGAGCCGAAAATTCACTTTGTTTACCAGAAATGAACTCTTACTTGTAGGAACACACACATCATGGGGTTTAACTCCATTTCTGAAGGGAAATTCCGAACAGAGTTCTCATCCCTGAAACACACTCTGTTTTACCAGAAGAAGCAAGGTCTTCTTTCCAGATTCCAAAATACAGCAAGAACAATGAGCATGCCCTGAAAAAAAGAACAGTGTTTCCCACTCATAAGGACCATATGTAATTCAACTCTGCTTATGAAACTGAAACAAACCACAGATCCTCTTACATGAATGCACTATAGTTAATAGTGAGAATCGCGTTGGGTTCATGAACTGTGTAAAATCATATGAGCCCATAATTCACTGGGTTTTCCTGAAATGAAATCTGGCTTGTAGGAAGACACAGAATTTGGGGTTTAACTCCGTTTCTGTAGGGAAATTCGGAGCAGTGTTCTCATCAAAGAAACACACTCTGTTTTCACGCAAGAATCAAGCTCTTCTTTCCAGATTCTAAAATACATCAAGAACAATGAGCATACCCAGAAAAAAAAAGAATTGTGTTTCGTACTCATACGGACCATATGTAGTTCAACTCTCCTTATGAAACTGATACAAACCACAGCTCCTCTTTCATAAATCCTCTTTAGTTAACAGTGCGAATCACGTTGGGTTCATGAACTGCGAAAAATCATTTGAGTCCAAAATTCACTGGTTTCACCAGAAATGAACTCTTGCTTTAGGAAGACATACATGCAGGCGTTTAACTCCGTTTCTGAAGGGAAATTCAGACCGGAGTTCTCATCCCTGAAACACACTCGGTTTAAAGCAAGAAGGAAGCTCTAGATTCTTAAATGCAGCAAGAACCATGAGCATGCCCTGAAAAAAAGAACTGTGTTCCCTATTCATATGGACCATATGAAGTTCAACTCTGTGTATGAAACTGATACAAACCACAGCACCCCTTAAATAAATAATCTTTAGTTAATAGTGATAATCGCATTGGGTTTTTGAACTGTGTAAAATCATTTGAGCCCAAAATTCACTTGGTTTACCAGAAATGAACTCTTCCTTGTAGGAAGACACAGATCCTCGGGTTTAACTCCATTGCTGAAGGGAAATTCAGACCAGTGTTCTCATCCATGAAACACACTCTGTCTTAACGCAAAAAGCAAGCTCTTCTTTCCAGAGTCTCCAAAACAGCAAGAAAAAGTAGCATGCCCAGAAAAAAAAAAACTGTGTTTCCTACTCATACGGATCATATGTAGTTCAACTCTGCTTATGGAACTGATACAAACCACAGCTCCTCTTACATAAATCCTTTTTAGTTAATCGTGAGTATCACGTTGGGTTTGTGAACTGCGAAAAATCATTTGAGCCGAAAATTCTCTTGGTTTACAAGAAATGTACTCTTGCTTGGAGGAAGACACAGATCCTGGGGTTTAACTCCGTTTCTGAAGGGAAATTCAGACCAGAGATCTCATCCATGAAACATGCTCTGTTTTAATGCAAGAAGCAAGCTCTTCTTTCCAGCGTCTCCAATACAGCAAGAACCATGAGCATGCCCTCAAAAAAGAACTGCGTTTCCTACAAATACAGACCACATGTAGATCAACTCTGCTTATGAAACTGATACAAACCACAGCACCTTTAAATAAATGCTCTTTAGTTAATAGGGAGAATCGCGTTGTTTTTTTTGAACTGTGTAAAATCATTTGAGCCCAAAATTCACTTGGTTTAACAGAATTGAACTCTTGCTTGTAGGAAGACACAGATCCTGGGGTTTAACTCCGTTTCTCAAGGGAAATTGAGACCAGAGTTCTCAGCCCTGAAAAACACTCTGTTTTAAGGCAAGAATCCTCCTCTTCTTTCCTCCGTCCCCAATACAGTAAGAACCATGAGCATGCCCAGAAAAAAAGAACTGCTTTTCCTTCTCATACAGACCATATGTAGTTAAACTCTGCTTATGAAACTGACACAACGTACAACTCCTCTTACTTAAACTCTCTTTCGTTAATAGTGAGAATCGCTTTGGGTTAGTGAGCTGCGAAAAATCATTTGAGCCGGAAATTCACTGAGTTTACCAGAAATGAACTCTTGCTTATAGGAAGACACAGATGCTTGGGTTTAACTCCGTTTCTGAAGGGAAATTCAGAGCAGAGTTCTCATCCCTGAAACACACTCTGTTTTAAAGCAAGAAGCAAGCTATTCTTTCCAGATTCCAAAATACAGCAAGAACAATGAGAATGCCTTGAAAAACAGAACTGTGTTTCCTACTCATACAGACCATATGTAGTTCAACTCTGATGATGAAACTGATACAGACCAAAGCTCCTCTTACATAAATGCTCTTTAGTTGTTAGTGATAATCGTGTTGGGTACTAGAACTGTGTAAAATCATTGGAGCCGAAAATTCACTTTGTTTACCAGAAATGAACTCTTACTTGTAGGAACACACACATCATGGGGTTTAACTCCATTTCTGAAGGGAAATTCCGAACAGAGTTCTCATCCCTGAAACACACTCTGTTTTACCAGAAGAAGCAAG
Organism: Onychomys arenicola; assembly: GCA_949786405.1. Lineage (NCBI taxonomy): Eukaryota > Metazoa > Chordata > Mammalia > Rodentia > Cricetidae > Onychomys > Onychomys arenicola. The sequence continues at coordinate 2,991,603 of CATKUM010000040.1, read as the reverse complement.
GTCTTCTTTCCAGATTCCAAAATACAGCAAGAACAATGAGCATGCCCTGAAAAGAAGAACCGTGTTTCCCACTCATAAGGACCATATGTAATTTAACTCTGCTTATGAAACTGAAACAAACCACAGATCCTCTTACATGAATGCACTATAGTTAATAGTGAGAATCGCGTTGGGTTCATGAACTGTGTAAAATCATATGAGCCCATAATTCACTGGGTTTTCCTGAAATGAAATCTGGCTTGTAGGAAGACACAGAATCTGGGGTTTAACTCCGTTTCTGTAGGGAAATTCGGAGCAGTGTTCTCATCAATGAAACACACTCTGTTTTCACGCAAGAAGCAAGCTCTTCTTTCCAGATTCGAAAATACATCAAGAACAATGAGCATGCCCAGAAAAAAAAAGAATTGTGTTTCCTACTCATACGGACCATATGTAGTTCAACTCTCTTATAAAACTGATACAAACCACAGCTCCTCTTACATAAATGCTCTTTAGTTAATAGTGAGAATAGCGTTGGGTTCGTGAACTGCGAAAAATCATTTGAGCCCAAAATTCACTGGTTTCACCAGAAATGAACTCTTGCTTGTAGGAAGACATACATGCAGTTGTTTAACTCCGTTTCTGAACGGAAATTCAGACCAGAGTTCTCATCCCTGAAATACACTCTGTTTTAAGGCAAGAAGCAAGCTCTTCTTTCCAGATTCTAAAATACAGCAAGAACCATGAGCATGCCCTGAAACACAGAACTGTGTTTCCTACTCATACAGACCATATGTAGTTCAACTCTGCTGATGAAACTGATACAAACCACAGCTCCTCTTACATAAATTCTCTTTAGTTATTAGTGATAATCGTGTTGGGTACTAGAACTGTGTAAAATCATTTGAGCCGAAAATTCACATTGTTTACCCAAATTAATTCTTGCTTGTAGGAACACACACATCATGGGGTTTTAACTCCGTTTCTGAAGGGAAATTCCGACCAGAGTTCTCATCCCTGAAACACACTCTGTTTTAACGCAAGAAGCAAGCTCCAAATTGTAAAATGCAGCAAGAACAATGAGCATGCCCTGAAAAAAAAGAACTGTGTTTCCTACTCATACGGACCATATGAAGTTCAACTCTGCGTATGAAACTGATACAAACCACAGCACCTCTTAAATAAATAATCTTTAGATAATAGTGAGAATCGCATTGGGTTTTTGAACTGTGTAAAATCATTTGAGCCCATAATTCACTTGGTTTACCAGAAATGAACTCTTTCTGGTAGGAAGACACAGATCCTCGGGTTTAACTGCGTTTCTGATGGGAAAATCAGACCAGAGATCTCATACCTGAAACACACTCTGTTTTAAAGCAAGAAGCTATCTCTTCTTTCCAGATCCTAAAATACAGCAAGAACCATGAGCATGCCCTGAAACACAGAACTGTGTTTCCTACTCATACAGACCTTATGTAGTTCAACTCTGCTGATGAAGCTGATACAACCCACAACTCCTCTTACATAAATTCTCTTTCATTAATAGTGAGAATCTCGTTGGGTTCATGAACTACAAATAATCACTTTGTTTTCAGAAATGTATTCTTGCTTGTCGGAAGACAGAGATCCTGGGGTTAACTCCGTTTCTGAAGGGAAATTCAGAGCAGTGTTCGCATCAATCAAACACACTCTGTTTTCACGCAAGAAGCAAGCTCTTCTTTCCAGATTCTAAAATACATCAAGAACAATGAGCATGCCCAGGAAAAAAAAAGAATTGTGTTTCCTACTCATACGGACCATATGTAGTTCAACTCTCTTATAAAACTGATACAAACCACAGCTCCTCTTACATAAATGCTCTTTAGTTAATAGTGAGAATAGCGTTGGGTTCGTGAACTGCGAAAAATCATTTGAGCCCAAAATTCACTGGTTTCACCAGAAATGAACTCTTGCTTGTAGGAAGACATACATGCAGTTATTTAACTCCGTTTCTGAACGGAAATTCAGACCTGAGTTCTCATCCCTGAAATACACTCTGTTTTAAGGCAAGAAGCAAGCTCTTCTTCCCAGATTCTAAAATACAGCAAGAACCATGAGCATGCCCTGAAACACAGAACTGTGTTTCCTACTCATACAGACCATATGTAGTTCAACTCTGATGATGAAACTGATACAAACCACAGCTCCTCTTACATAAATCCTCTTTAGTTAATAGTGAGAATCACGTTGGGTTCTTGAACTGCGAAAAATCATTTGAGCCGAAAATTCACTTGGTTTACAAGAAATGAACTCTTGCTTGTAGGAAGACACAGATACTGGGGTTTAACTCCGTTTCTGAAGGGAAATTCAGACCAGAGATCTCATCCATGAAACACGCTCTGTTTTAATGCAAGAAGCAAGCTCTTCTTTCCAGAATCTTCAAAACAGCAAGAAAAAGAAGCATGCCCAGAAAAAAGAACTGTGTTTCCTACTCATACGGACCATACGTAGTTCAACTCTGCTGATGAAACTGATACAGACCACAGCTCCTCTTACATAAATCCTCTTTAGTTAATAGTGAGAATAGCATTGGGTTCGTGAACTGCGAAAAATCATTTGAGCCCAAAATTCACTGGGTTAACCAGAAATGAACTCTTGCTTGTAGGAAGACAGAGATCCTGGGATTTAACTCCGTTTCTGAAGGTAAAATCAGACCAGAGTTCTCAGCCCTGAAACACACTCTGTTTTAACGCAAGAAGCAAGCTCCAGATTGTAAAATGCAGCAAGAAGAATGAGCATGCCCTGAAAAAAAGAACTGTGTTTCCTACTCATACGGACCATATAGAGTTCAACTCTCCGTATGAAACTGATACAAACCACAGCACCTCTTAAATAAATAATCTTTAGATAATAGTGAGAATCGCATTGGGTTTTTGAACTGTGTAAAATCATTTGAGCCCAAAATTCACTTTGTTTTCAGAAATGAATTCTTGCTTGTCGGAAGACAGAGATCCTGGGGTTAACTCCGTTTCTGAAGGGAAATTCAGAGCAGTGTTCTCATCAATCAAACACACTCTGTTTTCACGCAAGAAGCAAGATCTTCTTTCCAGATTCTAAAATACATCAAGAACAATGAGCATGCCCAGAAAAAAAAAGAATTGTGTTTCCTACTCATACGGACCATATGTAGTTCAACTCTCTTATAAAACTGATACAAACCACAGCTCCTCTTCCATAAATGCTCTCTAGTTAATAGTGAGAATAGCGTTGGGTTCGTGAACTGCGAAAAATCATTTGAGCCCAAAATTCACTGGTTTCACCAGAAATGAACTCTTGCTTGTAGGAAGACAGAGATCCTGGGGTTTAACTCCGTTTCTGAAGGGAAAATCAGACCAGAGTTCTCATCCCTGAAACACACTCTGTTTTAAAGCAAGAAGCAAGCTCTTCTTTCCAGATTCTAAAATACAGCAAGAACCATGGGCATTCCCTGAAACACAGAACTGTGTTTCCTACTCATACAGACCATATGCAGTTCAACTCTGCTGATGAAGCTGATATAACCCACAACTCCTCTTTCATAAATTCTCTTTCGTTAATAGTGACAATTGCGTTGGGTTCGTGAACTGGGAAAAATCATTTTAGCCCAAAATTCTCTGAGTTTACCAGAAATAAACTCTTGCTTGTAGGAAGACACAGATCCTGGGGTTTAACTCCGCTTCTGAAGGGAAATTCAGAAAAGAGTTCTCTTCCCTGAAACACACTCTGTTTTAAAGCAAGAAGCAAGCTCTTCTTTCCAGATTCTAAAATACAGCAACAACCATGAGCATGCCCTGAAACATAGAACTGTGTTTCCTACTCATACAGAAAAATCATTTGAGCCAAAAATTCACTTGGTTTACAAGAAATGAACTATTGCTTGTAGGAAGACACAGATACTGGGGTTTAACTCCGTTTCTCTAGGGAAATTCAGACCAGAGATCTCATCCATGAAACACGCTCTGTTTTAAAGCAAGAAGCAAGCTCTTCTTTCCAGCCTCTTCAAAACAGCAAGAAAAAGAAGCATGCCCAGAAAAAATGAACTGTGTTTCCTACTCATACGGACCATATGTAGTTCAACTCTGCTGATGAAACTGATACAGACCACAGCTCCTCTTACATAAATCCTCTAGTTAATAGTGAGAATAGCATTGGGTTCGTGAACTTCTAAAAATCATTTGAGCCCAAAATTCACTGGGTTAACCAGAAATGAACTCTTGCTTGTAGGAAGACAGAGATCCTGGGATTTAACTCCGTTTCTGAAGGTAAAATCAGACCAGAGTTCTCAGCCCTGAAACACACTCTGTTTTAACGCAAGAAGCAAGCTCCAGATTGTAAAATGCAGCAAGAACAATGAGCATGCCCTGAAAAAAAGAACTGTGTTTCCTACTCATATGGACCATTTGGAGTTCAACTCTGCGTATGAAACTGATACAAACCACAGCACCTCTTAAATAAATAATCTTTAGATAATAGTGAGAATCGCATTGGGTTTTTGACCTTTGTAAAATCATTTGAGCCCAAAATTCTCTGAGTTTACCAGAAATAAACTCTTGCTTGTAGGAAGACAGAGATCCTGGGGTTAACTCCGTTTCTGAAGGGAAATTCAGAAAAGAGTTCTCATCCCTGAAACACACTCTGTTTTAAAGCAAGAAGCAAGCTCTTCTTTCCAGATTCTAAAATACAGCAAGAACCATGAGCATGCCCTGAAACACAGAACTGTGTTTCCTACTCATACAGACCATATGTAGTTCATCTCTGCTGATGAAACTGATACAGACCACAGCTCCTCTTACATAAATCCTCTTTAGTTAATAGTGAGAATCACGTTGGATACGTGAACTGCGAAAAATCATTTGAGCCGAAAATTCTCTTGGTTTACATGAAATGAACTCTTGCTTGTTGGAAGACACAGATCCTGGGGTTTAACTCCGTCTCTGAAGGGAAATTCAGACCAGAGATCTCATCCATAAAACACGCTCTGTTTTAATGCAAGAAGCAAGCTCTTCTTTCCAGTGTCTCCAATACAGCAAGAACCATGAGCATGCCCTTAAAAAAGAACAGTGTTTCTTACTCATACAGACCATATGTAGATCAACTCTGCTTATGAAACTGATACAAACCACAGCACCTCTTAAATAAATAATCTTTAGATAATAGTGAGAATCGCATTGGGTTTTTGACCTTTGTAAAATCATTTGAGCCCAAAATTCTCTGAGTTTACCAGAAATAAACTCTTGCTTGTAGGAAGACACAGATCCTGGGGTTTAACTCCGTTTCTGAAGGGAAATTCAGAAAAGAGTTCTCATCCCTGAAACACACTCTGTTTTAAAGCAAGAAGCAAGCTCTTCTTTCCAGATTCTAAAATACAGCAAGAACCATGAGCATGCCCTGAAACACAGAACTGTGTTTCCTACTCATACAGACCATATGTAGTTCATCTCTGCTGATGAAACTGATACAGACCACAGCTCCTCTTACATAAATCCTCTTTAGTTAATAGTGAGAATCACGTTGGATACGTGAACTGCGAAAAATCATTTGAGCCAAAAATTCTCTTGGTTTACATGAAATGAACTCTTGCTTGTTGGAAGACACAGATCCTGGGGTTTAACTCCGTCTCTGAAGGGAAATTCAGACCAGAGATCTCATCCATAAAACACGCTCTGTTTTAATGCAAGAAGCAAGCTCTTCTTTCCAGTGTCTCCAATACAGCAAGAACCATGAGCATGCCCTTAAAAAAGAACAGTGTTTCTTACTCATACAGACCATATGTAGATCAACTCTGCTTATGAAACTGATACAAACCACAGCTCCTCTTACATAAATCCTCTTTAGTTAATAGTGAGAATCACGTTGGATACGTGAACTGCGAAAAATCATTTGAGCCAAAAATTCTCTTGGTTTACATGAAATGAACTCTTGCTTGTTGGAAGACACAGATCCTGGGGTTTAACTCCGTCTCTGAAGGGAAATTCAGACCAGAGATCTCATCCATAAAACACGCTCTGTTTTAATGCAAGAAGCAAGCTCTTCTTTCCAGTGTCTCCAATACAGCAAGAACCATGAGCATGCCCTTAAAAAAGAACAGTGTTTCTTACTCATACAGACCATATGTAGATCAACTCTGCTTATGAAACTGATACAAACCACAGCACCTCTTAAATAAATAATCTTTAGATAATAGTGAGAATCGCATTGGGTTTTTGACGTTTGTAAAATCATTTGAGCCCAAAATTCTCTGAGTTTCCCAGAAATAAACTCTTGCTTGTAGGAAGACACAGATCCTGGGGTTTAACTCCGTTTCTGAAGGGAAATTCAGAAAAGAGTTCTCATCCCTGAAACACACTCTGTTTTAAAGCAAGAAGCAAGCTCTTCTTTCCAGATTCTAAAATACAGCAAGAACCATGAGCATGCCCTGAAACACAGAACTGTGTTTCCTACTCATACAGACCATATGTAGTTCATCTCTGCTGATGAAACTGATACAGACCACAGCTCCTCTTACATAAATCCTCTTTAGTTAATAGTGAGAATCACGTTGGATACGTGAACTGCGAAAAATCATTTGAGCCGAAAATTCTCTTGGTTTACATGAAATGAACTCTTGCTTGTTGGAAGACACAGATCCTGGGGTTTAACTCCGTCTCTGAAGGGAAATTCAGTCCAGAGATCTCATCCATAAAACACGCTCTGTTTTAATGCAAGAAGCAAGCTCTTCTTTCCAGTGTCTCCAATACAGCAAGAACCATGAGCATGCCCTTAAAAAAGAACAGTGTTTCTTACTCATACAGACCATATGTAGATCAACTCTGCTTATGAAACTGATACAAACCACAGCACCACTTAAATAAATGCTCTTTAGTTAATAGCGAGAATCGTGTTGTTGTTTTTGAACTGTGAAAAATCATTTGAGCCCAAAATTCACTTGGTTTAACAGAATTGAACTCTTGCTTGTAGGAAGACACAGATCCTGGGGTTTAACTCCGTTTCTCAAGGGAAATTGAGACCAGAGATCTCAGCCCTGAAAAACACTCTGTGTTAAGGCAAGAATCCTCCTCTTCTTTCCTGCGTCCCCAATACAGTAAGAACCATGAGCATGCCCAGAAAAAAGAACTGTTTTTCCTTCTAATACAGACCATATGTAGTTAAACTCTGCTTATGAAACTGATACAACCAACAACTCCTCTTACATAAATTCTCTTTTGTTAATAGTGAGAATCGCGGTGGGTTCGTGAACTGAGAAAAATCATTTGAGCCCAAAATTCACTGAGTTTACCAGAAATAAACTCTTGCTTGTAGGAAGACACAGATCCTGGGGTTTAACTCCGTTTCTGAAGGGAAATTCAGAAAAGAGTTCTCATCCCTGAAACACACTCTGTTTTAAAGCAAGAAGCAAGCTCTTCTTTCCAGATTCTAAAATACAGCAAGAACCATGAGCATGCCCTGAAACACAGAACTGTGTTTCCTACTCATACAGACCATATGTAGTTCATCTCTGCTGATGAAACTGATACAGACCACAGCTCCTCTTACATAAATCCTCTTTAGTTAATAGTGAGAATCACGTTGGATACGTGAACTGCGAAAAATCATTTGAGCCGAAAATTCTCTTGGTTTACATGAAATGAACTCTTGCTTGTTGGAAGACACAGATCCTGGGGTTTAACTCCGTCTCTGAAGGGAAATTCAGACCAGAGATCTCATCCATAAAACACGCTCTGTTTTAATGCAAGAAGCAAGCTCTTCTTTCCAGTGTCTCCAATACAGCAAGAACCATGAGCATGCCCTTAAAAAAGAACAGTGTTTCTTACTCATACAGACCATATGTAGATCAACTCTGCTTATGAAACTGATACAAACCACAGCACCTCTTAAATAAATAATCTTTAGATAATAGTGAGAATCGCATTGGGTTTTTGACCTTTGTAAAATCATTTGAGCCCAAAATTCTCTGAGTTTACCAGAAATAAACTCTTGCTTGTAGGAAGACACAGATCCTGGGGTTTAACTCCGTTTCTGAAGGGAAATTCAGAAAAGAGTTCTCATCCCTGAAACACACTCTGTTTTAAAGCAAGAAGCAAGCTCTTCTTTCCAGATTCTAAAATACAGCAAGAACCATGAGCATGCCCTGAAACACAGAACTGTGTTTCCTACTCATACAGACCATATGTAGTTCATCTCTGCTGATGAAACTGATACAGACCACAGCTCCTCTTACATAAATCCTCTTTAGTTAATAGTGAGAATCACGTTGGATACGTGAACTGCGAAAAATCATTTGAGCCAAAAATTCTCTTGGTTTACATGAAATGAACTCTTGCTTGTTGGAAGACACAGATCCTGGGGTTTAACTCCGTCTCTGAAGGGAAATTCAGACCAGAGATCTCATCCATAAAACACGCTCTGTTTTAATGCAAGAAGCAAGCTCTTCTTTCCAGTGTCTCCAATACAGCAAGAACCATGAGCATGCCCTTAAAAAAGAACAGTGTTTCTTACTCATACAGACCATATGTAGATCAACTCTGCTTATGAAACTGATACAAACCACAGCACCTCTTAAATAAATAATCTTTAGATAATAGTGAGAATCGCATTGGGTTTTTGACCTTTGTAAAATCATTTGAGCCCAAAATTCTTTGAGTTTACCAGAAATAAACTCTTGCTTGTAGGAAGACACAGATCCTGGGGTTTAACTCCGTTTCTGAAGGGAAATTCAGAAAAGAGTTCTCATCCCTGAAACACACTCTGTTTTAAAGCAAGAAGCAAGCTCTTCTTTCCAGATTCTAAAATACAGCAAGAACCATGAGCATGCCCTGAAACACAGAACTGTGTTTCCTACTCATACAGACCATATGTAGTTCATCTCTGCTGATGAAACTGATACAGACCACAGCTCCTCTTACATAAATCCTCTTTAGTTAATAGTGAGAATCACGTTGGATACGTGAACTGCGAAAAATCATTTGAGCCGAAAATTCTCTTGGTTTACATGAAATGAACTCTTGCTTGTTGGAAGACACAGATCCTGGGGTTTAACTCCGTCTCTGAAGGGAAATTCAGACCAGAGATCTCATCCATAAAACACGCTCTGTTTTAATGCAAGAAGCAAGCTCTTCTTTCCAGTGTCTCCAATACAGCAAGAACCATGAGCATGCCCTTAAAAAAGAACAGTGTTTCTTACTCATACAGACCATATGTAGATCAACTCTGCTTATGAAACTGATACAAACCACAGCACCACTTAAATAAATGCTCTTTAGTTAATAGCGAGAATCGTGTTGTTGTTTTTGAACTGTGAAAAATCATTTGAGCCCAAAATTCACTTGGTTTAACAGAATTGAACTCTTGCTTGTAGGAAGACACAGATCCTGGGGTTTAACTCCGTTTCTCAAGGGAAATTGAGACCAGAGATCTCAGCCCTGAAAAACACTCTGTGTTAAGGCAAGAATCCTCCTCTTCTTTCCTGCGTCCCCAATACAGTAAGAACCATGAGCATGCCCAGAAAAAAGAACTGTTTTTCCTTCTAATACAGACCATATGTAGTTAAACTCTGCTTATGAAACTGATACAACCAACAACTCCTCTTACATAAATTCTCTTTTGTTAATAGTGAGAATCGCGGTGGGTTCGTGAACTGAGAAAAATCATTTGAGCCCAAAATTCACTGAGTTTACCAGAAATAAACTCTTGCTTGTAGGAAGACACAGATCCTGGGGTTTAACTCCGTTTCTGAAGGGAAATTCAGACAAGAGTTCTCATCACTGAAACACACTCTGTTTTAAAGCAAGAAGCAAGCTCTTCTTTCCAGATTCTAAAATACAGCAAGAACCATGAGCATGCCCTGAAACATAGAACTGTGTTTCCTACTCATACAGACCATATGTAGTTCAACTCTGCTGATGAAGCTGATACAGACCACAGCTCCTCTTACATAAATTCTCTTTAGTTATTAGTGAGAATTGCGTTGGGTTCATGAACTGTGTAAAATCATTTGAGCCCAAAATTCATTGTGTTTTCCAGAAATGAAATCTATCTTGTAGGACGACTGAGATAATGGCGTTTAACTCCATTTCTGAAGGGAAATTCAGAGCAGTGTTCTCATCAATGAAACACACTCTGTTTTCACGCAAGAAGCAAGCTCTTCTTTCCAGATTCTAAAATACATCAAGAACAATGAGCATGCCCAGAAAAAAAATGAATTGTGTTTCCTACTCATACGGACCATATAGAGTTCAACTCGGCGTATGAAACTGATACAAACCACAGCAACTCTTAAATAAATAATCTTTAGTTAATAGTGAGAATCGCATTGAATTTTGAACTGTGTAAAATCATTTGAGCCCAAAATTCACTTTGTTTTCAGAAATGAACTCTTGCTTGTAGGAAGACACAGAACCTCGGGTTTAACTCCGTTTCTGAAGGGAAATTCAGAGCAGTGTTCTCATCAATCAAACACACTCTGTTTTCACGCAAGAAGCAAGCTCTTCTTTCCAGATTCTAAAATACATCAAGAACAATGAGCATGCCCAGAAAAAAGAAGAATTGTGTTTCCTACTCATACGGACCATATGTAGTTCAACTCTCTTATAAAACTGTTATAAACCACAGCTCCTGGTACATAAATGCTCTTCAGTTAATAGTGAGAATAGCATTGGGTTCGTGAACTGCGAAAAATCATTTGAGCCCAAAATTCACTGGTTTCACCAGAAATGAACTCTTGCTTGTAGGAAGACATACATGCAGTTGTTTAACTCCGTTTCTGAACGAAAATTCACACCAGAGTTCTCATCCCTGAAATACACTCTGTTTTAAGGCAAGAGGCAAGCTCTTCTTTCCAGATTCTAAAATACAGCAAGAACCATGGGCATGCCCTGAAACACAGAACTGTGTTTCCTACTCATACAGACCATATGTAGTTCAACTCTGCTGATGAAGCTGATACAGACCACAGCTCCTCTTACATAAATTCTCTTTAGTTATTAGTGAGAATCGCGTTGGGTTCATGAACTGTGTAAAATCATTTGAGCCCAAAATTCATTGTGTTTTCCAGAAATGAAATCTTTCTTGAAGGAAGACAGAGATAATGGCATTTAACTCCGTTTCTGAAGGGAAATACACAGCAGTGTTCTCATCAATGAAACACAGTCTGTTTTCACGCAAGAAGCAAGCTCTTCTTTCCAGATTCTAAAATACATCAAGAACAATGAGCATGCCCAGAAAAAAAAAAAGAATTGTGTTTCCTACTCATACGGACCATATGTAGTTCAACTCTGCTGATGAAACTGATACAGACCACAGCTCCTCCTACATAAATCCTCTTTAGTTAATAGTGGGAATAGCATTTAGTTCGTGAACTGCGAAAAATCATTTGAGCCAAAAATTCACTGGGTTAACCAGAAATGAACTCTTGCTTGTAGGAAGACAGAGATCCTGGGGTTTAACTCCGTTTCTGAATGGAAAATCAGACCAGAGTTCTCATCCCTGAAACACACTCTGTTTTAAAGCAAGAAGCAAGCTCTTCTTTCCAGATTCTAAAATACAGCAAGAACCATGGGCATTCCCTGAAACACAGAACTGTGTTTCCTACTCATACAGACCATATGCAGTTCAACTCTGCTGATGAAGCTGATATAACCCACAACTCCTCTTTCATAAATTCTCTTTCGTTAATAGTGAGAATCGCGTTGGGTTCGTGAACTGGGAAAAATCATTTGAGCCCAAAATTCTCTGAGTTTACCAGAAATAAACTCTTGCTTGTAGGAAGACACAGATCCTGGGGTTTAACTCCGCTTCTGAAGGGAAATTCAGAAAAGAGTTCTCTTCCCTGAAACACACTCTGTTTTAAAGCAAGAAGCAAGCTCTTCTTTCCAGATTCTAAAATACAGCAACAACCATGAGCATGCCCTGAAACATAGAACTGTGTTTCCTACTCATACAGAAAAATCATTTGAGCCGAAAATTCACTTGGTTTACAAGAAATGAACTCTTGCTTGTAGGAAGACACAGATACTGGGGTTGAACTCCGTTTCTCTAGGGAAATTCAGACCAGAGATCTCATCCATGAAACACGCTCTGTTTTAAAGCAAGAAGCAAGCTCTTCTTTCCAGCCTCTTCAAAACAGCAAGAAAAAGAAGCATGCCCAGAAAAAAAGAACTGTGTTTCCTACTCATACGGACCATATGTAGTTCAACTCTGCTGATGAAACTGATACAGACCACAGCTCCTCTTACATAAATCCTCTTTAGTTAATAGTGAGAATAGCATTGGGTTCGTGAACTTCTAAAAATCATTTGAGCCCAAAATTCACTGGGTTAACCAGAAATGAACTCTTGCTTGTAGGAAGACAGAGATCCTGGGATTTAACTCCGTTTCTGAAGGTAAAATCAGACCAGAGTTCTCAGCCCTGAAACACACTCTGTTTTAACGCAAGAAGCAAGCTCCAGATTGTAAAATGCAGCAAGAACAATGAGCATGCCCTGAAAAAAAGAACTGTGTTTCCTACTCATATGGACCATTTGGAGTTCAACTCTGCGTATGAAACTGATACAAACCACAGCACCTCTTAAATAAATAATCTTTAGATAATAGTGAGAATCGCATTGGGTTTTTGAACTGTGTAAAATCATTTGAGCCCAAAATTCACTTTGTTTTCAGAAATGAATTCTTGCTTGTCGGAAGACAGAGATCCTGGGGTTAACTCCGTTTCTGAAGGGAAATTCAGAGCAGTGTTCTCATCAATCAAACACACTCTGTTTTCACGCAAGAAGCAAGCTCTTCTTTCCAGATTCTAAAATACATCAAGAACAATGAGCATGCCCAGAAAAAAGAAGAATTGTGTTTCCTACTCATACGGACCAAATGTAGTTCAACTCTCTTATAAAACTGATATAAACCACAGCTCCTGGTACATAAATGCTCTTCAGTTAATAGTGAGAATAGCGTTGGGTTCGTGAACTGCGAAAAATCATTTGAGCCCAAAATTCACTGGTTTCACCAGAAATGAACTCTTGCTTGTAGGAAGACATACATGCAGTTGTTTAACTCCGTTTCTGAACGAAAATTCAGACCAGAGTTCTCATCCCTGAAATACACTTTGTTTTAAGGCAAGAAGCAAGCTCTTCTTTCCAGATTCTAAAATACAGCATGAAACATGGGCATGCCCTGAAACACAGAACTGTGTTTCCTACTCATACAGACCATATGTAGTTCAACTCTGCTGATGAAGCTGATACAGACCACACCTCCTCTTACATAAATTCTCTTTAGTTATTAGTGAGAATCGCGTTGGGTTCATGAACTGTGTAAAATCATTTGAGCCCAAAATTCATTGTGTTTTCCAGAAATGAAATCTTTCTTGAAGGAAGACAGAGATAATGGCATTTAACTCCGTTTCTGAAGGGAAATACACAGCAGTGTTCTCATCAATGAAACACAGTCTGTTTTCACGCAAGAAGCAAGCTCTTCTTTCCAGATTCTAAAATACATCAAGAACAATGAGCATGCCCAGAAAAAAAAAAGAATTGTGTTTCCTACTCATACGGACCATATGTAGTTCAACTCTGCTGATGAAACTGATACAGACCACAGCTCCTCTTACATAAATCCTCTTTAGTTAATAGTGGGAATAGCATTGGGTTCGTGAACTGCGAAAAATCATTAGAGCCAAAAATTCACTGGGTTAACCAGAAATGAACTCTTGCTTGTAGGAAGACAGAGATCCTGGGATTTAACTCCGTTTCTGAAGGTAAAATCAGACCAGAGTTCTCAGCCCTGAAACACACTCTGTTTTAACGCAAGAAGCAAGCTCCAGATTGTAAAATGCAGCAAGAACAATGACATGCCCTGAAAAAAAGAACTGTGTTTCCTACTCATACGGACCATATGGAGTTCAACTCTGCGTATGAAACTGATACAAACCACAGCACCTCTTAAATAAATAATCTTTAGATAATAGTAAGAATCGCATTGGGTTTTTGAACTGTGTAAAATCATTTGAGCCCAAAATTCACTTTGTTTTCAGAAATGAATTCTTGCTTGTCGGAAGACAGAGATCCTGGGGTTAACTCCGTTTCTGAAGGGAAATTCAGAGCAGTGTTCTCATCAATCAAACACACTCTGTTTTCACGCAAGAAGCAAGCTCTTCTTTCCAGATTCTAAAATACATCAAGAACAATGAGCATGCCCAGAAAAAAAAAGAATTGTGTTTCCTACTCATAGGGACCATATGTAGTTCAACTCTCTTATAAAACTGATACAAACCACAGCTCCTCTTACATAAATGCTCTTTAGTTAATAGCGAGAATCGTGTTGTTGTTTTTGAACTGTGTAAAATCATTTGAGCCCAAAATTCACTTGGTTTAACAGAATTGAACTCTTGCTTGTAGGAAGACACAGATCCTGGGGTTTAACTCCGTTTCTCAAGGGAAATTGAGACCAGAGATCTCAGCCCTGAAAAACACTCTGTTTTAAGGCAAGAATCCTCCTCTTCTTTCCTGCGTCCCCAATACAGTAAGAACCATGAGCATGCCCAGAAAAAAGAACTGTTTTTCCTTCTAATACAGACCATATGTAGTTAAACTCTGCTTATGAAACTGATACAACCAACAACTCCTCTTACATAAATTCTCTTTTGTTAATAGTGAGAATCGCGGTGGGTTCGTGAACTGGGAAAAATCATTTGAGCCCAAAATTCTCTGAGTTTACCAGAAATGAACTCTTGCTTGTAGGAAGACACAGATCCTGGGGTTTAACTCCGTTTCTGAAGGGAAATTCAGAAAAGAGTTCTCATCCCTGAAACACACTCTGTTTTAAAGCAAGAAGCAAGCTCTTCTTTCCAGATTCTAAAATACAGCAAGAACCATGAGCATGCCCTGAAACACAGAACTGTGTTTCCTACTCATACAGACCATATGTAGTTCAACTCCGCTTATGAAACTGATACAAACCACAGCTCCTCTTACATAAATCCTCTTTAGTTAATAGTGAGAATCACGTTGGATACGTGAACTGCGAAAAATCATTTGAGCCGAAAATTCTCTTGGTTTACATGAAATGAACTCTTGCTTGTTGGAAGACACAGATCCTGGGGTTTAACTCCGTTTCTGAAGGGAAATTCAGAAAAGAGTTCTCATCCCTGAAACACACTCTGTTTTAAAGCAAGAAGCAAGCTCTTCTTTCCAGATTCTAAAATACAGCAAGAACCATGAGCATGCCCTGAAACACAGAACTGTGTTTCCTACTCATACAGACCATATGTAGTTCAACTCCGCTTATGAAACTGATACAAACCACAGCTCCTCTTACATAAATCCTCTTTAGTTAATAGTGAGAATCACGTTGGATACGTGAACTGCGAAAAATCATTTGAGCCGAAAATTCTCTTGGTTTACATGAAATGAACTCTTGCTTGTTGGAAGACACAGATCCTGGGGTTTAACTCCGTTTCTGAAGGGAAATTCAGAAAAGAGTTCTCATCCCTGAAACACACTCTGTTTTAAAGCAAGAAGCAAGCTCTTCTTTCCAGATTCTAAAATATAGCAAGAACCATGAGCATGCCCTGAAACACAGAACTGTGTTTCCTACTCATACAGACCATATGTAGTTCATCTCTGATGATGAAACTGATACAGACCACAGCTCCTCTTACATAAATCCTCTTTAGTTAATAGTGAGAATCACGTTGGATACGTGAACTGCGAAAAATCATTTGAGCCGAAAATTCTCTTGGTTTACATGAAATGAACTCTTGCTTGTTGGAAGACACAGATCCTGGGGTTTAACTCCGTTTCTGAAGGGAAATTCAGACCAGAGATCTCATCCATGAAACACGCTCTGTTTTAATGCAAGAAGCAAGCTCTTCTTTCCAGTGTCTCCAATACATCAAGAACCATGAGCATACCCTCAAAAAAGAACTGTGTTTCTTACTCATACAGACCATATGTAGATCAACTGTGCTTATGAAACTGATACAAACCACAGCACCTCTTAAATAAATGCTCTTTAGTTAATAGCGAGAATCGTGTTGTTGTTTTTGAACTGTGTAAAATCATTTGAGCCCAAAATTCACTTGGTTTAACAGAATTGAACTCTTGCTTGTAGGAAGACACAGATCCTGGGGTTTAACTCCGTTTCTCAAGGGAAATTGAGACCAGAGATCTCAGCCCTGAAAAACACTCTGTTTTAAGGCAAGAATCCTCCTCTTCTTTCCTGCGTCCCCAATACAGTAAGAACCATGAGCATGCCCAGAAAAAGGAACTGTTTTTCCTTCTAATACAGACCATATGTAGTTAAACTCTGCTTATGAAACTGATACAACCAACAACTCCTCTTACATAAATTCTCTTTTGTTAATAGTGAGAATCACGTTGGATACGTGAACTGCGAAAAATCATTTGAGCCGAAAATTCTCTTGGTTTACATGAAATGAACTCTTGCTTGTTGGAAGACACAGATCCTGGGGTTTAACTCCGTCTCTGAAGGGAAATTCAGAACAGAGTTCTCATCCCTGAAACACACTCTGTTTTAAAGCAAGAACAAGCTCTTCTTTCCAGATTCTAAAATACAGCAAGAACCATGAGCATGCCCTGAAACACAGAACTGTGTTTCCTACTCATACAGACCATATGTAGTTCATCTCTGATGATGAAACTGATACAGACCACAGCTCCTCTTACATAAATGTTCTTTAGTTAATAGTGAGAATCGCGTTGGGTTCATGAACTCTGTAAAATCATTTGAGCCCAAAATTCATTGTGTTTTCCAGAAATGAAATCTTTCTTGTAGGAAGACAGAGATCCTGGGGTTTAACTCCGTTTCTGAAGGGAAATTCAGAGCATTGTTCTCATCAATGAAACACACTCTGTTTTCATGCAAGAAGCAAGCTCTTCTTTCCAGATTCTAAAATACATCAAGAACAATGAGCATGCCTAGAAAAAAAAGAATTGTGTTTCCTACTCATACGGACCATATGTAGTTCAACTCTGCGTATGAAACTGATACAAACCACAGCAACTCTTAAATAAATAATCTTTAGTTAATAGTGAGAATCGCATTGAATTTTGAACTGTGTAAAATCATTTGAGCCCAAAATTCACTTTGTTTTCAGAAATGAATTCTTGCTTGTAGGAAGACAGAGATCCTGGGGTTAACTCCGTTTCTGAAGGGAAATTCAGAGCAGTGTTCTCATCAATCAAATACACTCTGTTTTCACGCAAGAAGCAAGCTCTTCTTTCCAGATTCTAAAATACATCAAGAACAATGAGCATGCCCAGAAAAAAAAAGAATTGTGTTTCCTACTCATAGGGACCATATGTAGTTCAACTCTCTTATAAAACTGATACAAACCACAGCTCCTCTTACATAAATGCTCTTTAGTTAATAGTGGGAATAGCATTGGGTTCGTGAACTGCGAAAAATCATTTGAGCCCAAAATTCACTGGGTTAACCAGAAATGAACTCTTGCTTGTAGGAAGACAGAGATCCTGGGATTTAACTCCGTTTCTGAAGGTAAAATCAGACCAGAGTTCTCAGCCCTGAAACACACTCTGTTTTAACGCAAGAAGCAAGCTCCAGATTGTAAAATGCAGCAAGAACAATGACATGCCCTGAAAAAAAGAACTGTGTTTCCTACTCATACGGACCATATGGAGTTCAACTCTGCGTATGAAACTGATACAAACCACAGCACCTCTTAAATAAATAATCTTTAGATAATAGTAAGAATCGCATTGGGTTTTTGAACTGTGTAAAATCATTTGAGCTCAAAATTCACTTTGTTTTCAGAAATGAATTCTTGCTTGTCGGAAGACAGAGATCCTTGGGTTAACTCCGTTTCAGAAGGGAAATTCAGAGCAGTGTTCTCATCAATCAAACACACTCTGTTTTCACGCAAGAAGCAAGCTCTTCTTTCCAGATTCTAAAATACATCAAGAACAATGAGCATGCCCAGAAAAAAAAAATTGTGTTTCCTACTCATACGGACCATATGTAGTTCAACTCTCTTATAAAACTGATACAAACCACAGCTCCTCTTACATAAATGCTCTTTAGTTAATAGTGAGAATAGCGTTGGGTTCGTGAACTGCGAAAAATCATTTGGGCCCAAAATTCACTGGTTTCACCAGAAATGAACTCTTGCTTGTAGGAAGACATACATGCAGTTATTTAACTCCGTTTCTGAAGGGAAATTCAGAAAAGAGTTCTCATCCCTGAAACACACTCTGTTTTAAAGCAAGAAGCAAGCTCTTCTTTCCAGATTCTAAAATACAGCAAGAACCATGAGCATGCCCTGAAACACAGAACTGTGTTTCCTACTCATACAGACCATATGTAGTTCATCTCTGATGATGAAACTGATACAGACCACAGCTCCTCTTACATAAATGTTCTTTAGTTAATAGTGAGAATCGCGTTGGGTTCATGAACTGTGTAAAATCATTTGAGCCCAAAATTCATTGTGTTTTCCAGAAATGAAATCTTTCTTGTAGGAAGACAGAGATCCTGGGGTTTAACTCCGTTTCTGAAGGGAAATTCAGAGCATTGTTCTCATCAATGAAACACACTCTGTTTTCATGCAAGAAGCAAGCTCTTCTTTCCAGATTCTAAAATACATCAAGATCAATGAGCATGCCCAGAAAAAAAAAAGAATTGTGTTTCCTACTCATACAGACCATATGTAGTTCAACTCTGCGTATGAAACTGATACAAACCACAGCAACTCTTAAATAAATAATCTTTAGTTAATAGTGAGAATCGCATTGAATTTTGAACTGTGTAAAATCATTTGAGCCCAAAATTCACTTTGTTTTCAGAAATGAATTCTTGCTTGTAGGAAGACAGAGATCCTGGGGTTAACTCCGTTTCTGAAGGGAAATTCAGAGCAGTGTTCTCATCAATCAAATACACTCTGTTTTCACGCAAGAAGCAAGCTCTTCTTTCCAGATTCTAAAATACATGAAGAACAATGAGCATGCCCAGAAAAAAAAAGAATTGTGTTTCCTACTCATAGGGACCATATGTAGTTCAACTCTCTTATAAAACTGATACAAACCACAGCTCCTCTTACATAAATGCTCTTTAGTTAATAGTGAGAATAGCGTTGGGTTCGTGAACTGCGAAAAATCATTTGAGCCCAAAATTCACTGGTTTCACCAGAAATGAACTCTTGCTTGTAGGAAGACATACATGCAGTTGTTTAACTCCGTTTCTGAACGGAAATTCAGACCAGAGTTCTCATCCCTGAAATACACTCTGTTTTAAGGCAAGAAGCAAGCTCTTCTTTCCAGATTCTAAAATACAGCAAGAACCATGAGCATGCCCTGAAACACAGAACTGTGTTTCCTACTCATACAGACCATATGTAGTTCATCTCTGCTGATGAAACTGATACAGACCACAGCTCCTCTTACATAAATCCTCTTTAGTTAATAGTGAGAATCACGTTGGATACGTGAACTGCGAAAAATCATTTGAGCCGAAAATTCTCTTGGTTTACATGAAATGAACTCTTGCTTGTTGGAAGACACAGATCCTGGGGTTTAACTCCGTTTCTGAAGGGAAATTCAGACCAGAGATCTCATCCATGAAACACGCTCTGTTTTAATGCAAGAAGCAAGCTCTTCTTTCCAGTGTCTCCAATACATCAAGAACCATGAGCATACCCTCAAAAAAGAACTGTGTTTCTTACTCATACAGACCATATGTAGATCAACTGTGCTTATGAAACTGATACAAACCACAGCACCTCTTAAATAAATGCTCTTTAGTTAATAGCGAGAATCGTGTTGTTGTTTTTGAACTGTGTAAAATCATTTGAGCCCAAAATTCACTTGGTTTAACAGAATTGAACTCTTGCTTGTAGGAAGACACAGATCCTGGGGTTTAACTCCGTTTCTCAAGGGAAATTGAGACCAGAGATCTCAGCCCTGAAAAACACTCTGTTTTAAGGCAAGAATCCTCCTCTTCTTTCCTGCGTCCCCAATACAGTAAGAACCATGAGCATGCCCAGAAAAAAGAACTGTTTTTCCTTCTAATACAGACCATATGTAGTTAAACTCTGCTTATGAAACTGATACAACCAACAACTCCTCTTACATAAATTCTCTTTTGTTAATAGTGAGAATCACGTTGGATACGTGAACTGCGAAAAATCATTTGAGCCGAAAATTCTCTTGGTTTACATGAAATGAACTCTTGCTTGTTGGAAGACACAGATCCTGGGGTTTAACTCCGTTTCTGAAGGGAAATTCAGAAAAGAGTTCTCATCCCTGAAACACACTCTGTTTTAAAGCAAGAAGCAAGCTCTTCTTTCCAGATTCTAAAATACAGCAAGAACCATGAGCATGCCCTGAAACACAGAACTGTGTTTCCTACTCATACAGACCATATGTAGTTCATCTCTGATGATGAAACTGATACAGACCACAGCTCCTCTTACATAAATGTTCTTTAGTTAATAGTGAGAATCGCGTTGGGTTCATGAACTGTGTAAAATCATTTGAGCCCAAAATTCATTGTGTTTTCCAGAAATGAAATCTTTCTTGTAGGAAGACAGAGATCCTGGGGTTTAACTCCGTTTCTGAAGGGAAATTCAGAGCATTGTTCTCATCAATGAAACACACTCTGTTTTCATGCAAGAAGCAAGCTCTTCTTTCCAGATTCTAAAATACATCAAGAACAATGAGCATGCCCAGAAAAAAAAAGAATTGTGTTTCCTACTCATACGGACCATATGTAGTTCAACTCTGCGTATGAAACTGATACAAACCACAGCAACTCTTAAATAAATAATCTTTAGTTAATAGTGAGAATCGCATTGAATTTTGAACTGTGTAAAATCATTTGAGCCCAAAATTCACTTTGTTTTCAGAAATGAATTCTTGCTTGTAGGAAGACAGAGATCCTGGGGTTAACTCCGTTTCTGAAGGGAAATTCAGAGCAGTGTTCTCATCAATCAAATACACTCTGTTTTCACGCAAGAAGCAAGCTCTTCTTTCCAGATTCTAAAATACATCAAGAACAATGAGCATGCCCAGAAAAAAAAAGAATTGTGTTTCCTACTCATAGGGACCATATGTAGTTCAACTCTCTTATAAAACTGATACAAACCACAGCTCCTCTTACATAAATGCTCTTTAGTTAATAGTGAGAATAGCGTTGGGTTCGTGAACTGCGAAAAATCATTTGAGCCCAAAATTCTCTGAGTTTACCAGAAATGAACTCTTGCTTGTAGGAAGACATACATGCAGTTGTTTAACTCCGTTTCTGAACGGAAATTCAGACCAGAGTTCTCATCCCTGAAATACACTCTGTTTTAAGGCAAGAAGCAAGCTCTTCTTTCCAGATTCTAAAATACAGCAAGAACCATGAGCATGCCCTGAAACACAGAACTGTGTTTCCTACTCATACAGACCATATGTAGTTCATCTCTGCTGATGAAACTGATACAGACCACAGCTCCTCTTACATAAATCCTCTTTAGTTAATAGTGAGAATCACGTTGGATACGTGAACTGCGAAAAATCATTTGAGCCGAAAATTCTCTTGGTTTACATGAAATGAACTCTTGCTTGTTGGAAGACACAGATCCTGGGGTTTAACTCCGTTTCTGAAGGGAAATTCAGACCAGAGATCTCATCCATGAAACACGCTCTGTTTTAATGCAAGAAGCAAGCTCTTCTTTCCAGTGTCTCCAATACATCAAGAACCATGAGCATACCCTCAAAAAAGAACTGTGTTTCTTACTCATACAGACCATATGTAGATCAACTGTGCTTATGAAACTGATACAAACCACAGCACCTCTTAAATAAATGCTCTTTAGTTAATAGCGAGAATCGTGTTGTTGTTTTTGAACTGTGTAAAATCATTTGAGCCCAAAATTCACTTGGTTTAACAAAATTGAACTCTTGCTTGTAGGAAGACACAGATCCTGGGGTTTAACTCCGTTTCTCAAGGGAAATTGAGACCAGAGATCTCAGCCCTGAAAAACACTCTGTTTTAAGGCAAGAATCCTCCTCTTCTTTCCTGCGTCCCCAATACAGTAAGAACCATGAGCATGCCCAGAAAAAAGAACTGTTTTTCCTTCTAATACAGACCATATGTAGTTAAACTCTGCTTATGAAACTGATACAACCAACAACTCCTCTTACATAAATTCTCTTTTGTTAATAGTGAGAATCGCGGTGGGTTCGTGAACTGGGAAAAATCATTTGAGCCCAAAATTCTCTGAGTTTACCAGAAATGAACTCTTGCTTGTAGGAAGACACAGATCCTGGGGTTTAACTCCGTTTCTGAAGGGAAATTCAGAAAAGAGTTCTCATCCCTGAAACACACTCTGTTTTAAAGCAAGAAGCAAGCTCTTCTTTCCAGATTCTAAAATACAGCAAGAACCATGAGCATGCCCTGAAACACAGAACTGTGTTTCCTACTCATACAGACCATATGTAGTTCAACTCCGCTTATGAAACTGATACAAACCACAGCTCCTCTTACATAAATCCTCTTTAGTTAATAGTGAGAATCACGTTGGATACGTGAACTGCGAAAAATCATTTGAGCCGAAAATTCTCTTGGTTTACATGAAATGAACTCTTGCTTGTTGGAAGACACAGATCCTGGGGTTTAACTCCGTTTCTGAAGGGAAATTCAGAAAAGAGTTCTCATCCCTGAAACACACTCTGTTTTAAAGCAAGAAGCAAGCTCTTCTTTCCAGATTCTAAAATACAGCAAGAACCATGAGCATGCCCTGAAACACAGAACTGTGTTTCCTACTCATACAGACCATATGTAGTTCATCTCTGATGATGAAACTGATACAGACCACAGCTCCTCTTACATAAATGTTCTTTAGTTAATAGTGAGAATCGCGTTGGGTTCATGAACTGTGTAAAATCATTTGAGCCCAAAATTCATTGTGTTTTCCAGAAATGAAATCTTTCTTGTAGGAAGACAGAGATCCTGGGGTTTAACTCCGTTTCTGAAGGGAAATTCAGAGCATTGTTCTCATCAATGAAACATACTCTGTTTTCATGCAAGAAGCAAGCTCTTCTTTCTAGATTCTAAAATACATCAAGAACAATGAGCATGCCCAGAAAAAAAAAGAATTGTGTTTCCTACTCATACGGACCATATGTAGTTCAACTCTGCGTATGAAACTGATACAAACCACAGCAACTCTTAAATAAATAATCTTTAGTTAATAGTGAGAATCGCATTGAATTTTGAACTGTGTAAAATCATTTGAGCCCAAAATTCACTTGGTTTAACAGAATTGAACTCTTGCTTGTAGGAAGACACAGATCCTGGGGTTTAACTCCGTTTCTCAAGGGAAATTGAGACCAGAGATCTCAGCCCTGAAAAACACTCTGTTTTAAGGCAAGAATCCTCCTCTTCTTTCCTGCGTCCCCAATACAGTAAGAACCATGAGCATGCCCAGAAAAAAGAACTGTTTTTCCTTCTAATACAGACCATATGTAGTTAAACTCTGCTTATGAAACTGATACAACCAACAACTCCTCTTACATAAATTCTCTTTTGTTAATAGTGAGAATCGCGGTGGGTTCGTGAACTGGGAAAAATCATTTGAGCCCAAAATTCTCTGAGTTTACCAGAAATGAACTCTTGCTTGTAGGAAGACACAGATCCTGGGGTTTAACTCCGTTTCTGAAGGGAAATTCAGAAAAGAGTTCTCATCCCTGAAACACACTCTGTTTTAAAGCAAGAAGCAAGCTCTTCTTTCCAGATTCTAAAATACAGCAAGAACCATGAGCATGCCCTGAAACACAGAACTGTGTTTCCTACTCATACAGACCATATGTAGTTCAACTCTGCTTATGAAACTGATACAAACCACAGCTCCTCTTACATAAATCCTCTTTAGTTAATAGTGAGAATCACGTTGGATACGTGAACTGCGAAAAATCATTTGAGCCGAAAATTCTCTTGGTTTACATGAAATGAACTCTTGCTTGTTGGAAGACACAGATCCTGGGGTTTAACTCCGTTTCTGAAGGGAAATTCAGAAAAGAGTTCGCATCCCTGAAACACACTCTGTTTTAAAGCAAGAAGCAAGCTCTTCTTTCCAGATTCTAAAATACAGCAAGAACCATGAGCATGCCCTGAAACACAGAACTGTGTTTCCTACTCATACAGACCATATGTAGTTCATCTCTGATGATGAAACTGATACAGACCACAGCTCCTCTTACATAAATGTTCTTTAGTTAATAGTGAGAATCGCGTTGGGTTCATGAACTGTGTAAAATCATTTGAGCCCAAAATTCATTGTGTTTTCCAGAAATGAAATCTTTCTTGTAGGAAGACAGAGATCCTGGGGTTTAACTCCGTTTCTGAAGGGAAATTCAGAGCATTGTTCTCATCAATGAAACATACTCTGTTTTCATGCAAGAAGCAAGCTCTTCTTTCTAGATTCTAAAATACATCAAGAACAATGAGCATGCCCAGAAAAAAAAAGAATTGTGTTTCCTACTCATACGGACCATATGTAGTTCAACTCTGCGTATGAAACTGATACAAACCACAGCAACTCTTAAATAAATAATCTTTAGTTAATAGTGAGAATCGCATTGAATTTTGAACTGTGTAAAATCATTTGAGCCCAAAATTCACTTTGTTTTCAGAAATTAATTCTTGCTTGTAGGAAGACAGAGATCCTGGGGTTAACTCCGTTTCTGAAGGGAAATTCAGAGCAGTGTTCTCATCAATCAAATACACTCTGTTTTCACGCAAGAAGCAAGCTCTTCTTTCCAGATTCTAAAATACATGAAGAACCATGAGCATGCCCTCAAAAAAGAACTGTGTTTCTTACTCATACAGACCATATGTAGATCAACTCTGCTTATGAAACTGATACAAACCACAGCACCTCTTAAATAAATGCTCCTTAGTTAATAGCGAGAATCGTGTTGTTGTTTTTGAACTGTGTAAAATCATTTGAGCCCAAAATTCACTTGGTTTAACAGAATTGAACTCTTGCTTGTAGGAAGACACAGATCCTGGGGTTTAACTCCGTTTCTCAAGGGAAATTGAGACCAGAGATCTCAGCCCTGTAAAACACTCTGTTTTAAGGCAAGAATCCTCCTCTTCTGTCCTCCGTCCGCAATACAGTAAGAACCATGAGCATGCCCAGAAAAAAGAACTGTTTTTCCTTCTAATACAGACCATATGTAGTTAAACTCTGCTTATGAAACTGATACAACCAAGAACTCCTCTTACATAAATTCTCTTTTGTTAATAGTGAGAATCGCGGTGGGTTCGTGAACTGCGAAAAATCATTTGTGCCCCAAATTCACTGAGTTTACCAGAAATAAACTCTTGCTTGTAGGAAGACACAGATCCTGGGGTTTAACTCCGTTTCTGAAGGGAAATTCAGACCAGAGTTCTCATCACTGAAACACACTCTGTTTTAAGGCAAGAAGCAAGCTCTTTCCAGCGTCTCCAATACAGCAAGAATCATGAGCATTCCCTGAAACACAGAACTATGTTTCCTACTCATACAGACCATATGCATCTGCTGATGAAACTGATACAGACCACAGCTCCTCCTACATAAATGCTCTTTAGTTATTAGTGATAATCGTGTTGGGTTCTAGAACTGTGTAAAATCATTTGAGCCAAAAATTCACTTTGTTTACCACAAATGAACTCTTGCTTGTAGGAACACACACATCATGGTGTTTTAACTCCGTTTCTGGACGGAAATTCCGACCAGAGTTCTCATCCTTGAAACATACTCTGTTTTAACGCAAGAAGCAAGCTCCAGATTGTAAAATGCAGCAAGTACAATGAGCATGCCCTGAAAAAAAGAACTGTGTTTCCTACTCCTACGGACTGTATGAAGTTCAACTCTGTGTATGAAACTGATACAAACCACTGCACCTCTCAAATAAATAATCATTAGTTAATAGTGGGAATCGCATTGGGTTTTTGAACTGTGTAAAATCATTTGAGCCCAAAAATCACTTGGTTTACCAGAAATGAACTCTTTCTGGTAGGAAGACACAGATCCTGGGGTTTAACTCCGTTTCTGAAGGGAAATTAAGTCCAGAGTTCTCATCCATGAAACACACTCTGTCTTAATGCAAAAAGCAAGCTCTTCTTTCCAGAGTCTCCAAAACAGAAAGATAAAGGAGCATTCCCAGAAAAAAAAGAACTGTGTTTCCTACTCAAACGGACCATATGTAGTTCAACTCTGCTTATGACACTGATACAAACCACAGCTCCACATACATAAATCCCCTTTAGTTAATTGTGAGAATCGCATTGGGTTCGTGAACTGCGAAAAATCATTTGAGCCCAAAATTCACTGAGTTTAGCAGAAATGAACTCTTGCTTGTAGGAAGACACAGATCCTGGAGTTTAACTCCGTTTCTGAAGAAAAATTCTGACCAGAGTTCTCATCCCTGAAACACAGTCTGTTTTAATGCAAGAAGCAAGCTCCAGATTGTAAAATGCAGCAAGAACAATGAGCATGCCCTGACAAAAAGAACTGTGTTTCCTACTCATACGGACGGTATGAAGTTCAACTCTGTGTATGAAACTGATACAAACCACAGCACCTCTTAAATAAATAATCTTTAGTTAATAGTGAGAATCGCATTGGGTTTTTGAACTGTGTAAAATCATTTGAGCCCAAAATTCACTTGGTTTACCAGAAATGAACTCTTTCTGGTAGGAAGACACAGATCCTGAGGTTTAACTCCGTTTCTGAAGGGAAATTCAGAAAAGAGTTCTCATCCCTGAAACACACTCTGTTTTAAATCAAGAAGCAAGCTCTTCTTTCCAGATTCTAAAATACAGCAAGAACCATGAGCATGCCCTGAAACACAGAACTGTGTTTCCTACTCATTCAGACCATATGTAGTTCATCTCTGATGATGAAACTGATACAGACCACAGCTCCTCTTACATAAATGTTCTTTAGTTAATAGTGAGAATCGCGTTGGGTTCATGAACTGTGTAAAATCATTTGAGCCCAAAATTCATTGTGTTTTCCAGAAATGAAATCTTGCTTGTAGGAAGACAGAGATCCTGGGGTTAACTCCGTTTCTGAAGGGAAATTCAGAGCAGTATTCTCATCAATCAAACACACTCTGTTTTCACACAAGAAGCAAGCTCTTCTTTCCAGATTCTAAAATACATCAAGAACAATGAGAATGCCCAGAAAAAAAAAGAATTGTGTTTCCTACTCATACGGACCATATGTAGTTCAACTCTCTTATAAAACTGATACAAACCACAGCTCCTCTTACATAAATTCTCTTTAGTTAATAGTGAGAATAGCGTTGGGTTCGTGAACTGCGAAAAATCATTTGAGCCCAAAATTCACTGGTTTCACCAGAAATGAACTCTTGCTTGTGGGAAGACATACATGCAGTTGTTTAACTCCATTTATGAACGGAAATTCAGACCAGAGTTCTCATCCCTGAAATACACTCTGTTTTAAGGCAAGAAGCAAGCTCTTCTTTCCAGATTCTAAAATACAGCAAGAACCATGAGCATGCCCTGAAACACAGAACTGTGTTTCCTACTCATACAGACCATATGTAGTACAACTCTGCTGATGAAACTGATACAAACCACAGCTCCTCTTACATAAATCCTCTTTAGTTAATAGTGAGAATCACGTTGGGTTCTTGAACTGCAAATAATCATTTGAGCCCAAAATTCACTTGGTTTACCAGAAATGAACTCTTGCTTGTAGGAAGACACAGATCCTGGGGTATAACTCCGTTTCTGATGGGAAAATTCAGACCAGTGTTCTCATCCATGAAACACACTCTGTCTTAATGCAAAAAGCAAGCTCTTCTTTCCAGTGTCTCCAAAACAGCAAGAAAAAGGAGCATGCCCAGAAAAAAAAGAACTGTGTTACCTACTCATACGGACAATATGTAGTTCTACTCTGCTTATGAAACTGATACAAACCACAGCTCCTCTTACATAAATCCTCTTTAGTTAATAGTGAGAATCACGTTGGGTTCGTGAACTGCGAAAAATCATTTGAGCCCAAAATTCTCTTGGATTACAAGAAATGAACTCTTGCAAGTAGGAAGAGAGGGATCCTGGGGTTTAACTCCGTTTCTGAAGGGAAATTCAGACCAGAGATCTCATCCATGAAACACGCTCTGTTTTAATGCAAGAAGCAAGCTCTTCTTTGAAGCATCTCCAATACAGCAAGAACCATGAGCATGCCCTCAAAAAAGAACTGAGTTTCCTACTCATACAGACCATATGTAGAGCAACTCTGTGTATGAAACTGATACAAACCACAGGACCTCTTAAATAAATGCTCTTTAGTTAATAGCGAGAATCGCGTTTTTGTTTTTGAACTGTGTAAAATAATTTGAGCCCAAAATTCTCTTGGTTTAACAGAATTGAACTCTTGCTTGTAGGAAGACACAGATCCTGGGGTTTAACTCCGTTTCTGAAGGGAAATTGAAATCAGAGTTCTCAGCCCTGAAAAACACTCTGTTTTAAGGCAAGAATCTTCATCTTCTTTCCTCCGTCCCCAACACAGTAAGAACCATGAGCATGCCCAGAAAAAAAGAACTGTTTTTCATTCTCATACAGACGATATGTAGTTAAACTCTGCTTATGAAACTGATACAACCTACAACTCCTCTTACATAAATTCTCTTTCGTTAATAGTGAGAATTGCGTTGGGTTCGTGAACTGTGAAAAATCATTTGAGCCCAAAATTCACTGAGTTTACCAGAAATAAACTCTTGCTTGTAGGAAGACACAGATCCTGGGGTTTAACTCCGTTTCTGAAGGGAAATTCAGACCAGAGTTCTCATCACTGAAACACACTCTGTTTTAAGGCAAGAAGCAAGCTCTTCTTTCCAGACTCTAAAATACAGCAAGAACCATGAGCATGCCCTGAAACACAGAACTATGTTTCCTACTCATACAGACCATATGTAGATCAACTCTGCTTATGAAACTGATACAAACCACAGCACCTCTTAAATAAATGCTCTTTAGTTAATAGCGAGAATCGTGTTGTTGTTTTTGAACTGTGTAAAATCATTTGAGCCCAAAATTCACTTGGTTTAACAGAATTGAACTCTTGCTTGTAGGAAGACACAGATCCTGGGGTTTAACTCCGTTTCTCAAGGGAAATTGAGACCAGAGATCTCAGCCCTGTAAAACACTCTGTTTTAAGGCAAGAATCCTCCTCTTCTGTCCTCCGTCCGCAATACAGTAAGAACCATGAGCATGCCCAGAAAAAAGAACTGTTTTTCCTTCTAATACAGACCATATGTAGTTAAACTCTGCTTATGAAACTGATACAACCAAGAACTCCTCTTACATAAATTCTCTTTTGTTAATAGTGAGAATCGCGGTGGGTTCGTGAACTGCGAAAAATCATTTGTGCCCCAAATTCACTGAGTTTACCAGAAATAAACTCTTGCTTGTAGGAAGACACAGATCCTGGGGTTTAACTCCGTTTCTGAAGGGAAATTCAGACCAGAGTTCTCATCACTGAAACACACTCTGTTTTAAGGCAAGAAGCAAGCTCTTCTTTCCAGCGTCTCCAATACAGCAAGAATCATGAGCATGCCCTGAAACACAGAACTATGTTTCCTACTCATACAGACCATATGCATCTGCTGATGAAACTGATACAGACCACAGCTCCTCCTACATAAATGCTCTTTAGTTATTAGTGATAATCGTGTTGGGTTCTAGAACTGTGTAAAATCATTTGAGCCAAAAATTCACTTTGTTTACCACAAATGAACTCTTGCTTGTAGGAACACACACATCATGGTGTTTTAACTCCGTTTCTGGACGGAAATTCCGACCAGAGTTCTCATCCTTGAAACATACTCTGTTTTAACGCAAGAAGCAAGCTCCAGATTGTAAAATGCAGCAAGTACAATGAGCATGCCCTGAAAAAAAGAACTGTGTTTCCTACTCCTACGGACTGTATGAAGTTCAACTCTGTGTATGAAACTGATACAAACCACTGCACCTCTCAAATAAATAATCATTAGTTAATAGTGGGAATCGCATTGGGTTTTTGAACTGTGTAAAATCATTTGAGCCCAAAAATCACTTGGTTTACCAGAAATGAACTCTTTCTGGTAGGAAGACACAGATCCTGGGGTTTAACTCCGTTTCTGAAGGGAAATTAAGTCCAGAGTTCTCATCCATGAAACACACTCTGTCTTAATGCAAAAAGCAAGCTCTTCTTTCCAGAGTCTCCAAAACAGAAAGATAAAGGAGCATTCCCAGAAAAAAAAGAACTGTGTTTCCTACTCAAACGGACCATATGTAGTTCAACTCTGCTTATGACACTGATACAAACCACAGCTCCACATACATAAATCCCCTTTAGTTAATTGTGAGAATCGCATTGGGTTTGTGAACTGCGAAAAATCATTTGAGCCCAAAATTCACTGAGTTTAGCAGAAATGAACTCTTGCTTGTAGGAAGACACAGATCCTGGAGTTTAACTCCGTTTCTGAAGAAAAATTCTGACCAGAGTTCTCATCCCTGAAACACAGTCTGTTTTAATGCAAGAAGCAAGCTCCAGATTGTAAAATGCAGCAAGAACAATGAGCATGCCCTGAAAAAAAGAACTGTGTTTCCTACTCATACGGACGGTATGAAGTTCAACTCTGTGTATGAAAATGATACAAACCACAGCACCTCTTAAATAAATAATCTTTAGTTAATAGTGAGAATCGCATTGGGTTTTTGAACTGTGTAAAATCATTTGAGCCCAAAATTCACTTGGTTTACCAGAAATGAACTCTTTCTGGTAGGAAGACACAGATCCTGAGGTTTAACTCCGTTTCTGAAGGGAAATTCAGAAAAGAGTTCTCATCCCTGAAACACACTCTGTTTTAAATCAAGAAGCAAGCTCTTCTTTCCAGATTCTAAAATACAGCAAGAACCATGAGCATGCCCTGAAACACAGAACTGTGTTTCCTACTCATACAGACCATATGTAGTTCATCTCTGATGATGAAACTGATACAGACCACAGCTCCTCTTACATAAATGTTCTTTAGTTAATAGTGAGAATCGCGTTGGGTTCATGAACTGTGTAAAATCATTTGAGCCCAAAATTCATTGTGTTTTCCAGAAATGAAATCTTGCTTGTAGGAAGACAGAGATCCTGGGGTTAACTCCGTTTCTGAAGGGAAATTCAGAGCAGTATTCTCATCAATCAAACACACTCTGTTTTCACACAAGAAGCAAGCTCTTCTTTCCAGATTCTAAAATACATCAAGAACAATGAGAATGCCCAGAAAAAAAAAGAATTGTGTTTCCTACTCATACGGACCATATGTAGTTCAACTCTCTTATAAAACTGATACAAACCACAGCTCCTCTTACATAAATTCTCTTTAGTTAATAGTGAGAATAGCGTTGGGTTCGTGAACTGCGAAAAATCATTTGAGCCCAAAATTCACTGGTTTCACCAGAAATGAACTCTTGCTTGTGGGAAGACATACATGCAGTTGTTTAACTCCATTTATGAACGGAAATTCAGACCAGAGTTCTCATCCCTGAAATACACTCTGTTTTAAGGCAAGAAGCAAGCTCTTCTTTCCAGATTCTAAAATACAGCAAGAACCATGAGCATGCCCTGAAACACAGAACTGTGTTTCCTACTCATACAGACCATATGTAGTACAACTCTGCTGATGAAACTGATACAAACCACAGCTCCTCTTACATAAATCCTCTTTAGTTAATAGTGAGAATCACGTTGGGTTCTTGAACTGCAAATAATCATTTGAGCCCAAAATTCACTTGGTTTACCAGAAATGAACTCTTGCTTGTAGGAAGACACAGATCCTGGGGTATAACTCTGTATCTGAAGGAAAAATTCAGACCAGTGTTCTCATCCATGAAACACACTCTGTCTTAATGCAAAAAGAAAAAAAAGAACTGTGTTACCTACTCATACGGACAATATGTAGTTCTACTCTGCTTATGAAACTGATACAAACCACAGCTCCTCTTACATAAATCCTCTTTAGTTAATAGTGAGAATCACGTTGGGTTCGTGAACTGCGAAAAATCATTTGAGCCCAAAATTCTCTTGGTTTACAAGAAATGAACTCTTGCTTGTAGGAAGAGAGGGATCCTGGGGTTTAACTCCGTTTCTGAAGGGAAATTCAGACCAGAGATCTCATCCATGAAACACACTCTGTTTTAATGCAAGAAGCAAGCTC
Source organism: Onychomys arenicola (assembly GCA_949786405.1). Classification (NCBI taxonomy): domain Eukaryota; kingdom Metazoa; phylum Chordata; class Mammalia; order Rodentia; family Cricetidae; genus Onychomys; species Onychomys arenicola. The sequence continues at coordinate 2,959,393 of CATKUM010000040.1, read as the reverse complement.
TTCTTTGAAGCATCTCCAATACAGCAAGAACCATGAGCATGCCCTCAAAAAAGAACTGAGTTTCCTACTCATACAGACCATATGTAGAGCAACTCTGTGTATGAAACTGATACAAACCACAGGACCTCTTAAATAAATGCTCTTTAGTTAATAGCGAGAATCGCGTTTTTGTTTTTGAACTGTGTAAAATAATTTGAGCCCAAAATTCTCATCACTGAAACACACTCTGTTTTAAGGCAAGAAGCAAGCTCTTCTTTCCAGACTCTAAAATACAGCAAGAACCATGAGCATGCCCTGAAACACAGAACTGTGTTTCCTACTCATACAGACCATATGTAGTTCATCTCTGCTGATGAAACTGATACAGACCACAGCTATTCTTACATAAATGCTCTTTAGTTAATAGTGAGAATCGCGTTGGTTTCATGAACTGTGTAAAATCATTTGAGCACAAAATTCATTGTGTTTTCCAGAAATGAAATCTTTCTTGTAGGAAGACACAGATCCTGGTGTTTAACTCCGTTTCTGAAGGGAAATTCAGAGCAGTGTTCTCATCAATGAAACACACTCTGTTTTCACACAAGAAGCAAGCTCTTCTTTCCAGATTCTAAAATACATCAAGAACAATGAGCATGCCCAGAAAAAAAAAAGAATTGTGTTTCCTACTCATACAGACCATATGTAGTTCAACTCTGCTTATGAAACTGATACAAACCACAGCTCCTCTTACATAAATGCTCTTTAGATAATAGTGAGAATAGCGTTGGGTTCGTGAACTGCGAAAAATTATTTGAGCCCAAAATTCACTGGTTTCACCAGAAATGAACTCTTGCTTGTGGGAAGACATACATGCAGTTGTTTAACTCCGTTTCTGAACGGAAATTCAGACCAGAGTTCTCATCCCTGAAATACACTCTGTTTTAAGGCAAGAAGCAAGCTCTTCTTTCCAGATTCTAAAATACAGCAAGAACCATGAGCATGCCCTGAAACACAGTACTGTGTTTCCTACTCATACAGACCATATGTAGTTCAACTCTGCTGATGAAACTGATACAAACCACAGCTCCTCTTACATAAATCCTCTTTAGTTAATAGTGAGAATCACGTTGGGTTCGTGAACTGTGAAAAATCATTTGAGCCCAAAATTCTCTTGGTTTACAAGAAATGAACTCTTGCTTGTAGGAAGAGAGGGAAACTGATACAAACCACAGCTCCTCTTACATAAATGCTCTTTAGATAATAGTGAGAATAGCGTTGGGTTCGTGAACTGCGAAAAATTATTTGAGCCCAAAATTCACTGGTTTCACCAGAAATGAACTCTTGCTTGTGGGAAGACATACATGCAGGGGTTTATCTCCGTTTCTGAAGGAAAATTCAGACCAGAGTTCTCATCCCTGAAACACACTCTGTTTTAACACAAGAAGCAAGCTCCAGATTCTTAAGTGCAGCAAGAACCATGAGCATGCCCTGAAAAAAAGAACTGTGTTCCCTATTCATATGGACCATATGAAGTTCAACTCTGAGTATGAAACTGATACAAACCAGAGCACCTCTTAAATAAGTAATCCTTAGTTACTAGAGATAATCACATTGGGTTTTTGAACTGTGTAAAATCATTTGAGCACAAAATTCACTTGGTTTACCAGAAATGAACTCTTGCTTGTAGGAAGACACAGATCCTGGGGTTTAACTCCATTTATGAAGCGAAATTCAGACCAGTGTTCTCATCCATGAAACACACTCTGTCTTAGTGCAAAAAGCAAGCTCTTCTTTCCGGAGTCTCCAAAATAGAAAGATAAGGAGCTTGCCCAGAAAAAAATGAACTGTGTTTCCTACTCATACGCACCATATGTAGTTCAACTCTGCTTATGAAACTGATACAAACCACAGCTCCTCTTACATAAATTCTCCTTCGTTAATAGTGAGAATCGCGTTGGGTTCGTGAACTGGGCAAAATCATTTGAGCCCAAAATTCACTGAGTTTACCAGAAATGAACTCTTGCTTGTAGGAAGACACAGACCCTGGGGTTTAACTCCATTTATGAAGGTAAGTTCAGACCAGTGTTCTCATCCATGAAACACACTCTGTCTTAACGCAAAAAGCAAGCTCTTCTTTCCGGAGTCTCCAAAACAGAAAGATAAAGGAACATGCCCAGAAAACTCTGCTTATGAAACTGATACAAACCACATCTCCTATTACATAAATGCTCTTTAGTTAATAGTGAGAATCGTGGTGGGTTCGTGAACTGTGAAAAATCATTTGAGCCCAAAATTCACTGGGTTAACCAGAAATGAACTCTTGCTTGTAGGAAGACACAGATCCTGGGATTTAACTCCGTTTCTGAAGGGAAATTCAGACCAGAGTTCTCATCCCTGAAATACACTCTGTTTTAAGGCAAGAAGCAAGCTCTTCTTTCCAGATTCTAAAATAGAGCAAGAACCATGAGCATGCCCTGAAACACAGAACTGTGTTTCCTACTCATACAGACCATATGTAGTTCAACTCTGCTGATGAAACTCATACAAACAACAGCTCCTCTTTGTAGATGTATCCTGCTTGTTAAATAAGAAACACAGAGCCAGTTGCAGAGTTAAAAACCACGAGGTCAGAGCCAAAGCAGAAAACCTTACCCTTCACTGCTTCTGAGGTTCCTCCTCTCCGCAAGAGACCTACTTCTGTGCGTCCTGTCTATTTAAAGACTTTCTGTTCTCCTCCCTCATTGGTTGTAACCCAGCCACATGACCTCCTCGTCACTCCCTGTTTGTACAGACCTCCAGGTCTTCTATGGTTGGTATTGAAATTAAAGGCGTGTGTCTGCTATGCTGGCTGTGTCCTTGAACACACAGAGATCCGCCTAGCACTGCCTCCCAAGTGCTGGCATTAAGGGTGTGCCCCACTACTGCTCAGCTTCTGCTCTGGCTTGCTCTGACCTCAAGGCAACTTTATTGACATACAAATAAAATCACATTTCAATACAAATAAAATATCACTATATTTCCCCTTTTCTATTTTAATAAAAAGAAAAAAAGGAAAAAGTTATAACTAATATAAGAAAAACTGTATACAAAAGTACAATAACTATATATACCATATATACAAACAATAAATACCTAAACAATGTCTAATCCATTTTTAATTGACAAATTCAGAGAAAATAATTCCATTATCTATCCTATTTTGGTAAGTCCAGAATGTACCTGATTCACTTTTTATCCTAACTTTTATAGCTAATGGAACTGTCTTATAACGTCTTTCAAATTTATACACTTACAGCTCTTAGTGAGTTTTTCTGAAATCCTTAACAAAGATAATTATAACTATAACTAACTGATCTTCAACTCCCTCAGAGACCCAAGAAGGAAATAATACTACCTAATAAAAAATAAAAACAAGAAGTGCATGCAAGCAGCTTCAAAAAAAAATGTGAGTTGACAGAAACAGCCAGCTGCCTGGACAGTCACCTGAGGTTTCTCCACAGTGTTGGGGCATCATCTTCAGCCTACAGGCTTAGCGTATCTGACAGACTCTTTTGTGAACTAAGATGTATACAAGGTCAACAGTTTGACCTCACATTTGGTGAGAGCAGTCCATGTACCAGAAACACCTGAATTCCATTAGTGTCATGTTATGATTCAGGATTTTAAATTCTGGAAATTATTGATGTCTTTTCAATTCAGCTGTCCATTTTTCTTGGCTGTGTATATGTGGCTTCATCTTGGCATCCTGTTCTTCTCCACATCTCTCTATTAAATGCCAGTCTACTATTGAGAGAGGTGAGCTTAGTTATTCCTCAAGAATAACTGTTTCATCTGCTGTTCCATTGCATATAAGAAGCCATTGGCCCACTCCCTGTTCAGTTGCCTTCGAAGAAAAGGGCACGGTACGGTACCTTTTACAGATTGCAAAGGTCACTCACTTCAGGGATGGTGCCATATTGTCCTGGCTTCAGAAGATGCCTTTTGTTAAAGCCACAATCACACTTGTTTTGGCAAGAATTGGTAGTCCTTGGTTTCATGTCCGGTCTGTCCTGTTTGTCAGCAGTTGATTCAAGGATACTTTGTTGTCCAGTGGCTGACTTTTGCAACAATGAAAGTTAGTTCCATATGCAGTTTCTTCAATGCCCATATTTTCTCTGAAGTAGATTGGTACTGCCAGGAGCCATCATGTCTCATAGTCATAGCAAAAAAGAAAAATTCTTAAGTTATTAAAACATTTTAAATGCCATATTCTGTAGATCTCTGAAGGGTTTGAAGATGACCTGTCTATCTAAAATATATCTGTTTGATCTTGACAACACACCTAATATGACTACAAGTTCAATTGTAATGTCTAACCACTAATTTTCATTTCTATATATCCTAATAGTTGGTAATACTAACATTCAAGGATTAGCAAATTGCAATTACATTGTTAAATGAATGGTATAAATACAATATCTCGAACAAGATTAGAAATACGTATATGGTATATTCTAACAATCTCAATCTCAATAATAATAATTTGTATACAATATAAAACAATCCAATTGAATGTAAAGTATTTAAAACTAGTAAATGTCTTTTTCTTTTTTCTTCTTTTTTTTTTTAAACAAGCACCTTTTGCCTAGCCCTTTACCTAACCCTTAACAACAACTTGTAACCAACCCTCCTAAACAATGAAAACTATCCCAGACCCAATACCCATAAAAAGACCAAAAAACCACCCACCCCACACCACCCCTTTGGGAATGTGGGCGTCGAATTCTTAAAATTGCTTCCTGCTGGGTATGGGCGAAGTTATCTTTATTCTGAAAAGAAAATTTTGGGTTAATTGACAAATTCTAGGAAAGATAACTATATTCTTTGTTATCCATAATTCCAAAGTTCAGGGTTTATCTCAAGTCCTTATTCAAGCAGTCTTTGAAACTGGATCATCTCAGCTAGCCATCTCAGAATTGCTCTAAGCACTTTGTAGTCCAAAGCTGATCTGTAGATGATGTTTGTCAGCTTAGTGATATTATTTTCCACGTGGAATTGTCGTTGTGGGGCCCCATCTTCTTCCTGGAGATTTCATTTGATGTTAGGCCTGGCCGTGATTTCCTGCAGAAAACTGAAAAGAGACTCGAACACAAAGACATGTATAGGCAGCTAATCGAAGCCTTTTCTCTAAATTAATTAGTACTCATATGACCATTATTATCTCAAAATAGTTTAATATATATATATATCTTGTGAATTCTGATATAAAATTCATACTTTAAGAAAAGTTTAAAGAATCAGAATAGAGTCAAAGAATTGAGATTAGTAATAGAATAGTCCCTTAATTAATTTGGTTTTTCTCCTGTCCCATGTCAGAAGATGGCTCTTTCTTCTGGTATGATACAGGGAGTTTTCATTTTCTTTTTAACAACATACTTGAGTTTAACGGAGGAGAGAGCCATTCTCCAACTCCAAAATCAGCTTGAAGCTTTAATTGAACTGGGACTACAAGAAGACTAAGAGTATTAATTTTTTAGAGAAGAGCAGAAACAAACATTTAGAAAGATTTATGAAATTTTGTAGATGATATACCAATAGGCCATTTTACTCTTTTTCCTGGGACAGATGATTTGTCCTTTTTCTTCAGTTGTCTCATTTGTCCAGTGTTCTTCAGATTCTTTAGCCTTCATTCTCCTAAAAGACAAAAACAAAAACCCTTCCCCAAGGCTAATTTTGGGGAGGTCCCCTTTTGGCAAGTTACATCTGATTAAATGAAAAGGCATGTATTAATGGTATAAGTGAGTTTAAACTGGATGGTCATGTTGGTTGATGAACTATCACCTCTTCTAATTAAGAGGTCTCTCTTGTTCAAATCGAACCTTTATCAGTTTTGATGGTACCCACAGCTTATCTTCTCCTGCAGAAACAAAAGCAAAACCTCGTCCCCAACGTAACACATGCCCTGGTTTCCATTCTGAGGTCAGCACATCCTTGAAGTATATAGGCTGATTTAATTCTGTTGTTTTTTCTATTAACCAATGTCTCTCTGCAGCTGTTGTTCCTTTCTCATTAGCATTGAGAAAATTCAAAGTTAATAGAGCATTGTGCAGTCTATTTCTGGGGTTTTTTGTTACCCCTTTTTGTTTATTTATCATGTCCTTTAGAGTTCTGTTGGATCTTTCTATAACTGCTTGGCCTGTAGGATTATGTGGTATACCTGTAATATGCTTTATATTATAATAAGCAAAAAACTGTTTCATTTTAATAGAGACATATGCTGGAGCATTGTCAGTTTTAATTTGTGCAGGTATACCCATGATGGCCATAACTTCTAGCAAATGAGTGATTACAGAATCAGCTTTTTCAGAACTCAAAGCAGTTGCCCATTGAAATCCTGAATAAGTATCAATAGTATGGTGTACATATTTCAATTTTCCAAATTCTGCAAAGTGAAACACATCCATCTGCCAGATTTCATTCCTCTGAGTACCCTTTGGGTTACATCCTGCTGGTAATGGTGTCTGATTGTAGAAGGAACAAGTAGGACATTTCTTTACAATTTCCTTGGCTTGTTGCTAGGTTATGGAAAAATCCTTTTTTAAACCTTTACTATTGACATGATGTTTCTTATGAAATTCTGAGGCCTCCAGCACATTTCCTATCAATAATTTATCAATCTCATCATTACCTTGTGCTAGAGGGCCTGGCAGACCAGTATGGGATCGGATGTGAGTTATATATAAAGGATGACTCCTTTCCCTGATTGTATCTTGTAATTGAATAAATAGTGAAGTTAATTCTGAAGCATCAGGGATAAATTCTGCAGTCTCAATATTTAATACCACTCTTTCAGCATACTGAGAGTCAGTAACTATATTGAGAGGTTCTGAAAAATCCATTAATACCAACAGAATAGCATACAATTCCGATTTTTGAACTGAATTATAAGGACTTTGAACCACTTTACTTAAATTTTCTGATTTGTAACCCGCCTTTCCTTGCTTGTTGGCATCTGTATAAAATGTCCGAACTCCAGATATGGGTTTTTCACGTACAATTCGAGGCAAGATCCAATCAGCTCTCTTTATAAGATCAATTCTATTGCTTTTAGGATATTTGCTGTTAATTTCTCCCAAAAAATTACTGCAAGCTCTTTGCCAAGGTTCACTTTCTGTCCATAATTTTTCAATGTCCTCTTTAATTAAAGGTACAACAATTTCTGCTGGGTCTATTCCTGCTAATTGACGAAGTCTCAATTTTCCTTTCAAAATTAAGTCAGAGATTTTTTCCACATAAGTTTTTAATTTTTTATTTGGTTTATTTGGTAAAAATATCCATTCTAATATAATATCTTCTCTCTGCATTAATATTCCTGTAGGAGAATGCCTAGAAGGTAAAATAACCAAAATGCAATCCAGCTTTGGATCAATACGATCTACATGTCCTTCATGTACTTTTTTTTCTACCAAGGCCAATTCTTTCTCAGCTTCAGGTGATAATTCTCTTGGACTATTTAAGTCCTTGTCACCTTCTAAGGTTTTAAACAAATTATTCAGTTCATCATTTTTTACCCCAACAATAGTTCGTAGATGAGAAATGTCCCCAAATAATCTTTGAAAGTCATTAAGAGTCTGTAGGCGATCTCTCCTAATTTGTACCTTTTGAGGTCTAATTTTTTGTAGCTCTATTTTATATCCTAAATAATTAATAGAATCTCCTCTTTGTATCTTTTCAGGAGCAATTTGTAATCCCCAGCCAGGCAATATTTTCTTTACTTCTTCAAACATTCTTTCTAAAGTATCTGCACTTGAGTCAGCTAGTAAAATATCATCCATATAATGATAAATTATAGATTTAGGAAATTTTTTACGTATCACTTCCAAGGGCTGTTGTACAAAATATTGGCACAGGGTTGGACTATTCAACATTCCCTGTGGGAGGACTCTCCATTGAAATCTTCTAACCGGTTGAGAATTATTGTAAGTAGGCACTGTGAAAGCAAATCTTTCTCTGTCTTTTTCTTGTAGGGGTATTGAAAAGAAACAGTCTTTTAAATCAATAACTATGAGAGGCCATCCTTTAGGTAACAGAGTAGGCAAAGGAATTCCAGATTGTAGAGAGCCCATTGGCTGAATTACTTTGTTAATTGCTCTAAGGTCTGTTACCATTCTCCATTTACCAGATTTCTTTTTAATAACAAATACAGGAGAATTCCATGGGCTAGTAGATTCTTCAATATGCTGAGCATTTAACTGTTCTTCTACCAGCTCTTCTAAAGCCTGGAGTTTCTCTGTTGTTAAAGGCCATTGATGAACCCATACAGGCTTGTCTGTTAACCATTTTAAAGGTAGAGCTGTTGGTGCCTTTGGAAGATCATCAGTTTTTCTGCCCTGTTCTTGTATAATATGGATGGCTGGTGACCACTCATTAGAATAATACCTTCTAATATTTCTCTCAGAAACATGTGCTAGTTTATTATTTATTTCTGAGGTTGGAGGGATGTTAATCTGAGTATTCCATTGTTGTAACAGGTCTCGACCCCACAGGTTCATGGCTATGTTAGCCACATATGGTTTTAATCTGCCTCTCTGTCCTTCTGGGCCTATACATTCGAGCCATCTTGCACTCTGTTTAACTTGAGATAATGTTCCAATTCCTAACAGTTGAACATTTACCTCCTGAAGAGGCCAAGATGGATGCCAAAATTCTGGTGCAATTATGGTAACATCAGCACCTGTGTCTACCAGACCAGACAACAAAACACCATTTATTTTTATTGTTAATTGTGGTCTTTGTTCATTTATAGAAGTTTGCCAAAAAATTTTCTTTATGGTCTCTCCTGAATTTTCTGTTCTCTCTGTCTCAGTTGTTCCATTACTCTGAGTAGCCTGGTTTATTCCAATAGGCATTTGTTCATTTAACTGCTCTGAGTAGGGGCCTCCTCTACGATTGCAGGAAAAGTCTAAACTGGATTCACTGTAGGGGCCTGCCTGAGGCCCCTCTGGGAGTTTCCCAAAGACTGAGGCAAAGTATTACCTTGTCTGTCCCTTGTTGATCTACATTCATTGGTCCAATGTCTTCCCTTACCACACCTTCTACATACTCCTGAAGGAAGGGGCATTCTGTTGCCATTGTTCCTTGAAGAAACATTGTTTCTAGAAGTGCCCTGTTTACAGTCCCTTTTCAAATGTCCTTGCTTTCCACATCCAAAACATCTAACATTCCTCAAACCTCTTGAAATTGCTTCTCCTACCCACATATTATCATGATCATGAGCCTCAACATTAACCGTGTCTCTAATCCAATCTTCCAAGGGTGCAGATCTCGCCATTAACGGCCTGATTATTCTCTTGCATGCTTCATTTGCATTCTCAAAAGCCAAAGATTCAATTATTATCTGGCTAGCTTCTGAATTTGGGACCATTCTCTTTACTGCTGAAGTCAATCTTTGTAAGAAATCTGTGAAAGATTCTTTTGGGCCCTGTATAACCTTTGTAAATGACTCAGTTTTCTTCCCTGGTTCCTCAACTCTATCCCATGCATTCATGGCTGCCATTCCACATAGAATTAGAGTTTGCATATCATATAAACATTGTGTTTGTACTGCAGCATATTGGCCTTCTCCAACAAGCTGATCCTGGAAGATTTGTATACCTCTATCACTACATTGTTTTGCTATGGTTTTAGCTTCCTGTTTGAACCACATTTGCCACTGGAGCTGCTGTCCGGGTTCTAGAACCGCCTGTGCCAGCTCCCGCCAGTCCTGTGGTATAATTCTATTATAAGTCGACCAGGAGTTTAACATTTGTTTTACATATGGAGAATGCATGCCATAAGATACTATTGCCTCCTTAAACCTTCGTAAGTCTAACATTTCAACTGGAGTCCAAATATTTTGTGTAGTCATTTGACCAGGCTGCTGTTGTATGGTTACCGGATAAATTAAGGGTGATTGTGTGAAAACAGGCTTTCTTTCTGTAACCTTATAATCCAATCCTGAAATAACTTCACTGTTAATTTCTTCTGTCTGAATCTGAATTTCTCTATAATTCATTTTAACAGGTTTAAAAAGTTTTTCTAAACTTTTTATCCTGGCACTTAAATTGACTGTCTTTTTAAAGTGTAAAATATGGATAAGAAGAATAACAATGTACATAATTCGATCAACATTAATCTTCTCATATAGTTGTTCCATTACCATACTGCCTAAAATTTCAAACAAAGCCCAATTTTCTTCCAATGTACACATAAAACTCATTTTTTTTAATGTGGAAAAAAATCTCTTTTAAATAGTTTCCTTTAAAATATCTGATATAAATGACTTACCAATTCTGCACAGAACAGTAGAAATCTGAGGGAATTTCCAAACAGCAACCTAGCGTCCGAGGTGGGAATCCAGAGAGAGAGAGAGAAAGAGAGAAAGAGAAAGCGTAGCCACGTTCTGGCTAAAATCTTGAATCCAGCCGCTTCAATGTTCCGGTCTGAGCGGAGTCGCGCCTGGGCTCTGGCTTCCTTAAGTTCCGACCGACCACGTGCACTGGCGTTTCAGCCAAAAGCAGCCTATCTGCAGTTGCGTGTAGCTACTGCAATTAGCAGTAGCTCCCGCAGGCCTGAGTTGTTTGTAGCACTGGCTTTTTAAGCAAGTAACTCCAGCTGGGGCGCCTGAGTCCTAAGCTGAGCTAGGGCTGGGTTAGACCAGGGCTAAGCCGGAGCAAGGGAGGCAGGCCCGCCCAGGCAGGAAGCCGGACCCACTGCCAAGGCAAGCGGTTTTTTAATGAATTCTTGCCACGTTGGGCGCGAATTGTAGATGTATCCTGCTTGTTAAATAAGAAACACAGAGCCAGTTGCAGAGTTAAAAACCACGAGGTCAGAGCCAAAGCAGAAAACCTTACCCTTCACTGCTTCTGCGGTTCCTCTTCTCCGCAAGAGACCTACTTCTGTGCGTCCTGTCTATTTAAAGACTTTCTGTTCTCCTCCCTCATTGGTTGTAACCCAGCCACATGACCTCCTCGTCACTCCCTGTTTGTACAGACCTCCAGGTCTTCTATGGTTGGTATTGAAATTAAAGGCGTGTGTCTGCTATGCGGGCTGTGTCCTGGAACACACAGAGATCCACCTAGCTCTGCCTCCCAAGTGCTGGGATTAAGGGCATGCCCCACTACTGCTCAGCTTCTGCTCTGGCTTGCTCTGACCTCAAGGCAACTTTATTGACATACAAATAAAATCACATTTCAATACAAATAAAATATCACTATACCTCTTACATAAATCCTCTTTAGTTAATATTGAGAATCACGTTGGGTTCTTGAACTGCAAAAAATCATTTGAGCCGAAAATTCACTTGGTTTAAAAGAAATGAACTCTTGCTTGTAGGAACACACACATCATGGGGTTTAACTCCGTTTCTGAAGGGAAATTCCGACCAGATTTCTCATCCCTAAAACACACTCTGTTTTACCGCAAGAAGCAAGCTCTTCTTTCCAGATTCTAAAATACAGCAAGAACCATGAGCATGCCCTGAAAAAAGGAACTGTGTTTCCTACTCATAAGGACCATATGTAATTCAACTCTGCTTATGAAACTGAAACAAACCACAGACCCTCTTACATGAATGCTCCTTAGTTAATAGTGACAATCACATTGGGTTCATGAACTGTGTAAAATCATATGAGCCCATAATTCACTGGGTTTTCCAGAAATGAAATCTTGCTTGTAGGAAGACACAGAATCTGGGGTTTAACTCCGTTTCTGAAGGGAAATTCAGAGCAGTGTTCTCATCAAAGAAACACACTCTGTTTTCACGCAAGAAGCAAGCTCTTCTTTCCAGATTCTAAAATACATGAAGAACAATGAGCATGCACAGAAAAAAAAATTGTGTTTCCTACTAATACAGACCATATGTAGTTCAACTCTCCTTATGAAACTGATACAAACCACAGCTTCTCTTTCATAAATCCTCTTTAGTTAACAGTGAGAATCACGTTGGGTTCGTGAACTGCGAAAAATCATTTGAGCCGAAAATTCTCTTGGTTTACAAGAAATGTACTCTTGCTTGTAGGAAGACACAGATCCTGGGGTTTAACTCCGTTTCTGAAGGGAAATTCAGTCCAGAGTTCTCATCCATGAAACATGCTCAGTTTTAATGCAAGAAGCAAACTCTTCTTTCCAGCCTGTCCAATACAGCAAGAACCATGAGCACACCCTCAAAAAAGAACTGTGTTTCCTAATCATACAGAACATATGTAGATCAACTCTGCTTATGAAACTGATACAAACCACAGCACCTCTTAAACAAATGCTGTTTAGTTAACAGCGAGCATCGCATTGTTGTTTTTGAACTGTGTAAAATCATTTGAGCCCAAAATTCACTTGGTTTAACAGAATTGAACTCTTGCTTGTAGGAAGACACAGATCCTGGGGTTTAACTCCGTTTCTGAAGGGAAATTCAGACCAGAGTTCTCAGCCCTGAACACACTCAGTTTTAAGGCAAGAATCCTCCTCTTCTTTCTATAGTCCCCAATACAGTAAGAACCATGAGCATGCCCAGAATAGAAGAACTGTTTTTCCTTCTCATACAGACCATATGTAGTTAAACTCTGCTTATGAAACTGATACAACCCACAACTCCTCTTACATAAATTCTCTTTCGTTAATAGTGAGAATCGCGTTGGGTTCGTGAACTGCAAATAATCATTTGAGCCCAAAATTCACTGGGTTAATGAGAAATGAACTCCTGCTTGTAGGAAGACACAGATCCTCGGGTTTAACTCCGTTTCTGAAGGGAAATTCAGAGCAGTGTTCTCATCAATCAAACACACTCTGTTTTCACGCAAGAAGCAAGCTCTTCTTTCCAGATTCTAAAATACATCAAGAACAATGAGCATGCCCAGAAAAAAAAAGAATTGTGTTTCCTACTCATACGGACCATATGTAGTTCAACTCTCTTATAAAACTGATACAAACCACAGCTCCTCTTACATAAATGCTCTTTAGTTAATAGTGAGAATCACGTTGGGTTCGTGAACTGCGAAAAATCATTTGAGCCCAAAATTCACTGGTTTCACCAGAAATGACCTCTTGCTTGTAGGAAGACATACATGCAGTTGTTTAACTCCGTTTCTGAACGGAAATTCAGACCAGAGTTCTCATCCCTGAAATACACTCTGTTTTAAGGCAAGAAGCAAGCTCTTCTTTCCAGATTCTAAAATACAGCAAGAACCATGACCATGCCCTGAAACACAGAACTGTGTTTCTTACTCATACAGACCATATGTAGTTCAACTCTGCTGATGAAACTGATACAAACCGCAGCTCTTCTTACATAAATCCTCTTTAGTTAATAGTGAGAATCACGTTGGGTTCTTGAACTGCGAAAAATCATTTGAGCCGAAAATTATCTTGGTTTACAAGAAATGTACTCTTGCTTGTAGGAAGACACAGATCCTGGGGTTTAACTCCGTTTCTGAAGGGAAATTCAGTCCAGAGTTCTCATCCATGAAACATGCTCAGTTTTAATGCAAGAAGCAAACTCTTCTTTCCAGCCTGTCCAATACAGCAAGAACCATGAGCACACCCTCAAAAAAGAACTGTGTTTCCTAATCATACAGAACATATGTAGATCAACTCTGCTTATGAAACTGATACAAACCACAGCACCTCTTAAACAAATGCTGTTTAGTTAACAGCGAGCATCGCATTGTTGTTTTTGAACTGTGTAAAATCATTTGAGCCCAAAATTCACTTGGTTTAACAGAATTGAACTCTTGCTTGTAGGAAGACACAGATCCTGGGGTTTAACTCCGTTTCTGAAGGGAAATTCAGACCAGAGTTCTCAGCCCTGAACACACTCAGTTTTAAGGCAAGAATCCTCCTCTTCTTTCTACAGTCCCCAATACAGTAAGAACCATGAGCATGCCCAGAATAGAAGAACTGTTTTTCCTTCTCATACAGACCATATGTAGTTAAACTCTGCTTATGAAACTGATACAACCCACAACTCCTCTTACATAAATTCTCTTTCGTTAATAGTGAGAATCGCGTTGGGTTCGTGAACTGCAAATAATCATTTGAGCCCAAAATTCACTGGGTTAATGAGAAATGAACTCCTGCTTGTAGGAAGACACAGATCCTCGGGTTTAACTCCGTTTCTGAAGGGAAATTCAGAGCAGTGTTCTCATCAATCAAACACACTCTGTTTTCACGCAAGAAGCAAGCTCTTCTTTCCAGATTCTAAAATACATCAAGAACAATGAGCATGCCCAGAAAAAAAAAGAATTGTGTTTCCTACTCATACGGACCATATGTAGTTCAACTCTCTTATAAAACTGATACAAACCACAGCTCCTCTTACATAAATGCTCTTTAGTTAATAGTGAGAATCACGTTGGGTTCGTGAACTGCGAAAAATCATTTGAGCCCAAAATTCACTGGTTTCACCAGAAATGACCTCTTGCTTGTAGGAAGACATACATGCAGTTGTTTAACTCCGTTTCTGAACGGAAATTCAGACCAGAGTTCTCATCCCTGAAATACACTCTGTTTTAAGGCAAGAAGCAAGCTCTTCTTTCCAGATTCTAAAATACAGCAAGAACCATGACCATGCTCTGAAACACAGAACTGTGTTTCTTACTCATACAGACCATATGTAGTTCAACTCTGCTGATGAAACTGATACAAACCGCAGCTCTTCTTACATAAATCCTCTTTAGTTAATAGTGAGAATCACGTTGGGTTCTTGAACTGCGAAAAATCATTTGAGCCGAAAATTCACTTGGTTTACAAGAAATGAACTCTTGCTTGTAGGAAGACACAGATACTGGGGTTTACCTCCGTTTCTGAAGGGAAATTCAGACCAGAGATCTCATCCATGAAACACGCTCTGTTTTAATGCAAGAAGCAAGCTCTTCTTTCCAGCCTCTTCAAAACAGCAAGAAAAAGAAGCATGCCCAGAAAAAAAGAACTGTGTTTCCTACTCATACGGACCATATGTAGTTCAACTCTGCTGATGAAACTGATACAGACCACAGCTCCTCTTACATAAATCCTCTTTAGTTAATAGTGAGAATAGCATTGATTTCGTGAACTGCGAAAAATCATTTGAGCCCAAAATTCACTGGGTTAACCAGAAATGAACTCTTGCTTGTAGGAAGACAGAGATCCTGGGATTTAACTCCGTTTCTGAAGGGAAAATCAGACCAGAGTTCTCAGCCCTGAAACACACTCTGTTTTAACGCAAGAAGCAAGCTCCAGATTGTAAAATGCAGCAAGAACAATGAGCATGCCCTCAAAAAAAGAACTGTGTTTCCTACTCATACAGACCATATGGAGTTCAACTCTGCATATGAAACTGATACAAACCACAGCAACTCTTAAATAAATAATCTTTAGATAATAGTGAGAATCGCATTGGGTTTTTGAACTGTGTAAAATCATTTGAGCCCAAAATTCACTTGGTTTACCAGAAATGAACTCTTTCTGGAGGGAGACACAGATCCTGGGGTTTAACTGCGTTTCTGATGGGAAATTCAGACCAGAGTTCTCATCCCTGAAACACACTCTGTTTTAAAGCAAGAAGCAAGCTCTTCTTTCCAGATTCTAAAATACAGCAAGAACCATGAGCATGCCCTGAAACACAGAACTGAGTTTCCTACTCATACGCACCATATGTAGTTCAACTCCGCTTATGAAACTGATACAAACCACAGCTCCTCTTACATAAATCCTCTTTAGTTAATAGTGAGAATCACGTTGGATACGTGAACTGCGAAAAATCATTTGAGCCAAAAATTCTCTTGGTTTACATGAAATGAACTCTTCCTTGTTGGAAGACACAGATCCTGGGGTTTAACTCCGATTCTGAAGGGAAATTCAGACCAGAGATCTCATCCATGAAACACGCTCTGTTTTAATGCAAGAAGCAAGCTCTTCTTTCCAGTGTCTCCAATACAGCAAGAACCATTAGCATGCCCTCAAAAAAGAACTGTGTTTCTTACTCATACAGACCATATGTAGATCAACTCTGCTTATGAAACTGATACAAACCACAGCACCTCTTAAATAAATGCTCTTTAGTTAATAGCGAGAATCGTGTTGTTGTTTTTGAACTGTGTAAAATCATTTGAGCCCAAAATTCACTTGGTTTAACAGAATTGAACTCTTGCTTGTAGGAAGACACAGATCCTGGGGTTTAACTCCGTTTCTCAAGGGAAATTGAGACCAGAGATCTCAGCCCTGAAAAACACTCTGTTTTAAGGCAAGAATCCTCCTCTTCTTTCCTCCGTCCCCAATACAGTAAGAACCATGAGCATGCCCAGAAAAAAGAACTGTTTTTCCTTCTAATACAGACCATATGTAGTTAAACTCTGCTTATGAAACTGATACAACCAACAACTCCTCTTACATAAATTCTCTTTTGTTAATAGTGAGAATCGCGGTGGGTTCGTGAACTGCGAAAAATCCTTTGAGCCCAAAATTCACTGAGTTTACCAGAAATAAACTCTGGCTTGTAGGAAGACACAGATCCTGGGGTTTAACTCCGTTTCTGAAGGGAAATTCAGACCAGAGTTCTCATCCCTGAAACACACTCTGTTTTAAAGCAAGAAGCAAGCTCTTCTTTCCAGATTCTAAAATACAGCAAGAACCATGAGCATGCCCTGAAACACAGAACTGTGTTTCCTACTCATACAGACCATATGTAGTTCAAATCTGCTGATGAAACTGATACAGACCACAGCTCCTCTTACATAAATTCTCTTTAGTTATTAGTGATAATCGTGTTGGGTACTAGAACTGTGTAAAATCATTTGAGCCGAAAATTCACAAGGTTTACCAGAAATGAATTCTTGCTTGTAGGAACACACACATCATGGGGTTTTAACTCCGTTTCTGAAGGGAAATTCCGACCAGAGTTCTCATCCCTGAAACACACTCTGTTTTTACGCAAGAAGCAAGCTCTAAATTGTAAAATGCAGCAAGAACAATGAGCATGCCCTGAAAAAAAGAACTGTGTTTCCTACTCATACGGACCATATGAAGTTCAACTCTGCATATGAAACTGAAACAAACCACAGCACCTCTTAAATAAAAAATCTTTAGATAATAGTGAGAATCGCATTGGGTTTTTGAACTGTGTAAAATCATTTGAGCCCAAAATTCACTTGGTTTACCAGAAATGAACTCTTTCTGGTAGGAAGACACAGATCCTTGGGTTTAACTGCGTTTCTGATGGGAAAATCAGACCAGAGTTCTCATACCTGAAACACACTCTGTTTTAAAGCAAGAAGCTATCTCTTCTTTCCAGATTCTAAAATACAGCAAGAACCATGAGCATGCCCTGAAACACAGAACTGTGTTTCCTACTCATACAGACCATATGTAGTTCAACTCTGCTGATGAAGCTGATACAACCCACAACTCCTCTTACATAAATTCTCTTTCATTAATAGTGAGAATCTCGTTGGGTTCATGAACTGGGAAAAATCATTTGAGCCCAAAATTCACTGAGTTTACCAGAAATAAACTCTTGCTTGTAGGAAGACACAGATCCTGGGGTATAACTCCGTTTCTGAAGGGAAATTCAGAAAAGAGTTCTCATCCCTGAAACACACTCTGTTTTAAAGCAAGAAGCAAGCTCTTCTTTCCAGATTCTAAAATACAGCAAGAACCATGAGCATGCCCTGAAACACAGAACTGTGTTTCCTACTCATACAGACCATATGTAGTTCATCTCTGCTGATGAAACTGATACAGACCACAGCTCCTCTTACATAAATGTTCTTTAGTTAATAGTGAGAATCGCGTTGGGTTCATGAACTGTGTAAAATCATTTGAGCCCAAAATTCATTGTGTTTTCCAGAAATGAAATCTTTCTTGTAGGAAGACAGAGATCCCGGGGTTTAACTCCGTTTCTGAAGGGAAATTCAGAGCAGTGTTCTCATCAATGAAACACACTCTGTTTTCACGCAAGAAGCAAGCTATTCTTTCCAGATTCTAAAATACATCAAGAACAATGAGCATGCCCAGAAAAAAAAAGAATTGTGTTTCCTACTCATACGGACCATATGTAGTTCAACTCTGAGTATGAAACTGATAAAAACCACAGCAACTCTTAAATAAATAATCTTAAGTTAATAGTGAGAATCGCATTGAATTTTGAACTGTGTAAAATCATTTGAGCCCAAAATTCACTTTGTTTTCAGAAATGAATTCTTGCTTGTAGGAAGACAGAGATCCTGGGGTTAACTCCGTTTCTGAAGGGAAAATCAGAGCAGTGTTCTCATCAATCAAACACACTCTGTTTTCACGCAAGAAGCAAGCTCTTCTTTCCAGATTCTAAAATACATCAAGAACAATGAGCATGCCCAGAAAAAAAAAAGAATTGTGTTTCCTACTCATACGGACCATATGTAGTTCAACTCTCTTATAAAACTGATACAAACCACAGCTCCTCTTACATAAATGCTGTTTAGTTAATAGTGAGAATAGCGTTGGGTTCGTGAACTGCGAAAAATCATTTGAGCCCAAAATTCACTGGTTTCACCAGAAATGAACTCTTGCTTGTAGGAAGACATACATGCAGTTGTTTAACTCCGTTTCTGAACGGAAATTCAGACCAGAGTTCCCATCCCTTAAATACACTCTGTTTTAAGGCAAGAAGCAAGCTCTTCTTTCCAGATTCTAAAATACAGCAAGAACCATGAGCATGCCCTGAAACACAGAACTGTGTTTCCTACTCATACAGACCATATGTAGTTCAACTCTGCTGATGAAACTGATACAAACCACAGCTCCTCTTACATAAATCCTCTTTAGATAATAGTGAGAATCACGTTGGGTTCTTGAACTGTGAAAAATCATTTGAGCCGAAAATTTACTTAGTTTACAAGAAATGAACTCTTGCTTGTAGGAAGACACAGATACTGGGGTTTAACTCCGTTTCTGAAGGGAAATTCAGACCAGAGATCTCATCCATGAAACATGCTCTGTTTTAATGCAAGAAGCAAGCTCTTCTTTCCAGCCTCTTCAAAACAGCAAGAAAAAGAAGCATGCCCAGAAAAAAAGAACTGTGTTTCCTACTCATAAGGACCATATGTAGTTCAACTCTGCTGATGAAACTGATACAGGCCACAGCTCCTCTTACATAAATCCTCTTTAGTTAATAGTGAGAATAGCATTGGGTTCGTGAACTACGAAAAATCATTTGAGCCCAAATTCACTGGGTTAACCAGAAATGAACTCTTGCTTGTAGGAAGACAGAGATCCTGGAATTTCACTCCGTTTCTGAAGGGAAAATCAGACCAGAGTTCTCAGCCCTGAAACACACTCTGTTTTAACGCAAGAAGCAAGCTCCTGATTGTAAAATGCAGCAAGAACAATGAGCATGCCCTGAAAAAAAGAACTGTGTTTCCTACTCATACGGACCATATGGAGTTCAACTCTGCGTATAAAACTGATACAAACCACAGCACCTCTTAAATAAATAATCTTTAGATAATAGTGAGAATTGCATTGGGTTTTTGAACTGTGTAAAATCATTTGAGCCCAAAATTCACTTGGTTGACCATAAATGAACTCTTTCTGGTAGGAAGACACAGATCCTGGGGTTTAACTCTTTTTCTGAAGGGAAATTCAGACCAGAGTTCTCATCCCTGAAACACACTCTGTTTTAAAGCAAGAAGCAAGCTCTTCTTTCCAGATTCTAAAATACAGCAAGAACCATGAGCATGCCCTGAAACACAGAACTGTGTTTCCTACTCATACAGACCATATGTAGTTCAACTCTGCTGATGAAGCTGATACAACCCACAACTCCTCTTACATAAATTCTCTTTTGTTAATAGTGAGAATCGCGTTCGGTTCATGAACTGGGAAAAATCATTTGAGCCCAAAATTCGCTGAGTTTACCAGAAATGAACTCTTGCTTGTAGGAAGACACAGACCCTGGGGATTAACTCCGTTTCTGAAGGGAAATTCAGAAAAGAGTTCTCATCCCTGAAACACACTCTGTTTTAAAGCAAGAAGCAAGCTCTTCTTTCCAGATTCTAAAATACAGCAAGAACAATGAGCATGCCCTGAAACACAGAACTGTGTTTCCTACTCATACAGACCATATGTAGTTCAACTCCGCTTATGAAACTGATACAATCCACAGCTCCTCTTACATAAATCCTCTTTAGTTAATAGTGAGAATCACGTTGGATACGTGAACTGCGAAAAATCATTTGAGCCGAAAATTCTCTTGGTTTACATGAAATGAACTCATGCTTGTTGGAAGACACAGATCCTGGGGTTTTACTCCGTTTCTGAAGGGAAATTCAGACCAGAGAATTCATCCATAAAACACGCTCTGTTTTAATGCAAGAAGAAAGCTCTTCTTTCCAGTGTCTCCAATACAGCAAGAACCATGAGCATGCCCTCAAAAAAGAACTGTGTTTCTTACTCATACAGACCATATGTAGATCAACTCTGCTTATGAAACTGATACAAACCACAGCACCTCTTAAATAAATGCTCTTTAGGTAATAGCGAGAACCGTGTTGTTGTTTTTGAACTGTGTAAAATCATTTGAGCCCAAAATTCACTTGGTTTAACAGAATTGAACTCTTGCTTGTAGGAAGACACAGATCCTGGGGTTTAACTCCGTTTCTCAAGGGAAATTGAGACCAGAGATCTCAGCCCTGAAAAACACTCTGTTTTAAGGCAAGAATCCTCCTCTTCTTTCCTCCGTCCCCAATACAGTAAGAACCATGAGCATGCCCAGAAAAAAGAACTGTTTTTCCTTCTAATACAGACCATATGTAGTTAAACTCTGCTTATGAAACTGATACAACCAAGAACTCCTCTTACATAAATTTTCTTTTGTTAATAGTGAGAATCGTAGTGGGTTCGTGAACTGCGAAAAATCATTTGAGCCCAAAATTCACTGAGTTTACCAGAAATAAACTCTTGCTTGTAGGAAGACACAGATCCTGGGGTTTAACTCCGTTTCTGAAGGGAAATTCAGACCAGAGTTCTCATCACTGAAACACACTCTGTTTTAACGCAAGAAGCAAGCTCCAAATTGTAAAATGCAGCAAGAACAATGAGCATGCCCTGAAAAAAAGAACTGTGTTTCCTACTCATACGGACCATATGAAGTTCAAATCTGTGTATGAAACTGATACAAACCACAGCACCTCTTAAATAAATAATCTTTAGATAATAGTGAGAATTGCATTGGGTTTTTGAACTGTGTAAAATCATTTGAGCCCAAAATTCACTTGGTTTACCATAAATGAACTCTTTCTGGTAGGAAGACACAGATCCTGGGGTTTAACTGCGTTTCTGATGGGAAATTCAGACCAGAGTTCTCATACCTGAAACACACTCTGTTTTAAAGCAAGAAGCTATCTCTTCTTTCCAGATTCTAAAATACAGCAAGAACCATGAGCATGCCCTGAAACACAGAACTGTGTTTCCTACTCATACAGACCATATGTAGTTCATCTCTGCTGATGAAACTGATACAGACCACAGCTCCTCTTACATAAATGTTCTTTAGTTAATAGTGAGAATCGCGTTGGGTTCATGAACTGTGTAAAATCATTTGAGCCCAAAATTCATTGTGTTTTCCAGAAATGAAATCTTTCTTGTAGGAAGACAGAGATCCTGGGGTTTAACTCCGTTTCTGAAGGGAGATTCAGAGCAGTGTTCTCATCAATGAAACACACTCTGTTTTCACACAAGAAGCAAGCTCTTCTTAACAGATTCTAACATACATCAAGATCAATGAGCATGCCCTGAAATAAAGAACTGTGTTTCCTACTCATACGGAACATAAGTAGTTCAACTATGCTTAAGAAACTGATACAAACCACAGCTCCTCTTACATAAATTCTCTTTAGTTAATAGTGAGATTCACATTGGATTCATGAACTGTGTAAAATCATTTGAGCCCAAAATTTACTGGGTTTACCAGAAATGAACTCTTGCTTGTAGGAAGACACAGATTCTGGGGTTTAACTCCGTTTCTGAAGGGAAATTAGGACCAAAATTCTCATTCCTGAATCACAATCTGTTTTAAGGTAAGTAGCAAGGTCTTCTTTCTAGACTCTAAATACAGCAAGAACCATGAGCATGGCCTGAAAAAAAGAACTGTGTTTCCTACTCATAAGGACCATATGTAATTCAACTCTGCTTATGAAACTGAAATAAACCACAACTCCTCTTTCATAAATGCTATTTAGTTAATAGTGAGAATCGCGTTGGGTTCATGAACTGTGAAAAATCTTTTGAGCCCAAAATTCACTGGGTTTTCCAGAAATGAATTCTTGCTTGTAGGAAGACACAGATCCTGGGGTTTAACTTGGTTTCTGAAGGGAAATTCAGACCAGAGTTCTCATCCATGAAACACATTCTGTTTAAATGCAAGAAGCAAGCTCTTCTTTCCAGAGTCTCCAATACCTCATGAATCATAAGCATTCCCAGAATAAAAGAACTGTGTTTCCTACTCATATGGACGATATGTAGATCAACTGTGCTAATGAAATTGATGCAGAGCACAGCTCCTCTTACATAAATGCTCTTTAGTTAATAGTGATAATAGTGTTGGGTTCTAGAACTGTGTAAAATCATTTGAGCTGAAAATTCACTTGGTTTACCAGAAATGAACTCTTGCTTGTAGGAAGACACAGATCATGGGGTTTAACTCCGTTTCTGAAGGGAAATTCAGACCAGAGTTCTCATCCATGAAACACACCCTGTTTTAATGCAAGAAGTAAGCTCTTCTTTCTAGTGTCTCCAATACAGCAAGAACCATGAGCATGCCCTGAAAAAAAGAACTGTGTTTCCTACTCATATGAACCATATGTAGTTCAACTCTTCTTATGAAACTGATACAATCCACAGCTCCTCTTATATAAATGCTCTTTAGTTAATAGTGAGAATCGCATTGGGTTTTGGAACTGTGTAAAATAATTTGAGCCCAAAATTCACTTGGTTTACCAGAAATGAACACTTGCTTGTAGGAAAATACAGATCCTGGTGTTTAACACCATTTCTGAAGGGAAATTCAGACCAGTGTTCTCATCCATGAAACACCCTCTAATTTAACGCAAGAAGCAAGCTCTTCTTTCCAGCGTCTCCAATACAGCAAGAATCATGAGCATGCCCAGAAAAAAGAACTGTGTTTCCTACTCATAAGAACCATGTGTAATTCAACTCTGCTTATGAAACTGAAACAAACCACAGGTCCTCTTACATAAATGCTCGTTAGTTAATAGTGATAATAGTGTTGGGTTCTAGAACTGTGTAAAATCTTTTGAGCTGAAAATTCACTTGGTTTACCAGAAATGAACACTTGCTTGTAGGAAGACACAGATCCAGGGGTTTAACTCCGTTTCTGAATGGAAATTCACCAGAAATCTCATCCCTAAAACACAATGTGTTTTAACGTAAGAAGCAAGGTCTTCTTTCCAGAAGATAAAATACAGCAAGAACCATGAGCATGGCCTGAAAAGAACTGTGTTTCCTACTCATAAGGAACATATGTAATTCAACTCTGCTAATGAAACTGAAACAAACCACAGCTCTTCTTACAAAAATGCTCTTTAGTTAATAGTGAGAATCGTGTTGGGTTCATGAACTGTGTAAAATCATTTGAGCTGAAAATTCCCTCGGTTTACCACAAATGAATTTTTGCTTGTAGGAAGACACAGACCCTGGGTTTAACTCTGCTTCTGAAGGGAAATTAAGACCAAAATTCTCATCCCTGAAACACAATCTGTTTTAACGTAAGAAGCAAGGTCTTTTCCAGAATCTAAAATGCAGCAAGAACTATGAGCATAACCTGAAAAAAAGAACTGTGTTTCCTACTCATACAGACCATATGTAGCTCAACTCTGCTAATGAAATTGATACAGACCACAGCTCCTCTTACATAATTGCTCTTTAGTTAATAGTGATAATAGTGTTGGGTTCTAGAACTGTGTAAAATCATTTGAGCTGAAAATTCACTTGGTTTACCAGAAATGAATTTTTGCTTGTAGGAAGACACATATCATGGGGTTTAACTCCGTTTCTGATGGGAAATTCAGAACAGAGTACTCATCCATGAAACACACCCTGTTTTAATGCAAGAAGCAAGCTCTTTTTCCAGCGTCTCTCATACTACAAGAACTATGAGCATGCCCTGACAAAAAGAACTGTGTTTCCTACTCATACGGACCATATGTAGTTCAACTCTGCTTATGAAACTGATACAAACCACAGCTCCTCTTACATAAATGCTCTTTAGTTAATAGTGGGAATCGGTTTGGGTTGGTGAACTGCAAAAAATCATTTGAGCCCAAAATTCACTTGGTTTTCCAGAAATGAACTCTTGCTTGTAGGAAGACACAGATCCTGGGGTTTAACTCCGTTTCTGAAGGGAAATTCAGACCAGAGTTCTCAGCCCTGAACACACTCAGTTTTAAGGCAAGAATCCTCCTCTTCTTTCTACAGTCCCCAATACAGTAAGAACCATGAGCATGCCCAGAATAGAAGAACTGTTTTTCCTTCTCATACAGACCATATGTAGTTAAACTCTGCTTATGAAACTGATACAACCCACAACTCCTCTTACATAAATTCTCTTTCGTTAATAGTGAGAATTGCGTTGGGTTCGTGAACTGCAAATAATCATTTGAGCCCAAAATTCACTGGGTTAATGAGAAATGAACTCTTGCTTGTAGGAAGACACAGATCCTCGGGTTTAACTCCGTTTCTGAAGGGAAATTCAGAGCAGTGTTCTCATCAATCAAACACACTCTGTTTTCACGCAAGAAGCAAGCTCTTCTTTCCAGATTCTAAAATACATCAAGAACAATGAGCATGCCCAGAAAAAAAAAGAATTGTGTTTCCTACTCATACGGACCATATGTAGTTCAACTCTCTTATAAAACTGATACAAACCACAGCTCCTCTTACATAAATGCTCTTTAGTTAATAGTGAGAATCGCGTTGGGTTCGTGAACTGCGAAAAATCATTTGAGCCCAAAATTCACTGGTTTCACCAGAAATGACCTCTTGCTTGTAGGAAGACATACATGCAGTTGTTTAACTCCGTTTCTGAACGGAAATTCAGACCAGAGTTCTCATCCCTGAAATACACTCTGTTTTAAGGCAAGAAGCAAGCTCTTCTTTCCAGATTCTAAAATACAGCAAGAACCATGACCATGCCCTGAAACACAGAACTGTGTTTCTTACTCATACAGACCATATGTAGTTCAACTCTGCTGATGAAACTGATACAAACCGCAGCTCTTCTTACATAAATCCTCTTTAGTTAATAGTGAGAATCACGTTGGGTTCTTGAACTGCGAAAAATCATTTGAGCCGAAAATTCACTTGGTTTACAAGAAATGAACTCTTGCTTGTAGGAAGACACAGATACTGGGGTTTAACTCCGTTTCTGAAGGGAAATTCAGACCAGAGATCTCATCCATGAAACACGCTCTGTTTTAATGCAAGAAGCAAGCTCTTCTTTCCAGCCTCTTCAAAAGAGCAAGAAAAAGAAGCATGCCCAGAAAAAAAGAACTGTGTTTCCTACTCATACGGACCATATGTAGTTCAACTCTGCTGATGAAACTGATACAGACCACAGCTCCTCTTACATAAATCCTCTTTAGTTAATAGTGAGAATAGCATTGATTTCGTGAACTGCGAAAAATCATTTGAGCCCAAAATTCACTGGGTTAACCAGAAATGAACTCTTGCTTGTAGGAAGACAGAGATCCTGGGATTTAACTCCGTTTCTGAAGGGAAAATCAGACCAGAGTTCTCAGCCCTGAAACACACTCTGTTTTAACGCAAGAAGCAAGCTCCAGATTGTAAAATGCAGCAAGAACAATGAGCATGCCCTCAAAAAAAGAACTGTGTTTCCTACTCATACAGACCATATGGAGTTCAACTCTGCATATGAAACTGATACAAACCACAGCACCTCTTAAATAAATAATCTTTAGATAATAGTGAGAATCGCATTGGGTTTTTGAACTGTGTAAAATCATTTGAGCCCAAAATTCACTTGGTTTACCATAAATGAACTCTTTCTGGTAGGAAGACACAGATCCTGGGGTTTAACTGCGTTTCTGATGGGAAATTCAGACCAGAGTTCTCATCCCTGAAACACACTCTGTTTTAAAGCAAGAAGCTATCTCTTCTTTCCAGATTCTAAAATACAGCAAGAACCATGAGCATGCCCTGAAACACAGAACTGTGTTTCCTACTCATACAGACCATATGTAGTTCATCTCTGCTGATGAAACTGATACAGACCACAGCTCCTCTTACATAAATGTTCTTTAGTTAATAGTGAGAATCGCGTTGGGTTCATGAACTGTGTAAAATCATTTGAGCCCAAAATTCATTGTGTTTTCCAGAAATGAAATCTTTTTTGTAGGAAGACAGAGATCCTGGGGTTTAACTCCGTTTCTGAAGGGAGATTCAGAGCAGTGTTCTCATCAATGAAACACACTGTGTTTTCACACAAGAAGCAAGCTCTTCTTAACAGATTCTAACATACATCAAGATCAATGAGCATGCCCTGAAATAAAGAACTGTGTTTCCTACTCATACGGAACATAAGTAGTTCAACTATGCTTAAGAAACTGATACAAACCACAGCTCCTCTTACATAAATTCTCTTTAGTTAATAGTGAGATTCGCATTGGATTCATGAACTGTGTAAAATCATTTGAGCCCAAAATTTACTGGGTTTACCAGAAATGAACTCTTGCTTGTAGGAAGACACAGATTCTGGGGTTTAACTCCGTTTCTGAAGGGAAATTAGGACCAAAATTCTCATTCCTGAATCACAATCTGTTTTAAGGTAAGTAGCAAGGTCTTCTTTCTAGACTCTAAATACAGCAAGAACCATGAGCATGGCCTGAAAAAAAGAACTGTGTTTCCTACTCATAAGGACCATATGTAATTCAACTCTGCTTATGAAACTGAAATAAACCACAACTCCTCTTTCATAAATGCTATTTAGTTAATAGTGAGAATCGCGTTGGGTTCATGAACTGTGAAAAATCTTTTGAGCCCAAAATTCACTGGGTTTTCCAGAAATGAATTCTTGCTTGTAGGAAGACACAGATCCTGGGGTTTAACTTGGTTTCTGAAGGGAAATTCAGACCAGAGTTCTCATCCATGAAACACATTCTGTTTAAATGCAAGAAGCAAGCTCTTCTTTCCAGAGTCTCCAATACCTCATGAATCATAAGCATTCCCAGAATAAAAGAACTGTGTTTCCTACTCATATGGACGATATGTAGATCAACTGTGCTAATGAAATTGATGCAGAGCACAGCTCCTCTTACATAAATGCTCTTTAGTTAATAGTGATAATAGTGTTGGGTTCTAGAACTGTGTAAAATCATTTGAGCTGAAAATTCACTTGGTTTACCAGAAATGAACTCTTGCTTGTAGGAAGACACAGATCATGGGGTTTAACTCCGTTTCTGAAGGGAAATTCAGACCAGAGTTCTCATCCATGAAACACACCCTGTTTTAATGCAAGAAGTAAGCTCTTCTTTCTAGTGTCTCCAATACAGCAAGAACCATGAGCATGCCCTGAAAAAAAGAACTGTGTTTCCTACTCATATGAACCATATGTAGTTCAACTCTTCTTATGAAACTGATACAATCCACAGCTCCTCTTATATAAATGCTCTTTAGTTAATAGTGAGAATCGCATTGGGTTTTGGAACTGTGTAAAATAATTTGAGCCCAAAATTCACTTGGTTTACCAGAAATGAACACTTGCTTGTAGGAAAATACAGATCCTGGTGTTTAACACCATTTCTGAAGGGAAATTCAGACCAGTGTTCTCATCCATGAAACACCCTCTAATTTAACGCAAGAAGCAAGCTCTTCTTTCCAGCGTCTCCAATACAGCAAGAATCATGAGCATGCCCAGAAAAAAGAACTGTGTTTCCTACTCATAAGAACCATGTGTAATTCAACTCTGCTTATGAAACTGAAACAAACCACAGGTCCTCTTACATAAATGCTCGTTAGTTAATAGTGATAATAGTGTTGGGTTCTAGAACTGTGTAAAATCTTTTGAGCTGAAAATTCACTTGGTTTACCAGAAATGAACACTTGCTTGTAGGAAGACACAGATCCAGGGGTTTAACTCCGTTTCTGAATGGAAATTCACCAGAAATCTCATCCCTAAAACACAATGTGTTTTAACGTAAGAAGCAAGGTCTTCTTTCCAGAAGATAAAATACAGCAAGAACCATGAGCATGGCCTGAAAAGAACTGTGTTTCCTACTCATAAGGAACATATGTAATTCAACTCTGCTAATGAAACTGAAACAAACCACAGCTCTTCTTACAAAAATGCTCTTTAGTTAATAGTGAGAATCGTGTTGGGTTCATGAACTGTGTAAAATCATTTGAGCTGAAAATTCCCTCGGTTTACCACAAATGAATTTTTGCTTGTAGGAAGACACAGACCCTGGGTTTAACTCTGCTTCTGAAGGGAAATTAAGACCAAAATTCTCATCCCTGAAACACAATCTGTTTTAACGTAAGAAGCAAGGTCTTTTCCAGAATCTAAAATGCAGCAAGAACTATGAGCATAACCTGAAAAAAAGAACTGTGTTTCCTACTCATACAGACCATATGTAGCTCAACTCTGCTAATGAAATTGATACAGACCACAGCTCCTCTTACATAATTGCTCTTTAGTTAATAGTGATAATAGTGTTGGGTTCTAGAACTGTGTAAAATCATTTGAGCTGAAAATTCACTTGGTTTACCAGAAATGAATTTTTGCTTGTAGGAAGACACAGATCCTGGGGTTTAACTCCGTTTCTGAAGGGAAATTCAGACCAGAGTTCTCATCCCTGAAACACACTCTGTTTTAAAGCAAGAAGCAAGCTCTTCTTTCCAGATTCTAAAATACAGCAAGAACCATGAGCATGCCCTGAAACACAGAACTGTGTTTCCTACTCATACAGACCATATGTAGTTCAAATCTGCTGATGAAACTGATACAGACCACAGCTCCTCTTACATAAATTCTCTTTAGTTATTAGTGATAATCGTGTTGGGTACTAGAACTGTGTAAAATCATTTGAGCCGAAAATTCACAAGGTTTACCAGAAATGAATTCTTGCTTGTAGGAACACATATATCATGGGGTTTTAACTCCGTTTCTGAAGGGAAATTCCGACCAGAGTTCTCATCCCTGAAACACACTCTGTTTTAACGCAAGAAGCAAGCTCTAAATTGTAAAATGCAGCAAGAACAATGAGCATGCCCTGAAGAAAAGAACTGTGTTTCCTACTCATACGGACCATATGAAGTTCAACTCTGCATATGAAACTGAAACAAACCACAGCACCTCTTAAATAAAAAATCTTTAGATAATAGTGAGAATCGCATTGGGTTTTTGAACTGTGTAAAATCATTTGAGACCAAAATTCACTTGGTTTACCAGAAATGAACTCTTTCTGGTAGGAAGACACAGATCCTTGGGTTTAACTGCGTTTCTGATGGGAAAATCAGACCAGAGTTCTCATACCTGAAACACACTCTGTTTTAAAGCAAGAAGCTATCTCTTCTTTCCAGATTCTAAAATACAGCAAGAACCATGAGCATGCCCTGAAACACAGAACTGTGTTTCCTACTCATACAGACCATATGTAGTTCAACTCTGCTGATGAAGCTGATACAACCCACAACTCCTCTTACATAAATTCTCTTTCATTAATAGTGAGAATCTCGTTGGGTTCATGAACTGGGAAAAATCATTTGAGCCCAAAATTCACTGAGTTTACCAGAAATAAACTCTTGCTTGTAGGAAGACACAGATCCTGGGGTATAACTCCGTTTCTGAAGGGAAATTCAGAAAAGAGTTCTCATCCCTGAAACACACTCTGTTTTAAAGCAAGAAGCAAGCTCTTCTTTCCAGATTCTAAAATACAGCAAGAACCATGAGCATGCCCTGAAACACAGAACTGTGTTTCCTACTCATACAGACCATATGTAGTTCATCTCTGCTGATGAAACTGATACAGACCACAGCTCCTCTTACATAAATGTTCTTTATTTAATAGTGAGAATCGCGTTGGGTTCATGAACTGTGTAAAATCATTTGAGCCCAAAATTCATTGTGTTTTCCAGAAATGAAATCTTTCTTGTAGGAAGACAGAGATCCCGGGGTTTAACTCCGTTTCTGAAGGGAAATTCAGAGCAGTGTTCTCATCAATGAAACACACTCTGTTTTCACGCAAGAAGCAAGCTCTTCTTTCCAGATTCTAAAATACATCAAGAACAATGAGCATGCCCAGAAAAAAAAAGAATTGTGTTTCCTACTCATACGGACCATATGTAGTTCAACTATGAGTATGAAACTGATAAAAACCACAGCAACTCTTAAATAAATAATCTTAAGTTAATAGTGAGAATCGCATTGAATTTTGAACTGTGTAAAATCATTTGAGCCCAAAATTCACTTTGTTTTCAGAAATGAATTCTTGCTTGTAGGAAGACAGAGATCCTGGGGTTAACTCCGTTTCTGAAGGGAAAATCAGAGCAGTGTTCTCATCAATCAAACACACTCTGTTTTCACGCAAGAAGCAAGCTCTTCTTTCCAGATTCTAAAATACATCAAGAACAATGAGCATGCCCAGAAAAAAAAAGAATTGTGTTTCCTACTCATACGGACCATATGTAGTTCAACTCTCTTATAAAACTGATACAAACCACAGCTCCTCTTACATAAATGCTGTTTAGTTAATAGTGAGAATAGCGTTGGGTTCGTGAACTGCGAAAAATCATTTGAGCCCAAAATTCACTGGTTTCACCAGAAATGAACTCTTGCTTGTAGGAAGACATACATGCAGTTGTTTAACTCCGTTTCTGAACGGAAATTCAGACCAGAGTTCCCATCCCTTAAATACACTCTGTTTGAAGGCAAGAAGCAAGCTCTTCTTTCCAGATTCTAAAATACAGCAAGAACCATGAGCATGCCCTGAAACACAGAACTGTGTTTCCTACTCATACAGACCATATGTAGTTCAACTCTGCTGATGAAACTGATACAAACCACAGCTCCTCTTACATAAATCCTCTTTAGATAATAGTGAGAATCACGTTGGGTTCTTGAACTGTGAAAAATCATTTGAGCCGAAAATTTACTTAGTTTACAAGAAATGAACTCTTACTTGTAGGAAGACACAGATACTGGGGTTTAACTCCGTTTCTGAAGGGAAATTCAGACCAGAGATCTCATCCATGAAACATGCTCTGTTTTAATGCAAGAAGCAAGCTCTTCTTTCCAGCCTCTTCAAAACAGCAAGAAAAAGAAGCATGCCCAGAAAAAAAGAACTGTGTTTCCTACTCATAAGGACCATATGTAGTTCAACTCTGCTGATGAAACTGATACAGGCCACAGCTCCTCTTACATAAATCCTCTTTAGTTAATAGTGAGAATAGCATTGGGTTCGTGAACTGCGAAAAATCATTTGAGCCCAAATTCACTGGGTTAACCAGAAATGAACTCTTGCTTGTAGGAAGACAGAGATCCTGGAATTTCACTCCGTTTCTGAAGGGAAAATCAGACCAGAGTTCTCAGCCCTGAAACACACTCTGTTTTAACTCAAGAAGCAAGCTCCTGATTGTAAAATGCAGCAAGAACAATGAGCATGCCCTGAAAAAAAGAACTGTGTTTCCTACTCATACGGACCATATGGAGTTCAACTCTGCGTATAAAACTGATACAAACCACAGCACCTCTTAAATAAATAATCTTTAGATAATAGTGAGAATTGCATTGGGTTTTTGAACTGTGTAAAATCATTTGAGCCCAAAATTCACTTGGTTTACCAGAAATGAACTCTTTCTGGTAGGAAGACACAGATCCTGGGGTTTAACTCTTTTTCTGAAGGGAAATTCAGACCAGAGTTCTCATCCCTGAAACACACTCTGTTTTAAAGCAAGAAGCAAGCTCTTCTTTCCAGATTCTAAAATACAGCAAGAACCATGAGCATGCCCTGAAACACAGAACTGTGTTTCCTACTCATACAGACCATATGTAGTTCAACTCTGCTGATGAAGCTGATACAACCCACAACTCCTCTTACATAAATTCTCTTTTGTTAATAGTGAGAATCGCGTTCGGTTCATGAACTGGGAAAAATCATTTGAGCCCAAAATTCGCTGAGTTTACCAGAAATGAACTCTTGCTTGTAGGATGACACAGACCCTGGGGATTAACTCCGTTTCTGAAGGGAAATTCAGAAAAGAGTTCTCATCCCTGAAACACACTCTGTTTTAAAGCAAGAAGCAAGCTCTTCTTTCCAGATTCTAAAATACAGCAAGAACAATGAGCATGCCCTGAAACACAGAACTGTGTTTCCTACTCATACAGACCATATGTAGTTCAACTCCGCTTATGAAACTGATACAATCCACAGCTCCTCTTACATAAATCCTCTTTAGTTAATAGTGAGAATCACGTTGGATACGTGAACTGCGAAAAATCATTTGAGCCGAAAATTCTCTTGGTTTACATGAAATGAACTCATGCTTGTTGGAAGACACAGATCCTGGGGTTTTACTCCGTTTCTGAAGGGAAATTCAGACCAGAGAATTCATCCATAAAACACGCTCTGTTTTAATGCAAGAAGAAAGCTCTTCTTTCCAGTGTCTCCAATACAGCAAGAACCATGAGCATGCCCTCAAAAAAGAACTGTGTTTCTTACTCATACAGACCATATGTAGATCAACTCTGCTTATGAAACTGATACAAACCACAGCACCTCTTAAATAAATGCTCTTTAGGTAATAGCGAGAATCGTGTTGTTGTTTTTGAACTGTGTAAAATCATTTGAGCCCAAAATTCACTTGGTTTAACAGAATTGAACTCTTGCTTGTAGGAAGACACAGATCCTGGGGTTTAACTCCGTTTCTCAAGGGAAATTGAGACCAGAGATCTCAGCCCTGAAAAACACTCTGTTTTAAGGCAAGAATCCTCCTCTTCTTTCCTCCGTCCCCAATACAGTAAGAACCATGAGCATGCCCAGAAAAAAGAACTGTTTTTCCTTCTAATACAGACCATATGTAGTTAAACTCTGCTTATGAAACTGATACAACCAAGAACTCCTCTTACATAAATTCTCTTTTGTTAATAGTGAGAATCGTGGTGGGTTCGTGAACTGCGAAAAATCATTTGAGCCCAAAATTCACTGAGTTTACCAGAAATAAACTCTTGCTTGTAGGAAGACACAGATCCTGGGGTTTAACTCCGTTTCTGAAGGGAAATTCAGACCAGAGTTCTCATCACTGAAACACACTCTGTTTTAACCCAAGAAGCAAGCTCCAAATTGTAAAATGCAGCAAGAACAATGAGCATGCCCTGAAAAAAAGAACTGTGTTTCCTACTCATACGGACCATATGAAGTTCAAATCTGTGTATGAAACTCATACAAACCACAGCACCTCTTAAATAAATAATCTTTAGATAATAGTGAGAATTGCATTGGGTTTTTGAACTGTGTAAAATCATTTGAGCCCAAAATTCACTTGGTTTACCATAAATGAACTCTTTCTGGTAGGAAGACACAGATCCTGGGGTTTAACTGCGTTTCTGATGGGAAAATCAGACCAGAGTTCTCATACCTGAAACACACTCTGTTTTAAAGCAAGAAGCTATCTCTTCTTTCCAGATTCTAAAATACAGCAAGAAACATGAGCATGCCCTGAAACACAGAACTGTGTTTCCTACTCATACAGACCAAATGTAGTTCATCTCTGCTGATGAAACTGATACAGACCACAGCTCCTCTTACATAAATGTTCTTTAGTTAATAGTGAGAATCGCGTTGGGTTCATGAACTGTGTAAAATCATTTGAGCCCAAAATTCATTGTGTTTTCCAGAAATGAAATCTTTCTTGTAGGAAGACAGAGATCCTGGGGTTTAACTCCGTTTCTGAAGGGAGATTCAGAGCAGTGTTCTCATCAATGAAACACACTCTGTTTTCACACAAGAAGCAAGCTCTTCTTAACAGATTCTAACATACATCAAGATCAATGAGCATGCCCTGAAATAAAGAACTGTGTTTCCTACTCATACGGAACATAAGTAGTTCAACTATGCTTAAGAAACTGATACAAACCACAGCTCCTCTTACATAAATTCTCTTTAGTTAATAGTGAGATTCGCATTGGATTCATGAACTGTGTAAAATCATTTGAGCCCAAAATTTACTGGGTTTACCAGAAATGAACTCTTGCTTGTAGGAAGACACAGATTCTGGGGTTTAACTCCGTTTCTGAAGGGAAATTAGGACCAAAATTCTCATTCCTGAATCACAATCTGTTTTAAGGTAAGTAGCAAGGTCTTCTTTCTAGACTCTAAATTCAGCAAGAACCATGAGCATGGCCTGAAAAAAAGAACTGTGTTTCCTACTCATAAGGACCATATGTAATTCAACTCTGCTTATGAAACTGAAATAAACCACAACTCCTCTTTCATAAATGCTATTTAGTTAATAGTGAGAATCGCGTTGGGTTCATGAACTGTGAAAAATCTTTTGAGCCCAAAATTCACTGGGTTTTCCAGAAATGAATTCTTGCTTGTAGGAAGACACAGATCCTGGGGTTTAACTTGGTTTCTGAAGGGAAATTCAGACCAGAGTTCTCATCCATGAAACACATTCTGTTTAAATGCAAGAAGCAAGCTCTTCTTTCCAGAGTCTCCAATACCTCATGAATCATAAGCATTCCCAGAATAAAAGAACTGTGTTTCCTACTCATATGGACGATATGTAGATCAACTGTGCTAATGAAATTGATGCAGAGCACAGCTCCTCTTACATAAATGCTCTTTAGTTAATAGTGATAATAGTGTTGGGTTCTAGAACTGTGTAAAATCATTTGAGCTGAAAATTCACTTGGTTTACCAGAAATGAACTCTTGCTTGTAGGAAGACACAGATCATGGGGTTTAACTCCGTTTCTGAAGGGAAATTCAGACCAGAGTTCTCATCCATGAAACACACCCTGTTTTAATGCAAGAAGTAAGCTCTTCTTTCTAGTGTCTCCAATACAGCAAGAACCATGAGCATGCCCTGAAAAAAAGAACTGTGTTTCCTACTCATATGAACCATATGTAGTTCAACTCTTCTTATGAAACTGATACAATCTACAGCTCATCTTATATAAATGCTCTTTAGTTAATAGTGAGAATCGCATTGGGTTTTGGAACTGTGTAAAATAATTTGAGCCCAAAATTCACTTGGTTTACCAGAAATGAACACTTGCTTGTAGGAAAATACAGATCCTGGGGTTTAACACCATTTCTGAAGGGAAATTCAGACCAGTGTTCTCATCCATGAAACACCCTCTAATTTAACGCAAGAAGCAAGCTCTTCTTTCCAGCGTCTCCAATACAGCAAGAATCATGAGCATGCCCAGAAAAAAGAACTGTGTTTCCTACTCATAAGAACCATGTGTAATTCAACTCTGCTTATGAAACTGAAACAAACCACAGGTCCTCTTACATAAATGCTCGTTAGTTAATAGTGATAATAGTGTTGGGTTCTAGAACTGTGTAAAATCTTTTGAGCTGAAAATTCACTTGGTTTACCAGAAATGAACACTTGCTTGTAGGAAGACACAGATCCAGGGGTTTAACTCCGTTTCTGAATGGAAATTCACCAGAAATCTCATCCCTAAAACACAATGTGTTTTAACATAAGAAGCAAGGTCTTCTTTCCAGAAGATAAAATACAGCAAGAACCATGAGCATGGCCTGAAAAGAACTGTGTTTCCTACTCATAAGGAACATATGTAATTCAACTCTGCTAATGAAACTGAAACAAACCACAGCTCTTCTTACAAAAATGCTCTTTAGTTAATAGTGAGAATCGTGTTGGGTTCATGAACTGTGTAAAATCATTTGAGCTGAAAATTCCCTCGGTTTACCACAAATGAATTTTTGCTTGTAGGAAGACACAGACCCTGGGTTTAACTCTGCTTCTGAAGGGAAATTAAGACCAAAATTCTCATCCCTGAAACACAATCTGTTTTAACGTAAGAAGCAAGGTCTTTTCCAGAATCTAAAATGCAGCAAGAACTATGAGCATAACCTGAAAAAAAGAACTGTGTTTCCTAATCATACAGACCATATGTAGCTCAACTCTGCTAATGAAATTGATACAGACCACAGCTCCTCTTACATAATTGCTCTTTAGTTAATAGTGATAATAGTGTTGGGTTCTAGAACTGTGTAAAATCATTTGAGCTGAAAATTCACTTGGTTTACCAGAAATGAATTCTTGCTTGTAGGAAGACACATATCATGGGGTTTAACTCCGTTTCTGATGGGAAATTCAGAACAGAGTACTCATCCATGAAACACACCCTGTTTTAATGCAAGAAGCAAGCTCTTTTTCCAGCGTCTCTCATACTACAAGAACTATGAGCATGCCCTGACAAAAAGAACTGTGTTTCCTACTCATACGGACCATATGTAGTTCAACTCTGCTTATGAAACTGATACAAACCACAGCTCCTCTTACATAAATGCTCTTTAGTTAATAGTGGGAATCGGTTTGGGTTGGTGAACTGCAAAAAATCATTTGAGCCCAAAATTCACTTGGTTTTCCAGAAATGAACTCTTGCTTGTAGGAAGACACAGATCCTGGGGTTTAACTCCGTTTCTGAAGGGAAATTCAGACCATAGTTCTCATCCCTGAAACACAATCTGTTTAAACGCAAGAAGCAAGGTCTTCTTTCCAGAGTCTAAAATACAGCAAGAACCATGAGCATGCCCAGAAAAAAAGAACTGTTTTTCCTACTCATAAGGACCATATGTAATTCAACTCTGCTTATGAAACTGAAACAAACCACAGCTCCACTTATATAAATGCTCTTTATTTCATAGTGAGAATCGCGTTGGGTTCATGAACTGTGTAAAATCATTTGAGCCCAAAATTCACTGGGTTTTCCAGAAATGAACTCTTGCTTGTAGGAAGACACAGATCCTGGGGTGTAACTCCGTTTCTGAAGGGAATTTCAGACCAGAGTTCTCATCCATGAAACACACACTGTTTTAATGCAAGAAGCAAGCTCTTCTTTCCAGTGTCTCCAATACACCAAGAATCATGAACTTTCCCAGAATAAAAGAACTGTGTTTCCTACTCATAAGGACCAATAATTCAACTCTGCTTATGAAACTGAAACAAACCACAGCTCCGCTTACATAAATGCTCTTTAGTTAATAGTTTGAATCGGTTTGGGTTGGTGAACTGCGAAAAATCATTTGTGCCCAAAATTCAATTGGTTTAACAGAAATGAACTCTTGCTTGTAGGAGACACAGATCATGGGGTTTAACTCCGTTTCTGAAGGGAAATTCAGACCAGAGTTCTCATC
Source organism: Onychomys arenicola (assembly GCA_949786405.1). Lineage (NCBI taxonomy): Eukaryota > Metazoa > Chordata > Mammalia > Rodentia > Cricetidae > Onychomys > Onychomys arenicola. The sequence continues at coordinate 2,922,027 of CATKUM010000040.1, read as the reverse complement.
CCTGAAACCAATTCTGTTTTAACACAAGAAGCAAGCTCTTCTTTCCAGAGTCTGAAATACAGCAAGAACCATGAGCATGCCCTGAAAAAATGAACTGTGTTTCCTACTCACACGGACCATATGTAGTTCAACTCTGCTTAAGGAACTGATACAAAACACAGCTCCTCTTATATAAATGCTCTTTAGTTAATAGTGAGAATCTCGTTGGATTCATGAACTGTGTAAAATCATTTGAGCCCAAAATTCACTGGGTTTTCCAGAAATGAACTGTTGCTTGTAGGAAGAAAGAGATCCTGGGATTTAACTCCGTTTCTGATGGGAAATTCAGACCACAGTACTCATCCATGAAACACACCCTGTTTTAATGCAAGAAGCATGCTCTTTTTAAAAGCGTCTCCAATACAGCAAGAACCATGAGCATGCCCTGAAAAAAAGAACTGTGTTTCCTATCCATAAGGACCATATGTAATTCAACTCTGCTTATGAAACTGAAACAAACAACAGCTCCTCTTACATAAATGCTCTTTAGTTAATAGAGAGAATCGCGTTGTGTTCGTGAAGTGTGTAAAATCATTTGACCCCAAAATTGACTTTGTTTTCCAGAAATGGACTCTTGCTTGTAGGAAGACACAGATCCTGGGGTGTAACTCCGTTTCTGAAGGGAAATTCAGACCAGAGTTCTCATCCATGAAACACATTCTGTTTAAATGCAAGAAGCAAGCTCTCCTTTCCAGCATCTCCAATACAGCAAGAACCTTGAGATTGCCCTGAAAAAAAGAACTGTCTTTCCTATTCATACGGACCATATGTAGTTCAACTATCCTAATGAAATTGATACAGACCACAGCTCCTCTTACATAAATGCTCTTTAGTTAATAGTGATAATAGTTTTGGGTTCTAGAACTGTGTAAAATCATTTGAGCTTAAAATTCACTTGGTTTACCAGAAATGAACTCTTGCTTGTAGGAAGACACAGATCATGGGCTTTAACTCCGATTCTGAAGGCAAATTTAGACCCGAATTCTCAACCCTGAAAAACACTCTGTTTTAAGGCAAGAATTATCCTCTTCTTTCCAGAGACTCCAATACAGTAAGAACCATGAGCATGCCCAGAAAAAAACAACTGTGTTTCTTACTTATATGGACGATATGTAGTTAAACTCTGCTTATGAAACTGAAACAAACCACAGCTCCTCTTACATAAAAGCTCCTTAGTTAATAGTGAGAATCGCGTTGGGTTCATAAACTGTGTAAAATCATTTGAGCTCAAAATTCACTGGATTTATCTGAAATGAACTCTGGCTTGTAGGAAGACACAGATCCTGGGATTTAACGTCATTTATGAAGGGGAATTCAGACCAGTGTTCTCATCCATGAAACTCACTCTGTTTTCATGCAGGAAGCAAGCTCCTCTTTCCAGTGCCTCCAATACAGCAAGAACCATGAGCATGCCCAGAAAAAAAGAACTCTGTTTCCTACTCATACAGACCATATGTAGTTCAACGCTGCTTATGAAACTGATACAAACCACAGCTCCAATTGCATAAATCCTCTTTAGTTATTAGTGAGAATAGCGTTGGCTTCGTGATCTGCAAAAAGTCATTTGAGCCCAAAATTCCCTGGGTTAACCAGAAATGAACCTTTGCTTGTAGGAAGACACTGACCCTGGGGTTTAACTCCTTTTCTGAAGGGAAATTCAGACCAGTGTTCTCATCCATGAAACACACTCTGATTTAAATCAAGAAGCAAGCTCTTCTTTTCAGAGTCTAAAATATATCAAGAACAATGAGCATGCCTTGAAAAAAAGAACTGTGTTTCCTACTCATACGGACCATATGTAGTTCAACTCTGCTTATGCAACTGATACAAACCAAAGCTCCTCTTACATAAAAGCTCTTTAGTTAATATTGAGAATCTCGTTGGGTTCCTGCACTGTGTTTAATCATTTGAGCCCAAAATTCACTGGGGTTACCTGAATTGAACTCTTGCTTGTAGGAAGACAGGGATCCTGGGATTTAACGTCGTTTCTGAAGGAAAATTCAGACCAGAGTTCTCATCCCTAAAACACACTCTGCTTTAACAGAAGAAGCAAGCTCTTCTTTCCAGAGGTTAATATACATCAAGAACCATGATCATGCCCTGAAAAAAAGAACTGTGTTTCCTACTCATATGGACCATGTGTACTTCAACTCTGCTTATGAAACTGATACAAACCACAGCTCCTCTTGCATAAATCCTCTTTAGTTAATAGTGAGAATCGCGTTGTAGTTCCTGAACTGCGAAAAATCATTTGAGCCCAAAAATCCCTGGGTTTACCAGAAAAGAACTCTCGCTTTAAGGAAGACACAGATACTTGGCTTTAACTCCGATTCTGAAGGCAAATTCAGACCAGAATTCTCAACCCTGAAAAACGCTCTGTTTTAAGGCATGAATCATCCTCTTCTTTCCAGGGTCTCCAATACAGTAAGAACCATGAGCATGCCAAGAAAAAAGGAACAGTGTTTCCTACTTAAAAGGACCATATGTAGTCCACCTCTGCTTATGAAACTGATACAGACCACAGCTCTTCTTACATGAATGCTCTTTAGTTAATAGTGATAATTGCGTTGGGTTCTAGAACTGTGTAAAATCATTTGAGCTGAAAATTTACTTGGTTTACCAGAAATTAAAACTTTCTTGTAGGAAGACACAGATCATGGGGTTTAACTCCGTTTCTGAACGGAAATTAGACCAGTGTTCTCATCCATGGAACAGAGTCTGTTTAAATGCAAGAAGCAAGCTTTTCTTTCCAGCATCTCCAATACAACAAGAACCTTGAGCATGCCCAGAATAAAAGAACTGTGTCTCCTACTCATAAGGACAATATGTAGTTCAACTCTGCTTATGAAACTGAAACAAACCACAGCTCCTCCTACATAAATGCTGTTTAGTTAATCGTGAGAATCGGTTTGGGTTGGTGAACTGTGAAAAATCATTTGAGCCCAAAATTCACTTGCATTACCAGAAATGAACTCTTGCTTGTAGGAAGACACAGAACATGGGGTTTAACTCCGTTTCTGAAGGGAAATTCAGACCAGTGCTCTCATCCATGGAACACAGTCTGTTTAAATGCAGGAAGCAAGCTCTTCTTTCCAGCGTCTCCAATACAGCAAGAACCTTGAGCATGCCCAGAAAAAAAGAACTGTGTCTCCTACTCATAAAGACAATATGCAGTTCAACTCTGCTTATGAAACTGAAACAAACCACAGCTCCTCTTACATAAATTCTCTTTAGTTAATAATGAGAATCTGTTTGGGTTGGTGAACTGTGAAAAACCATTTGAGCCCAAAATTCCCTTGCGTTACCAGAAATGAACTCTTGCTTGTAGGAAGACACAGATCCTGGGGTTTAACTCCGTTTCTGAAGGGAAATTCAGACCAGAATTCTCATCCCTGAAACACACACTGCTTGGTTCTTGCTTTATTTTAGACGCTGGAAATAAGAGCTTGCTTCTTGTGATATAACAGAGTGTGTTTCAGTGATGAGAACTCTGGTCTGAATTTCCCTTCAGAAACGGAGTTAAACCCCAGGATCTGTGTCTTCCTACAAGCAAGAGTTCATTTCTGGTAAACCCAGTGAATTTTGGGCTCAAATGATTTTTCCCAGTTCACGAACCCTACGCTATTCTCACTATTGACTAAAGAGCATTTATGTAAGAGGGGCTGTGGTATGTATCAGTTTCATAAGCAGAGTTGAACTACATATGGTCCGTATGAGTAGGAAACACAGCTCTTTTTGTCAGGGCATGCTCATGGTTCTTGTTGTATTGGTGAAGCTGGAAAGAAGAGCTTGCTTCTTGCATTAAAATAGGTGTGTTTCATGGATGATAACTCTGGTCTGAATTTCCCTTCAGAAACGGAGTTAAACACCATGATCTGTGTCTTCCTACCAGCAAGAGTTCATTTCTGGTAAACCAAGTGAAATTTCGGCTCAAATGACTTTACACAGTACTAGAACCCAACGCGATTATCACTATTGAATAAAGAGCATTTATGTAAGAGGAGCTGTGGTCTGTATCATTTCATAAGCAGCGTTGAACGAAATATGGTCCTTATGTGTAGGAAACACAATTCTTTTTTTCAGGCCATGCTCATGGTTCTTGCTGTATTTTAGAAGCTGGAAAGAAAAGCTTGTTTCTTGCGTTAAAACAGAGTGTGTTTCAGGGATGAGAATTCTAGTCTGAATTTCCCTTCAGAAACATAGTTAAACCCCAGGATCTGTGTCTTCCTACAAGCAAGAGATCATTTCTGGTTAACCCAGTGAATTTTGGGATCAAATGATTTTTCGCAGTTCACGAACCCAATGAGTTTCTCACTATTAACTAAAGAGCATTTTTGTAAGAGGAGCTGTGGTTTGTATCAGTTTCATAAGCAGAGTTGAACTACATATGGTGCGTATGAGTAGGAAACACAGTTCTTTTTTCCAGGGAATGCTCATGTTTCTTACTATATTGGAGACGCTGGAAAGAAGAGGATAATTCTTGCCTTAAAACAGAGTGTTTTTCAGGGATGAGAACAGTGGTCTGAATTTCCATTCAGAAATGGAGTTAAACCACAGGATCTGTGTCTTCCTACAAGCAAGAGTTCATTTCTGGTTAACCCAGTGAATTTTTGGCTCAAATGATTTTTTGCAGTTCATGAACCCAACACGATTCTCACTATTAACTAAAGAGCATTTATGTAAGAGGGGCTGTGGTTTGTATCAGTTTCATAAGCAGAGTTGAACTACATATGGTCTGTCTGAGTAAGAAACACAGTTCTTTTTTTCAGGGCATGCTCATGGTTCTTGCAGTATTGGTGAAGCTGCAAAGAAGCGCTTGCTTCTTATATTAAAATGGGTGTGTTTCATGGATGAGAACTCTGTTCTGAATTTCCCTTCACAAACGGAGTTAAACACCTATATCTGTGTATTCCTACCTGCAAGAGTTCATTTCTGGTAAACCAAGTGAATTTTCGGCTCAAATGACTTTACACAGTACTAGAACCCAACACGATTATCACTATTAAATAAAGAGCATTTATGTAAGAAAAGTTGTGCTCTGTATCATTTCATAAGCAGAGTTGAACTACATATGGTCCGTATGTTTAGGAAAAACAGTTCTTTTTTTCAGGGCATGCTCATGGTTCTTGCTGTATTTTAGACTCTGGAAAGAAGAGCTTGCTTCTTGCGTTAAAACAGAGTGAGTTTCAGGGATGAGAACTCTGGTCTGAATTTCCATTCAGAAACAGAGTTAAACCCCAGGATCAGTGTCTTCCTACAAGCAAGAGATCATGTTTGGTAAACCCAGTGAATTTTGGGCTCTAATGATTTTGCGCAGTTCACGAACCCAACATGATTATCACTATTAACTAAAGAGCAATTATGTAAGAGGAGGCATGGTCTGTATCAGTTTCATAGGCAGTGTTGAACTACATATGGTGCGTATGAGTAGGAAACACAGTTCTTTTTTTCAGGGAATGCTCATGTTTCTTACTATAACGGAGATGCATGAAAGAAGAGGATGATTCTTGCCTTATAACAGAGTGTTTTTCAGGGATGAGAACAGTGGTCTGAATTTCCCTTCAGAAATGGATTTAAACCCCAGGATCTCGGTCTTCCGACAAGCAAGAGTTCAGTTCTGGTAAACCCATTGAATTTTGGGCTCAAATGATTTTTCGCATTTCATGAACCCTACGCTATTCTCACTATTGACTAAAGAGGATTTATGTAAGAGGAGCTGTGGTTTGTATCAGTTTCATAAGCAGAGTTGAACTACATAAGGTCTGTATTAGGTGGAAACCCATTTCTTTTTTTCTGAGCATGCTCATGTTTTTTACTATATTGGAGACGCTGGAAAGAAGAGGATGATTCTTTCTTAAAACAGAGTGTTTTTCAGGGATGATAACTCTGGTCTGAATTTCCCTTCAGAAACGGAGTTAAACCCCAGGATCAGTGTCTTCCTACAAGCAAGAGTTCATTTATGGTAAACCAGGTGAATTTAGGTCTCAAATGATTTTTCGCAGTTCTTGAACCCTACGCTATTCTCACTATTGACTAAAGAGGATTTACGTAAGAGGAGGCATGGTCTGTATCAGTTTCATAAGCAGAGTTGAACTACATATGGTCCGTATGAATAGGAAACACAGTTCTTTTTTTCAGGCAATGTTCATGGTTCTTGCAGTATTTTAGTCTCTGAAAAGAAGAGCTTGTTTCTTTGTTAAAACAGATTGTTTTTCAGGGATGAGAACTCTGGTCTGAATTTCCCTGCAGAAACGGAGTTAAACCCCAGGATCTGTGTCTTCCTACAAGCAAGAGTTCATTTCTGGTAAACCCAGTGATTTGGGGCTCAAATGATTTTTCGCAGTTCTTGAACCCTACGCTATTCTCACTATTAACTAAAGAGGATTTATGTAAGAGGAGCGGGGGTTTGTATCAGTTTCATAAGCAGAGTTGAACTACATATGGTCCGTATGAGTAGGAAACACAGTTTTTTTTTCTAGGCATGCTCATGTTTCTTACTATATTGACGACGCTGGAAAGAAGAGGATGATTCTTGCCTTATAACAGAGTGTTTTACTGGGATGAGAACAGTGGTCTGAATTTCCCTTCAGAAATGGATTTAAACCCCAGGATCTCTGTCTTCCTACAAGCAAGAGTTCAGTTCTGGTAAACCCAGTGAATTTTGGCCTCTAATGATTTTTCGCAGTTCACGAACCCAACATGATTCTCACTATTAACTAAATGGCATTAAGTAAGAGGAGCCGTGGTTTGTATCAGTTTCATAAGCAGAGTTGAACTACATATGGTCCGTATGAGTAGGAAACACAGTTCTTTTTTTTTGAGGGCATCCTCATGTTTCTTGCTGTATTGGTGAAGCTGGAAAGAAGAGCTTGCTTCTTGCATTAAAATAGGTGTCTTTCATGGATGAGAACTCTGCTCTGAATTTCCCTTCACAAACGGAGTTAAACACCTTGATCTGTGTCTTCCTACCAGCAAGAGTTCATTTCTGGTAAACCAAGTGAATTTTAGGCTCAAATGACTTTACACAGTACTAGAACCCAACGCGATTATCACTATTAAATAAAGAGCATTTATGTAAGAGAAGCTGTGGTCTGTTTCATTTCATGAGCAGAGTTGAACTACATATGGCCCGTATGTGTAGGAAACACAGTTCTTTTTTTCAGGGCATGCTCATGGTTCCTCCTGTATTTTAGACTCTGGAAAGAATAGCTTGCTTCTTGCGTTAAAACAGAGTGTGTTTCAGGGATGAGAACTCTGGTCTGAATTTCCCTTCTGAAACGGAGATAAACCCCAGGATCTGTGTCTTCCTACAAGCAAGTGTTCTTTTCTGGTTAACGCAGTGAATTTTGGGCTCAAATGATTTTTCGCAGTTCACGAACCCAATGCTATTCCCACTATTAACTAAAGAGGATTTATGTAGGAGGAGCTGTGGTTTGTATCAGTTTCAAAAGCAGAGTTGAACTACATATGGTGCGTATGAGTAGGAAACACAGTTCTTTTTTTCAGTGAATGCTCATGTTTTTTACTATATTGGAGACGCTGGAAAGAAGAGGATGATTCTTGCGTTAAAACAGAGTGTTTTTCAGGGATGAGAACTCTGGTCTGAATTTGCCTTCAGAACCGGAGTTTAACCCCAGGATCAGTGTCTTCCTACAAGCAAGAGTTCATGTTTGGTAAACCCAGTGAATTTTGGGCTCTAATGATTTTTCACAGTTCACGAACCCAACATGATTCTCACTATTAACTAAAGAGCATTTATGTAAGAGGAGGCATAGTCTGTATCAGTTTCATAAGCAGAGTTGAACTACATATGGTGCGTATGAGTAGGAAACACTGTTCTTTTTTTCAGGGAATGCTCATGTTTCTTACTATATTGGAGACGCTGGAAAGAAGAGGATGATTCTTGCCTTAAAACAGAGTGTTTTTCAGGGATGAGAACAGTGGTCTGAATTTCCCTTCAGAAATGGATTTAAACCCCAGGATCTCTGTCTTCCTACAAGCAAGAGTTCAGTTCTGGTAAACCCAGTGAATTTTGGGCTCAAATGATTTTTCGCAGTTCAGAAACCCAACACTATTCTCACTATTAAATAAAGAGTATTTATGTAAGAGGAGGTGTTGTCTGTATCAGTTTCGTAAGAAGAGTTGAACTACGTATGGTCCGTATGTGTAGGAAACACAGTTCTTTTTTTCAGGGCATGCTCATGGTTCTTGCTCTATTTTAGACTCTGGAAAGAAGTGATTGCTTCTTGTGTTAAAACAGAGTGAGTTTCAGGGATGAGAACTCTGGTCTGAATTTCCCTTCAGGAATGCAGTTAAACCCCAGGATCTGTGTCTTTCTACAAGCAAGAGTTCATTTCGGGTAAACCAGGTGAATTTAGGTCTCAAATGATTTTTCGCAGTTTACGAACCCTACGCTATTCTCACTATTGACTAAAGAGGAATTATGGAAGAGGCGCTGTGGTTTGTATCAGTTTCATAAGCAGAGTTGACATACATATGGTCTGTATTAGTCGGAAACACAGTTCTTTTTTTCTGGGCATGCTCATGTTTCTTAATATATTGGAGACACTGGAAAGAAGAGGATGATTCTTGCTTTAAAACATAGTGTTTTTCAGGGATGAGAACTCTGGTCTGAATTTGCCTTCAGAAACGGAGTTAAAACCAGGATCTGTGTCTTCCTACAAGCAAGAGTTCATTTCTGGTAAACCCAGGGAATTTTGGGCTCAAATGATTTTTCGCATGTCAGAAACCCAACTCTATTCTCACTATTAAATAAAGAGTAATTATGTAAGAGGAGGTGTGGTCTGTATCAGTTTCATAAGCAGAGTTGAACTACGTATGGTCCGTATGTGTAGGAAACACAGTTCTTTTTTTCAGGGCATGCACATGGTTCTTACTGTATTGGAGACACTGGAAAGAAGAGGATGATTCTTGCCTTAAAACAGAGTGTTTTTCAGGGATGAGAACTCTGTTCTGAATTTCCCTACAGAAATGGAGTTAAACCCCAGGATTTGTGTCTTCCTACAAGCAAGAGTCCAGTTCTGGTAAACCCAGTGATTTTTTTGGCCCAAATGGTTTTTCGCAGTTCAAGAACCCTACATTATTCTCACTATTAACTAAAGAGCATTTATGTAAGAGGAGCTGTGGTTTGTATCAGTTTCATAAGCAGAGTTGAACTACATATGGTCTGTCTGAGTAAGAAACACAGTTCTTTTTTTCAGGGCATGCTCATGGTTCTTGCAGTATTGGTGAAGCTGCAAAGAAGCGCTTGCTTCTTATATTAAAATAGGTGTGTTTCATGGATGAGAACTCTGTTCTGAATTTCCCTTCACAAACGGAGTTAAACACCTATATCTGTGTATTCCTACCTGCAAGAGTTCATTTCTGGTAAACCAAGTGAATTTTCGGCTCAAATGACTTTACACAGTACTAGAACCCAACACGATTATCACTATTAAATAAAGAGCATTTATGTAAGAAAAGTTGTGCTCTGTATCATTTCATAAGCAGAGTTGAACTACATATGGTCCGTATGTTTAGGAAAAACAGTTCTTTTTTTCAGGGCATGCTCATGGTTCTTGCTGTATTTTAGACTCTGGAAAGAAGAGCTTGCTTCTTGCGTTAAAACAGAGTGAGTTTCAGGGATGAGAACTCTGGTCTGAATTTCCATTCAGAAACAGAGTTAAACCCCAGGATCAGTGTCTTCCTACAAGCAAGAGATCATGTTTGGTAAACCCAGTGAATTTTGGGCTCTAATGATTTTGCGCAGTTCACGAACCCAACATGATTCTCACTATTAACTAAAGAGCAATTATGTAAGAGGAGGCATGGTCTGTATCAGTTTCATAGGCAGTGTTGAACTACATATGGTGCGTATGAGTAGGAAACACAGTTCTTTTTTTCAGGGAATGCTCATGTTTCTTACTATAACGGAGATGCATGAAAGAAGAGGATGATTCTTGCCTTATAACAGAGTGTTTTTCAGGGATGAGAACAGTGGTCTGAATTTCCCTTCAGAAATGGATTTAAACCCCAGGATCTCGGTCTTCCTACAAGCAAGAGTTCAGATCTGGTAAACCCATTGAATTTTGGGCTCAAATGATTTTTCGCATTTCATGAACCCTACGCTATTCTCACTATTGACTAAAGAGGATTTATGTAAGAGGAGCTGTGGTTTGTATCAGTTTCATAAGCAGAGTTGAACTACATATGGTCTGTATTAGGTGGAAACCCATTTCTTTTTTTCTGGGCATGCTCATGTTTTTTACTATATTGGAGACGCTGGAAAGAAGAGGATGATTCTTTCTTAAAACAGAGTGTTTTTCAGGGATGATAACTCTGGTCTGAATTTCCCTTCAGAAACGGAGTTAAACCCCAGGATCAGTGTCTTCCTACAAGCAAGAGTTCATTTATGGTAAACCAGGTGAATTTAGGTCTCAAATGATTTTTCGCAGTTCTTGAACCCTACGCTATTCTCACTATTGACTAAAGAGGATTTACGTAAGAGGAGGCATGGTCTGTATCAGTTTCATAAGCAGAGTTGAACTACATATGGTCCGTATGAATAGGAAACACAGTTCTTTTTTTCAGGCAATGTTCATGGTTCTTGCAGTATTTTAGTCTCTGAAAAGAAGAGCTTGCTTCTTTGTTAAAACAGATTGTTTTTCAGGGATGAGAACTCTGGTCTGAATTTCCCTGCAGAAACGGAGTTAAACCCCAGGATCTGTGTCTTCCTACAAGCAAGAGTTCATTTCTGGTAAACCCAGTGATTTGGGGCTCAAATGATTTTTCGCAGTTCTTGAACCCTACGCTATTCTCACTATTAACTAAAGAGGATTTATGTAAGAGGAGCGGTGGTTTGTATCAGTTTCATAAGCAGAGTTGAACTACATATGGTCCGTATGAGTAGGAAACACAGTTTTTTTTTCTAGGCATGCTCATGTTTCTTACTATATTGAAGACGCTGGAAAGAAGAGGATGATTCTTGCCTTATAACAGAGTGTTTTTCTGGGATGAGAACAGTGGTCTGAATTTCCCTTCAGAAATGGATTTAAACCCCAGGATCTCTGTCTTCCTACAAGCAAGAGTTCAGTTCTGGTAAACCCAGTGAATTTTGGGCTCAAATGATTTTTCGCAGTTCACGAACCCTACGCTATTCTCACTATTGACTAAAGAGGATTTATGTAAGAGGCGCTGTGGTTTGTATCAGTTTCATAAGCAGAGTTGAAATACATATGGTCTGTCTTAGTCGGAAACACAGTTCTCTTTTTCTGGGCATGCTATGTTTCTTAATATATTGGAGACGCTGGAAAAAAGAGGATGATTCTTGCCTTAAAACAGAGTGTTTTTCAGGGATGAGAACTCTGGTCTGAATTTGCCTTCAGAATTCGAGTTAAACCCTAGGATCAGTGTCTTCCTACAAGCAAGAGTTCATGTTTGGTAAACCCAGTGAATTTTGGGCTCTAATGATTTTTCGCAGTTCACGAACCCAACATGATTCTCACTATTAACTAAATGGCATTAAGTAAGAGGAGCCGTGGTTTGTATCAGTTTCATAAGCAGAGTTGAACTACATATGGTCCGTATGAGTAGGAAACACAGTTCTTTTTTTTGAGGGCATCCTCATGTTTCTTGCTGTATTGGTGAAGCTGGAAAGAAGAGCTTGCTTCTTGCATTAAAATAGGTGTCTTTCATGGATGAGAACTCTGCTCTGAATTTCCCTTCACAAACGGAGTTAAACACCTTGATCTGTGTCTTCCTACCAGCAAGAGTTCATTTCTGGTAAACCAAGTGAATTTTAGGCTCAAATGACTTTACACAGTACTAGAACCCAACGCGATTATCACTATTAAATAAAGAGCATTTATGTAAGAGAAGCTGTGGTCTGTATCATTTCATGAGCAGAGTTGAACTACATATGGCCCGTATGTGTAGGAAACACAGTTCTTTTTTTCAGGGCATGCTCATGGTTCCTCCTGTATTTTAGAATCTGGAAAGAATAGCTTGCTTCTTGCATTAAAACAGAGTGTGTTTCAGGGATGAGAACTCTGGTCTGAATTTCCCTTCTGAAACGGAGATAAACCCCAGGATCTGTGTCTTCCTACAAGCAAGTGTTCTTTTCTGGTTAACCCAGTGAATTTTGGGCTCAAATGATTTTTCGCAGTTCATGAACTCAACGAGATTCTCACTATTAACTAAAGAGCATTTATGTAAGAAGAGCTGTGGTTTGTATCAGTTTCATAAGCAGAGTTGAACTACATATGGTCCGTATGAGGAGGAAACACAGTTCTTCTTTTCAGGGCATGCTCATGGTTTTTGCTGTATTTTAGACACTGAAAAGAAGAGCGTGCTTCTGCATTAAAACAGAGTGTGTTTCAGGGATGAGAACTCTGGTCTTAATTTCTCTTCAGCATCGGAGTTAAACCCCAGGATCCTTGCCTTCCTCCAAGCAAGAGTTCATTTCTGGTAAACCCAGTGCATTTTGGGCTGAAATGATTTTTTGCAGTTCATGAACCCACCGCGATTCTCACTATTAACTAAAGAGCATTTATTGAAGAGGAGCTGTTGTTTGTATCAGTTTCATAAGCAGAGTTGAACTACATATGGTCTGTATGAGTAGGAAACACAGTTCTTTTTTCCTGGGCATGCTCATGTTTCTTAGTATATTGGAGACGCTGCAAAGAAGAGAATGATTCTTGCTTTAAAACAGAGTGTTTTTCAGGGATGAGTACTCTGGTCTGAATTTGCCTTCAGAAGTGGAGTTAAACCCCATGATCTGTGTCTTCCTACCAGCAAGAGTTCATTTCTGGTAAACACAGTGAATTTTGGGCTCAAGTTATTTTTCTCAGTTTACGAACCCAACAAGATTCTCACTATTAACTAAAGAGTATTTATGTAAGAAGAGCTGTTGTTTGTATCAGTTTCATAAGCAGAGTTGAACTACATATGGTCAGCATGAATAGCAAACACAGTTCTTTTTTTCAGGGCATGCTCATGGTACTTGCTGTATTTTAGACTCTATAAAGAAGAGCTTGCTTCTAGCGTTAAAATGGAGTGTGTTTCAGGGATGAGAACTCTGATCTGAATTTTCCTTCACAAACGGCGTTAAACCCCATGATCTGTGTCTTACTACCAGCAAGAGTTCATTTCAGGTAAACCCAGTGTATTTTGTGATCAAATGATTTTTCGCAGTTCACGAACCCCTCGCGATTCTCACTATTAACTAAAGAGCATTTGTGTAACAGGAGCTGTGGTTTGTATCATTTTCATAAGCACAGTTGTACTACATATGGTCCATTTGAATAGGAAAAACAGTTTTTTTTCAGGGCATGCTCATGGTTCTTGCTGTATTTTAGACTCTGGAAAGAAGAGCTTGCTTCTTGCATTAAAGCATAGTGTATTTCAGGGATGAGAACTCTGGTCTGAATTTGCTTTCAGAAACGGAGTTAAACCCCAGTATCAGTGTCTTCCTACAAGCAAGTGTTCATTTCTGGTGATCCCAGTCAATTTTGGGCTCAAATGATTTTTCGCAGTTCAGCAACCCAAACTTATTCTCACTATTAACTAAAGAGCTTTAATGTAAGAGGAGATGTGGTTTGTATCAGTTTCATAACAGGAGTTGAACTACATATGGTGCGTATGAGTAGAAAACACAATACTTTTTTCTGGACATGCTCATGTTTCTTACTATATTGGAGACGCTGGAAAGAAGAGGATGATTCTTGCTTTAAAACAGAGTGTTTTTCAGGGTTGAGTATTCTGGTCCTAATTTGCCATCAGAAACGGAGTTAAACCCCAGGATCTGTGTCTTCCTACAAGCAAGTTCATTTCTGGTAAACACAGTGAATTTGGGGTTCAAATGATTTTTCGCAGTTCAGGAACCCAAGGATATTCTCACCATTAACTAAAGAGCATTTATTTAAGTGGAGGTGTGGTATGTTTCAGTTTCATAAGCAGCGTTGAACAACATATGGTACGTAGGAATTGGAAACACAATTCTTTTTTTCAGGGCATGCTCATGGTTCTTGCTGTATTTTAGACTCTGCAAAGAAGAGCTTGCTTATTGCGTTATAACAGAGTGTGTTTCAGGGAAGAGAACTCTGATCTGAATTTCCCTTCAGAAACGGAGTTAAACCCCAGGATCTGTGTCTTCCTACAAGCAAGTGTTCATTTCTGGTAAACAAAGTGAATGTTGGGCTCAAATGATATTTCGCAGTTCAGCAACCCAAACTGATTCTCACTATTAACTAAAGAGCTTTAATGTAAGAGGAGCTGTGGTTTGTATCAGTTTCATAAGAGGAGTTGAACTACATATGGTCCCTATGAGTAGAAAACACAGTTCTTTTTTTCTGGACATGCTCATGTTTCTTACTATATTGGAGACGCTGGAAAGAAGAGGATGATTCTTGCCTTAAAACAGAGTGTTTTTCAGGGTTGAGTATTCTGGTCCTAATTTGCCGTCAGAAACGGAGTTAAACCCCAGGATCTGTGTCTTCCTAAAAGCAAGAGTTCAGTTCTGGTAAAACCATTGAATTTTGGGCTCAAATGAATTTTGCAGTTCAGAAACCCAACGAAATTCGTACTATTAACTAAAGATCATTTATGTAAGAGGAGCTGTTGTTTGTATCAGTTTCATAAGCACAGTTGAACTACATATGGTCCATATGAGTAGGAAAAACAGTTTTTTTTTCAGGGCATGCTCTTTGTTCTTGCTGTAGTTATGACTCTGGAAAGAAGAGCTTGCTTCTTGCATTAAAGCATAGTGTATTTCAGGGATGAGAACTCTGGTCTGAATTTGCTTTCAGAAACGGAGTTAAACCCCAGTATCAGTGTCTTCCTACAAGCAAGTGTTCATTTCTGGTGAACCCAGTGAATTTTGGGCTAAAATGATTTTTCGCAGTTCACAAATCCTACGTGATTCCTACTATTATCTAAAGAGCATGTATGTAACAGGAGCTGTGGTTTGTATCAGTTTCACAAGCACAGTTGAACTACACATGGTCTGTATGAGTAGGAAAAACAGTTTTTTTTTCAGGGCATGCTCATGTTTCTTACTATATAGTAGTCGCTGGAAAGAAGAGGATGATTCTTGCATTAAATCAGAGTGTGTTTCAGGGATGAGAACTCTGGTCTGAATTTCCCTTCAGAAACGGAGTTAAACCCCGTGATCTGTGTCTCCCTACCAGCAAGTGTTCATTTCTGGTAATCCAAGTGAATTTTCGGCTAAAATGACTTTACACAGTTCTAGAACCCAAGGCGATTATCACTATTAACTTAAGAGCATTTAAGTAAGAGGAGCTGTGGTCTGCATTAGTTTCATAAGCAGAGTTGAAATACATATGGTCAGTATGAGTAGGAAACACAGTTTTTTGTTTCTGGGCATGATCACGGTTCTTGCTGTATTGGAGACGCTTGAAAGAAGAGCTTGCTTCATGCATTAAAACAGAGTGTGTTTCATGGAAGAGAACTCTGGTCTGAATCTACCTTCAGAAACGGAGTTAAACACGATGATCTGTGTCTCCCTACAAGCAAGAGTTCATTTCTGGTAAACCAAGGGAATTTTGGGCTCAAATGATTTTACACAGTTCCAGAACCCAATCTTGATTATCACTATTAACTAAAGAGCATTTACGTAAGAGAAGCTGTGGCCTGTATCATTTGCATAAGCAGAGTTGGAATACATATGGTCCGTATGAGTAGGAAACAAAGTTCTTTTTTTCTTGGCTTGTTCATGGTTCTTACTCTATTGGAGAACCTGGAAAGAAGAGGATGATTCATGCCTTAAAACAGAGTGTTTTTCAGGGATGAGAATTCTGGTCTGAATTTCCCTTCAGAAATGGAGTTAAACCCCAGTATCTGTGTCTTACTACAAGCAAGAGTTCATTTCAGGTAAACCCAGTGAATTTTGTGCTCAAATGATTTTCGCAGTTCAAGAACCCAACGCGATTCTCACTATTAACTAAAGAGGAATTATGTAAGAGGAGCTGTGGTTTGAATCAGTTTCATAAGCAGAGTTTAACTGCATATGGTCTGTATGAGTAGGAAACTCAGTTCCTTTTTTTGGGAATGCTCATGTTTCTTACTGTATTGGAGACGCTGGATAGAAGAGGAAGATTCTTGCCTTAAAACAGAGTTTTTTTCCGGGATGAGAACTCTGGTCTGAATTTGCCTTCAGAAACGGAGTTAAACTCCAGGATCTGTGTCTTTCTGCAAGCAAGAGTTCATTTCTGGTAAACCCAGTGAATTTTGGGCTCAAATCATTTTTCCCAGTTCAGGAACCCAACACGATTCTCACTATTAACTAAAGAGCATGTATGTAACTGGAGCTGTGGTTTGTATCAGTTTCATAAGCACAGTTGAACTACATATAGTCCATATGAGTAGGAAAAACAGTTTTTTTTTCTGGGCATGCTCATCTTTCTTGCTGTTTTTAGACTCTCGAAAGAAGAGCTTGCTTCTTGTATTAAAGCAGAGTGTGTTTCAGGGATGAGAACTCTGGTCTGAATTTCCTTTCAGAAACGGAGTTAAACCCCCAGGATCTGTGTCAGCCTCCAAGCAAGAGTTCATTTCTGGTAAAGACAGTGAATTTTCCGCTCAAATGATTATTTGCAGTTCATGAACCCAACTAGATTCTCACTATTAACTAAAGAGCATTTATGTAAGAGGAGGTGTGGTCCGTTTCAGTTTCATAAGCAGAGTTGAACTACATTGGGTCCGTATGAAAAGGAAACACTGTTCTTTTTTTCAGACCATGCTCATTGTTCTTGCTGTATTTTAGACTCTCGATTGAAGAGCTTGCTTTTTCGTTAAAACAGAGTGTGTTTCAGGGATGAGAACTCTGGTCTGAATTTCCCTTCAGAAATGAAGTTCAACCCCAGTATCTGTGACTTCCTACAAGCAAGAGTTCATTTCTGGTAAAGCCAGTGAATTTTGGGCTCAAATAATTTTTCGCAATTTTCGAATCCTACGCGATTCTCAATATTAACTAAAGAGCGTGTATGTAACAGGAGCTATGGTTTGTATCAGTTTCATAAGCACAGTTGAAGTACATATGGTCCATACGAGTAGGAATAACAGTTTTTTTTTCAGGGCATGCTCTTTGTTCTTGCTGTATTTTTGACTCTGGAAAGAAGAGCTTGCTTCTTGCATTAAAGCAGAGTGTGTTTCAGGGATGAGAACTCTGGTCTGAATTATCCTTCAGAAACGGAGTTAAACCCCAGGATCTGTGTCTTCCTACCAGCAAGAGTTCATTTTTGTTAAACAAATAGAATTTTCTGCTCAAATGATTTTACACAGTTCTAGAACCCAACCGTGATTATCACTATTACCTAAAGAGCATGTATGTAACAGGAGCTGTGGTTTGTATCAGTTTCATAAGCAAAGTTGAACTACATATGGTCCGTATGAATAGCAAACACAGTTCTTTTTTTCAGACCATGCTCATGGTTCTTGCTGTATTTTAGACTCCGGAAAGAAGAGCTTGCTTCTTCGTTAAAACAGAGTGTGTTTTACGGATGAGAACTCTGGTCTGAATTTCCCTTCACAAACAGAGTTAAACCCCAGGATCTGTGTCTTCCTACCAGCAAGAGTTCATTTTTGGCAAACCAAGTAAATTTTCGGCTCAAATGACTTTACACAGATCTAGATCCCAACTCGATTCTCACTATTAACTAAAGAGCATTTATGTAAGAGGATCTGTAGTTTGTATCATTTCATAAGCAGAGTTGAAATACATATGGTCCATATGAGTAGGAAACACAGTTCTTTTTTTCTGGGCATGCTCATGGTTCTTGCTGTATTGGAGACGCTGGATAGAAGAGGATGATTCTTACCTTAAAACATAGTTTTTTTCTTGGATGAGAACTCTGGTCTGAATTTGCCTTCAGAAACGGAGTTAAACTCCAGGATCTGTGTCTTCCTACAAGCAAGGTTTAGTTTCTGGTAAACTCAGTGAATTTTGGGCTAAAATGATTTTTCGCAGTTCACAAAATCTACGCGATTCCCACTATTAACTAAAGAGCATGTATGTAACAGGAGCTGTGGTTTGTATCAGTTTCACAAGCACAGTTGAACTGCACATGGTCTGTATGAGAAGGAAAAACAGTTTTTTTTTTCAGGGCATGCTCATGTTTCTTACTATATAGGAGTCGCTGGAAAGAAGAGGATGATTCTTGCATTAAATCAGAGTGTGTTTCAGGGATGAGAACTCTGGTCTGGATTTCCCTTCAGAAACGGAGTTAAACCCCGGATCTGTGTCATCCTACCAGCAAGAGTTCATTTCTGTAAAACAAAGAGAATTTGGGGCTCAAATGATTTTTCGCAGTTCAAGAACCAAAAATGATTCTCACTATTAACTAAAGAGCATTTATGTAAGAGGAGCAGGGGTTTGTATCAGTTTCATAAGCAGAGTTGAACTACACATGGTCCGTATGAGTAGGAAACACAGTTCTTTTTTTCAGGGTCGCTCATGGTTCTTGCTGTATTGGAGACCCTGGCAAGAAAAGCTTGCTTCTTGCATTAAAACAGGGTGTGTTTCAGGGATGAGAACTCTGGTCTGAATTTCCCTTCACAAACGGGGTTAAACCCCATGATCTGTGTCTTCCTACCAGCAAGTGTTCATTTCTGGTAATCCAAGTGAATTTTCGGCTCAAATGACTTTACATAGTTCTAGAACCCAAGGCGATTATCACTATTAACTTAAGAGCATTTAAGTAAGAGGAGCTGTGGTCTGCATTAGTTTCATAAGCAGAGTTGAAATACATATGGTCAGTATGAGTAGGAAACTCAGTTCTTTTTTTCTGGGCATGCTCATGGTTCTTGCAGTATTGGACACGCTTGAAAGAAGAGCTTGCTTCTTGCATTAAAACAGAGTGTGTTTCATGGAAGAGAACTCTGGTCTGAATCTACCTTCAGAAACGGAGTTAAACCCGATGATCTGTGTCTCCCTACAAGCAAGAGTTCATTTCTGGTAAACCAAGGGAATTTTGGGCTCAAATGATTTTACACAGTTCCAGAACCCAACCTTGATTATCACTATTAACTAAAGAGCATTTACATAAGAGCAGCTGTGGCCTGTATCATTTTCATAAGCAGAGTTGGAATACATATGGTCCGTATGAGTAGGAAACAAAGTTATTTTTTTCTTGGCTTGTTCATGGTTCTTACTCTATTGGAGAACCTGGAAAGAAGAGGATGATTCATGCCTTAAAACAGAGTGTTTTTCAGGGATAGAGAATTCTGGTCTGAATTTCCCTTCAGAAATGGAGTTAAACCCCAGTATCTGTGTCTTCCTACAAGCAAGAGTTCATTTCAGGTAAACCCAGTGAATTTTGTGCTCAAATGATTTTTCACAGTTCAAGTACCCCACGCGATTCTCACTATTAACTAAAGAGGAATTATGTAATAGGAGCTGTGGTTTGAATCAGTTTCATAAGCAGAGTTTAACTACATATGGTCTGTATGAGTAGGAAACTCAGTTCCTTTTTTCTGGGAATACTCATGTTTCTTACTGTATTGGAGACGCTGGATAGAAGAGGATGATTCTTGCCTTAAAACAGAGTTTTTTTCAGGGATGAGAACTCTGGTCTGAATTTGCCTTCAGAAACGGAGTTAAACTCTAGGATCTGTGTCTTCCTACAAGGAAGAGTTCGTTTCTGGTAAACCCAGTGAATTTTGTGCTAAAATGATTTTTCGCAGTTCACAAAACCTACGCGATTCCCACTATTAACTAAAGAGCATATATGTAACAGGAGCTGTGGTTTGTATCAGTTTCACAAGCACAGTTGAACTACACATGGTCTGTATGAGTAGGAAAAACAGTTTTTTTTTCAGGGCATGCTCATGTTTCTTACTATATAGGAGTCGCTGGAAAGAAGAGGATGATTCTTGCATTAAATCAGAGTGTGTTCCATGGATGAGAACTCTGGTCTGGATTTCCCTTCAGAAACGGAGTTAAACCCCCGGATCTGTGTCTTCCTACCAGCAAGAGTTCATTTCTGTAAACCAAAGAGAATTTTGGGCTCAAATGATTTTTCACAGTTCATGAACCCAAAATGATTCTCACTATTAACTAAAGAGCATTTATGTAAGAGGAGCAGTGGTTTGTATCAGTTTCATAAGCAGAGTTGAACTACACATGGTCCGTCCGAGTAGGAAACACAGTTCTTTTTTTCAGGGCAGGCTCATGGTTCTTGTTGTATTGGAGACCCTGGAAAGAAGAGCTTGCTTCTTGCATTAAAACAGGGTGTGTTTCAGGGATGAGAACTCTGGTCTGAATTTCCCTTCACAAACGGGGTTAAACCCCATGATCTGTGTCTTCCTACCAGCAAGTGTTCATTTCTGGTAATCCAAGTGAATTTTTGGCTCAAATGACTTTACACAGTTCTAGAACCCAAGGCGATTATCACTATTAACTTAAGAGCATTTAAGTAAGAGGAGCTGTGGTCTGCATTAGTTTCATAAGCAGAGTTGAAATACATATGGTCAGTATGAGTAGGAAACACAGTTCTTTGTTTCTGGGCATGCTCATGGTTCTTGCTGTATTGGAGACGCTTGAAAGAAGAGCTTGCTTCTTGCATTAAAACAGAGTGTGTTTCATGGAAGAGAACTCTGGTCTGAATCTCCCTTCAGAAATGGAGTTAAACCCGATTATCTGTGTCTCCCTACAAGCAAGAGTTCATTTCTGGTAAACCAAGGGAATTTTGGGCTCAAATGATTTGACACAGTTCCAGAACCCAACCTTGATTATCATTATTAACTAAAGAGCATTTACATAAGAGCAGCTGTGGCCTGTATCATTTTCATAAGCAGAGTTGGAATACATATGGTCCGTATGAGTAGGAAACAAAGTTCTTTTTTCTTGGCTTGTTCATGGTTCTTACTCTATTGGAGAACCTGGAAAGAAGAGGATGATTCATGCCTTAAAACAGAGTTTTTTTCAGGGATGAGAACTCTGGTCTGAATTTGCCTTCAGAAACGGAGTTAAACTCCAGGATCTGTGTCTTTCTACAAGCAAGAGTTCATTTCTGGTAAACCCAGTGAATTTTGGGCTCAAATCATTTTTCGCAGTTCAGGAACCCAACACGATTCTCACTATTAACTAAAGAGCATGTATGTAACTGGAGCTGTGGTTTGTATCAGTTACATAAGCACAGTTGAACTACATATCGTCCATATGAGTAGGAAAAACAGTTTTTTTTTTCTGGGCATGCTCATCGTTCTTGCTGTTTTTAGACTCTCGAAAGAAGAGCTTGCTCCTTGTATTAAAGCAGAGTGTGTTTCAGGGATGAGAACTCTGGTCTGAATTTCCCTTCAGAAACGGAGTTAAACCCCCAGGATCTGTGTCAGCCTCCAAGCAAGAGTTCATTTCTGGTAAAGCCAGTGAATTTTCCGCTCAAATGATTATTTGCAGTTCATGAACCCAACTAGATTCTCACTATTAACTAAAGAGCATTTATGTAAGAGGAGGTGTGGTCCGTTTCAGTTTCATAAGCAGAGTTGAACTACATTGGGTCCGTATGAAAAGGAAACACTGTTCTTTTTTTCAGACCATGCTCATTGTTCTTGCTGTATTTTAGACTCTCGAAAGAAGAGCTTACTTTTTCGTTAAAACAGAGTGTGTTTCAGGGATGAGAACTCTGGTCTGAATTTCCCTTCAGAAATGAAGTTCAACCCCAGTATCTGTGTCTTCCTACAAGCAAGAGTTCATTTCTGGTAAAGCCAGTGAATTTTGGGCTCAAATAATTTTTCGCAATTTTCGAATCCTACGCGATTCTCAATATTAAATAAAGAGCGTGTATGTAACAGGAGCTATGGTTTGTATCAGTTTCATAAGCACAGTTGAAGTACATATGGTCCATACGAGTAGGAAAAACAGATTTTTTTCAGGGCATGCTCTTTGTTCTTGCTGTATTTTTGACTCTGGAAAGAAGAGCTTGCTTCTTGCATTAAAGCAGAGTGTGTTTCAGGGATGAGAACTCTGGTCTGAATTATCCTTCAGAAACGGAGTTAAACCCCATGATCTGTGTCTTCCTACCAGCAAGAGTTCATTTTTGATAAACAAATAGAATTTTCTGCTCAAATGATTTTACACAGTTCTAGAACCCAACCGTGATTATCACTATTACCTAAAGAGCATGTATGTAACAGGAGCTGTGGTTTGTATCAGTTTCATAAGCAAAGTTGAACTACATATGGTCCGTATGAATAGCAAACAGAGTTCTTTTTTTCAGACCATGCTCATGGTTCTTGCTGTATTTTAGACTCCGGAAAGAAGAGCTTGCTTCTTCGTTAAAACAGAGTGTGTTTTACGGATGAGAACTCTGGTCTGAATTTCCCTTCACAAACAGAGTTAAACCCCAGGATCTGTGTCTTCTTACCAGCAAGAGTTCATTTTTGGCAAACCAAGTAAATTTTCCGCTCAAATGACTTTACACAGATCTAGATCCCAACTCGATTCTCACTATTAACTAAAGAGCATTTATGTAAGAGGATCTGTAGTTTGTATCATTTCATAAGCAGAGTTGAAATACATATGGTCCGTATGAGTAGGAAACACAGTTCTTTTTTCTGGGCATGCTCATGGTTCTTGCTGTATTGGAGACGCTGGATAGAAGAGGATGATTCTTGCCTTAAAACAGAGTTTTTTTCTTGGATGAGAACTCTGGTCTGAATTTGCCTTCAGAAACGGAGTTAAACTCCAGGATCTGTGTCTTCCTACAAGCAAGGTTTAGTTTCTGGTAAACTCAGTGAATTTTGGGCTAAAATGATTTTTCGCAGTTCACAAAACCTACGCGATTCCCACTATTAACTAAAGAGCATGTATGTAACAGGAGCTGTGGTTTGTATCAGTTTCACAAGCACAGTTGAACTGCACATGGTCTGTATGAGAAGGAAAAACAGTTTTTTTTTTTCAGGGCATGCTCATGTTTCTTACTATATAGGAGTCGCTGGAAAGAAGAGGATGATTCTTGCATTAAATCAGAGTGTGTTTCAGGGATGAGAACTCTGGTCTGGATTTCCCTTCAGAAACGGAGTTAAACCCCGGATCTGTGTCATCCTACCAGCAAGAGTTCATTTCTGTAAAACAAAGAGAATTTGGGGCTCAAATGATTTTTCGCAGTTCAAGAACCAAAAATGATTCTCACTATTAACTAAAGAGCATTTATGTAAGAGGAGCAGGGGTTTGTATCAGTTTCATAAGCAGAGTTGAACTACACATGGTCCGTATGAGTAGGAAACACAGTTCTTTTTTTCAGGGTCGCTCATGGTTCTTGCTGTATTGGAGACCCTGGAAAGAAAAGCTTGCTTCTTGCATTAAAACAGGGTGTGTTTCAGGGATGAGAACTCTGGTCTGAATTTCCCTTCACAAACGGGGTTAAACCCCATGATCTGTGTCTTCCTACCAGCAAGTGTTCATTTCTGGTAATCCAAGTGAATTTTCGGCTCAAATGACTTTACACAGTTCTAGAACCCAAGGCGATTATCACTATTAACTTAAGAGCATTTAAGTAAGAGGAGCTGTGGTCTGCATTAGTTTCATAAGCAGAGTTGAAATACATATGGTCAGTATGAGTAGGAAACTCAGTTCTTTTTTTCTGGGCATGCTCATGGTTCTTGCAGTATTGGACACGCTTGAAAGAAGAGCTTGCTTCTTGCATTAAAACAGAGTGTGTTTCATGGAAGAGAACTCTGGTCTGAATCTACCTTCAGAAACGGAGTTAAACGCGATGATCTGTGTCTCCCTACAAGCAAGAGTTCATTTCTGGTAAACCAAGGGAATTTTGGGCTCAAATGATTTTACACAGTTCCAGAACCCAACCTTGATTATCACTATTAACTAAAGAGCATTTACATAAGAGCAGCTGTGGCCTGTATCATTTTCATAAGCAGAGTTGGAATACATATGGTCCGTATGAGTAGGAAACAAAGTTATTTTTTTCTTGGCTTGTTCATGGTTCTTACTCTATTGGAGAACCTGGAAAGAAGAGGATGATTCATGCCTTAAAACAGATTGTTTTTCAGGGATAGAGAATTCTGGTCTGAATTTCCCTTCAGAAATGGAGTTAAACCCCAGTATCTGTGTCTTCCTACAAGCAAGAGTTCATTTCAGGTAAACCCAGTGAATTTTGTGCTCAAATGATTTTTCACAGTTCAAGTACCCCACGCGATTCTCACTATTAACTAAAGAGGAATTATGTAATAGGAGCTGTGGTTTGAATCAGTTTCATAAGCAGAGTTTAACTACATATGGTCTGTATGAGTAGGAAACTCAGTTCATTTTTTCTGGGAATACTCATGTTTCTTACTGTATTGGAGACGCTGGATAGAAGAGGATGATTCTTGCCTTAAAACAGAGTTTTTTTCAGGGATGAGAACTCTGGTCTGAATTTCCCTTCAGAAATTAAGTTCAACCCCAGTATCTGTGTCTTCCTACAAGCAAGAGTTCATTTCTGGTAAAGCCAGTGAATTTTGGGCTCAAATAATTTTTCGCAATTTTCGAATCCTACGCGATTCTCAATATTAACTAAAGAGCGTGTATGTAACAGGAGCTATGGTTTGTATCAGTTTCATAAGCACAGTTGAAGTACATATGGTCCATACGAGTAGGAAAAACAGTTTTTTTTTCAGGGCATGCTCTTTGTTCTTGCTGTATTTTTGACTCTGGAAAGAAGAGCTTGCTTCTTGCATTAAAGCAGAGTGTGTTTCAGGGATGAGAACTCTGGTCTGAATTATCCTTCAGAAACGGAGTTAAACCCCAGGATCTGTGTCTTCCTACCAGCAAGAGTTCATTTTTGTTAAACAAATAGAATTTTCTGCTCAAATGATTTTACACAGTTCTAGAACCCAACCGTGATTATCACTATTACCTAAAGAGCATGTATGTAACAGGAGCTGTGGTTTGTATCAGTTTCATAAGCAAAGTTGAACTACATATGGTCCGTATGAATAGCAAACACAGTTCTTTTTTTCAGACCATGCTCATGGTTCTTGCTGTATTTTAGACTCCGGAAAGAAGAGCTTGCTTCTTCGTTAAAACAGAGTGTGTTTTACGGATGAGAACTCTGGTCTGAATTTCCCTTCACAAACAGAGTTAAACCCCAGGATCTGTGTCTTCCTACCAGCAAGAGTTCATTTTTGGCAAACCAAGTAAATTTTCGGCTCAAATGACTTTACACAGATCTAGATCCCAACTCGATTCTCACTATTAACTAAAGAGCATTTATGTAAGAGGATCTGTAGTTTCTATCATTTCATAAGCAGAGTTGAAATACATATGGTCCGTATGAGTAGGAAACACAGTTCTTTTTTTCTGGGCATGCTCATGGTTCTTGCTGTATTGGAGACGCTGGATAGAAGAGGATGATTCTTGCCTTAAAACATAGTTTTTTTCTTGGATGAGAACTCTGGTCTGAATTTGCCTTCAGAAACGGAGTTAAACTCCAGGATCTGTGTCTTCCTACAAGCAAGGTTTAGTTTCTGGTAAACTCAGTGAATTTTGGGCTAAAATGATTTTTCGCAGTTCACAAAACCTACGCGATTCCCACTATTAACTAAAGAGCATGTATGTAACATGAGCTGTGGTTTGTATCAGTTTCACAAGCACAGTTGAACTGCACATGGTCTGATGAGAAGGAAAAACAGTTTTTTTTTCAGGGCATGCTCATGTTTCTTACTATATAGGAGTCGCTGGAAAGAAGAGGATGATTCTTGCATTAAATCAGAGTGTGTTTCAGGGATGAGAACTCTGGTCTGGATTTCCCTTCAGAAACGGAGTTAAACCCCGGATCTGTGTCATCCTACCAGCAAGAGTTCATTTCTGTAAAACAAAGAGAATTTGGGGCTCAAATGATTTTTCGCAGTTCAAGAACCAAAAATGATTCTCACTATTAACTAAAGAGCATTTATGTAAGAGGAGCAGGGGTTTGTATCAGTTTCATAAGCAGAGTTGAACTACACATGGTCCGTATGAGTAGGAAACACAGTTCTTTTTTTCAGGGTCGCTCATGGTTCTTGCTGTATTGGAGACCCTGGAAAGAAAAGCTTGCTTCTTGCATTAAAACAGGGTGTGTTTCAGGGATGAGAACTCTGGTCTGAATTTCCCTTCACAAACGGGGTTAAACCCCATGATCTGTGTCTTCCTACCAGCAAGTGTTCATTTCTGGTAATCCAAGTGAATTTTCGGCTCAAATGACTTTACACAGTTCTAGAACCCAAGGCGATTATCACTATTAACTTAAGAGCATTTAAGTAAGAGGAGCTGTGGTCTGCATTAGTTTCATAAGCAGAGTTGAAATACATATGGTCAGTATGAGTAGGAAACTCAGTTCTTTTTTTCTGGGCATGCTCATGGTTCTTGCAGTATTGGACACGCTTGAAAGAAGAGCTTGCTTCTTGCATTAAAACAGAGTGTGTTTCATGGAAGAGAACTCTGGTCTGAATCTACCTTCAGAAACGGAGTTAAACCCGATGATCTGTGTCTCCCTACAAGCAAGAGTTCATTTCTGGTAAACCAAGGGAATTTTGGGCTCAAATGATTTTACACAGTTCCAGAACCCAACCTTGATTATCACTATTAACTAAAGAGCATTTACATAAGAGCAGCTGTGGCCTGTATCATTTTCATAAGCAGAGTTGGAATACATATGGTCCGTATGAGTAGGAAACAAAGTTATTTTTTTCTTGGCTTGTTCATGGTTCTTACTCTATTGGAGAACCTGGAAAGAAAAGGATGATTCATGCCTTAAAACAGAGTGTTTTTCAGGGATAGAGAATTCTGGTCTGAATTTCCCTTCAGAAATGGAGTGAAACCCCAGTATCTGTGTCTTCCTACAAGCAAGAGTTCATTTCAGGTAAACCCAGTGAATTTTGTGCTCAAATGATTTTTCACAGTTCAAGTACCCCACGCGATTCTCACTATTAACTAAAGAGGAATTATGTAAGAGGAGCTGTGGGTTGAATCAGTTTCATAAGCAGAGTTTAACTACATATGGTCTGTATGAGTAGGAAACTCAGTTCCTTTTTTCTGGGAATACTCATGTTTCTTACTGTATTGGAGACGCTGGATAGAAGAGGATGATTCTTGCCTTAAAACAGAGTTTTTTTCAGGGATGAGAACTCTGGTCTGAATTTGCCTTCAGAAACGGAGTTAAACTCTAGGATCTGTGTCTTCCTACAAGGAAGAGTTCGTTTCTGGTAAACCCAGTGAATTTTGTGCTAAAATGATTTTTCGCAGTTCACAAAACCTACGCGATACCCACTATTAACTAAAGAGCATATATGTAACAGGAGCTGTGGTTTGTATCAGTTTCACAAGCACAGTTGAACTACACATGGTCTGTATGAGTAGGAAAAACAGTTTTTTTTTCAGGGCATGCTCATGTTTCTTACTATATAGGAGTCGCTGGAAAGAAGAGGATGATTCTTGCATTAAATCAGAGTGTGTTTCAGGGATGAGAACTCTGGTCTGGATTTCCCTTCAGAAACGGAGTTAAACCCCGGATCTGTGTCATCCTACCAGCAAGAGTTCATTTCTGTAAAACAAAGAGAATTTGGGGCTCAAATGATTTTTCGCAGTTCAAGAACCAAAAATGATTCTCACTATTAACTAAAGAGCATTTATGTAAGAGGAGCAGTGGTTTGTATCAGTTTCATAAGCAGAGTTGAACTACACATGGTCCGTCCGAGTAGGAAACACAGTTCTTTTTTTCAGGGCAGGCTCATGGTTCTTGTTGTATTGGAGACCCTGGAAAGAAGAGCTTGCTTCTTGCATTAAAACAGGGTGTGTTTCAGGGATGAGAACTCTGGTCTGAATTTCCCTTCACAAACGGGGTTAAACCCCATGATCTGTGTCTTCCTACCAGCAAGTGTTCATTTCTGGTAATCCAAGTGAATTTTTGGCTCAAATGACTTTACACAGTTCTAGAACCCAAGGCGATTATCACTATTAACTTAAGAGCATTTAAGTAAGAGGAGCTGTGGTCTGCATTAGTTTCATAAGCAGAGTTGAAATACATATGGTCAGTATGAGTAGGAAACACAGTTCTTTGTTTCTGGGCATGCTCATGGTTCTTGATGTATTGGAGACGCTTGAAAGAAGAGCTTGCTTCTTGCATTAAAACAGAGTGTGTTTCATGGAAGAGAACTCTGGTCTGAATCTCCCTTCAGAAATGGAGTTAAACCCGATTATCTGTGTCTCCCTACAAGCAAGAGTTCATTTCTGGTAAACCAAGGGAATTTTGGGCTCAAATGATTTGACACAGTTCCAGAACCCAACCTTGATTATCATTATTATCTAAAGAGCATTTACATAAGAGCAGCTGTGGCCTGTATCATTTTCATAAGCAGAGTTGGAATACATATGGTCCGTATGAGTAGGAAACAAAGTTCTTTTTTCTTGGCTTGTTCATGGTTCTTACTCTATTGGAGAACCTGGAAAGAAGAGGATGATTCATGCCTTAAAACAGAGTTTTTTTCAGGGATGAGAACTCTGGTCTGAATTTGCCTTCAGAAACGGAGTTAAACTCCAGGATCTGTGTCTTTCTACAAGCAAGAGTTCATTTCTGGTAAACCCAGTGAATTTTGGGCTCAAATCATTTTTCGCAGTTCAGGAACCCAACACGATTCTCACTATTAACTAAAGAGCATGTATGTAACTGGAGCTGTGGTTTGTATCAGTTTCATAAGCACAGTTGAACTACATATAGTCCATATGAGTAGGAAAAACAGTTTTTTTTTCTGGGCATGCTCATCGTTCTTGCTGTTTTTAGACTCTCGAAAGAAGAGCTTGCTCCTTGTATTAAAGCAGAGTGTGTTTCAGGGATGAGAACTCTGGTCTGAATTTCCCTTCAGAAACGGAGTTAAACCCCCAGGATCTGTGTCAGCCTCCAAGCAAGAGTTCATTTCTGGTAAAGCCAGTGAATTTTCCGCTCAAATGATTATTTGCAGTTCATGAACCCAACTAGATTCTCACTATTAACTAAAGAGCATTTATGTAAGAGGAGGTGTGGTCCGTTTCAGTTTCATAAGCAGAGTTGAACTACATTGGGTCCGTATGAAAAGGAAACACTGTTCTTTTTTTCAGACCATGCTCATTGTTCTTGCTGTATTTTAGACTCTCGAAAGAAGAGCTTACTTTTTCGTTAAAACAGAGTGTGTTTCAGGGATGAGAACTCTGGTCTGAATTTCCCTTCAGAAATGAAGTTCAACCCCAGTATCTGTGTCTTCCTACAAGCAAGAGTTCATTTCTGGTAAAGCCAGTGAATTTTGGGCTCAAATAATTTTTCGCAATTTTCGAATCCTACGCGATTCTCAATATTAAATAAAGAGCGTGTATGTAACAGGAGCTATGGTTTGTATCAGTTTCATAAGCACAGTTGAAGTACATATGGTCCATACGAGTAGGAAAAACAGATTTTTTTCAGGGCATGCTCTTTGTTCTTGCTGTATTTTTGACTCTGGAAAGAAGAGCTTGCTTCTTGCATTAAAGCAGAGTGTGTTTCAGGGATGAGAACTCTGGTCTGAATTATCCTTCAGAAACGGAGTTAAACCCCATGATCTGTGTCTTCCTACCAGCAAGAGTTCATTTTTGATAAACAAATAGAATTTTCTGCTCAAATGATTTTACACAGTTCTAGAACCCAACCGTGATTATCACTATTACCTAAAGAGCATGTATGTAACAGGAGCTGTGGTTTGTATCAGTTTCATAAGCAAAGTTGAACTACATATGGTCCGTATGAGTAGGAAACACAGTTCTTTTTTCTGGGCATGCTCATGGTTCTTGCTGTATTGGAGACGCTGGATAGAAGAGGATGATTCTTGCCTTAAAACAGAGTTTTTTTCTTGGATGAGAACTCTGGTCTGAATTTGCCTTCAGAAACGGAGTTAAACTCCAGGATCTGTGTCTTCCTACAAGCAAGGTTTAGTTTCTGGTAAACTCAGTGAATTTTGGGCTAAAATGATTTTTCACAGTTCACAAAACCTACGCGATTCCCACTATTAACTAAAGAGCATGTATGTAACAGGAGCTGTGGTTTGTATCAGTTTCATAAGCAAAGTTGAACTACATATGGTCCGTATGAATAGCAAACACAGTTCTTTTTTTCAGACCATGCTCATGGTTCTTGCTGTATTTTAGAGTCCGGAAAGAAGAGCTTGCTTCTTCGTTAAAACAGAGTGTGTTTTACGGATGAGAACTCTGGTCTGAATTTCCCTTCACAAACAGAGTTAAACCCCAGGATCTGTGTCTTCCTACCAGCAAGAGTTCATTTTTGGCAAACCAAGTAAATTTTCGGCTCAAATGACTTTACACAGATCTAGATCCCAACTCGATTCTCACTATTAACTAAAGAGCATTTATGTAAGAGGATCTGTAGTTTCTATCATTTCATAAGCAGAGTTGAAATACATATGGTCCGTATGAGTAGGAAACACAGTTCTTTTTTTCTGGGCATGCTCATGGTTCTTGCTGCATTGGAGACGCTGGATAGAAGAGGATGATTCTTGCCTTAAAACAGAGTTTTTTTCTTGGATGAGAACTCTGGTCTGAATTTGCCTTCAGAAACGGAGTTAAACTCCAGGATCTGTGTCTTCCTACAAGCAAGGTTTAGTTTCTGGTAAACTCAGTGAATTTTGGGCTAAAATGATTTTTCGCAGTTCACAAAACCTATGCGATTCCCACTATTAACTAAAGAGCATGTATGTAACAGGAGCTGTGGTTTGTATCAGTTTCACAAGCACAGTTGAACTGCACATGGTCTGTATGAGAAGGAAAAACAGTTTTTTTTTTTCAGGGCATGCTCATGTTTCTTACTATATAGGAGTCGCTGGAAAGAAGAGGATGATTCTTGCATTAAATCAGAGTGTGTTTCAGGGATGAGAACTCTGGTCTGGATTTCCCTTCAGAAACGGAGTTAAACCCCGGATCTGTGTCATCCTACCAGCAAGAGTTCATTTCTGTAAAACAAAGAGAATTTGGGGCTCAAATGATTTTTCGCAGTTCAAGAACCAAAAATGATTCTCACTATTAACTAAAGAGCATTTATGTAAGAGGAGCAGGGGTTTGTATCAGTTTCATAAGCAGAGTTGAACTACACATGGTCCGTATGAGTAGGAAACACAGTTCTTTTTTTCAGGGTCGCTCATGGTTCTTGCTGTATTGGAGACCCTGGAAAGAAAAGCTTGCTTCTTGCATTAAAACAGGGTGTGTTTCAGGGATGAGAACTCTGGTCTGAATTTCCCTTCACAAACGGGGTTAAACCCCATGATCTGTGTCTTCCTACCAGCAAGTGTTCATTTCTGGTAATCCAAGTGAATTTTCGGCTCAAATGACTTTACACAGTTCTAGAACCCAAGGCGATTATCACTATTAACTTAAGAGCATTTAAGTAAGAGGAGCTGTGGTCTGCATTAGTTTCATAAGCAGAGTTGAAATACATATGGTCAGTATGAGTAGGAAACTCAGTTCTTTTTTTCTGGGCATGCTCATGGTTCTTGCAGTATTGGACACGCTTGAAAGAAGAGCTTGCTTCTTGCATTAAAACAGAGTGTGTTTCATGGAAGAGAACTCTGGTCTGAATCTACCTTCAGAAACGGAGTTAAACCCGATGATCTGTGTCTCCCTACAAGCAAGAGTTCATTTCTGGTAAACCAAGGGAATTTTGGGCTCAAATGATTTTACACAGTTCCAGAACCCAACCTTGATTATCACTATTAACTAAAGAGCATTTACATAAGAGCAGCTGTGGCCTGTATCATTTTCATAAGCAGAGTTGGAATACATATGGTCCGTATGAGTAGGAAACAAAGTTATTTTTTTCTTGGCTTGTTCATGGTTCTTACTCTATTGGAGAACCTGGAAAGAAGAGGATGATTCATGCCTTAAAACAGAGTGTTTTTCAGGGATAGAGAATTCTGGTCTGAATTTCCCTTCAGAAATGGAGTTAAACCCCAGTATCTGTGTCTTCCTACAAGCAAGAGTTCATTTCAGGTAAACCCAGTGAATTTTGTGCTCAAATGATTTTTCACAGTTCAAGTACCCCACGCGATTCTCACTATTAACTAAAGAGGAATTATGTAATAGGAGCTGTGGTTTGAATCAGTTTCATAAGCAGAGTTTAACTACATATGGTCTGTATGAGTAGGAAACTCAGTTCCTTTTTTCTGGGAATACTCATGTTTCTTACTGTATTGGAGACGCTGGATAGAAGAGGATGATTCTTGCCTTAAAACAGAGTTTTTTTCAGGGATGAGAACTCTGGTCTGAATTTGCCTTCAGAAACGGAGTTAAACTCTAGGATCTGTGTCTTCCTACAAGGAAGAGTTCGTTTCTGGTAAACCCAGTGAATTTTGGGCTAAAATGATTTTTCGCAGTTCACAAAACCTACGCGATTCCCACTATTAACTAAAGAGCATGTATGTAACAGGAGCTGTGTTTTGTATCAGTTTCACAAGCACAGTTGAACTACACATGGTCTGTATGAGTAGGAAAAACAGTTTTTTTTTCAGGGCATGCTCATGTTTCTTACTATATAGGAGTCGCTGGAAAGAAGAGGATGATTCTTGCATTAAATCAGAGTGTGTTCCATGGATGAGAACTCTGGTCTGGATTTCCCTTCAGAAACGGAGTTAAACCCCCGGATCTGTGTCTTCCTACCAGCAAGAGTTCATTTCTGTAAACCAAAGAGAATTTTGGGCTCAAATGATTTTTCACAGTTCATGAACCCAAAATGATTCTCACTATTAACTAAAGAGCATTTATGTAAGTGGAGCAGTGGTTTGTATCAGTTTCATAAGCAGAGTTGAACTACAAATGGTCCGTCCGAGTAGGAAACACAGTTCTTTTTTTCAGGGCACGCTCATGGTTCTTGCTGTATTGGAGACCCTGGAAAGAAGAGCTTGCTTCTTGCATTAAAACAGGGTGTGTTTCAGGCATGAGAACTCTGGTCTGAATTTCCCTTCACAAACGGGGTTAAACCCCATGATCTGTGTCTTCCTACCAGCAAGTGTTCATTTCTGGTAATCCAAGTGAATTTTTGGCTCAAATGACTTTACACAGTTCTAGAACCCAAGGCGATTATCACTATTAACTTAAGAGCATTTAAGTAAGAGGAGCTGTGGTCTGCATTAGTTTCATAAGCAGAGTTGAAATACATATGGTCAGTATGAGTAGGAAACACAGTTCTTTGTTTCTGGGCATGCTCATGGTTCTTGCTGTATTGGAGACGCTTGAAAGAAGAGCTTGCTTCTTGCATTAAAACAGAGTGTGTTTCATGGAAGAGAACTCTGGTCTGAATCTCCCTTCAGAAATGGAGTTAAACCCGATTATCTGTGTCTCCCTACAAGCAAGAGTTCATTTCTGGTAAACCAAGGGAATTTTGGGCTCAAATGATTTTACACAGTTCCAGAACCCAACCTTGATTATCATTATTAACTAAAGAGCATTTACATAAGAGCAGCTGTGGCCTGTATCATTTTCATAAGCAGAGTTGGAATACATATGGTCCGTATGAGTAGGAAACAAAGTTCTTTTTTTCTTGGCTTGTTCATGGTTCTTACTCTATTGGAGAACCTGGAAAGAAGAGGATGATTCATGCCTTAAAACAGAGTGTTTTTCAGGGATGAGAATTCTGGTCTGAATTTCCCTTCAGAAATGGAGTTAAACCCCAGTATCTGTGTCTTACTACAAGCAAGAGTTCATTTCAGGTAAACCCAGTGAATTTTGTGCTCAAATGATTTTCGCAGTTCAAGAACCCAACGCGATTCTCACTATTAACTAAAGAGGAATTATGTAAGAGGAGCTGTGGTTTGAATCAGTTTCATAAGCAGAGTTTAACTACATATGGTCTGTATGAGTAGGAAACTCAGTTCCTTTTTTTGGGAATGCTCATGTTTCTTACTGTATTGGAGACGCTGGATAGAAGAGGAAGATTCTTGCCTTAAAACAGAGTTTTTTTCAGGGATGAGAACTCTGGTCTGAATTTGCCTTCAGAAACGGAGATAAACTCCAGGATCTGTGTCTTTCTACAAGCAAGAGTTCATTTCTGGTAAACCCAGTGAATTTTGGGCTCAAATCATTTTTCGCAGTTCAGGAACCCAACACGATTCTCACTATTAACTAAAGAGCATGTATGTAACTGGAGCTGTGGTTTGTATCAGTTTCATAAGCACAGTTGAACTACATATAGTCCATATGAGTAGGAAAAACAGTTTTTTTTTCTGGGCATGCTCATCGTTCTTGCTGTTTTTAGACTCTCGAAAGAAGAGCTTGCTCCTTGTATTAAAGCAGAGTGTGTTTCAGGGATGAGAACTCTGGTCTGAATTTCCCTTCAGAAACGGAGTTAAACCCCCAGGATCTGTGTCAGCCTCCAAGCAAGAGTTCATTTCTGGTAAAGCCAGTGAATTTTCCGCTCAAATGATTATTTGCAGTTCATGAACCCAACTAGATTCTCACTATTAACTAAAGAGCATTTATGTAAGAGGAGGTGTGGTCCGTTTCAGTTTCATAAGCAGAGTTGAACTACATTGGGTCCGTATGAAAAGGAAACACTGTTCTTTTTTTCAGACCATGCTCATTGTTCTTGCTGTATTTTAGACTCTCGAAAGAAGAGCTTACTTTTTCGTTAAAACAGAGTGTGTTTCAGGGATGAGAACTCTGGTCTGAATTTCCCTTCAGAAATGAAGTTCAACCCCAGTATCTGTGTCTTCCTACAAGCAAGAGTTCATTTCTGGTAAAGCCAGTGAATTTTGGGCTCAAATAATTTTTCGCAATTTTCGAATCCTACGCGATTCTCAATATTAACTAAAGAGCGTGTATGTAACAGGAGCTATGGTTTGTATCAGTTTCATAAGCACAGTTGAAGTACATATGGTCCATACGAGTAGGAAAAACAGATTTTTTTCAGGGCATGCTCTTTGTTCTTGCTGTATTTTTGACTCTGGAAACAAGAGCTTGCTTCTTGCATTAAAGCAGAGTGTGTTTCAGGGATGAGAACTCTGGTCTGAATTATCCTTCAGAAACGGAGTTAAACCCCATGATCTGTGTCTTCCTACCAGCAAGAGTTCATTTTTGTTAAACAAATAGAATTTTCTGCTCAAATGATTTTACACAGTTCTAGAACCCAACCGTGATTATCACTATTACCTAAAGAGCATGTATGTAACAGGAGCTGTGGTTTGTGTCAGTTTCATAAGCAAAGTTGAACTACATATGGTCTGTATGAATAGCAAACAGAGTTCTTTTTTTCAGACCATGCTCATGGTTCTTGCTGTATTTTAGACTCCGGAAAGAAGAGCTTGCTTCTTCGTTAAAACAGAGTGTGTTTTACGGATGAGAACTCTGGTCTGAATTTCCCTTCACAAACAGAGTTAAACCCCAGGATCTGTGTCTTCTTACCAGCAAGAGTTCATTTTTGGCAAACCAAGTAAATTTTCCGCTCAAATGACTTTACACAGATCTAGATCCCAACTCGATTCTCACTATTAACTAAAGAGCATTTATGTAAGAGGATCTGTAGTTTGTATCATTTCATAATCAGAGTTGAAATACATATGGTCCGTATGAGTAGGAAACACAGTTCTTTTTTTCTGGGCATGCTCATGGTTCTTGCTGTATTGGAGACGCTGGATAGAAGAGGATGATTCTTGCCTTAAAACATAGTTTTTTTCTTGGATGAGAACTCTGGTCTGAATTTGCCTTCAGAAACGGAGTTAAACTCCAGGATCTGTGTCTTCCTACAAGCAAGGTTTAGTTTCTGGTAAACTCAGTGAATTTTGGGCTAAAATGATTTTTCGCAGTTCACAAAACCTACGCGATTCCCACTATTAACTAAAGAGCATGTACGTAACAGGAGCTGTGGTTTGTATCAGTTTCACAAGCACAGTTGAACTACACATGGTCTGTATGAGTAGGAAAAACAGTTTTTTTTTCAGGGCATGCTCATGTTTCTTACTATATAGGAGTCGCTGGAAAGAAGAGGATGATTCTTGCATTAAATCAGAGTGTGTTTCAGGGATGAGAACTCTGGTCTGGATTTCCCTTCAGAAGCGGAGTTAAACCCCAGGATCTATGTCTTCTTACCAGCAGGAGTTCATTTCTGTTAAACAAAGAGAATTTTCTGCTCAAATGATTTTACATAGTTCTAGAACCCAACCTTGATTATCACTATTAACTAAACAGTATTTATGTAAGAGGAGCAGTGGTTTGTATCAGTTTCATAAGCAGAGTTGAACTACACATGGTCCGTCCGAGTAGGAAACACAGTTCTTTTTTTCAGGGCACGCTCATGGTTCTTGCTGTATTGGAGACCCTGGAAAGAAGAGCTTGCTTCTTGCATTAAAACAGGGTGTGTTTCAGGGATGAGAACTCTGGTCTGAATTTCCCTTCACAAACGGGGTTAAACCCCATGATCTGTGTCTTCCTACCAGCAAGTGTTCATTTCTGGTAATCCAAGTGAATTTTTGGCTCAAATGACTTTACACAGTTCTAGAACCCAAGGCGATTATCACTATTAACTTAAGAGCATTTAAGTAAGAGGAGCTGTGGTCTGCATTAGTTTCATAAGCAGAGTTGAAATACATATGGTCAGTATGAGTAGGAAACACAGTTCTTTGTTTCTGGGCATGCTCATGGTTCTTGCTGTATTGGAGACGCTTGAAAGAAGAGCTTGCTTCTTGCATTAAAACAGAGTGTGTTTCATGGAAGAGAACTCTGGTCTGAATCTCCATTCAGAAATGGAGTTAAACCCGATTATCTGTGTCTCCCTACAAGCAAGAGTTCATTTCTGGTAAACCAAGGGAATTTTGGGCTCAAAGGATTTTACACAGTTCCAGAACCCAACCTTGATTATCATTATTAACTAAAGAGCATTTACATAAGAGCAGCTGTGGCCTGTATCATTTTCATAAGCAGAGTTGGAATACATATGGTCCGTATGAGTAGGAAACAAAGTTCTTTTTTTCTTGGCTTGTTCATGGTTCTTACTCTATTGGAGAACCGGGAAAGAAGAGGATGATTCATGCCTTAAAACAGAGTGTTTTTCAGGGATGAGAATTCTGGTCTGAATTTCCCTTCAGAAATGGAGTTAAACCCCAGTATCTGTGTCTTACTACAAGCAAGAGTTCATTTCAGGTAAACCCAGTGAATTTTGTGCTCAAATGATTTTCGCAGTTCAAGAACCCAACGCGATTCTCACTATTAACTAAAGAGGAATTATGTAAGAGGAGCTGTGGTTTGAATCAGTTTCATAAGCAGAGTTCAACTACATATGGTCTGTATGAGTAGGAAACTCAGTTCCTTTTTTTGGGAATGCTCATATTTCTTACTGTATTGGAGACGCTGGATAGAAGAGGAAGATTCTTGCCTTAAAACAGAGTTTTTTTCAGGGATGAGAACTCTGGTCTGAATTTGCCTTCAGAAACGGAGTTAAACTCCAGGATCTGTGTCTTTCTACAAGCAAGAGTTCATTTCTGGTAAACCCAGTGAATTTTGGGCTCAAATCATTTTTCGCAGTTCAGGAACCCAACACGATTCTCACTATTAACTAAAGAGCATGTATGTAACTGGAGCTGTGGTTTGTATCAGTTTCATAAGCACAGTTGAACTACATATAGTCCATATGAGTAGGAAAAACAGTTTTTTTTTTCTGGGCATGCTCATCGTTCTTGCTGTTTTTAGACTCTCGAAAGAAGAGCTTGCTCCTTGTATTAAAGCAGAGTGTGTTTCAGGGATGAGAACTCTGGTTTGAATTTCCCTTCAGAAACGGAGTTAAACCCCCAGGATCTGTGTCAGCCTCCAAGCAAGAGTTCATTTCTGGTAAAGACAGTGAATTTTCGGCTCAAATGATTATTTGCAGTTCATGAACCCAACATGATTCTCACTATTAACTAAAGAGCATTTATGTAAGAGGAGGTGTGGTCCATATCAGTTTCATAAGCAGAGTTGAACTTCATTGGGTCCGTATGAAAAGGAAACACTGTTCTTTTTTTCAGACCATGCTCATTGTTCTTGCTGTATTTTAGACTCTCAAAAGAAGAGCTTGCTTTTTCGTTAAAACAGAGTGTGTTTCAGGGATGAGAACTCTGGTCTGAATTTCCCTTCAGAAATGAAGGTCAACCCCAGTATCTGTGTCTTCCTACAAGCAAGAGTTCATTTCTGGTAAAGCCAGTGAATTTTGGGCTCAAATAATTTTTCGCAAATTTCGAATCCTACGCGATTCTCAATATTAACTAAAGAGCGTGTAGGTAATAGGAGCTGTGGTTTGTATCAGTTTCATAAGCACAGTTGAACTACACATGGTCTGTATGAGTAGGAAAAACAATTTTTTTTTTCAGGGCATGCTCATGTTTTTTACTATATTGGAGTCACTGGAAAGAAGAGGATGATACTTGCAGTAAAGCAGAGTATGTTTCAGGGATGAGAACTCTGGTCTGAGTTTCCCTTCAGAAACGGAGTTAAACCCCAGGATCTATGTCTTCTTACCAGCAGGAGTTCATTTCTGTTAAACAAAGAGAATTTTCTGCTCAAATGATTTTACATAGTTCTAGAACCCAACCTTGATTATCACTATTAACTAAACAGCATTTATGTAAGAGGAGCAGTGGTTTGTATCAGTTTCATAAGCAGAGTTGAACTACACATGGTCCGTCCGAGTAGGAAACACAGTTCTTTTTTTCAGGGCACGCTCATGGTTCTTGCTGTATTGGAGACCCTGGAAAGAAGAGCTTGCTTCTTGCATTAAAACAGGGTGTGTTTCAGGGATGAGAACTCTGGTCTGAATTTCCCTTCACAAACGGGGTTAAACCCCATGATCTGTGTCTTCCTACCAGCAAGTGTTCATTTCTGGTAATCCAAGTGAATTTTTGGCTCAAATGACTTTACACAGTTCTAGAACCCAAGGCGATTATCACTATTAACTTAAGAGCATTTAAGTAAGAGGAGCTGTGGTCTGCATTAGTTTCATAAGCAGAGTTGAAATACATATGGTCAGTATGAGTAGGAAACACAGTTCTTTGTTTCTGGGCATGCTCATGGTTCTTGCTGTATTGGAGACGCTTGAAAGAAGAGCTTGCTTCTTGCATTAAAACAGAGTGTGTTTCATGGAAGAGAACTCTGGTCTGAATCTCCCTTCAGAAATGGAGTTAAACCCGATTATCTGTGTCTCCCTACAAGCAAGAGTTCATTTCTGGTAAACCAAGGGAATTTTGGGCTCAAATGATTTTACACAGTTCCAGAACCCAACCTTGATTATCATTATTAACTAAAGAGCATTTACATAAGAGCAGCTGTGGCCTGTATCATTTTCATAAGCAGAGTTGGAATACATATGGTCCGTATGAGTAGGAAACAAAGTTCTTTTTTTCTTGGCTTGTTCATGGTTCTTACTCTATTGGAGAACCGGGAAAGAAGAGGATGATTCATGCCTTAAAACACAGTGTTTTTCAGGGATGAGAATTCTGGTCTGAATTTCCCTTCAGAAATGGAGTTAAACCCCAGTATCTGTGTCTTACTACAAGCAAGAGTTCATTTCAGGTAAACCCAGTGAATTTTGTGCTCAAATGATTTTCGCAGTTCAAGAACCCAACGCGATTCTCACTATTAACTAAAGAGGAATTATGTAAGAGGAGCTGTGGGTTGAATCAGTTTCATAAGCAGAGTTTAACTACATATGGTCTGTATGAGTAGGAAACTCAGTTCCTTTTTTTGGGAATGCTCATATTTCTTACTGTATTGGAGACGCTGGATAGAAGAGGAAGATTCTTGCCTTAAAACAGAGTTTTTTTCAGGGATGAGAACTCTGGTCTGAATTTGCCTTCAGAAACGGAGTTAAACTCCAGGATCTGTGTCTTTCTACAAGCAAGAGTTCATTTCTGGTAAACCCAGTGAATTTTGGGCTCAAATCATTTTTCGCAGTTCAGGAACCCAACACGATTCTCACTATTAACTAAAGAGCATGTATGTAACTGGAGCTGTGGTTTGTATCAGTTTCATAAGCACAGTTGAACTACATATAGTCCATATGAGTAGGAAAAACAGTTTTTTTTTCTGGGCATGCTCATCGTTCTTGCTGTTTTTAGACTCTCGAAAGAAGAGCTTGCTCCTTGTATTAAAGCAGAGTGTGTTTCAGGGATGAGAACTCTGGTCTGAATTTCCCTTCAGAAACAGAGTTAAACCCCCAGGATCTGTGTCAACATCCAAGCAAGAGTTCATTTCTGGTAAAGCCAGTGAATTTTCCGCTCAAATGATTATTTGCAGTTCATGAACCCAACATGATTCTCACTATTAACTAAAGAGCATTTATGTAAGAGGAGGTGTGGTCCGTTTCAGTTTCATAAGCAGAGTTGAACTACATTGGGTCCGTATGAAAAGGAAACACTGTTCTTTTTTTCAGACCATGCTCATTGTTCTTGCTGTATTTTAGACTCTCGAAAGAAGAGCTTACTTTTTCGTTAAAACAGAGTGTGTTTCAGGGATGAGAACTCTGGTCTGAATTTCCCTTCAGAAATGAAGTTCAACCCCAGTATCTGTGTCTTCCTACAAGCAAGAGTTCATTTCTGGTAAAGCCAGTGAATTTTGGGCTCAAATAATTTTTCGCAATTTTCGAATCCTACGCGATTCTCAATATTAACTAAAGAGCGTGTATGTAACAGGAGCTATGGTTTGTATCAGTTTCATAAGCACAGTTGAAGTACATATGGTCCATACGAGTAGGAAAAACAGTTTTTTTTTTCAGGGCATGCTCTTTGTTCTTGCTGTATTTTTGACTCTGGAAAGAAGAGCTTGCTTCTTGCATTAAAGCAGAGTGTGTTTCAGGGATGAGAACTCTGGTCTGAATTATCCTTCAGAAACGGAGTTAAACCCCAGGATCTGTGTCTTCCTACCAGCAAGAGTTCATTTTTGATAAACAAATAGAATTTTCTGCTCAAATGATTTTACACAGTTCTAGAACCCAACCGTGATTATCACTATTACCTAAAGAGCATGTATGTAACAGGAGCTGTGGTTTGTATCAGTTTCATAAGCAAAGTTGAACTACATATGGTCTGTATGAATAGCAAACAGA
Organism: Onychomys arenicola; assembly: GCA_949786405.1. NCBI lineage: Eukaryota > Metazoa > Chordata > Mammalia > Rodentia > Cricetidae > Onychomys > Onychomys arenicola. The sequence goes on along the minus strand of CATKUM010000040.1, from coordinate 2,880,931 downwards.
GTTCTTTTTTTCAGACCATGCTCATGGTTCTTGCTGTATTTTAGACTCCGGAAAGAAGAGCTTGCTTCTTCGTTAAAACAGAGTGTGTTTTACGGATGAGAACTCTGGTCTGAATTTCCCTTCACAAACAGAGTTAAACCCCAGGATCTGTGTCTTCCTACCAGCAAGAGTTCATTTTTGGCAAACCAAGTAAATTTTCCGCTCAAATGACTTTACACAGATCTAGATCCCAACTCGATTCTCACTATTAACTAAAGAGCATTTATGTAAGAGGATCTGTAGTTTGTATCATTTCATAATCAGAGTTGAAATACATATGGTCCGTAGGAGTAGGAAACACAGTTCTTTTTTTCTGGGCATGCTCATGGTTCTTGCTGTATTGGAGACGCTGGATAGAAGAGGATGATTCTTGCCTTAAAACAGAGTTTTTTTCTTGGATGAGAACTCTGGTCTGAATTTGCCTTCAGAAACGGAGTTAAACTCCAGGATCTGTGTCTTCCTACAAGCAAGGATTAGTTTCTGGTAAACTCAGTGAATTTTGGGCTAAAATGATTTTTCGCAGTTCACAAAACCTACGCGATTCCCACTATTAACTAAAGAGCATGTATGTAACAGGAGCTGTGGTTTGTATCAGTTTCACAAGCACAGTTGAACTACACATGGTCTGTATGAGTAGGAAAAACAGTTTTTTTTTCAGGGCATGCTCATGTTTCTTACTATATAGGAGTCGCTGGAAAGAAGAGGATGATTCTTGCATTAAATCAGAGTGTGTTTCAGGGATGAGAACTCTGTTCTGGATTTCCCTTCAGAAACGGAGTTAAACCCCAGGATCTGTGTCTTCCTACCAGCAAGAGTTCATTTCTGTAAAACAAAGAGAATTTTGGGCTCAAATGATTTTTCACAGTTCACGAACCCAAAATGATTCTCACTATTAACTAAAGAGCATTTATGTAAGAGGAGCAGTGGTTTGTATCAGTTTCATAAGCAGAGTTGAACTACACATGGTCCGTATGAGTAGGAAACACAGTTCTTTTTTTCAGGGACGCTCATGGTTCTTGCTGTATTGGAGAATCTGGAAAGAAGAGCTTGCTTCTTGCATTAAAACAGGGTGTGTTTCAGGGATGAGAACTCTGGTCTGAATTTCCCTTCACAAACGGGGTTAAACCCCATGATCTGTGTCTTCCTACCAGCAAGTGTTCATTTCTGGTAATCCAAGTGAATTTTTGGCTCAAATGATTTTACACAGTTCTAGAACCCAAGGCGATTATCACTATTAACTTAAGAGCATTTAAGTAAGAGGAGCTGTGGTCTGCATTAGTTTCATAAGCAGAGTTGAAATACATATGGTCAGTATGAGTAGGAAACACAGTTCTTTGTTTCTGGGCATGCTCATGGTTCTTGCTGTATTGGAGACGCTTGAAAGAAGAGCTTGCTTCTTGCATTAAAACAGAGTGTGTTTCATGGAAGAGAACTCTGGTCTGAATCTCCCTTCAGAAATGGAGTTAAACCCGATTATCTGTGTCTCCCTACAAGCAAGAGTTCATTTCTGGTAAACCAAGGGAATTTTGGGCTCAAATGATTTTACACAGTTCCAGAACCCAACCTTGATTATCATTATTAACTAAAGAGCATTTACATAAGAGCAGCTGTGGCCTGTATTATTTTCATAAGCAGAGTTGGAATACATATGGTCCGTATGAGTAGGAAACAAAGTTCTTTTTTTCTTGGCTTGTTCATGGTTCTTACTCTATTGGAGAACCGGGAAAGAAGAGGATGATTCATGCCTTAAAACAGAGTGTTTTTCAGGGATGAGAATTCTGGTCTGAATTTCCCTTCAGAAATGGAGTTAAACCCCAGTATCTGTGTCTTACTACAAGCAAGAGTTCATTTCAGGTAAACCCAGTGAATTTTGTGCTCAAATGATTTTCGCAGTTCAAGAACCCAACGCGATTCTCACTATTAACTAAAGAGGAATTATGTAAGAGGAGCTGTGGGTTGAATCAGTTTCATAAGCAGAGTTTAACTACATATGGTCTGTATGAGTAGGAAACTCAGTTCCTTTTTTTGGGAATGCTCATGTTTCTTACTGTATTGGAGAAGCTGGATAGAAGAGGAAGATTCTTGCCTTAAAACAGAGTTTTTTTCAGGGATGAGAACTCTGGTGTGAATTTGCCTTCAGAAACGGAGATAAACTCCAAGATCTGTGTCTTTTTACAAGCAAGAGTTCATTTCTGGTACACCGAGTGAATTTTGGGCTCAAATCATTTTTCGCAGTTCAGGAACCCAACACGATTCTCACTATTAACTAAAGAGCATGTATGTAACTGGAGCTGTGGTTTGTATCAGTTTCATAAGCACAGTTGAACTACATATAGTCCATATGAGTAGGAAAAACAGTTTTTTTTTCTGGGCATGCTCATCGTTCTTGCTGTTTTTAGACTCTCGAAAGAAGAGCTTGCTCCTTGTATTAAAGCAGAGTGTGTTTCAGGGATGAGAACTCTGGTCTGAATTTCCCTTCAGAAACGGAGTTAAACCCCCAGGATCTGTGTCAGCCTCCAAGAAAGAGTTCATTTCTGGTAAAGACAGTGAATTTTCGGCTCAAATGATTATTTGCAGTTCATGAACCCAACATGATTCTCACTATTAACTAAAGAGCATTTATGTAAGAGGAGGTGTGGTCCATATAAGTTTCATAAGCACAGTTGAACTACATTGGGTCCGTATGAAAAGGAAACACTGTTCTTTTTTTCAGACCATGCTCATTGTTCTTGCTGTATTTTAGACTCTCGAAAGAAGAGCTTGCTTTTTCGTTAAAACAGAGTGTGTTTCAGGGATGAGAACTCTGGTCTGAATTTCCCTTCAGAAATGAAGTTCAACCCCAGTATCTGTGTCTTCCTACAAGCAAGAGTTCATTTCTGGTAAAGCCAGTGAATTTTGGGCTCAAATAATTTTTCGCAATTTTCGAATCCTACGCGATTCTCAATATTAACTAAAGAGCGTGTAGGTAACAGGAGCTGTGGTTTGTATCAGTTTCATAAGCACAGTTGAACTACACATGGTCTGTATGAGTAGGAAAAACAATTTTTTTTTCAGGGCATGCTCATGTTTTCTACTATATTGGAGTCACTGGAAAGAAGAGGATGATACTTGCAGTAAAGCAGAGTATGTTTCAGGGATGAGAACTCTGGTCTGAGTTTCCCTTCAGAAACGGAGTTAAACCCCAGGATCTATGTCTTCTTACCAGCAGGAGTTCATTTCTGTTAAACAAAGAGAATTTTCTGCTCAAATGATTTTACATAGTTCTAGAACCCAACCTTGATTATCACTATTAACTAAACAGCATTTATGTAAGAGGAGCAGTGGTTTGTATCAGTTTCATAAGCAGAGTTGAACTACACATGGTCCGTCCGAGTAGGAAACACAGTTCTTTTTTTCAGGGCACGCTCATGGTTCTTGCTGTATTGGAGACCCTGGAAAGAAGAGCTTGCTTCTTGCATTAAAACAGGGTGTGTTTCAGGGATGAGAACTCTGGTCTGAATTTCCCTTCACAAACGGGGTTAAACCCCATGATCTGTGTCTTCCTACCAGCAAGTGTTCATTTCTGGTAATCCAAGTGAATTTTTGGCTCAAATGACTTTACACAGTTCTAGAACCCAAGGCGATTATCACTATTAACTTAAGAGCATTTAAGTAAGAGGAGCTGTGGTCTGCATTAGTTTCATAAGCAGAGTTGAAATACATATGGTCAGTGTGAGTAGGAAACACAGTTCTTTGTTTCTGGGCATGCTCATGGTTCTTGCTGTATTGGAGACGCTTGAAAGAAGAGCTTGCTTCTTGCATTAAAACAGAGTGTGTTTCATGGAAGAGAACTCTGGTCTGAATCTCCCTTCAGAAATGGAGTTAAACCCGATTATCTGTGTCTCCCTACAAGCAAGAGTTCATTTCTGGTAAACCAAGGGAATTTTGGGCTCAAATGATTTTACACAGTTCCAGAACCCAACCTTGATTATCATTATTAACTAAAGAGCATTTACATAAGAGCAGCTGTGGCCTGTATCATTTTCATAAGCAGAGTTGGAATACATATGGTCCGTATGAGTAGGAAACAAAGTTCTTTTTTTCTTGGCTTGTTCATGGTTCTTACTCTATTGGAGAACCGGGAAAGAAGAGGATGATTCATGCCTTAAAACAGAGTGTTTTTCAGGGATGAGAATTCTGGTCTGAATTTCCCTTCAGAAATGGAGTTAAACCCCAGTATCTGTGTCTTACTACAAGCAAGAGTTCATTTCAGGTAAACCCAGTGAATTTTGTGCTCAAATGATTTTCGCAGTTCAAGAACCCAACGCGATTCTCACTATTAACTAAAGAGGAATTATGTAAGAGGAGCTGTGGGTTGAATCAGTTTCATAAGCAGAGTTTAACTACATATGGTCTGTATGAGTAGGAAACTCAGTTCCTTTTTTTGGGAATGCTCATGTTTCTTACTGTATTGGAGACGCTGGATAGAAGAGGAAGATTCTTGCCTTAAAACAGAGTTTTTTTCAGGGATGAGAACTCTGGTCTGAATTTGCCTTCAGAAACGGAGATAAACTCCAGGATCTGTGTCTTTCTACAAGCAAGAGTTCATTTCTGGTAAACCCAGTGAATTTTGGGCTCAAATCATTTTTCGCAGTTCAGGAACCCAACACGATTCTCACTATTAACTAAAGAGCATGTATGTAACTGGAGCTGTGGTTTGTATCAGTTTCATAAGCACAGTTGAACTACATATAGTCCATATGAGTAGGAAAAACAGTTTTTTTGTCTGGGCATGCTCATCGTTCTTGCTGTTTTTAGACTCTCGAAAGAAGAGCTTGCTCCTTGTATTAAAGCAGAGTGTGTTTCAGGGATGAGAACTCTGGTCTGAATTTCCCTTCAGAAACGGAGTTAAACCCCCAGGATCTGTGTCAGCCTCCAAGCAAGAGTTCATTTCTGGTAAAGCCAGTGAATTTTCCGATCAAATGATTATTTGCAGTTCATGAACCCAACTAGATTCTCACTATTAACTAAAGAGCATTTATGTAAGAGGAGGTGTGGTCCGTTTCAGTTTCATAAGCAGAGTTGAACTACATTGGGTCCGTATGAAAAGGAAACACTGTTCTTTTTTTCAGACCATGCTCATTGTTCTTGCTGTATTTTAGACTCTCGAAAGAAGAGCTTACTTTTTCGTTAAAACAGAGTGTGTTTCAGGGATGAGAACTCTGGTCTGAATTATCCTTCAGAAACGGAGTTAAACCCCAGGATCTGTGTCTTCCTACCAGCAAGAGTTCATTTTTGTTAAACAAATAGAATTTTCTGCTCAAATGATTTTACACAGTTCTAGAACCCAACCGTGATTATCACTATTACCTAAAGAGCATGTATGTAACAGGAGCTGTGGTTTGTATCAGTTTCATAAGCAAAGTTGAACTACATATGGTCCGTATGAATAGCAAACACAGTTCTTTTTTTCAGACCATGCTCATGGTTCTTGCTGTATTTTAGACTCCGGAAAGAAGAGCTTGCTTCTTCGTTAAAACAGAGTGTGTTTTACGGATGAGAACTCTGGTCTGAATTTCCCTTCACAAACAGAGTTAAACCCCAGGATCTGTGTCTTCCTACCAGCAAGAGTTCATTTTTGGCAAACCAAGTAAATTTTCGGCTCAAATGACTTTACACAGATCTAGATCCCAACTCGATTCTCACTATTAACTAAAGAGCATTTATGTAAGAGGATCTGTAGTTTGTATCATTTCATAAGCAGAGTTGAAATACATATGGTCCGTAGGAGTAGGAAACACAGTTCTTTTTTTCTGGGCATGCTCATGGTTCTTGCTGTATTGGAGACGCTGGATAGAAGAGGATGATTCTTGCCTTAAAACATAGTTTTTTTCTTGGATGAGAACTCTGGTCTGAATTTGCCTTCAGAAACGGAGTTAAACTCCAGGATCTGTGTCTTCCTACAAGCAAGGTTTAGTTTCTGGTAAACTCAGTGAATTTTGGGCTAAAATGATTTTTCGCAGTTCACAAAACCTACGAGATTCCCACTATTAACTAAAGAGCATGTATGTAACAGGAGCTGTGGTTTGTATCAGTTTCACAAGCACAGTTGAACTACACATGGTCTGTATGAGTAGGAAAAACAGTTTTTTTTTCAGGGCATGCTCATGTTTCTTACTATATAGGAGTCGCTGGAAAGAAGAGGATGATTCTTGCATTAAATCAGAGTGTGTTTCAGGGATGAGAACTCTGTTCTGGATTTCCCTTCAGAAACGGAGTTAAACCCCAGGATCTGTGTCTTCCTACCAGCAAGAGTTCATTTCTGTAAACCAAAGAGAATTTTGGGCTCAAATGATTTTTCACAGTTCATGAACCCAAAATGATTCTCACTATTAACTAAAGAGCATTTATGTAAGAGGAGCAGTGGTTTGTATCAGTTTCATAAGCAGAGTTGAACTACACATGGTCCGTATGAGTAGGAAACACAGTTCTTTTTTTCAGGGCACGCTCATGGTTCTTGCTGTATTGGAGACCCTGGAAAGAAGAGCTTGCTTCTTGCATTAAAACAGGGTGTGTTTCAGGGATGAGAACTCTGGTCTGAATTTCCCTTCACAAACGGGGTTAAACCCCATGATCTGTGTCTTCCTACCAGCAAGTGTTCATTTCTGGTAATCCAAGTGAATTTTTGGCTCAAATGACTTTACACAGTTCTAGAACCCAAGGCGATTATCACTATTAACTTAAGAGCATTTAAGTAAGAGGAGCTGTGGTCTGCATTAGTTTCATAAGCAGAGTTGAAATACATATGGTCAGTATGAGTAGGAAACACAGTTCTTTGTTTCTGGGCATGCTCATGGTTCTTGCTGTATTGGAGACGCTTGAAAGAAGAGCTTGCTTCTTGCATTAAAACAGAGTGTGTTTCATGGAAGAGAACTCTGGTCTGAATCTCCCTTCAGAAATGGAGTTAAACCCGATTATCTGTGTCTCCCTACAAGCAAGAGTTCATTTCTGGTAAACCAAGGGAATTTTGGGCTCAAATGATTTTACACAGTTCCAGAACCCAAACTTGATTATCATTATTAACTAAAGAGCATTTACATAAGAGCAGCTGTGGCCTGTATTATTTTCATAAGCAGAATTGGAATACATATGGTCCGTATGAGTAGGAAACAAAGTTCTTTTTTTCTTGGCTTGTTCATGGTTCTTACTCTATTGGAGAACCGGGAAAGAAGAGGATGATTCATGCCTTAAAACAGAGTGTTTTTCAGGGATGAGAATTCTGGTCTGAATTTCCCTTCATAAATGGAGTTAAACCCCAGTATCTGTGTCTTACTACAAGCAAGAGTTCATTTCAGGTAAACCCAGTGAATTTTGTGCTCAAATGATTTTCGCAGTTCAAGAACCCAACGCGATTCTCACTATTAACTAAAGAGGAATTATGTAAGAGGAGCTGTGGGTTGAATCAGTTTCATAAGCAGAGTTTAACTACATATGGTCTGTATGAGTAGGAAACTCAGTTCCTTTTTTTGGGAATGCTCATGTTTCTTACTGTATTGGAGACGCTGGATAGAAGAGGAAGATTCTTGCCTTAAAACAGAGTTTTTTTCAGGGATGAGAACTCTGGTCTGAATTTGCCTTCAGAAACGGAGATAAACTCCAAGATCTGTGTCTTTTTACAAGCAAGAGTTCAATTCTGGTACACCCAGTGAATTTTGGGCTCAAATCATTTTTCGCAGTTCAGGAACCCAACACGATTCTCACTATTAACTAAAGAGCATGTATGTAACTGGAGCTGTGGTTTGTATCAGTTTCATAAGCACAGTTGAATTACATATAGTCCATATGAGTAGGAAAAACAGTTTTTTTTTCTGGGCATGCTCATCGTTCTTGCTGTTTTTAGACTCTCGAAAGAAGAGCTTACTCCTTGTATTAAAGCAGAGTGTGTTTCAGGGATGAGAACTCTGGTCTGAATTTCCCTTCAGAAACGGAGTTAAACCCCCAGGATCTGTGTCAGCCTCCAAGCAAGAGTTCATTTCTGGTAAAGCCAGTGAATTTTCCGCTCAAATGATTATTTGCAGTTCATGAACCCAACTAGATTCTCACTATTAACTAAAGAGCATTTATGTAAGAGGAGGTGTGGTCCGTTTCAGTTTCATAAGCAGAGTTGAACTACATTGGGTCCGTATGAAAAGGAAACACTGTTCTTTTTTTCAGACCATGCTCATTGTTCTTGCTGTATTTTAGACTCTCGAAAGAAGAGCTTACTTTTTCGTTAAAACAGAGTGTGTTTCAGGGATGAGAACTCTGGTCTGAATTTCCCTTCAGAAATGAAGTTCAACCCCAGTATCTGTGTCTTCCTACAAGCAAGAGTTCATTTCTGGTAAAGCCAGTGAATTTTGGGCTCAAATAATTTTTCGCAATTTTCGAATCCTACGCGATTCTCAATATTAACTAAAGAGCGTGTATGTAACAGGAGCTATGGTTTGTATCAGTTTCATAAGCACAGTTGAAGTACATATGGTCCATGCGAGTAGGAAAAACAGTTTTTTTTCAGGGCATGCTCTTTGTTCTTGCTGTATTTTTGACTCTGGAAAGAAGAGCTTGCTTCTTGCATTAAAGCAGACTGTGTTTCAGGGATGAGAACTCTGGTCTGAATTATCCTTCAGAAACGGAGTTAAACCCCAGGATCTGTGTCTTCCTACCAGCAAGAGTTCATTTTTGTTAAACAAATAGAATTTTCTGCTCAAATGATTTTACACAGTTCTAGAACCCAACCGTGATTATCACTATTACCTAAAGAGCATGTATGTAACAGGAGCTGTGGTTTGTATCAGTTTCATAAGCAAAGTTGAACTACATATGGTCCGTATGAATAGCAAACACAGTTCTTTTTTTCAGACCATGCTCATGGTTCTTGCTGTATTTTAGACTCCGGAAAGAAGAGCTTGCTTCTTCGTTAAAACAGAGTGTGTTTTACGGATGAGAACTCTGGTCTGAATTTCCCTTCACAAACAGAGTTAAACCCCAGGATCTGTGTCTTCCTACCAGCAAGAGTTCATTTTTGGCAAACCAAGTAAATTTTCGGCTCAAATGACTTTACACAGATCTAGATCCCAACTCGATTCTCACTATTAACTAAAGAGCATTTATGTAAGAGGATCTGTAGTTTGTATCATTTCATAAGCAGAGTTGAAATACATATGGTCCGTAGGAGTAGGAAACACAGTTCTTTTTTTCTGGGCATGCTCATGGTTCTTGCTGTATTGGAGACGCTGGATAGAAGAGGATGATTCTTGCCTTAAAACATAGTTTTTTTCTTGGATGAGAACTCTGGTCTGAATTTGCCTTCAGAAACGGAGTTAAACTCCAGGATCTGTGTCTTCCTACAAGCAAGGTTTAGTTTCTGGTAAACTCAGTGAATTTTGGGCTAAAATGATTTTTCGCAGTTCACAAAACCAACGCGATTCCCATTATTAACTAAAGAGCATGTATGTAACAGGAGCTGTGGTTTGTATCAGTTTCACAAGCACAGTTGAACTACACATGGTCTGTATGAGTAGGAAAAACAGTTTTTTTTTCAGGGCATGCTCATGTTTCTTACTATATAGGAGTCGCTGGAAAGAAGAGGATGATTCTTGCATTAAATCAGAGTGTGTTTCAGGGATGAGAACTCTGTTCTGGATTTCCCTTCAGAAACGGAGTTAAACCCCAGGATCTGTGTCTTCCTACCAGCAAGAGTTCATTTCTGTAAAACAAAGAGAATTTTGGGCTCAAATGATTTTTCACAGTTCATGAACCCAAAATGATTCTCACTATTAACTAAAGAGCATTTATGTAAGAGGAGCAGTGGTTTGTATCAGTTTCATAAGCAGAGTTGAACTACACATGGTCCGTATGAGTAGGAAACACAGTTCTTTTTTTCAGGGCACGCTCATGATTCTTGCTGTATTGGAGATCCTGGAAAGAAGTGCTTGCTTCTTGCATTAAAACAGGGTGTGTTTCAGGGATGAGAACTCTGGTCTGAATTTCCCTTCACAAACGGGGTTAAACCCCATGATCTGTGTCTTCCTACCAGCAAGTGTTCATTTCTGGTAATCCAAGTGAATTTTTGGCTCAAATGACTTTACACAGTTCTAGAACCCAAGGCGATTATCACTATTAACTTAAGAGCATTTAAGTAAGAGGAGCTGTGGTCTGCATTAGTTTCATAAGCAGAGTTGAAATACATATGGTCAGTATGAGTAGGAAACACAGTTCTTTGTTTCTGGGCATGCTCATGGTTCTTGCTGTATTGGAGACGCTTGAAAGAAGAGCTTGCTTCTTGCATTAAAACAGAGTGTCTTTCATGGAAGAGAACTCTAGTCTGAATCTCCATTCAGAAATGGAGTTAAACCCGATTATCTGTGTCTCCCTACAAGCAAGAGTTCATTTCTGGTAAACCAAGGGAATTTTGGGCTCAAATGATTTTACACAGTTCCAGAACCCAACCTTGATTATCATTATTAACTAAAGAGCATTTACATAAGAGCAGCTGTGGCCTGTATTATTTTCATAAGCAGAGTTGGAATACATATGGTCCGTATGAGTAGGAAACAAAGTTCTTTTTTTCTTGGCTTGTTCATGGTTCTTACTCTATTGGAGAACCTGGAAAGAAGAGGATGATTCATGCCTTAAAACAGAGTGTTTTTCAGGGATGAGAATTCTGGTCTGAATTTCCCTTCAGAAATGGAGTTAAACCCCAGTATCTGTGTCTTACTACAAGCAAGAGTTCATTTCAGGTAAACCCAGTGAATTTTGTGCTCAAATGATTTTCGCAGTTCAAGAACCCAACGCGATTCTCACTATTAACTAAAGAGGAATTATGTAAGAGGAGCTGTGGGTTGAATCAGTTTCATAAGCAGAGTTTAACTACATATGGTCTGTATGAGTAGGAAACTCAGTTCCTTTTTTTGGGAATGCTCATGTTTCTTACTGTATTGGAGACGCTGGATAGAAGAGGAAGATTCTTGCCTTAACACAGAGTTTTTTTCAGGAATGAGAACTCTGGTCTGAATTTGCCTTCAGAAACGGAGATAAACTCCAGGATCTGTGTCTTTCTACAAGCAAGAGTTCATTTCTGGTACACCCAGTGAATTTTGGGCTCAAATCATTTTTCGCAGTTCAGGAACCCAACACGATTCTCACTATTAACTAAAGAGCATGTATGTAACTGGAGCTGTGGTTTGTATCAGTTTCATAAGCACAGTTGAACTACATATAGTCCATATGAGTAGGAAAACCAGTTTTTTTTTTCTGGGCATGCTCATCGTTCTTGCTGTTTTTAGACTCTCGAAAGAAGAGCTTGCTCCTTGTATTAAAGCAGAGTGTGTTTCAGGGATGAGAACTCTGGTCTGAATTTCCCTTCAGAAACGGAGTTAAACCCCCAGGATCTGTGTCAGCCTCCAAGCAAGAGTTCATTTCTGGTAAAGACAGTGAATTTTCGGCTCAAATGATTATTTGCAGCTCATGAACCCAACATGATTCTCACTATTAACTAAAGAGCATTTATGTAAGAGGAGGTGTGGTCCATATCAGTTTCATAAGCACAGTTGAACTACATTGGGTCCGTATGAAAAGGAAACACTGTTCTTTTTTTCAGACCATGCTCATTGTTCTTGCTGTATTTTAGACTCTCGAAAGAAGAGCTTGCTTTTTCGTTAAAACAGAGTGTGTTTCAGGGATGAGAACTCTGGTCTGAATTTCCCTTCAGAAATGAAGTTCAACCCCAGTATCTGTGTCTTCCTACAAGCAAGAGTTCATTTCTGGTAAAGCCAGTGAATTTTGGGCTCAAATAATTTTTGCAAAATTTTCGAATCCTACACGATTCTCAATATTAACTAAAGAGCGTATAGGTATCAGGAGCTGTGGTTTGTATCAGTTTCATAAGCACAGTTGAACTACACATGGTCTGTATGAGTAGGAAAAACAATTTTTTTTTCAGGGCATGCTCATGTTTTTTACTATATTGGAGTCACTGGAAAGAAGAGGATGATACTTGCAGTAAAGCAGAGTATGTTTCAGGGAATAGAACTCTGGTCTGAGTTTCCCTTCAGAAACGGAGTTAAACCCCAGGATCTATGTCTTCTTACCAGCAGGAGTTCATTTCTGTTAAACAAAGAGAATTTTCTGCTCAAATGATTTTACATAGTTCTAGAACCCAACCTTGATTATCACTATTAACTAAACAGCATTTATGTAAGAGGAGCTGTGGTTTGTATCAGTTTCATAAGCACAGTTGAACTACATATGGTCCATATGAGTAGGAAAAAAAGTTTTTTTTTTTCAGGGCATACTCATGGTTCTTGATTTATTTTAAACTCTGGAAAGAAGAGCTTGCTTCTTGCACTAAAACATAGTTTGTTTCAGGGATGAGAACTCTGGTCTGAATTTCTCTTCAGAACCGGAGTTAAACCCCAGGATATGTGTCTCCCTACAAGCAGGAGTTCATTTCTGGTTAACCCAGTGATTTTTGGGCTCAAATGATTATTTGTCGTTCACGAACACAACAAGATTCTCACTATTAATTAAAGAGCATTTATGTAAGAGGAGCTGTGGTTTGTATCAGTTTCATAAGCAGAGTTGAACTACATATGGTCCGTATGAGTAGGAAAAACATTTCTTTTTTTCTGGGCATGCTCATTGTTCATGCTATATTGGAGACGGTGGAAGAAGAGCTTGCTTCTTGCATTAAAACAGAGTGTGTTTCATGGATAATAACTCTGGTCTGAATTTCCCGTCCAAAACGGAGTTAAACCCCATGATATGTGTCTCCCTACAAGCAAGAGTTCATTTCTGGTAAACCAAGTGAATTTTGTGCTCAAATGATTTTACACAGTTCTATAACCGAATGCCATTATCACTATTAACTAAAGAGAATTTATGTAAGAGGAGATATGGTCTGTATCAGTTTCATAAGCAGAGTTGTACTACATATGACCCATATGAGTAGGAAACACAGTTCTTTTTTTCTTGGCATGCACATGGTTCTTACTGTATTGGAGACCCTTGACAGAAGAGGATGATTCATGCCTCAAAACAGAGTGTGTTTCAGGGATGAGAACTCTGGTCTGAATTTCCCTTCAGAAATGGAGTTAAACCCTAGAATCTGTGTCTTCCTACAAGCAAGAGTTCAATTCTGGTAAACCCAGTGAATTTTGGGCTCAAATGATTTTTTGCAGTTCACGAACCCTACGCTATTCTCACTATTAACTGAAGAAGATTTATGTAAGAGGAGCTGTGGTGTGAATCAGTTTCATAAGCAGAGTTGAACTACATATGGTCCATATGAGTAGGAAACACAGTTCTTTTTTTCAGGGCATGTTCATGGTTCTTGGTGTATTTTAGACACTGGAAAGAAGGGCTTGCTTCTTGCGTTAAAACCGAGTGTGTTCAGGGTTGTGTACTCTGGTCTGAATTTCCCTTCAGAAACCGAGTTCAACCCCTGGATCTCTGTCTTCCTACAAGCAAGAGTTCATTTCTGGTAAACCCCGTGAATTTTGGGCTCAAAAGTTTTTTTGCTGTTCAGGAACCCAGCGCGATTCTCACTATCATCTAAAGAGCATTTATGTAAGAGGAGCCCTAGTCTTTATCATTTCATAAGCAGAGTTGAACTACATATGGTCCGTATGAGTAGGAAACACAGTTCTTTTTTTCTGGGCATTCTCATGGTTCTTGCTGTTTTGGAGACGCTGGATAGAAGAGGATGATTCTTACCTTAAAACAGAGTTTTTTTCAGGGATGAGAACTCTGGTCTGAATTTGCCTTCACAAACGGAGATAAACCCCAGGATCTGTTCCTTCCCACAAACAAGAGTTCATTTCTGCTAAACCAGTGAATTTTGGGCTCAAATGATTTTTCACAGTTCACAAACCCTACGCGATTCCCACTATTAACTAAAGAGCATGTATGTAAGAGAAGCTGTGGTTTGTATCAGTTTCATAAGCACAGTTGAACTACACATGGTCTGTATGAGTAGGAAAAACATTTTTTTTTCAGGGCATGCTCATGTTTCTTACTATATTGGAGTCGATGGAAAGAAGAGGATGATACTTGCATTAAAGCAGAGTATGTTTCAGGGATGAGAACTCTGGTCTGAATTTCCCTTCAGAAATGGAGTTAAACCCCAGGATTGGTGTCTTCCTACCAGCAAGAGTTCATTTCTGTTAAACAAAGAGAATTTTCTGCTCAAATGATTTTACATAGTTCTAGAACCCAACCTTGATTATCACTATTAACTAAAGAGCATTTATGTAAGAGGGGCTGCGGTTTGTATCAGTTTCATAAACAGAGATGAACTACATATGGTCCGTATAAGTAGGAAACACAGTTCTCTTTTTCTGGGTATGCTCATGGTTCTTGCTGTAATGGAGACGCTGGAAGGAAGAGCTTGCTTCTTGCATTAAAACAGAGTGTGTTTCAGGGATGAGAACTCTGGTCTGAATTTGCCTTCACAAACGGAGTTAAACCACAGGATCTGTGTCTTCCTACAAGCAAGAGTTCAATTCTGTTATACCCAGTGAATTTTGGGCTCAAATGATTTTTAACAGTTCACAAATCCTACGCGATTCCCACTATTAACTAAAGAGCATGTATGTAACAGGAGCTGTGGTTTGTATCAGTTTCATAAGCACAGTTGAACTACAAATGGTCTGTATGAGTAGGAAAAACAATTTTTTTTCAGGGCATGCTCATGTTTCTTACTATATTGGAGTCACTGGAAATAAGAGGATGATACTTGCAGTAAAGCAGAGTATGTTTCAGGGATGAGAACTCTGGTCTGAATTTCCCTTCAGAAACGGAGTTAAACCCCAGGATCTATTGCTTCCTACCAGCAGGAGTTCATTTCTGTTAAACAAAGAGAATTTTCTGCTCAAATGATTTTACATAGTTCTAGAACCCAACCTTGATTATCATTATAAAATAAACAGCATTTAGGTAAGAGGAGCTGTGGTTTGTATCAGTTTCATAATCACAGTTGAACTACATATGGTCCATATGAGTAGGAAAAACAGTTTTTTTTTCAGGGTATACTCATATTTCTTGCTGTATTTTAGACTCTGGAAAGAAGAGCTTGCTTCTTGCATTAAAGCATAGTTTGTTTCAGGGATGAGAACTCTGCTCTGAATTTCCCTTCAGAAACAGAGTTAAAACCCAGGATATGTGCCTTCCTATAATCAAGAGTTCATTTCTGTTAAACCAAGTGAATTTTGGGCTCAAATGATTTTTCGCAGTTCACGAACACAATGATATTGTCACTATTAACTGAAGAGGATTTATGTTAGAGTAGCTGTGGTTTGTATCAGTTTCATAAGCAGAGTTGGACTACATATGGTCTGTATGAGTATTAAACACAGTTCTTTTTTTCAGGGCATGCTCATGGTTCTTGCTGTATTTTAGGCTCTTGAAAGAAGAGCTTGCTTCTTGTGTTAAAACAGTGTGTGTTTCAGGGATGACATTTCTGGTTTGAATTTCTCTTCAGAACAGAAGTTAAACCATAGGATATGTGTCTCCCTACCAGCAAGAGTTCATTTTTGGTTAACCCAGTGAATTTTGGGCTTAAATATTTATTCGTCGTTCACAAACACAACTCAATTCTCACTATTAATTAAAGAGCATTTATGTAAGAGGAGCTGTGTTTCTATCAGTTTCATTGGCAGAGTTGAACTACATATGGTCCGTATGAGTTGGAAACACAGTTCTTTTTTTCTGGGCATGCTCTTTTTTCTTGCTATATTGGAAACGCTGGAAAGAAGAGCTTGCTTCTTGCATTAAAACAGAGTGTGCTTCATGGTTGAGAACTCTGGTCTGAAATTCCCTTCAGAAACGGAGTTAAACCCCATGATCTGTGTCTCCCTACAATCAAGTGTTCATTTCTGGTAAACCAAGTGAATTTTGGGCTGAAATAATTTTTCGCAGTTCACGAACCCTACGCTATTCTCACTATTAACTGAAGATGATTTATGTAAGAGGAGCTGTGGTTTGTATCAGTTTCATAAGCAGAGTTGAACTACATATCGTCCATATGAGTATGAAACACAGTTCTTTTTTTATGGGCATACTCATGGTTCTTGCTGTATTGGAGATGCTGGAAAGAAGAGCTTGCTTCTTGCAGTAAAACAGAGTGTGTTTCATGGATGAGAACTCTGGTCTGAATTTCGCTTCAGAAACAGAGTTAAACCCCAGGATCTCTGTCTTCCTACAAGCAAGAGTCCAGTTCTGGTAAACCAAGTGAATTATGGACTCAAATGATTTTACACAGTTCTAGAACCCAACCCAATTCTCACTATTAACTAAAGAGCATGTATGTAACAGGAGCTGTGGTTTGTATCAGTTTCATAAGCACAGGTGAACTACACATGGTCTGTATGAGTGGGAAAAACAGGTTTTTTTTTTCAGGGCATGCTCATATTTCTTACTATATTGGAGTCGCTGGAAATAAGAGGATGATTCTTGCATTAAAGCAGGGTGTGTTTCAGAGATGAGAACTCTGGTCTGAATATCCCTTCAGAAACGGAGTTAAACCCCAGGATCTGTGTCTTCCTACCAGCAAGAGTTCATTTCTATTAAACAAAGAGCATTTTCTGCTCAAATGATTTTACATAGTTCTAGAACCCAACCTTGATTATCACTATTAACTAAAGAGCATTTATGTAAGAGGAGCTGTGGTTTGTATCAGTTTCATAAGCACAGTTGAACTACATATGGTCCATATGAGTAGGAAAAACAGTTTTTATTTCAGGGTATACTCATGGTTCTTGGTGTATTTTAGACTCTGGAAAGAAGAGCTTGCTTCTTGCATTAAAGCATAGTTTGTTTCAGGGATGAGAACTCTGGTCTGAATTTCCCTTCAGAAACAGAGTTAAAACCCAGGATCTGTGCCTTCCTACATTCAAGAGTTCATTTCTGTTAAACCAAGTGAATTTTGGGCTCAAATGATTTTTTGCAGTTCACGAACCCAATGATATTGTCACTATTAACTGAAGAGGATTTATGTTAGAGTAGCTGTGGTTTGTATCAGTTTCATAAGCAGAGTTAGACTACATATGGTCTGTATGAGTATTAAATACAGTTCTTTTTTTCAGGGCATGCTCATGGTTCTTGCTGTATTTTAGGATCTTGAAAGAAGAGCTTGCTTCTTGTGTTAAAACAGTGTGTGTTTCAGGGATGACATTTCTGGTTTGAATTTCTCTTCAGAACAGAAGTTAAACCATAGGATATGTGTCTCCCTACCAGCAAGAGTTCATTTCTGGTTAACCCAGTGAATTTTGGGCTCAAATGTTTTTCGTCGTTCACGAACAAAACTCAATTCTCACTATTAATTAAAGAGCATTTATGTAAGAGGAGCTGTGGTTTGTATCAGTTTCATTAGCAGAGTTGAACTACATATGGTCCGTATGAGTAGGAACCACAGTTCTTTATTTCTGGGCATGCTCTTTGTTCTTGCTATATTGGAGACGCTGGAAAGAAGAGCTTGCTTCTTGCATTAAAACAGAGTGTGTTTCATGGATGAGAACTCTGGTCTGAATTTCCCGTCCAAAACGGAGTTAAACTCCATGATTTGTGTCTTCCTACAAGCAAGAGTTCATTTTTGGTAAACCAAGTGAATTATGGGCTCAAATGATTTTACACAGTTCTAGAACCGAACGCCATTATCACTATTAACTAAAGAGCATTTATGTAAGAGGAGATATGGTCTGTATCAGTTTATAAGCAGAATTGAACTACATATGACTCATATGAGTAGGAAACACAGTTCTTTTTTTCTTGGCATGCTCATGGTTCTTACTGTATTGGAGACCCTTGATAGAAGAGGATGATTCATGCCTCAAAACAGAGTGTGTTTCAGGGATGAGAACTCTGGGCTGAATTTACCTTCAGAAATGGAGTTAAACCCTAGAATCTGTGTCTTCCTACAAGCAAGAGTTCATTTCTGGTAAACACAGTGAATTTTGGGCTCAAATGATTTTTCACAGTTCATGAACCCTACGCTATTCTCACTATTAACTAAAGAGGATTTTTTTAAGAGGAGCAGTGGTGTGTATCAGTTTCATAAGCAGAGTTGAACTACATATGGTACGTATGAGTAGGAAACACAGTTCTTTTTTTCAGGGCATGTTCATGGTTCTTGGTGTATTTTAGACACTGGAAAGCAGGGCTTGCTTCTTGCGTTAAAACCGAGTGTGTTTCAGGGTTGTGTACTCTGGTCTAAATTTCCCTTCAGAAACGGAGATCAAACCCAGGATCTCTGTCTTCCTACAATCAAGAGTTCATTTCTGGTAAACCCAGTGAATTTTGGGCTCAAATGATTTTTTGCAGTTCAGGAACCCAACGCGATTCTCACTATTAACTAGAGAGCATTTATGTAAGAGGAGCTGTGGTCTGTATCATTTCATAAGCAGAGTTGAACTACATATGGTCCGTATGAGTTGGAAACACAGTTTTTTTTTTCTGGGCATGCTCATGGTTCTTAGTGTATTGGAGACGCTGGAAAGAAGAGGATGATCCTTGCCTTAAAACAGAGTTTTTTTCAGGGTTGAGAACTCTGGTCAGAATTTGCCTTCAGAAACGCAGTTAAACGCCAGGATCTGTGTCTTCCTACAAGCAATAGTTCATTTCTGGTAAACCCATTGAATTTTGGGCTGAAATGATTTTTTGCAGTTCATGAACCCAACGCGATTCTCACTATTAACAAAAGAGCATTTATGTAAGTGAAGCTGTGGTTTGTATAAGTTTCATAAGCAGAGTTGAACTACATATCGTATGTATGATTAGGAAACACAGTTCTTTTTTTCTGGGCATGCTCATGGTTCTTACTGTATTGCAGACGCTGGAAAGAAGAGCTTGCTTCTTGCCTTAAATCATAGTGTGTTTCAAAGATGAGAACTCTGGTCTGAATTTCCCTTCAGAAACGGAGTTAAACCCCATGATCTGTGTCTCCCTACAATCAAGTGTTCATTTCTGGTAAACCAAGTGAATTTTGGGCTGAAATAATTTTTCGCAGTTCACGAACCCTACGCTATTCTCACTATTAACTGAAGATGATTTATGTAAGAGGAGCTGTGGTTTGTATCAGTTTCATAAGCAGAGTTGAACTACATATCGTCCATATGAGTATGAAACACAGTTCTTTTTTTATGGGCATACTCATGGTTCTTGCTGTATTGGAGATGCTGGAAAGAAGAGCTTGCTTCTTGCAGTAAAACAGAGTGTGTTTCATGGATGAGAACTCTGGTCTGAATTTCGCTTCAGAAACAGAGTTAAACCCCAGGATCTCTGTCTTCCTACAAGCAAGAGTCCAGTTCTGGTAAACCAAGTGAATTATGGACTCAAATGATTTTACACAGTTCTAGAACCCAACCCAATTCTCACTATTAACTAAAGAGCATGTATGTAACAGGAGCTGTGGTTTGTATCAGTTTCATAAGCACAGGTGAACTACACATGGTCTGTATGAGTGGGAAAAACAGGTTTTTTTTTTCAGGGCATGCTCATATTTCTTACTATATTGGAGTCGCTGGAAATAAGAGGATGATTCTTGCATTAAAGCAGGGTGTGTTTCAGAGATGAGAACTCTGGTCTGAATATCCCTTCAGAAACGGAGTTAAACCCCAGGATCTGTGTCTTCCTACCAGCAAGAGTTCATTTCTATTAAACAAAGAGCATTTTCTGCTCAAATGATTTTACATAGTTCTAGAACCCAACCTTGATTATCACTATTAACTAAAGAGCATTTATGTAAGAGGAGCTGTGGTTTGTATCAGTTTCATAAGCACAGTTGAACTACATATGGTCCATATGAGTAGGAAAAACAGTTTTTTTTTCAGGGTATACTCATGGTTCTTGGTGTATTTTAGACTCTGGAAAGAAGAGCTTGCTTCTTGCATTAAAGCATAGTTTGTTTCAGGGATGAGAACTCTGGTCTGAATTTCCCTTCAGAAACAGAGTTAAAACCCAGGATCTGTGCCTTCCTACATTCAAGAGTTCATTTCTGTTAAACCAAGTGAATTTTGGGCTCAAATGATTTTTTGCAGTTCACGAACCCAATGATATTGTCACTATTAACTGAAGAGGATTTATGTTAGAGTAGCTGTGGTTTGTATCAGTTTCATAAGCAGAGTTAGACTACATATGGTCTGTATGAGTATTAAATACAGTTCTTTTTTTCAGGGCATGCTCATGGTTCTTGCTGTATTTTAGGATCTTGAAAGAAGAGCTTGCTTCTTGTGTTAAAACAGTGTGTGTTTCAGGGATGACATTTCTGGTTTGAATTTCTCTTCAGAACAGAAGTTAAACCATAGGATATGTGTCTCCCTACCAGCAAGAGTTCATTTCTGGTTAACCCAGTGAATTTTGGGCTCAAATGTTTTTCGTCGTTCACGAACAAAACTCAATTCTCACTATTAATTAAAGAGCATTTATGTAAGAGGAGCTGTGGTTTGTATCAGTTTCATTAGCAGAGTTGAACTACATATGGTCCGTATGAGTAGGAACCACAGTTCTTTATTTCTGGGCATGCTCTTTGTTCTTGCTATATTGGAGACGCTGGAAAGAAGAGCTTGCTTCTTGCATTAAAACAGAGTGTGTTTCATGGATGAGAACTCTGGTCTGAATTTCCCGTCCAAAACGGAGTTAAACTCCATGATTTGTGTCTTCCTACAAGCAAGAGTTCATTTTTGGTAAACCAAGTGAATTATGGGCTCAAATGATTTTACACAGTTCTAGAACCGAACGCCATTATCACTATTAACTAAAGAGCATTTATGTAAGAGGAGATATGGTCTGTATCAGTTTATAAGCAGAATTGAACTACATATGACCCATATGAGTAGGAAACACAGTTCTTTTTTTCTTGGCATGCTCATGGTTCTTACTGTATTGGAGACCCTTGATAGAAGAGGATGATTCATGCCTCAAAACAGAGTGTGTTTCAGGGATGAGAACTCTGGGCTGAATTTACCTTCAGAAATGGAGTTAAACCCTAGAATCTGTGTCTTCCTACAAGCAAGAGTTCATTTCTGGTAAACACAGTGAATTTTGGGCTCAAATGATTTTTCACAGTTCATGAACCCTACGCTATTCTCACTATTAACTAAAGAGGATTTTTGTAAGAGGAGCTGTGGTGTGTATCAGTTTCATAAGCAGAGTTGAACTACATATGGTACGTATGAGTAGGAAACACAGTTCTTTTTTTCAGGGCATGTTCATGGTTCTTGGTGTATTTTAGACACTGGAAAGCAGGGCTTGCTTCTTGCGTTAAAACTGAGTGTGTTTCAGGGTTGTGTACTCTGGTCTAAATTTCCCTTCAGAAACGGAGATCAAACCCAGGATCTCTGTCTTCCTACAATCAAGAGTTCATTACTGGTAAACCCAGTGAATTTTGGGCTCAAATGATTTTTTGCAGTTCAGGAACCCAACGCGATTCTCACTATTAACTAGAGAGCATTTATGTAAGAGGAGCTGTGGTCTGTATCATTTCATAAGCAGAGTTGAACTACATATGGTCCGTATGAGTTGGAAACACAGTTTTTTTTTTTTTCTGGGCATGCTCATGGTTCTTAGTGTATTGGAGACGCTGGAAAGAAGAGGATGATCCTTGCCTTAAAACAGAGTTTTTTTCAGGGTTGAGAACTCTGGTCAGAATTTGCCTTCAGAAACGCAGTTAAACGCCAGGATCTGTGTCTTCCTACAAGCAATAGTTCATTTCTGGTAAACCCATTGAATTTTGGGCTGAAATGATTTTTTGCAGTTCATGAACCCAACGCGATTTTCACTATTAACAAAAGAGCATTTATGTAAGTGAAGCTGTGGTTTGTATAAGTTTCATAAGCAGAGTTGAACTACATATCGTATGTATGATTAGGAAACACAGTTCTTTTTTTCTGGGCATGCTCATGGTTCTTACTGTATTGCAGACGCTGGAAAGAAGAGCTTGCTTCTTGCCTTAAATCAGAGTGTGTTTCAAAGATGAGAACTCTGGTCTGAATTTCCGTTCAGAAACGGAGTTAAACCCCATGATCTGTGTCTCCCTACAATCAAGTGTTCATTTCTGGTAAACCAAGTGAATTTTGGGCTGAAATAATTTTTCGCAGTTCACGAACCCTACGCTATTCTCACTATTAACTTAAGAGGATTTATGTAAGAGGAGCTTGGTTTGTATCAGTTTCATAAGCAGAGTTGAACTACATATGGTCCGTATGAGTATGAAACACAGTTCTTTTTTTCTGGGCATGCTCATGGTTCTTGCTGTATTGGAGATGCTGGAAAGAAGAGCTTGCTTCTTGCAGTAAAACAGAGTGTGTTTCATGGATGAGAACTCTGGTCTGAATTTCGCTTCAGAAACAGAGTTAAACCCCAGGATCTCTGTCTTCCTACAAGCAAGATTTCAGTTCTGGTAAACCAAGTGAATTGTGGACTCAAATGATTTTACACAGTTCTAGAACCCAACGCGATTCTCACTATTAACTAAAGAGCATGTATGTAACAGGAGCTGTGGTTTGTATCAGTTTCATAAGCACAGGTGAACTACACATGGTCTGTATGAGTGGCAAAAACAGGTTTTTTTTTCAGGGCATGCTCATATTTCTTACTATATTGGAGTCGCTGGAAATAAGAGGATGATTCTTGCATTAAAGCAGGGTGTGTTTCAGAGATGAGAACTCTGGTCTGAATTTCCCTTCAGAAACGGAGATCAAACCCAGGATCTGTGTCTTCCTACAAGCAAGAGTTCATTTCTGGTAAACCCAGTGAATTTTGGGCTCAAATGATTTTTCGAAGTTCAGGAACCCTACGCGATTCCCACTATTAACTAAAGAGCATGTATGTACCAGGAGCTGTGGTTTGTAGCATTTTCATAAGGAGAGTTGAACTACATATGGTACATATGAGTAGGAAACACAGTTCTTTTTTTCAGGGCATGCTCATGGTTCTTTCTGTATTTTAGGCTCTTGAAAGAAGTGCTTGCTTCTTGTGTTAAAACAGTGTGTGTTTCAGGGATGACATTTCTGGTTTGAATTTCTCTTCAGAACAGAAGTTAAACCATAGGATATGTTTCTCTCTACCAGCAAGAGTTCATTTCTGGTTAACCCAGTGAATTTTGGGCTCAAATGTTTATTCGTCGTTCACGAACACAACTCAATTCTCACTATTAATTAAAGAGCATTTATGTAAGAGGAGCTGTGGTGTGTATCAGTTTCATTAGCAGAGTTGAACTACATATGGTCCGTATGAGTAGGAAACACAGTTCTTTTTTTCTTGGCATTCTCATGGTTCTTACTGTATTGGAGACCCTTGATAGAAGAGGATGATTCATGCCTCAAAACAGAGTGTGTTTCAGGGATGAGAACTCTTGGCTGAATTTACCTTCAGAAATGGAGTTAAACCCTAGAATCTGTGTCTTCCTACAAGAAAGAGTTCATTTCTGGTAAACACAGTGAATTTTGGGCTCAAATGATTTTTCGCAGTTCATGAACCCTACGCTATTCTCACTATTAACTAAAGAGGATTTTTGTAAGAGGAGATGTGGTGTGTATCAGTTTCATAAGCAGAGTTGAACTACATATGGTACGTATGAGTATGAAACACAGTTCTTTTTTTCTGGGCATACTCATGGTTTTTGCTGTATTGGAGATGCTGGAAAGAAGAGCTTGCTTCTTGCAGTAAAACAGAGTGTGTTTCATGGATGAGAACTCTGGTCTGAATTTCGCTTCAGAAACAGAGTTAAACCCCAGGATCTCTGTCTTCCTACAAGCAAGAGTTCAGTTCTGGTAAACCAAGTGAATTGTGGACTCAAATGATTTTACACAGTTCTAGAACCCAACGCGATTCTCACTATTAACTAAAGAGCATGTATGTAACAGGAGCTGTGGTTTGTATCAGTTTCATAAGCACAGGTGAACTACACATGGTCTGTATGAGTGGGAAAAGCAGGTTTTTTTTTCAGGGCATGCTCATATTTCTTACTATATTGGAGTCACTGGAAATAAGAGGATGATTCTTGCATTAAAGCAGGGTGTGTGTCAGAGATGAGAACTCTGGTCTGAATATCCCTTCAGAAACGGAGTTAAACCCCAGGATCTGTGTCTTCCTAACCAGCAAGAGTTCATTTGTATTAAACAAAGAGAATTTTATGCTCAAATGATTTTACATAGTTCTAGAACCCAACCTTGATTATCACTATTAACTAAAGAGCATTTATGTAAGAGGAGCTGTGGTTTGTATCAGTTTCATAAGCACAGTTGAACTACATATTGTCCATATGAGTAGGAAAAACAGTTTTTTTTTCAGGGTATACTCATGGTTCTTGCTGTATTTTAGACTCTGGAAAGAAGAGCTTGCTTCTTGCATTAAAGCATAGTTTGTTTCAGGGATGAGAACTCTGCTCTGAATTTCCATTCAGAAACAGAGTTAAAACCCAGGATCTGTGCCTTCCTACATTCAAGAGTTCATTTCTGTTAAACCAAGTGAATTTTGGGATAAAATGATTTTTTGCAGTTCACGAACCCAATGATATTGTCACTATTAACTGAAGCGGATTTATGTTAGAGTAGCTGTGGTTTGTATCAGTTTCATAAGCAGAGTTGGACTACATATGGTCTGTATGAGTATTAAACACAGTTCTTTTTTTCAGGGCACGCTCATGGTTCTTGCTGTATTTTAGGCTCTTGAAAGAAGAGCTTGCTTCTTGTGTTAAAACAGTGTGTGTTTCAGGGATGACATTTCTGGTTTGAATTTCTCTTCAGAACAGAAGTTAAACCATAGGATATGTGTCTCCCTACCAGCAAGAGTTCATTTCTGGTTAACCCAGTGAATTTTGGGCTCAAATGTTTTTCGTCGTTCACGAACAAAACTCAATTCTCACTATTAATTAAAGAGCATTTATGTAAGAGGAGCTGTGGTTTGTCTCAGTTTCATTAGCAGAGTTGAACTACATATGGTCCGTATGAGTAGGAACCACAGTTCTTTATTTCTGGGCATGCTCTTTGTTCTTGCTATATTGGAGACGCTGGAAAGAAGAGCTTGCTTCTTGCATTAAAAGAGAGTGTATTTCATGGATGAGAACTCTGGTCTGAATTTCCCTTCCAAAACGGAGTTAAACTCCATGATTTGTGTCTTCCTACAAGCAAGAGTTCATTTCTGGTAAACCAAGTGAATTTTGTGCTCAAATGATTTTACACAGTTCTAGAACCGAACGCCATTATCACTATTAACTAAAGAGCATTTATGTAAGAGGAGATATGGTCTGTATCAGTTTTATAAGCAGAATTGAACTACATATGACCCATATGAGTAGGAAACACAGTTCTTTTTTTCTTGGCATGCTCATGGTTCTTACTGTATTGGAGACCCTTGATAGAAGAGGATGATTCATGCCTCAAAACAGAGTGTGTTTCATGGATGTGAACTCTGGGCTGAATTTACCTTCAGAAATGGAGTTAAACCCTAGAATCTGTGTCTTCCTACAAGCAAGAGTTCATTTCTGGTAAACACAGTGAATTTTGGGCTCAAATGATTTTTCGCATTCATGAACCCTACACTATTCTCACTATTAACTAAAGAGGATTTTTGTAAGAGGAGCTCTGGTGTGTATCAGTTTCATAAGCAGAGTTGAACTACATATGGTACGTATGAGTAGGAAACACAGTTCTTTTTTTCAGGGCATGTTCATGGTTCTTGGTGTATTTTAGACACTGGAAAGCAGGGCTTGCTTCTTGCGTTAAAACCGAGTGTGTTTCAGGGTTGTGTACTCTGGTCTGAATTTCCCTTCAGAAACGGAGATCAAACCCAGGATCTCTGTCTTCCTACAATCAAGAGTTCATTTCTGGTAAACCCAGTGAATTTTGTGCTCAAATGATTTTTTGCAGTTCAGGAACCCAACACGATTCTCACTATTAACTAAAGAGCATTTATGTAAGCGGAGCTGTGGTCTGTATCATTTCATAAGCAGAGTTGAACTACATATGGTCCGTATGAGTTGGAAACACAGTTTTTTTTTTTTTCTGGGCATGCTCATGGTTCTTAGTGTATTGGAGACGCTGGAAAGAAGAGGATGATCCTTGCCTTAAAACAGAGTTTTTTTCAGGGTTGAGAACTCTGGTCAGAATTTGCCTTCAGAAACGCAGTTAAATGCCAGGATCTGTGTCTTCCTACAAGCAATAGTTCATTTCTGGTAAACCCATTGAATTTTGGGCTGAAATGATTTTTTGCAGTTCATGAACCCAACGCGATTCTCACTATTAACAAAAGAGCATTTATGTAAGTGAAGCTGTGGTTTGTATAAGTTTCATAATCAGAGTTGAACTACATATTGTATGTATGATTAGGAATCACAGTTCTTTTTTTCTGGGCATGCACATGGTTCTTACTGTATTGCAGACGCTGGAAAGAAGAGCTTGCTTCTTGCCTTAAATCAGAGTGTGTTTCAAAGACGAGAACTCTGGTCTGAATTTCCCTTCAGAAACGGAGTTAAACCCCATGATCTGTGTCTCCCTACAATCAAGTGTTCATTTATGGTAAACCAAGTGAGTTTTGGGCTGAAATAATTTTTCGCATTTCACGAACCCTACGCTATTCTCACTATTAACTTAAGAGGATTTATGTAAGAAGAGCTTGGTTTGTATCAGTTTCATAAGCAGAGTTGAACTACATATGGTCAGTATGAGTATGAAACACAGTTCTTTTTTTCTGGGCATGCTCAGGGTTCTTGCTGTATTGGAGACGCTGGAAAGAAGAGCTTGATTCTTGCACTAAAACAGAGTGTGTTTCATGGATGAGAACTCTGGTCTGAATTTCCCTTCAGAAACTGAGTTAACCCCAGGACCTGTGTCTTCCGAACAGCAAGAGTTTATTTCTGTTAAACAAAGAGAATTTTCTGCTCAAATGAGTTTACACAGGTGTAGAACCCAACCGTGAATATCACTATTAACAAAAGAGCATGTATGTAACAGGAGCTGTAGTTTGTATCAGTTTCCTAAGCAGAGTTGAACTACATATGGTCCGTATGAGTAGGAAACACAGTTTTGTTTTTTTTTTACTGGGCATGTGCCGCGGACTGGATCTCAGCTAGACCACCAGACCGAGGGAGAACGGGGTGAAGGTATTCAGGATAAGTGGGATTCGGTGAATGACAGACAGCCACAGACACGAGAGTATGTTGTGAAGCTGCTGCAATTTTACTCAGACCAAGCAGTGAATTTTATACAGTTACTTGGGGAAACACGGCAATCGGCCAGTAGGGTGACAAACATAGAATCAACAATGTAGTTACACACTTTTCTCAGAATGATTAACAGATCTCATGAGTATAGCCTTTACTTTTTCTTTTGTGGTTCCTCATCCGGACAGAGAACATTACGGCCCTAGCTGTAGTTCTCCTTCTACACCTTTGTTCTGTATCAAAATTAAACCCTTTCCATCATTGTTTTAACCATGGTCTCATTTGTGTGAAAATATTTTAACCTTTACCTGTGGGTGAGAAGGCACCAGGGGGGTCGGTACCTAGCTAATCTTTCCATGAACTGTAACTTATGCCATTCTGTTTTCATACCATTATGATTCACACATCGGTTCCCATGTACGTCATAAGCTCCCGTAAAAGGTAATGGCTCTAAATAATTATTATATCTAAGATTAAAGTTAGGGGGTTGCCACCATCGACCCTTGATGAGAAACTTTATTTGTCCCTGAATAATTCTTGTAGGAATGACTAATTCCTGTGACTGCTTCCTCGCAGCTGCTGTGGGCTGCGCATGTGAATTGCCTATGAGTGCCTGTACCTTTATTTTCATTCTCTCTTTGCTAGAGTCTTTGTCCTTCTGAATCATAAGTTCTTTCTGCTCTAAATCATTCATGAATTCCTCCAAACTTTAGATACCCTCTTGAACTGTTGGCCTAAAAGCTTGAATCATAGGTGGGGGTATTGAAGCCACTTTTGAGGAATCATTACTCTCTTTATGGGGCACATCAGGAACATTAAGAGTTAACTTCTTGGAATTAATACACAAGGAAACAACAATAATTACAGCTGCAAAGAGAAGAAGGCAGAGTGCCAGCCAGCCTCTGCAAGCAGATCTGCGTGGTTCCGTGTAGCCTGGCACCTTGATTCGGGCAAATTGATGAGGGGTTGACGGGGGCATAGACCCGAGGGCCGCGAGCCCCCCTTTCCACGTAACTACCTTATCCAAGGCATTTGTCACGCAGGCACCGTCATGGGCGTGGCAGGCATGCTCATGGTTCTTAGGGTATTGGAGAAGGTGGAAAGAAGAGGATGATTCTTGCCTTAAAACAGAGTGTTTTTCAGGGTTGAGAATTCTGGTTGAATTTACCTTCAGAAATGGAGTTAAACCCCAGGATCTGTGTCTTCCTACAAGCAAGAGTTCATTTCAGGAAAACCCAGTGAATTTTGTGCTCAAATGTTTTTTTCTAGTACAGAAACCCAACGTTATTCTCACTATTAACTAAAGAGGAATTATGTAAGAGGAGCTGTGGTTTGAATCAGTTCTATAAGCAGAGTTTAACTACATATGGTCTGTATGAGTAGGAAGCACAGTTCTTTTTTTCTGGGAAAGCTCATGTTTCTTACTGTACTTGAGACGCTGGATAGAAGAGCTTGCTTCTTGTGGTAAAACAATGTGTGTTTCAGGGATGAGAATTCTGGTCTGAATTTCGCTTCAGAAATGGAGTTAAACCCCAGGATCTGTGTCTTCCTACAAGCAAGAGTTCATTTCTAGTAAACCCAGTGAACTTTGGGCTAAAATGATTTTTCGCAGTTCACGAACCCAACGTGATTCTCACTATTAACTAAAGAGGATTTATGTTAGAGGAGCTGTGGTTTGTATCACTTTCATAAGAAGAGTTGAACTACATATGGTCTGTATGTGTAGGAAACACAGTTCTTTTTTTCTGGGCATGCTCATGGTTCTTACTATATTGGAGAAGCTGGAAAGAAGAGGATGATTCTTGCCTTACAACAGAGTTTTTTTCAGGGTCGAGAACTCTGGTCTGGATTTGCCTTCAGAAACGGAGTTAAACCCCAGGATCTGTGTCTTCCTACAAGCAAGAGTTCATTTCTAGTAAACCCAGTGAATTTGGGGCTCAAATGGTTTTTCGCAGTTCATGAACCCTAAGCGATTCTCACTATTAACTAAATAGCATTTATGTAAGAGGAGGTGTGGTGTGTATCAGTTTCATAAGCAGAGTTGAACTACATATGGTCCGTAGAAATAGGAAAAACAGTTCTTTTTTTCAGACCATGCTCATGTTTCTTGCTGTATTTTAGAATCTGGAAAGAATATCTTGCTTCTTCGTTAAAACAGAGTGTGTTTCAAGGATGAGAACTCAGGTCTGAATTTCCCTTCAGAAATGAAGTTCAACTCCAGTATCTGTGTCTTCCTACAAGCAAGAGTTCATTTCTGGTAAACCCAGTGAATTTTCGGCTCAAATGATTTTTCGCAGTTCACAAACCCTACTCGATTCTCACTATTAACTGAAGAGCATGTATGTACAAGGAGCTGTGGTTTGTATCAGTTTCATAAGCACAGTTGAACTACACATGGTCTCTATGAGTAGGAAAAACAGATTTTTTTTCTGGGCATGCTCATATTTCTTACTATATTGGAGTCGATGGAAAGAAGAGAATGATTCTTGCATTAAAGCAGAGTGTGTTTCAGAGATGAGAACTCTGGTCTGAATTTCCCTTCAGAAACGGTGTTAAACCCCAGGATCTGTGTCTTCCTACCAGCAAGAATTCATTTCTTTTAAACAAAGAGAATTTTATGCTCAAATGATTTTTCACAGTTCTAGAACCCAACCGTGATTATCACTATTAACTAAAGAGCATGTATGTAACAGGAGCTGTGGTTTGTATCAGTTTCATAAGCAGAGTTGAACTACATATGGTCCGTATTAATAGGAAACACAGTTCTTTTTTTCAGACCATGCTCATGGTTCTTGCTGTATTTTAGACTCTGGAAAGAAGAGCTTGAATCTTCGTTGAAACAGAGTATGTTTCAGGGATGAGAACTCTGGTCTGAATTTCCCTTCACAAATGGAGTTAAACCCCAGGATCTGTGTCTTCCTTCCAGCAAGAGTTCATTTCTGGCAAACCAAGTGAATTTTCGGCTCAAATGACTTTACACAGTTCTAGAACCCAACGCGATTATCACTATTAACTAAAGAGCATTTATGTAAGAGGAGCTGTAGTCTGTATCATTTCATAAGCAGAGTTGAACGACATATGGTCAGTATGAGTAGGAAACACAGTTATTTTATTCTGGGCAAGCTCATGGTTCTTGCTGTAGTGGAGACGCTGGAAAGAAGAGCTTGCTTCTTGCAGTAAAACAGAGTGTGTTTCATGGATGAGAACTCTGGTCTGAATTTCCCTTCAGAAACAGAGTTAAACCCCAGGATCTCTGTCTTCCTACAAGCAAGAGTTCATTTTTGGTAAACCAAGTGAATTATGGGCTCAAATGATTTTACACAGTTCTAGAACCCAACCTTGATTATCACTATTAACTAAAGAGCATTTATGTAAGAGGAGCTGTGGTTTGTATCAGTTTCATAAGCAGAGTTGGACTACATATGGTACATATTAGTAGGAAATACAGTTCTTTTTTTCTTGGCATGCTCATGGTTCTTACTGTATTGGAGACGCTGGATAGAAGAGGATGATTCATGGCTTAAAACAGAGTGTTTTTCAGGGATGAGAACTCTGGTCTGAATTTGCCTTCAGAAACGGAGTTGAACCCCAGGATCTCTGTCTTCCTACAAGCAAGAGTTCATCTGGTAAACCCAGTGAATTTTGGGCTCAAATGATTTTTTGCAGTTCAGGAACCCAACGCAATTCTCACTATTAACTAAAGAGCATTTATGTAAGAGGAGCTGTTGTTTGTATCAGTTTCATAACCAGAGTTTAAGTACATATAGTCTGTATGAGTAGGAAACACAGTTCTTTTTTTCTGGGCATGCTCATGGTTCTTACTGTATTGGAGACGCTGGAAAGAAGAGCTTACTTCTTGCCTTAAAACAGAGTGTGTTTCATGGTTGAGAACTCTGGTCTGAATTTCCCTTCAGAAACGGAGTTAAACCCGATGATCTGTGTCTCTCTACAAGCAAGAGTTCATTTCTGGACACCAAGTGAATTTTGGGCTCAAATGATTTTACACAGTTCTAGAACCCCACCCTGATTATCACTATTAACTAAAGAGCATTCATATAAGAGGAGCTGTGGTCTGTATCATTTCATAAGCAGAGTTGAACTACATATGGTCCATATGAGTAGGAAACACAGTTTTTTTTTTTTTTCTGGGCATGCTCATGGTTCTTAGTGTATTGGAGAAGGTGGAAAGAAGAGGATGTATCTTGCCTTAAAACAGAGTGTATTTCATGGTTGAGAATTCTGGTTGAATTTACCTTCAGAAATGGAGTTAAACCCCAGGATCTGCGTCTTCCTACAAGCAAGAGTTCATTTCAGGAAAAAACAGTGAATTTTGTGCTAAAATGTTTTTTCCCAGTCTAAAAACCCAACGCGATTCTCACTATTAACTAAAGAGAAATTATGTAAGAGACGCTGTGGTTTGAATCAGTTTCATAAGCAGAGTTTAACTACATATGATCTGTATGAGTAGGAAACACAGTTTATTTTTCTGGGAATGCTCATATTTCTTACTGTATTTGAGACGCTGGATAGAAGAGCTTGCTTCGTGTGTTAAAACAGTGTGTGCTTCATGGATGAGAATTATGGTCTGAATTTCGCTTCAGAAATGGAGTTAAACCCAAGGATCTGTGTCTTCCTACAAGCAAGAGTTCCTTTCTGGTAAACCCAGTGAACTTTGGGCTCAAATGATTTTTCGCAGATCACGAACCCAAAGTAATTCTCACTGTTAACTAAAGAGGATTTATGTTAGAGGAGCTGTGGTTTGTATCAGTTTCATAAGCAGAGTTTAACTACATATGGTCTTTATGAGTAGGAAACACTGTTCTTTTTTTCTTGGCATGCTCATGGTTCTTACTATATTGGAGATGCTGGAAAGAAGAGGATGATTCTTGCCTTAAAACAGAGTTTTTTTCAGGGTTGAGAACTCTCGTCTGAATTTCCCTTCTGAAACAGAGTTAAACCCCTGGATCTGTATCTTCCTACAAGGAAGAGTTCATTTCTGGTTAACCCAGGGAATTTTGGTTTCAAATGATTTTTTGCAGTTCACGAACCCAACACGATTCTCACTATTAACTAAAGAGCATTTATGTAAGAGGAGCTGTGGTTTGTATCAGTTTCATAAGCAGAGATGAACTACATATGGTCTGTATGAGTAGGAAACACAGTTCTTTTTTTCTGGGCATGCTCATGGTTCTTACTGCATTGGAGACGCTGGAAAGAAGAGCTTGCTTCTTGACTTAAAACAGAGTGTTTCAAGGATGAGAACTCTGGTCTGAATTTCCCTTCAGAAATGGAGTTAAACCCCATGATGTGTGTCTCCCTACAAGCATGAGTTCATTTCTGGTAAACCAAGAGAATTTTGGACTCAAATGATTTATGGCAGTTCACGAACCCTACGCAATTCTCACTATTACCTGAAGAGGATTTATGTAAGAGGAGCTGTGGTTTGTATCAGTTTCATAAGCAGAGTTGGACTACATATGGTCCGTATGAGTATGAAACACAGTTCTTTATTTCTGGGCATGCTCATGGTTCTTGCTGTAGTGGAGACGCTGGAGAAAAGCTTGCTTCTTGCAGTAAAACAGAGTGTGTTTCATGGATGAGAACACTGGTCTGAATTTCCCTTCAGAAACAGAGTTAAACCCCAGGATCTCTGTCTTCCTACAAGCAAGAGTTCATTTCTGGTAAACCAAGTGAATTATGGGCTCAAATGATTTTACACAGTTCTAGAACCCAACGCGATTATCACTATTAACTAAAGAGCATTTATGTAAGAGGAGCTGTGGTCTGTATCAGTTTCATAAGCAGAGTTGGACTACATATGGTCCGTATTAGTAGGAAATACAGTTCATTTTTTCTTGGCATGCTCATGGTTCTTACTGTATTGGAGACCCTGGAAAGAAGAGGATGATTCATGGCTTAAAACAGAGTGTTTTTCAGGGATGAGAACTCTGTTCTGAATTTCCCTTCAGAAACGGAGTCAAACCCCAGGATCTGTGTCTTCCTACAAGCAAGAGTTCAGTTCTGGTAAACCCAGTGAATTTTGGGCCTAAATGGTTTTTCGCAGTTCAGAACCCCAACGCGATTCTCACTATTAAATAAAGAGCATTTATGTAAGAGGAGCTGTGGTTTGTATCAGTTTCATAACCAGAGTTTAACTACATATGGTCTGTATGAGTAGGAAACACAGTTCTTTTTTTCTGGGAATGCAGATGTTTCTTACATTATTGGAGAGGCTGGATAGAAGAGGATGATTCTTGCCTTAAAACATAGTTTTTTTCAGGGTTGAGATCTCTGGTCTGAATTGGACTTCAGAAACGGAGTTGAACCCCAGGATCTCTGTCTTCCTACAAGCAATAGTTCATTTCTGTTAAACCCAGTGAATTTTGGGCTGAAATGATTTTGCGCACTTCATGAACCAAACGTGATTCTCACTATTAACAAAAGAGCATTAATGTAAGAGGAGCTGTGGTCTGTATCATTTCATAAGCAGAGTTGAACTACATATGGTCCGTATGAGTAGGAAACACAGTTTTTTTTTTTTCTGGGCATGCTCATGGTTCTTAGTGTATTGGAGAACGTGGAAAGAAGAGGATGATTCTTGCTTTAAAACAGAGTGTTTTTCAGGGTTGAGAATTCTGGTTGAATTTACCTTCAGAAATGGAGTTAAACCGCAGGATCTGCGTCTTCCTACAAGCCAGAGTTCATTTCAGGAAAACCCAGTGAATTTTGTGCTCAAATGTTTTTTCCCAGTACAGAAACACAACGCGATTCTCACTATTAACTAAAGAGGAATTATATAAGAGGAGCTGTGGTTTGAATCAGTTTCATAAGCAGAGTTTAACTACATATGGTCTGTATGAGTAGGAAACACAGTTCTTTTTTTCTGGGCATGCTCATGATTCTTGCTGTATTTAAGACTCTGGAAAGAAGAGCTTGCTTCTTGCGTTAAAACAGAGTATGTTTCAGGGTTGAGAACTCTCGTCTGAATTTCCTTTCTGAAACAGAGTTAAACCCCTGGATCTGTATCTTCCTACAAGGAAGAGTTCATTTCTGGTTAACCCAGTGAATTTTGGTTTCAAATTATTTTTTGCAGTTCACGAACCCAACACGATTCTCACTATTAACTAAAGAGCATTTATGTAAGAGGAGCTGTGGTTTGTAT
Organism: Onychomys arenicola; assembly: GCA_949786405.1. Classification (NCBI taxonomy): domain Eukaryota; kingdom Metazoa; phylum Chordata; class Mammalia; order Rodentia; family Cricetidae; genus Onychomys; species Onychomys arenicola. Next base: position 2,846,561 of record CATKUM010000040.1, on the reverse strand, counting down.
CAGTTTCATAAGCAGAGTTGAACTACATATGGTCCGTATTAGTAGGAAACACAGTTCTTTCTTTCTGGGCATGCTCATGGTTCTTACTGCATTGGAGACGCTGGAAAGAAGAGCTTGCTTCTTGACTTAAAACAGAGTGTGTTTCAAGGATGAGAACTCTGGTCTGAATTTCCCTTCAGAAACGGAGTGAAACCCCACGATGTGTGTCTCCCTACAAGCAAGAGTTCATTTCTGGTAAACCAAGAGAATTTTGGACTCAAATGATTTTTGGCAGTTCACGAACCCTACGCAATTCTCACTATTACCTGAAGAGGATTTATGTAAGAGGAGCTGTGGTTTGTATCAGTTTCATAAGCAGAGTTGAACTACATATGGTCCGTATGAGTATGAAACACAGTTCTTTTTTTCTGGGCATGCTCATGGTTCTTGCTGTAGTGGAGACGCTGGAAAGAAGAGCTTGCTTCTTGCAGTAAAACAGAGTGTGTTTCATGGAAGAGAACACTGGTCTGAATTTCCCTTCAGAAACAGAGTTAAACGCCAGGAACTCTGTCTTCCTACAAGCAAGAGTTCATTTTTGGTAAACCAAGTGAATTATGGGCTCAAATGATTTTACACAGTTCTAGAACCCAACGCGATTATCACTATTAACTAAAGAGCATTTATGTAAGAGGAGCTGTGGTCTGTATCAGTTTCATAAGCAGAGTTGGACTACATATGGTCCGTATTAGTAGGAAATACAGTTCATTTTTTCTTGGCATGCTCATGGTTCTTACTGTATTGGAGACCCTGGAAAGAAGAGGATGATTCATGGCTTAAAACAGAGTGTTTTTCAGGGATGAGAACTCTGTTCTGAATTTCCCTTCAGAAACGGAGTCAAACCCCAGGATCTGTGTCTTCCTACAAGCAAGAGTTCAGTTCTGGTAAACCCAGTGAATTTTGGGCCTAAATGGTTTTTCGCAGTTCAGAAACCCAACGCGATTCTCACTATTAAATAAAGAGCATTTATGTAAGAGGAGTTGTGGTTTGTATCAGTTTCATAACCAGAGTTTAACTACATATGGTCTGTATGAGTAGGAAACACAGTTCTTTTTTTCTGGGAATGCAGATGTTTCTTACATTGTTGGAGATGCTGGATAGAAGAGGATGATTCTTGCCTTAAAATATAGTTTTTTTCAGGGTTGAGATCTCTGGTCTGAATTTGACTTCAGAAAAGGAGTTGAACCCCAGGATCTCTGTCTTCCTACAAGCAAGAGTTGATTTCTGGTAAACCCAGTGAATTTCAGGTTCAAATGATTTTTGCAGTTCATGAACCCAACGCGATTCTCACTATTAACTAAAGAGCATTTATGTAAGAGGAGCTGTGGTTTGTATCAGTTTCATAAGCAGAGATGAACTACATATGGTCTGTATGAGTAGGAAACACAGTTCTTTTTTTCTGGGCATGCTCATGGTTCTTACTGTATTGGAGACGCTGGAAAGAAGAGCTTGCTTCTTGCCTTAAAACAGAGTGTGTTTCATGGTTGAGAACTCTGGTCTGAATTTCCCTTCAGAAACGGAGTTAAACCCCATGATGTGTGTTTCCCTACAAGCAAGAGTTCATTTCTGGTAAACCACGAGAATTTTGGACTCAAATGATTTTTCGCAGTTCACGAACCCTACGAAATTCTCACTATTACCTGAAGAGGATTTATGTAAGAGGAGCTGTGGTTTGTATCAGTTTCATAAGCAGAGTTGAACTACATATGGTCCGTATGAGTATGAAACACAGTTCTTTATTTCTGGGCATGCTCATGTTTCTTGCTGTAGTGGAGACGCTGGAGAGAAGAGCTTGCTTCTTGCAGTAAAACAGAGTGTGTTTCATGTATGAGAACACTGGTCTGAATTTCCCTTCAGAAACAGAGTTAAACCCCAGGATCTCTGTCTTCCTACAAGCAAGAGTTCATTTCTGGTAAACCACGTGAATTACGTGCTCAAATGATTTTACACAGTTCTAGAACCCAACGCGATTCTCACTATTAACTAAAGATCATTTATGTAAGAGGAGCTGTGGTCTGTATCAGTTTCATAAGCAGAGTTGGACTACATATGGTCCGTATTAGTAGGAAATACAGTTCATTTTTTCTTGGCATGCTCATGGTTCTTACTGTATTGGAGACCCTGGAAAGAAGAGGATGATTCATGGCTTAAAACAGAGTGTTTTTCAGGGATGAGAACTCTGTTCTGAATTTCCCTTCAGAAACGGAGTCAAACCCCAGGATCTGTGTCTTCCTACAAGCAAGAGTTCAGTTCTGGTAAACCCAGTGAATTTTGGGCCTAAATGGTTTTTCGCAGTTCAGAAACCCAACGCGATTCTCACTATTAAATAAAGAGCATTTATGTAAGAGGAGTTGTGGTTTGTATCAGTTTCATAACCAGAGTTTAACTACATATGGTCTGTATGAGTAGGAAACACAGTTCTTTTTTTCTGGGAATGCAGATGTTTCTTACATTGTTGGAGATGCTGGATAGAAGAGGATGATTCTTGCCTTAAAATATAGTTTTTTTCAGGGTTGAGATCTCTGGTCTGAATTTGACTTCAGAAAAGGAGTTGAACCCCAGGATCTCTGTCTTCCTACAAGCAAGAGTTGATTTCTGGTAAACCCAGTGAATTTCAGGTTCAAATGATTTTTGCAGTTCATGAACCCAACGCGATTCTCACTATTAACTAAAGAGCATTTATGTAAGAGGAGCTGTGGTTTGTATCAGTTTCATAAGCAGAGATGAACTACATATGGTCTGTATGAGTAGGAAACACAGTTCTTTTTTTCTGGGCATGCTCATGGTTCTTACTGTATTGGAGACGCTGGAAAGAAGAGCTTGCTTCTTGCCTTAAAACAGAGTGTGTTTCATGGTTGAGAACTCTGGTCTGAATTTCCCTTCAGAAACGGAGTTAAACCCCATGATGTGTGTTTCCCTACAAGCAAGAGTTCATTTCTGGTAAACCACGAGAATTTTGGACTCAAATGATTTTTCGCAGTTCACGAACCCTACGAAATTCTCACTATTACCTGAAGAGGATTTATGTAAGAGGAGCTGTGGTTTGTATCAGTTTCATAAGCAGAGTTGAACTACATATGGTCCGTATGAGTATGAAACACAGTTCTTTATTTCTGGGCATGCTCATTTTTCTTGCTGTAGTGGAGACGCTGGAGAGAAGAGCTTGCTTCTTGCAGTAAAACAGAGTGTGTTTCATGTATGAGAACACTGGTCTGAATTTCCCTTCAGAAACAGAGTTAAACCCCAGGATCTCTGTCTTCCTACAAGCAAGAGTTCATTTCTGGTAAACCACGTGAATTACGTGCTCAAATGATTTTACACAGTTCTAGAACCCAACGCGATTCTCACTATTAACTAAAGATCATTTATGTAAGAGGAGCTGTGGTCTGTATCAGTTTCATAAGCAGAGTTGGACTACATATGGTCCGTATTAGTAGGAAATACAGTTCATTTTTTCTTGGCATGCTCATGGTTCTTACTGTATTGGAGACCCTGGAAAGAAGAGGATTATTCATGGCTTAAAACAGAGTGTTTTTCAGGGATGAGTACTCTGTTCTGAATTTCCCTTCAGAAACGGAGTCAAACCCCAGGATCTGTGTCTTCCTACAAGCAAGAGTTCAGTTCTGGTAAACCCAGTGAATTTTGGGCCTAAATGATTTTTCGCAGTTCAGAAACCCAACGCGATTCTCACTATTAAATAAAGAACATTTATGTAAGAGGAGCTGTGGTTTGTATCAGTTTCATAACCAGAGTTTAACTACATATGGTCTGTATGAGTAGGAAACACAGTTCTTTTTTTCTGGGAATGCAGATGTTTCTTACATTATTGGAGAGGCTGGATAGAAGAGGATTATTCTTGCCTTAAAACATAGTTTTTTTCAGGGTTGAGATCTCTGGTCTGAATTGGACTTCAGAAACGGAGTTGAACCCCAGGATCTCTGTCTTCCTACAAGCAAGAGTTGATTTCAGGTAAACCCAGTGAATTTCAGGTTCAAATGATTTTTGCAGTTCATGAACCCAACGCGATTCTCACTATTAACTAAAGAGCATTTATGTAAGAGGAGCTTTGGTTTGTATCAGTTTCATAAGCAGAGATGAACTACATATGGTCTGTATGAGTAGGAAACACAGTTCTTTTTTTCTGGGCATGCTCATGATTCTTGCTGTATTTAAGACTCTGTAAAGAAGAGCTTGCTTCTTGAGTTAAAACAGAGTATGTTTCAGGGTTGAGAACTCTCGTCTGAATTTCCCTTCTGAAACAGAGTTAAACCCCTGGATGTGTATCTTCCTACAAGGAAGAGTTCATTTCTGGTTAACCCAGTGAATTTTGGTTTCAAATGATATTTTGCAGTTCACGAACCCAACATGATTCTCACTATTAACTAAAAGCATTTATGTAAGAGGAGCTGTGGTTTGTATCAGTTTCATAAGCAGAGTTGAACTGCATATGGTCCCTATGAGTAGGAAACACAGTTCTTTTTTTCTGGGCATGCTCATGGTTCTTACTGCATTGGAGACGCTGGAAAGAAGAGCTTGCTTCTTGACTTAAAACAGAGTGTGTTTCAAGGATGAGAACTCTGGTCTGAATTTCCCTTCTGAAATGGAGTTAAACCCCATGATGTGTGTCTCCCTACAAGCAAGAGTTCATTTCTGGTAAACCAAGAGAATTTTGGACTCAAATGATTTTTGGCAGTTCACGAACCCTACGCAATTCTCACTATTACCTGAAGAGGATTTATGTAAGAGGAGCTGTGGTTTGTATCAGTTTCATAAGCAGAGTTGAACTACATATGGTCCGTATGAGTATGAAACACAGTTCTTTATTTCTGGGCATGCTCATGGTTCTTGCTGTAGTGGAGACGCTGGAGAGAAGAGCTTGCTTCTTGCAGTAAAACAGAGTGTGTTTCATGGATGAGAACACTGGTCTGAATTTCCCTTCAGAAACAGAGTTAAACCCCAGGATCTCTGTCTTCCTACAAGCAAGAGTTCATTTCTGGTAAACCAAGTGAATTATGGGCTCAAATGATTTTACACAGTTCTAGAACCCAACACGATTATCACTATTAACTAAAGAACATTCATATAAGAGGAGCTGTGGTCTGTATCATTTCATAAGCAGTGTTGAAATACATATGGTCCGTATGAGTAGGAAACACAGTTTTTTTTTTTTTCTGGGCATGCTCATGGTTCTTAGTGTATTGGAGTACGTGGAAAGAAGACGATGACTCTTGCTTTAAAACAGAGTGTTTTTCAGGGTAGAGAATTCTGGTTGAATTTACCTTCAGAAATGGAGTTAAACCGCAGGATCTGCGTCTTCCTACAAGCCAGATTTCATTTCAGGAAAACCCAGTGAATTTTGTGCTCAAATGTTTTTTCCCAGTACAGAAACACAACGCGATTCTCACTATTAACTAAAGAGGAATTATATAAGAGGAGCTGTGGTTTGAATCAGTTTCATAAGCAGAGTTTAACTACATATGGTCTGTATGAGTAGGAAACACAGTTCTTTTTTTCTGGGAATGCTCATGCTTCTTACTGTATTTGAGACTCTGGATAGAAGAGCTTGCTTCGTGTGTTAAAACAGTGTGTGCTTCAGGGTTGAGAATTCTGGTCTGAATTTCACTTCAGAAATGGAGTTAAACCCCAGGATCTGTGTATTCCTATAAGCAAGAGTTCATTTCTGGTAAACCCAGTGATCTTTGGGCTCAAATGATTTTTCGCAGATCACGAACCCGTGATTCTCACTGTTAACTAAAGAGGATTTATGTTAGAGGAGCTGTGGTTTTTATCATTTTCATAAGCAGAGATGAACTACATATGGTCTGTATGAGTAGGAAACACAGTTCTTTTTTTCTGGGCATGCTCATGATTCTTGCTGTATTTCAGACTCTCTAAAGAAGAGCTTGCTCCTTGTGTTAAAACAGAGTATGTTTCAGGGTTGAGAACTCTCGTCTGAATTTCCCTTCTGAAACAGAGTTAAACCCCTGGATCTGTATCTTCCTCCAAGGAAGAGTTCATTTCTGGTTTACCCAGTGAATTTTGGTTTCAAATGATTTTTTGCAGTTCACGAACCCAACACGATTCTCACTATTAACTAAAGAGCATTTATGTAAGAGGAGCTGTGGTTTGTATCAGTTTCATAAGCAGAGTTGAACTACATATGGTCCGTATTAGTAGGAAACACAGTTCTTTCTTTCTGGGCATGCTCATGGTTCTTACTGCATTGGAGACGCTGGAAAGAAGAGCTTGCTTCTTGACTTAAAACAGAGTGTGTTTCAAGGATGAGAACTCTGGTCTGAATTTCCCTTCAGAAACGGAGTGAAACCCCACGATGTGTGTCTCCCTACAAGCAAGAGTTCATTTCTGGTAAACCAAGAGAATTTTGGACTCAAATGATTTTTGGCAGTTCACGAACCCTACGCAATTCTCACTATTACCTGAAGAGGATTTATGTAAGAGGAGCTGTGGTTTGTATCAGTTTCATAAGCAGAGTTGAACTACATATGGTCCGTATGAGTATGAAACACAGTTCTTTTTTTCTGGGCATGCTCATGGTTCTTGCTGTAGTGGAGACGCTGGAAAGAAGAGCTTGCTTCTTGCAGTAAAACAGAGTGTGTTTCATGGAAGAGAACACTGGTCTGAATTTCCCTTCAGAAACAGAGTTAAACGCCAGGAACTCTGTCTTCCTACAAGCAAGAGTTCATTTTTGGTAAACCAAGTGAATTATGGGCTCAAATGATTTTACACAGTTCTAGAACCCAACGCGATTATCACTATTAACTAAAGAGCATTTATGTAAGAGGAGCTGTGGTCTGTATCAGTTTCATAAGCAGAGTTGGACTACATATGGTCCGTATTAGTAGGAAATACAGTTCATTTTTTCTTGGCATGCTCATGGTTCTTACTGTATTGGAGACCCTGGAAAGAAGAGGATGATTCATGGCTTAAAACAGAGTGTTTTTCAGGGATGAGAACTCTGTTCTGAATTTCCCTTCAGAAACGGAGTCAAACCCCAGGATCTGTGTCTTCCTACAAGCAAGAGTTCAGTTCTGGTAAACCCAGTGAATTTTGGGCCTAAATGGTTTTTCGCAGTTCAGAAACCCAACGCGATTCTCACTATTAAATAAAGAGCATTTATGTAAGAGGAGTTGTGGTTTGTATCAGTTTCATAACCAGAGTTTAACTACATATGGTCTGTATGAGTAGGAAACACAGTTCTTTTTTTCTGGGAATGCAGATGTTTCTTACATTGTTGGAGATGCTGGATAGAAGAGGATGATTCTTGCCTTAAAATATAGTTTTTTTCAGGGTTGAGATCTCTGGTCTGAATTTGACTTCAGAAAAGGAGTTGAACCCCAGGATCTCTGTCTTCCTACAAGCAAGAGTTGATTTCTGGTAAACCCAGTGAATTTCAGGTTCAAATGATTTTTGCAGTTCATGAACCCAACGCGATTCTCACTATTAACTAAAGAGCATTTATGTAAGAGGAGCTGTGGTTTGTATCAGTTTCATAAGCAGAGATGAACTACATATGGTCTGTATGAGTAGGAAACACAGTTCTTTTTTTCTGGGCATGCTCATGGTTCTTACTGTATTGGAGACGCTGGAAAGAAGAGCTTGCTTCTTGCCTTAAAACAGAGTGTGTTTCATGGTTGAGAACTCTGGTCTGAATTTCCCTTCAGAAACGGAGTTAAACCCCATGATGTGTGTTTCCCTACAAGCAAGAGTTCATTTCTGGTAAACCACGAGAATTTTGGACTCAAATGATTTTTCGCAGTTCACGAACCCTACGAAATTCTCACTATTACCTGAAGAGGATTTATGTAAGAGGAGCTGTGGTTTGTATCAGTTTCATAAGCAGAGTTGAACTACATATGGTCCGTATGAGTATGAAACACAGTTCTTTATTTCTGGGCATGCTCATGTTTCTTGCTGTAGTGGAGACGCTGGAGAGAAGAGCTTGCTTCTTGCAGTAAAACAGAGTGTGTTTCATGTATGAGAACACTGGTCTGAATTTCCCTTCAGAAACAGAGTTAAACCCCAGGATCTCTGTCTTCCTACAAGCAAGAGTTCATTTCTGGTAAACCACGTGAATTACGTGCTCAAATGATTTTACACAGTTCTAGAACCCAACGCGATTCTCACTATTAACTAAAGATCATTTATGTAAGAGGAGCTGTGGTCTGTATCAGTTTCATAAGCAGAGTTGGACTACATATGGTCCGTATTAGTAGGAAATACAGTTCATTTTTTCTTGGCATGCTCATGGTTCTTACTGTATTGGAGACCCTGGAAAGAAGAGGATGATTCATGGCTTAAAACAGAGTGTTTTTCAGGGATGAGAACTCTGTTCTGAATTTCCCTTCAGAAACGGAGTCAAACCCCAGGATCTGTGTCTTCCTACAAGCAAGAGTTCAGTTCTGGTAAACCCAGTGAATTTTGGGCCTAAATGGTTTTTCGCAGTTCAGAAACCCAACGCGATTCTCACTATTAAATAAAGAGCATTTATGTAAGAGGAGTTGTGGTTTGTATCAGTTTCATAACCAGAGTTTAACTACATATGGTCTGTATGAGTAGGAAACACAGTTCTTTTTTTCTGGGAATGCAGATGTTTCTTACATTGTTGGAGATGCTGGATAGAAGAGGATGATTCTTGCCTTAAAATATAGTTTTTTTCAGGGTTGAGATCTCTGGTCTGAATTTGACTTCAGAAAAGGAGTTGAACCCCAGGATCTCTGTCTTCCTACAAGCAAGAGTTGATTTCTGGTAAACCCAGTGAATTTCAGGTTCAAATGATTTTTGCAGTTCATGAACCCAACGCGATTCTCACTATTAACTAAAGAGCATTTATGTAAGAGGAGCTGTGGTTTGTATCAGTTTCATAAGCAGAGATGAACTACATATGGTCTGTATGAGTAGGAAACACAGTTCTTTTTTTCTGGGCATGCTCATGGTTCTTACTGTATTGGAGACGCTGGAAAGAAGAGCTTGCTTCTTGCCTTAAAACAGAGTGTGTTTCATGGTTGAGAACTCTGGTCTGAATTTCCCTTCAGAAACGGAGTTAAACCCCATGATGTGTGTTTCCCTACAAGCAAGAGTTCATTTCTGGTAAACCACGAGAATTTTGGACTCAAATGATTTTTCGCAGTTCACGAACCCTACGAAATTCTCACTATTACCTGAAGAGGATTTATGTAAGAGGAGCTGTGGTTTGTATCAGTTTCATAAGCAGAGTTGAACTACATATGGTCCGTATGAGTATGAAACACAGTTCTTTATTTCTGGGCATGCTCATTTTTCTTGCTGTAGTGGAGACGCTGGAGAGAAGAGCTTGCTTCTTGCAGTAAAACAGAGTGTGTTTCATGTATGAGAACACTGGTCTGAATTTCCCTTCAGAAACAGAGTTAAACCCCAGGATCTCTGTCTTCCTACAAGCAAGAGTTCATTTCTGGTAAACCACGTGAATTACGTGCTCAAATGATTTTACACAGTTCTAGAACCCAACGCGATTCTCACTATTAACTAAAGATCATTTATGTAAGAGGAGCTGTGGTCTGTATCAGTTTCATAAGCAGAGTTGGACTACATATGGTCCGTATTAGTAGGAAATACAGTTCATTTTTTCTTGGCATGCTCATGGTTCTTACTGTATTGGAGACCCTGGAAAGAAGAGGATTATTCATGGCTTAAAACAGAGTGTTTTTCAGGGATGAGTACTCTGTTCTGAATTTCCCTTCAGAAACGGAGTCAAACCCCAGGATCTGTGTCTTCCTACAAGCAAGAGTTCAGTTCTGGTAAACCCAGTGAATTTTGGGCCTAAATGATTTTTCGCAGTTCAGAAACCCAACGCGATTCTCACTATTAAATAAAGAACATTTATGTAAGAGGAGCTGTGGTTTGTATCAGTTTCATAACCAGAGTTTAACTACATATGGTCTGTATGAGTAGGAAACACAGTTCTTTTTTTCTGGGAATGCAGATGTTTCTTACATTATTGGAGAGGCTGGATAGAAGAGGATTATTCTTGCCTTAAAACATAGTTTTTTTCAGGGTTGAGATCTCTGGTCTGAATTGGACTTCAGAAACGGAGTTGAACCCCAGGATCTCTGTCTTCCTACAAGCAAGAGTTGATTTCAGGTAAACCCAGTGAATTTCAGGTTCAAATGATTTTTGCAGTTCATGAACCCAACGCGATTCTCACTATTAACTAAAGAGCATTTATGTAAGAGGAGCTTTGGTTTGTATCAGTTTCATAAGCAGAGATGAACTACATATGGTCTGTATGAGTAGGAAACACAGTTCTTTTTTTCTGGGCATGCTCATGATTCTTGCTGTATTTAAGACTCTGTAAAGAAGAGCTTGCTTCTTGAGTTAAAACAGAGTATGTTTCAGGGTTGAGAACTCTCGTCTGAATTTCCCTTCTGAAACAGAGTTAAACCCCTGGATGTGTATCTTCCTACAAGGAAGAGTTCATTTCTGGTTAACCCAGTGAATTTTGGTTTCAAATGATATTTTGCAGTTCACGAACCCAACATGATTCTCACTATTAACTAAAAGCATTTATGTAAGAGGAGCTGTGGTTTGTATCAGTTTCATAAGCAGAGTTGAACTGCATATGGTCCCTATGAGTAGGAAACACAGTTCTTTTTTTCTGGGCATGCTCATGGTTCTTACTGCATTGGAGACGCTGGAAAGAAGAGCTTGCTTCTTGACTTAAAACAGAGTGTGTTTCAAGGATGAGAACTCTGGTCTGAATTTCCCTTCTGAAATGGAGTTAAACCCCATGATGTGTGTCTCCCTACAAGCAAGAGTTCATTTCTGGTAAACCAAGAGAATTTTGGACTCAAATGATTTTTGGCAGTTCACGAACCCTACGCAATTCTCACTATTACCTGAAGAGGATTTATGTAAGAGGAGCTGTGGTTTGTATCAGTTTCATAAGCAGAGTTGAACTACATATGGTCCGTATGAGTATGAAACACAGTTCTTTATTTCTGGGCATGCTCATGGTTCTTGCTGTAGTGGAGACGCTGGAGAGAAGAGCTTGCTTCTTGCAGTAAAACAGAGTGTGTTTCATGGATGAGAACACTGGTCTGAATTTCCCTTCAGAAACAGAGTTAAACCCCAGGATCTCTGTCTTCCTACAAGCAAGAGTTCATTTCTGGTAAACCAAGTGAATTATGGGCTCAAATGATTTTACACAGTTCTAGAACCCAACACGATTATCACTATTAACTAAAGAACATTCATATAAGAGGAGCTGTGGTCTGTATCATTTCATAAGCAGTGTTGAAATACATATGGTCCGTATGAGTAGGAAACACAGTTTTTTTTTTTTTCTGGGCATGCTCATGGTTCTTAGTGTATTGGAGTACGTGGAAAGAAGACGATGACTCTTGCTTTAAAACAGAGTGTTTTTCAGGGTAGAGAATTCTGGTTGAATTTACCTTCAGAAATGGAGTTAAACCGCAGGATCTGCGTCTTCCTACAAGCCAGATTTCATTTCAGGAAAACCCAGTGAATTTTGTGCTCAAATGTTTTTTCCCAGTACAGAAACACAACGCGATTCTCACTATTAACTAAAGAGGAATTATATAAGAGGAGCTGTGGTTTGAATCAGTTTCATAAGCAGAGTTTAACTACATATGGTCTGTATGAGTAGGAAACACAGTTCTTTTTTTCTGGGAATGCTCATGCTTCTTACTGTATTTGAGACTCTGGATAGAAGAGCTTGCTTCGTGTGTTAAAACAGTGTGTGCTTCAGGGTTGAGAATTCTGGTCTGAATTTCACTTCAGAAATGGAGTTAAACCCCAGGATCTGTGTATTCCTATAAGCAAGAGTTCATTTCTGGTAAACCCAGTGATCTTTGGGCTCAAATGATTTTTCGCAGATCACGAACCCGTGATTCTCACTGTTAACTAAAGAGGATTTATGTTAGAGGAGCTGTGGTTTTTATCATTTTCATAAGCAGAGATGAACTACATATGGTCTGTATGAGTAGGAAACACAGTTCTTTTTTTCTGGGCATGCTCATGATTCTTGCTGTATTTCAGACTCTCTAAAGAAGAGCTTGCTCCTTGTGTTAAAACAGAGTATGTTTCAGGGTTGAGAACTCTCGTCTGAATTTCCCTTCTGAAACAGAGTTAAACCCCTGGATCTGTATCTTCCTCCAAGGAAGAGTTCATTTCTGGTTTACCCAGTGAATTTTGGTTTCAAATGATTTTTTGCAGTTCACGAACCCAACACGATTCTCACTATTAACTAAAGAGCATTTATGTAAGAGGAGCTGTGGTCGGTATCAGTTTCATAAGCAGAGTTGGACTACATATGGTCTGTATTAGTAGGAAATACAGTTCTTTTTTTCTTGGCATGCTCATGGTTCTTACTGTATTGGAGAACCTGGAAAGAAGAGGATGATTCATGGCTTAAAACAGAGTGTTTTTCAGGGATGAGAACTCTGGTCTGAATTTCGCTTCGGAAACGGAGTCAAACCCCAGGATCTGTGTCTTCCTACAAGCAAGAGTTCAGTTCTAGTAAACCCCCTGAATTTTGGGCTCAAATGGTTTTTCGCAGTTCAGAAACCCAACGCGATTCTCACTATTAACTAAAGAGCATTTATGTAAGAGGAGCTGTGGTTTGTATCAGTTTCATAAGCAGAGATGAACTACATATGGTCTGTATGAGTAGGAAACACAGTTCTTTTTTTCTGGAAATGCAGATGTTTCTTACATTATTGGAGACGCTGGATAGAAGAGGATGATTCTTGCCTTAAAACATAGTTTTTTTCAGGGTTGAGATCTCTGGTCTGAATTTGACTTCAGAAACGGAGTTGAACCCCAGGATCTCTGTCTTCCTACAAGCAAGAGTTGATTTCTGGTAAACCCAGTGAATTTCAGGTTCAAATGATTTTTGCAGTTCATTAACCCAACGCGATTCACACTATTAACTAAAGAGCATTTATGTAAGAGGAGCTGTGGTTTGTATCAGTTTCATAAGCAGAGATGAACTACATATGGTCTGTATGAGTAGGAAACACAGTTCTTTTTTTCTGGGCATGCTCATGGTTCTTACTGTATTGGAGACGCTGGAAAGAAGAGCTTGCTTCTTGCCTTAAAACAGAGTGTGTTTCATGGTTGAGAACTCTGGTCTGAATTTCCCTTCAGAAACGGAGTTAAACCCCATGATCTGTGTCTCCCTACAAGCAAGAGTTCATTTCTGGTAAACCAAGAGAATTTTGGACTCAAATGATTTTTCGCAGTTCACGAACCCTACGAAATTCTCACTATTACCTGAAGAGGATTTATGTAAGAGGAGCTGTGGTTTGTATCAGTTTCATAAGCAGAGTTGAACTACATATGGTCCGTATGAGTAAGAAACACAGTTCTTTATTTCTGGGCATGCTCATGGTTCTTGCTGTAGTGGAGACGCTGGAGAGAAGAGCTTGCTTCTTGCAGTAAAACAGAGTGTGTTTCATGAATGAGAACACTGGTCTGAATTTCCCTTCAGAAACAGAGTTAAACCCCAGGATCTCTCTCTTCCTACAAGCAAAAGTTCATTTCTGGTAAACCAAGTGAATTATGGGCTCAAATGATTTTACACAGTTCTAGAACCCAACACGATTATCACTATTAACTAAAGAGCATTTATGTAAGAGGAGCTGTGGTCTGTATCAGTTTCATAAGCAGAGTTGGACTACATATGGTCCGTATTAGTAGGAAATACAGTTCTTTTTTTCTTGGCATGCTCATGGTTCTTACTATATTGGAGACGCTGGATAGAAGAGGATGATTCTTGCCTTAAAACATAGTTTTTTTCAGGGTTGAGATCTCTGGTCTGAATTTGACTTCAGAAACGGAGTTGAACCCCAGGATCTCTGTCTTCCTACAAGCAAGAGTTGATTGCTGGTAAACCCAGTGAATTTCAGGTTCAAATGATTTTTGCAGTTCATTAACCCAACGCGATTCACACTATTAACTAAAGAGCATTTATGTAAGAGGAGCTGTGGTTTGTATCAGTTTCATAAGCAGAGATGAACTACATATGGTCTGTATGAGTAGGAAACACAGTTCTTTTTTTCTGGGCATGCTCATGGTTCTTACTGTATTGGAGATGCTGGAAAGAAGAGCTTGCTTCTTGCCTTAAAACAGAGTGTGTTTCATGGTTGAGAACTCTGGTCTGAATTTCCCTTCAGAACCGGAGTTAAACTCCATGATCTGTGTCTCCCTACAAGCAAGAGTTCATTTCTGGTAAACCAAGAGAATTTTGGACTCAAATGATTTTTCGCAGTTCACGAACCCTACGAAATTCTCACTATTACCTGAAGAGGATTTATGTAAGAGGAGCTGTGGTTTGTATCAGTTTCATAAGCAGAGTTGAACTACATATGGTCCGTATGAGTATGAAACACAGTTCTTTATTTCTGGGCATGCTCATGGTTCTTGCTGTAGTGGAGACGCTGGAGAGAAGAGCTTGCTTCTTGCAGTAAAACAGAGTGTGTTTCATGAATGAGAACACTGGTCTGAATTTCCCTTCAGAAACAGAGTTAAACCCTAGGATCTCTGTCTTCCTACAAGCAAGAGTTCATTTCTGGTAAACCAAGTGAATTATGGGCTCAAATGATTTTACACAGTTCTAGAACCCAACACGATTATCACTATTAACTGAAGAGCATTTATGTAAGAGGAGCTGTGGTCTGTATCAGTTTCATAAGCAGAGTTGGACTACATATGGTCCGTATTAGTAGGAAATACAGTTCTTTTTTTCTTGGCATGCTCATGGTTCTTACTATATTGGAGACCCTGGATAGAAGAGGATGATTCTTGCCTTAAAACATAGTTTTTTTCAGGGTTGAGATCTCTGGTCTGAATTTGACTTCAGAAACCGAGTTGAACCCCAGGATCTCTGTCTTCCTACAAGCAATAGCTCATTTCTGTTAAACCCAGTGAATTTTGGGCTGAAATGATTTTTCGCAGTTCACGAACCATATGCAATTCTCACTATTACCTGAAGAGGATTTTGTAAGAGGAGCTGTGGTTTGTATCAGTTTCATAAGCAGAGTTGAACTACATATGGTCCGTGTGAGTATGAAACACAGTTCTTTTTTTCTGGGCATGCTCATGGTTCTTGCTGTTTTGTAGATGCTGGAAAGAAGAGCGTGCTCTTCACGTTAAAACAGAGTGTGTTTCATGGATTAGAACACTGGTCTGAATTGCCCTTCAAAAACAGAGTTAAACCAAATGCTCTGTGTCTTCCTACAAGCAAGAGTTCATTTCCTGTAAACCCAGTGATTTTTCAGCTCTAATGAATTTACACAGTTCACGAAGCCAACACGATTTTCACTATTAACTAAAGATCATCTATGAAGAGATGCTGTGTTTTGTATGAGTTTAATAAGAGGAGTTGAACTAGACACAGTCATTTTGAATAGAAAGTACAGTAATTTTTTTCTGTGCATGCTCATGTTTCTTGCTGTATTGGAGACGCTGGAAGAACAGAATGCTTCTTGTGTTAAAACAGAGTGTGTTTCATGGAGGAGAACACTGGTCTGAATATTCCTTCAGAAACGGAGTTAAACCAAAGGCTCTCTGTCTTCCTACAAGCAAGAGTTCATTTCCGGTAAACCCTGTGATATTTCGGCTCAAATGAATATTCACAGTTCAATCCTAACACGATTTTCACTATTAACTAAAGAGCATCTATGTAAAAGATGCTGTGGTTTGTTACAGTTTCATAAGCAGAGTTCAACTAGATATGGTCCGTATAAGTATGAAATACAGTTCTTTTTTTATGGGCATGCTCACGTTTCTTGCTGTATTGGAGACGCTGGAAAAAAGAGCAAGCTTCTTGTGTTAAAACAGAGTGTTTTTCATGGATTTGGACACTGGTCTGAATTTTCCTTCAGAAACGGAGTTAAACCAAGGGCTCTGTGTCTTCCTACATGCAAGAGTTCATTTCTGGTAAACCCAGTGTTTTTTTGGCTCAAATGAATTTTGACAGATAACGAACCCAACATGACTTTCACTATTTACTAAAGAGCATCTATGTAAAAGATGCTGTGATTTGTTACAGTTTCATAAGCAGAGTTCAACTAGATATGGTCCGTATGAGTAGGAAATACATTTTTTTTTCTGGGCATGCTCATATTTCTTGCTGTATTGGAGACGCTGGAAAGAAGAGTGTGCTTCTTGCATTAAAACAGATTGTGTTTGCTGGATTTGACCATAGGTCTGAATTTTCCTTCCGAAACGGAGTTAAAACAAAGGCTCTGTGTCTTCCTACAAGCAAGAGTTCATTTCCGGTAAACCCAATGAATTTTTACTCAAATGAATTTGCACAGTTCCCGACCCCAACACGTTTTTCACTATTAACTAAAGAGCATCTCTGTGAGAGATGCTGTGGTTGGTTACAGTTTCATGAGCAGAGTTCAACTAGATATGGTCCGTATGAGTAGGAAACACAGTTCATTTTTTCTGGGCATGCTCATGTTTCTTATTATATTGCAGACTACGGAAATAATAGCATGCTTTTTGCATTAAAACAGAGTGTGTTTCATGAATGAGAACACTCGTCTGAATTTCCCTTCACAAATGGAGTTAAACCAAAGGCTCTCTGTCTTCCTACAATCAAGAGTTCATTTCGGGTAAACCCAGTGATTTTTCGGCTCAAATGAATTTACACAGTTCACAACCCAACACGATTTTCACTATTAACTAAAGATCATCTATGTAAGAGATTTTGTGGTTTGTATCAATTTCATAAGCAGAGTTCAACTAGATATGGTCCGTATGAGTAGGAAACACAGTTATTTTTTCTGGGCATGCTCATATTTGTTGGTGTATTGCCGACGCTGGACAGAAGAGGATTCTTCTTGCGTTAAAACAGATGGTGTTTCATGGATGAGAACACTGGTCTGAATTTCCCTTCAGATACAGAGTTAAACCAAAGGCTCTGTGTCTTCCTACAAGCAAGAGTTCATTTCCGGTAAACCGAGTGATTTTGACTCAAATGAATTTGCACAGTTCACGAACCCAACACGATTTTCACTATTAACTAAAGAGCATCTCTGTGAGAGATGCTGTGGATTGTTACAGTTTCATGAGCAGAGTTCAACTAGATATGGTCCATATGAGTAGGAAACACAGTTTTTTTTTTCTGGGCATGCTCATGTTTCTTGCTGTATTAGAGACGGTGGAAAAATGAGCAAGCTTCTTGCATTAAAACAGAGGGTGTTTCATGGATTAGAACGCTGGTCTGAATTTATCTTCACAAACTCTTCCTACAAGCAAGAGTTCATTTCCGTTAAACCCAGTGATTTTTCGGCTCAAATGAATTTACACAGTTCACGAACCCAACACGATTTTCACTATTAACTAAAGAGCATCTATGAAGAGATGCTGTGATTTGTATGAGTTTCATAAGAAGAGCTGAACTCGACACGGTCCTTTTGAGTAGGAAATACATTTCTTTTTTTCTGGGCATGCTCATATTTCTTGCTGTATTGGAGACGCTGGAAAGAAGAGTTTGCTTCTTGCATTAAAACAAATGGTTTTTCCTGGATTTGAACACATGTCTGAATTTTCCTTCAGAAACGGAGTTAAAACAAATGCTCTGTGTCTCCCTACAAGCAAGAGTTCATTTCTGTTAAACATAGTGATTTGTCGGATCAAATGAATTTACACAGTTCACGAACCCATCACGATTTTCACTATTAACTAAAGAGCATCTATGAAGAGATGCTGTGATTTGTATGAGTTTCATAAGCAGAGTTGAACTCGACACGGTCCTTTTAGTAGGAAATACATTTCTTTTTTTTCTGGGCATGCTCATATTTCTTGCTGTATTGGAGACGCTGGAAAGAAGAGTGTGCTTCTTGCATTAAAACAGATTGTTTTTCCTGGATTTGAACACATGTCTGAATTTTCCTTCAGAAACGGAGTTAAAACAAATGCTCTGTGTCTTCCTATAAGCAAGAGTTCTTTTCCGGTAAATCCTGTGATTTTTGACTCAAATGAATTTGCACAGTTCACGAAACCAACATGATTTTCACTTTTAACTAAAGAGCATCTCTGTGAGAGATGCTGTGGATTGTTACAGTTTCATGAGCAGAGTTCAACTAGATATGGTCCATATGAGTAGGAAACACAGTTTTTTTTTTTTCTGGGCATGCTCATGTTTCTTGCTGTATTAGAGACGGTAGAAAGAAGAGCATGCTCTTAGCGTTAAAACAGAGTATGTTTCATGGAGGAGAACACTGTTCTGTATTTCCCTTCACAAACAGAGTTAAACCAAATGCTCTGTGTCTTCCTACAAGCAAGAGTTCTTTTCCGGTAAATACTGTGATTTTTGACTCAAATGAATTTGCACAGTTCACGAACCCAACACGATTTTCACTTTTAACTAAAGAGCATCTCTGTGAGAAATGCTGTGGTTTGTTACAGTTTCATGAGCAGAGTTCAACTAGATATGGTCCGTATGAGTAGGAAACACAGTTCATTTTTTCTGGGCATGCTCATGTTTCTTATTATATTGCAGACGCTGGAAAGAATAGCATGCTCTTTGCATTAAAACAGAGTGTGTTTCATGGATGAGAACACTGGTCTGAATTTGCCTTCACAATGGAGTTAAACCAAAGGCTTTGTGTCTTCCTACAAGCAAGTGTACATTTCTGGTAAAGCCAGTGATTTTTCGGCTCAAATGAACTTACACAGTTCACGAACCCAACACGATTTTCACTATTAACACACGAACATCTATGTAAAAGATGTTGTGGTTTGTTACAGTTTCATAAGCTGAGTTCAACTAGATATGGTCCCTATGAGTAGGAAACACAGTTCTTTTTTTCTGATCATGCTCATGTTTCTTGCTGTATTAGAGATGCTGGAAAGAAGAGCATGCTCTTTGCGTTAAAACAGAGTGTTTTTCATGGATGAGAACACTGGTCTGAATTTCCCTTCAGATACAGAGTTAAACCAATGGCTCTGTGTCTTCCTAAATGCAATAGTTCATTTCCTGTAAACCTAGTGATTTTTCAGCTCAAATGAATTTACACAGTTCACGAACCCAACACGATTTTCACTATTAACTTAAGTGCATCTATGTAAGAGATGCTGTGGCTTCTTACAGTTCCTTAAGCAGAGTTCAACTAGATATGGTACATATGAGTAGGAAACACAGTTGATTTTTTCTGGGCATGCTCGTGTTTCTTGCTATATTGCAGACTCTGGAAAGACGAGCATGCTCTTTGCGTTAAAACAGAGTGTGTTTCATGGATGAGAACACTGGTCTGAATTTCCCTTCACAAACGTAGTTAAACCAAAGGCTCTCTGTCTTCCTACAAGCAAGAGTTCATTTCGGGTAAACCCAGTGATTTTTTTGCTCAAATGAATTTACACAGTTCACGAATCCAACACGATTTTCACTATTAAATAAAGAGCATCTATGTAAGAGATGCTTTGGTTTGTATCAATTTCATAAGCAGAGTTCAACTGGATATGGTCCATATGAGTAGTAAACACAGTTATTTTTTCTGGGCATGCTCATATTTCTTGCTGTATTGCCGACACTGGACAGAAGAGGATTCTTCTAGCGTTAAAACAGATGGTGTTTCATGGATGAGAACACTGGTCTGAATTTCCCTTCAGATACAGAGTTAAACCAAAGGCTCTGTGACTTCCTACAAGCAAGAGTTCATTTCAGGTAAACCCAGTGATTTTTCGGCTCAAATGAATTTACACAGTTCACAACCCAACACGATTTTCACTATTAACTAAAGAGCATCTATGTAAGAGATTCTTGGTTTGTATCAATTTCATAAGCAGAGTTCAACTAGATATGGTCCGTATGAGTAGGAAACACAGTTATTTTTTCTGGGCATGCTCATATTTGTTGGTGTATTGCCGACGCTGGACAGAACAGGATTCTTCTTGCATTAAAACAGATGGTGTTTCATGGATGAGAACACTGGTCTGAATTTCCCTTCAGATACAGAGTTAAACCAAAGGCTCTGTGTCTTCCTACAAGCAAGAGTTCATTTCCGTTAAACCCAGTGATTTTTCGGCTCAAATGAATTTACACAGTTCACGAACCCAACACGATTTTCACTATTAACTAAAGAGCATCTATGAAGAGATGCTGTGATTTGTATGAGTTTCATAAGCAGAGCTGAACTAGACACGGTCCTTTTGAGTAGGAAATACATTTCTTTTTTTCTGGGCTTGCTCATATTTCTTGCTGTATTGGAGAGGCTGGAAAGAAGAGTTTGCTTCTTGCATTAAAACAAACGGTTTTTCCTGGATTTGAACACATGTCTGAATTTTCCTTCAGAAACGGAGTTAAAACAAATGCTCTGTATCTTCCTACAAGCAAGAGTTCTTTTCCGGTAAATCCTGTGATTTTTGACTCAAATGAATTTGCACAGTTCACGAATCCAACACGATTTTCACTTTTAACTAAAGAGCATCTCTGTGAGAAATGCTGTGGTTTGTTACAGTTTCATGAGCAGAGTTCAACTAGATATGGTCCGTATGAGTAGGAAACACAGTTCATTTTTTCTGGGCATGCTCATGTTTCTTATTATATTGCAGACTACGGAAATAATAGCATGCTTTTTGCATTAAAACAGAGTGTGTTTCATGAATGAGAACACTCGTCTGAATTTCCCTTCACAAATGGAGTTAAACCAAAGGCTCTCTGTCTTCCTACAATCAAGAGTTCATTTCGGGTAAACCCAGTGATTTTTCGGCTCAAATGAATTTACACAGTTCACAACCCAACACGATTTTCACTATTAACTAAAGATCATCTATGTAAGAGATTTTGTGGTTTGTATCAATTTCATAAGCAGAGTTCAACTAGATATGGTCCGTATGAGTAGGAAACACAGTTATTTTTTCTGGGCATGCTCATATTTGTTGGTGTATTGCCGACGCTGGACAGAAGAGGATTCTTCTTGCGTTAAAACAGATGGTGTTTCATGGATGAGAACACTGGTCTGAATTTCCCTTCAGATACAGAGTTAAACCAAAGGCTCTGTGTCTTCCTACAAGCAAGAGTTCATTTCCGGTAAACCGAGTGATTTTGACTCAAATGAATTTGCACAGTTCACGAACCCAACACGATTTTCACTATTAACTAAAGAGCATCTCTGTGAGAGATGCTGTGGATTGTTACAGTTTCATGAGCAGAGTTCAACTAGATATGGTCCATATGAGTAGGAAACACAGTTTTTTTTTTCTGGGCATGCTCATGTTTCTTGCTGTATTAGAGACGGTGGAAAAATGAGCAAGCTTCTTGCATTAAAACAGAGGGTGTTTCATGGATTAGAACGCTGGTCTGAATTTATCTTCACAAACTCTTCCTACAAGCAAGAGTTCATTTCCGTTAAACCCAGTGATTTTTCGGCTCAAATGAATTTACACAGTTCACGAACCCAACACGATTTTCACTATTAACTAAAGAGCATCTATGAAGAGATGCTGTGATTTGTATGAGTTTCATAAGCAGAGCTGAACTCGACACGGTCCTTTTGAGTAGGAAATACATTTCTTTTTTTCTGGGCCTGCTCATCTTTCTTGCTGTATTGGAGACACTGGAAAGAAGAGTTTGCTTCTTGCATTAAAACAAACGGTTTTTCCTGGATTTGAACACATGTCTGAATTTTCCTTCAGAAACGGAGTTAAAACAAATGCTCTGTGTCTCCATACAAGCAAGAGTTCATTTCTGGTAAACATAGTGATTTGTCGGATCAAATGAATTTACACAGTTCACGAACCCATCACGATTTTCACTATTAACTAAAGAGCATCTATGAAGAGATGCTGTGATTTGTATGAGTTTCATAAGCAGAGTTGAACTCGACACGGTCCTTTTGAGTAGGAAATACATTTCTTTTTTTTCTGGGCATGCTCATATTTCTTGCTGTATTGGAGACGCTGGAACGAAGAGTGTGCTTCTTGCATTAAAACAGATTGTTTTTCCTGGATTTGAACACATGTCTGAATTTTCCTTCAGAAACGGAGTTAAAACAAATGCTCTGTGTCTCCCTACAAGCAAGAGTTCATTTCTGTTAAACATAGTGATTTGTCGGATCAAATGAATTTACACAGTTCACGAACCCATCACGATTATCACTATTAACTAAAGAGCATCTATGAAGAGATGCTGTGATTTGTATGAGTTTCATAAGCAGAGTTGAACTCGACACGGTCCTTTTGAGTAGGAAATACATTTCTTTTTTTTCTGGGCATGCTCATATTTCTTGCTGTATTGGAGACGCTGGAAAGAAGAGTGTGCTTCTTGCATTAAAACAGATTGTTTTTCCTGGATTTGAACACATGTCTGAATTTTCCTTCAGAAACGGAGTTAAAACAAATGCTCTGTGTCTTCCTATAAGCAAGAGTTCTTTTCCGGTAAATCCTGTGATTTTTGACTCAAATGAATTTGCACAGTTCACGAAACCAACATGATTTTCACTTTTAACTAAAGAGCATCTCTGTGAGAGATGCTGTGGATTGTTACAGTTTCATGAGCAGAGTTCAACTAGATATGGTCCATATGAGTAGGAAACACAGTTTTTTTTTTTTCTGGGCATGCTCATGTTTCTTGCTGTATTAGAGACGGTAGAAAGAAGAGCATGCTCTTAGCGTTAAAACAGAGTGTGTTTCATGGAGGAGAACACTGTTCTGTATTTCCCTTCACAAACAGAGTTAAACCAAATGCTCTGTGTCTTCCTACAAGCAAGAGTTCTTTTCCGGTAAATCCTGTGATTTTTGACTCAAATGAATTTGCACAGTTCAGGAACCCAACACGCTTTTCACTTTTAACTAAAGAGCATCTCTGTGAGAAATGCTGTGGTTTGTTACAGTTTCATGAGCAGAGTTCAACTAGATATGGTCCGTATGAGTAGGAAACACAGTTCATTTTTTCTGGGCATGCTCATGTTTCTTATTATATTGCAGACGCTGGAAAGAATAGCATGCTCTTTGCATTAAAACAGAGTGTGTTTCATGGATGAGAACACTGGTCTGAATTTGCCTTCACAATGGAGTTAAACCAAAGGCTCTGTGTCTTCCTACAAGCAAGTGTACATTTCTGGTAAAGCCAGTGATTTTTCGGCTCAAATGAACTTACACAGTTCACGAACCCAACACGATTTTCACTATTAACACACGAACATCTATGTAAAAGATGTTGTGGTTTGTTACAGTTTCATAAGCAGAGTTCAACTAGATATGGTCCCTATGAGTAGGAAACACAGTTCTTTTTTTCTGATCATGCTCATGTTTCTTGCTGTATTAGAGATGCTGGAAAGAAGAGCTTGCTCTTTGCATTAAAACAGAGTGTTTTTCATGGATGAGAACACTGGTCTGAATTTCCCTTCAGATACAGAGTTAAACCAATGGCTCTGTGTCTTCCTAAATGCAATAGTTCATTTCCTGTAAACCTAGTGATTTTTCAGCTCAAATGAATTTACACAGTTCACGAACCCAACACGATTTTCACTATTAACTTAAGTGCATCTATGTAAGAGATGCTGTGGCTTGTTACAGTTCCTTAAGCAGAGTTCAACTAGATATGGTACATATGAGTAGGAAACACAGTTGATTTTTTCTGGGCATGCTCGTGTTTCTTGCTATATTGCAGACTCTAGAAAGACGAGCATGCTCTTTGCGTTAAAACAGAGTGTGTTTCATGGATGAGAACACTGGTCTGAATTTCCCTTCACAAACGGAGTTAAACCAAAGGATCTCTGTCTTCCTACAAGCAAGAGTTCATTTCGGGTAAACCCAGTGATTTTTTGGCTCAAATGAATTTACACAGTTCACGAATCCAACACGATTTTCACTATTAACTAAAGAGCATCTATGTAAGAGATGCTTTGGTTTGTATCAATTTCATAAGCAGAGTTCAACTGGATATGGTCCATATGAGTAGGAAACACAGTTATTTTTTCTGGGCATGCTCATATTTGTTGGTGTATTGCCGACGCTGGACAGAACAGGATTCTTCTTGCATTAAAACAGATGGTGTTTCATGGATGAGATCACTGGTCTGAATTTCCCTTCAGATACAGAGTTAAACCAAAGGCTCTGTGTCTTCCTACAAGCAAGAGTTCATTTCCGTTAAACCCAGTGATTTTTCGGCTCAAATGAATTTACACAGTTCACGAACCCAACACGATTTTCACTATTAACTAAAGAGCATCTATGAAGAGATGCTGTGATTTGTATGAGTTTCATAAGCAGAGCTGAACTAGACACGGTCCTTTTGAGTAGGAAATACATTTCTTTTTTTCTGGGCTTGCTCATATTTCTTGCTGTATTGGAGAGGCTGGAAAGAAGAGTTTGCTTCTTGCATTAAAACAAACGGTTTTTCCTGGATTTGAACACATGTCTGAATTTTCCTTCAGAAACGGAGTTAAAACAAATGCTCTGTATCTTCCTACAAGCAAGAGTTCTTTTCCGGTAAATCCTGTGATTTTTGACTCAAATGAATTTGCACAGTTCACGAATCCAACACGATTTTCACTTTTAACTAAAGAGCATCTCTGTGAGAAATGCTGTGGTTTGTTACAGTTTCATGAGCAGAGTTCAACTAGATATGGTCCGTATGAGTAGGAAACACAGTTCATTTTTTCTGGGCATGCTCATGTTTCTTATTATATTGCAGACTACGGAAATAATAGCATGCTTTTTGCATTAAAACAGAGTGTGTTTCATGAATGAGAACACTCGTCTGAATTTCCCTTCACAAATGGAGTTAAACCAAAGGCTCTCTGTCTTCCTACAATCAAGAGTTCATTTCGGGTAAACCCAGTGATTTTTCGGCTCAAATGAATTTACACAGTTCACAACCCAACACGATTTTCACTATTAACTAAAGATCATCTATGTAAGAGATTTTGTGGTTTGTATCAATTTCATAAGCAGAGTTCAACTAGATATGGTCCGTATGAGTAGGAAACACAGTTATTTTTTCTGGGCATGCTCATATTTGTTGGTGTATTGCCGACGCTGGACAGAAGAGGATTCTTCTTGCGTTAAAACAGATGGTGTTTCATGGATGAGAACACTGGTCTGAATTTCCCTTCAGATACAGAGTTAAACCAAAGGCTCTGTGTCTTCCTACAAGCAAGAGTTCATTTCCGGTAAACCGAGTGATTTTGACTCAAATGAATTTGCACAGTTCACGAACCCAACACGATTTTCACTATTAACTAAAGAGCATCTCTGTGAGAGATGCTGTGGATTGTTACAGTTTCATGAGCAGAGTTCAACTAGATATGGTCCATATGAGTAGGAAACACAGTTTTTTTTTTCTGGGCATGCTCATGTTTCTTGCTGTATTAGAGACGGTGGAAAAATGAGCAAGCTTCTTGCATTAAAACAGAGGGTGTTTCATGGATTAGAACGCTGGTCTGAATTTATCTTCACAAACTCTTCCTACAAGCAAGAGTTCATTTCCGTTAAACCCAGTGATTTTTCGGCTCAAATGAATTTACACAGTTCACGAACCCAACACGATTTTCACTATTAACTAAAGAGCATCTATGAAGAGATGCTGTGATTTGTATGAGTTTCATAAGCAGAGCTGAACTCGACACGGTCCTTTTGAGTAGGAAATACATTTCTTTTTTTCTGGGCCTGCTCATCTTTCTTGCTGTATTGGAGACACTGGAAAGAAGAGTTTGCTTCTTGCATTAAAACAAACGGTTTTTCCTGGATTTGAACACATGTCTGAATTTTCCTTCAGAAACGGAGTTAAAACAAATGCTCTGTGTCTCCATACAAGCAAGAGTTCATTTCTGGTAAACATAGTGATTTGTCGGATCAAATGAATTTACACAGTTCACGAACCCATCACGATTTTCACTATTAACTAAAGAGCATCTATGAAGAGATGCTGTGATTTGTATGAGTTTCATAAGCAGAGTTGAACTCGACACGGTCCTTTTGAGTAGGAAATACATTTCTTTTTTTTCTGGGCATGCTCATATTTCTTGCTGTATTGGAGACGCTGGAACGAAGAGTGTGCTTCTTGCATTAAAACAGATTGTTTTTCCTGGATTTGAACACATGTCTGAATTTTCCTTCAGAAACGGAGTTAAAACAAATGCTCTGTGTCTCCCTACAAGCAAGAGTTCATTTCTGTTAAACATAGTGATTTGTCGGATCAAATGAATTTACACAGTTCACGAACCCATCACGATTATCACTATTAACTAAAGAGCATCTATGAAGAGATGCTGTGATTTGTATGAGTTTCATAAGCAGAGTTGAACTCGACACGGTCCTTTTGAGTAGGAAATACATTTCTTTTTTTTCTGGGCATGCTCATATTTCTTGCTGTATTGGAGACGCTGGAAAGAAGAGTGTGCTTCTTGCATTAAAACAGATTGTTTTTCCTGGATTTGAACACATGTCTGAATTTTCCTTCAGAAACGGAGTTAAAACAAATGCTCTGTGTCTTCCTATAAGCAAGAGTTCTTTTCCGGTAAATCCTGTGATTTTTGACTCAAATGAATTTGCACAGTTCACGAAACCAACATGATTTTCACTTTTAACTAAAGAGCATCTCTGTGAGAGATGCTGTGGATTGTTACAGTTTCATGAGCAGAGTTCAACTAGATATGGTCCATATGAGTAGGAAACACAGTTTTTTTTTTTTCTGGGCATGCTCATGTTTCTTGCTGTATTAGAGACGGTAGAAAGAAGAGCATGCTCTTAGCGTTAAAACAGAGTGTGTTTCATGGAGGAGAACACTGTTCTGTATTTCCCTTCACAAACAGAGTTAAACCAAATGCTCTGTGTCTTCCTACAAGCAAGAGTTCTTTTCCGGTAAATCCTGTGATTTTTGACTCAAATGAATTTGCACAGTTCAGGAACCCAACACGCTTTTCACTTTTAACTAAAGAGCATCTCTGTGAGAAATGCTGTGGTTTGTTACAGTTTCATGAGCAGAGTTCAACTAGATATGGTCCGTATGAGTAGGAAACACAGTTCATTTTTTCTGGGCATGCTCATGTTTCTTATTATATTGCAGACGCTGGAAAGAATAGCATGCTCTTTGCATTAAAACAGAGTGTGTTTCATGGATGAGAACACTGGTCTGAATTTGCCTTCACAATGGAGTTAAACCAAAGGCTCTGTGTCTTCCTACAAGCAAGTGTACATTTCTGGTAAAGCCAGTGATTTTTCGGCTCAAATGAACTTACACAGTTCACGAACCCAACACGATTTTCACTATTAACACACGAACATCTATGTAAAAGATGTTGTGGTTTGTTACAGTTTCATAAGCAGAGTTCAACTAGATATGGTCCCTATGAGTAGGAAACACAGTTCTTTTTTTCTGATCATGCTCATGTTTCTTGCTGTATTAGAGATGCTGGAAAGAAGAGCTTGCTCTTTGCGTTAAAACAGAGTGTTTTTCATGGATGAGAACACTGGTCTGAATTTCCCTTCAGATACAGAGTTAAACCAATGGCTCTGTGTCTTCCTAAATGCAATAGTTCATTTCCTGTAAACCTAGTGATTTTTCAGCTCAAATGAATTTACACAGTTCACGAACCCAACACGATTTTCACTATTAACTTAAGTGCATCTATGTAAGAGATGCTGTGGCTTGTTACAGTTCCTTAAGCAGAGTTCAACTAGATATGGTACATATGAGTAGGAAACACAGTTGATTTTTTCTGGGCATGCTCGTGTTTCTTGCTATATTGCAGACTCTAGAAAGACGAGCATGCTCTTTGCGTTAAAACAGAGTGTGTTTCATGGATGAGAACACTGGTCTGAATTTCCCTTCACAAACGGAGTTAAACCAAAGGCTCTCTGTCTTCCTACAAGCAAGAGTTCATTTCGGGTAAACCCAGTGATTTTTTGGCTCAAATGAATTTACACAGTTCACGAATCCAACACGATTTTCACTATTAACTAAAGAGCATCTATGTAAGAGATGCTTTGGTTTGTATCAATTTCATAAGCAGAGTTCAACTGGATATGGTCCATATGAGTAGTAAACACAGTTATTTTTTCTGGGCATGCTCATATTTCTTGCTGTATTGCCGACACTGGACAGAAGAGGATTCTTCTAGCGTTAAAACAGATGGTGTTTCATGGATGAGAACACTGGTCTGAATTTCCCTTCAGATACAGAGTTAAACCAAAGGCTCTGTGACTTCCTACAAGCAAGAGTTCATTTCAGGTAAACCCAGTGATTTTTCGGCTCAAATGAATTTACACAGTTCACAACCCAACACGATTTTCACTATTAACTAAAGAGCATCTATGTAAGAGATTCTGTGGTTTGTATCAATTTCATAAGCAGAGTTCAACTAGATATGGTCCGTATGAGTAGGAAACACAGTTATTTTTTCTGGGCATGCTCGTATTTGTTGGTGTATTGCCGACGCTGGACAGAAGAGGATTCTTCTTGCATTAAAACAGATGGTGTTTCATGGATGAGAACACTGGTCTGAATTTCCCTTCAGATATAGAGTTAAACCAAAGGCTCTGTGTCTTCCTACAAGCAAGAGTTCATTTCCGTTAAACCCAGTGATATTTCGGCTCAAATGAATTTACACAGTTCACGAACCCAACACGATTTTCACTATTAACTAAAGAGCATCTATGAAGAGATGCTGTGATTTGTATGAGTTTCATAAGCAGAGCTGAACTAGACACGGTCCTTTTGAGTAGGAAATACATTTCTTTTTTTCTGGGCTTGCTCATATTTCTTGCTGTATTGGAGAGGCTGGAAAGAAGAGTTTGCTTCTTGCATTAAAACAAACGGTTTTTCCTGGATTTGAACACATGTCTGAATTTTCCTTCAGAAACGGAGTTAAAACAAATGCTCTGTATCTTCCTACAAGCAAGAGTTCTTTTCCGGTAAATCCTGTGATTTTTGACTCACATGAATTTGCACAGTTCACGAATCCAACACGATTTTCACTTTTAACTAAAGAGCATCTCTGTGAGAAATGCTGTGGTTTGTTACAGTTTCATGAGCAGAGTTCAACTAGATATGGTCCGTATGAGTAGGAAACACAGTTCATTTTTTCTGGGCATGCTCATGTTTCTTATTATATTGCAGACTACGGAAATAATAGCATGCTTTTTGCATTAAAACAGAGTGTGTTTCATGAATGAGAACACTCGTCTGAATTTCCCTTCACAAATGGAGTTAAACCAAAGGCTCTCTGTCTTCCTACAATCAAGAGTTCATTTCGGGTAAACCCAGTGATTTTTCGGCTCAAATGAATTTACACAGTTCACAACCCAACACGATTTTCACTATTAACTAAAGATCATCTATGTAAGAGATTTTGTGGTTTGTATCAATTTCATAAGCAGAGTTCAACTAGATATGGTCCGTATGAGTAGGAAACACAGTTATTTTTTCTGGGCATGCTCATATTTGTTGGTGTATTGCCGACGCTGGACAGAAGAGGATTCTTCTTGCGTTAAAACAGATGGTGTTTCATGGATGAGAACACTGGTCTGAATTTCCCTTCAGATACAGAGTTAAACCAAAGGCTCTGTGTCTTCCTACAAGCAAGAGTTCATTTCCGGTAAACCGAGTGATTTTGACTCAAATGAATTTGCACAGTTCACGAACCCAACACGATTTTCACTATTAACTAAAGAGCATCTCTGTGAGAGATGCTGTGGATTGTTACAGTTTCATGAGCAGAGTTCAACTAGATATGGTCCATATGAGTAGGAAACACAGTTTTTTTTTTCTGGGCATGCTCATGTTTCTTGCTGTATTAGAGACGGTGGAAAAATGAGCAAGCTTCTTGCATTAAAACAGAGGGTGTTTCATGGATTAGAACGCTGGTCTGAATTTATCTTCACAAACTCTTCCTACAAGCAAGAGTTCATTTCCGTTAAACCCAGTGATTTTTCGGCTCAAATGAATTTACACAGTTCACGAACCCAACACGATTTTCACTATTAACTAAAGAGCATCTATGAAGAGATGCTGTGATTTGTATGAGTTTCATAAGCAGAGCTGAACTCGACACGGTCCTTTTGAGTAGGAAATACATTTCTTTTTTTCTGGGCATGCTCATCTTTCTTGCTGTATTGGAGACACTGGAAAGAAGAGTTTGCTTCTTGCATTAAAACAAACGGTTTTTCCTGGATTTGAACACATGTCTGAATTTTCCTTCAGAAACGGAGTTAAAACAAATGCTCTGTGTCTCCCTACAAGCAAGAGTTCATTTCTGTTAAACATAGTGATTTGTCGGATCAAATGAATTTACACAGTTCACGAACCCATCACGATTATCACTATTAACTAAAGAGCATCTATGAAGAGATGCTGTGATTTGTATGAGTTTCATAAGCAGAGTTGAACTCGACACGGTCCTTTTGAGTAGGAAATACATTTCTTTTTTTTCTGGGCATGCTCATATTTCTTGCTGTATTGGAGACGCTGGAAAGAAGAGTGTGCTTCTTGCATTAAAACAGATTGTTTTTCCTGGATTTGAACACATGTCTGAATTTTCCTTCAGAAACGGAGTTAAAACAAATGCTCTGTGTCTTCCTATAAGCAAGAGTTCTTTTCCGGTAAATCCTGTGATTTTTGACTCAAATGAATTTGCACAGTTCACGAAACCAACATGATTTTCACTTTTAACTAAAGAGCATCTCTGTGAGAGATGCTGTGGATTGTTACAGTTTCATGAGCAGAGTTCAACTAGATATGGTCCATATGAGTAGGAAACACAGTTTTTTTTTTTTTCTGTGCATGCTCATGTTTCTTGCTGTATTAGAGACGGTAGAAAGAAGAGCATGCTCTTAGCGTTAAAACAGAGTGTGTTTCATGGAGGAGAACACTGTTCTGTATTTCCCTTCACAAACAGAGTTAAACCAAATGCTCTGTGTCTTCCTACAAGCAAGAGTTCTTTTCCGGTAAATCCTGTGATTTTTGACTCAAATGAATTTGCACAGTTCAGGAACCCAACACGCTTTTCACTTTTAACTAAAGAGCATCTCTGTGAGAAATGCTGTGGTTTGTTACAGTTTCATGAGCAGAGTTCAACTAGATATGGTCCGTATGAGTAGGAAACACAGTTCATTTTTTCTGGGCATGCTCATGTTTCTTATTATATTGCAGACGCTGGAAAGAATAGCATGCTCTTTGCATTAAAACAGAGTGTGTTTCATGGATGAGAACACTGGTCTGAATTTGCCTTCACAATGGAGTTAAACCAAAGGCTCTGTGTCTTCCTACAAGCAAGTGTACATTTCTGGTAAAGCCAGTGATTTTTCGGCTCAAATGAACTTACACAGTTCACAAACCCAACACGATTTTCACTATTAACACACGAACATCTATGTAAAAGATGTTGTGGTTTGTTACAGTTTCATAAGCAGAGTTCAACTAGATATGGTCCCTATGAGTAGGAAACACAGTTCTTTTTTTCTGATCATGCTCATGTTTCTTGCTGTATTAGAGATGCTGGAAAGAAGAGCTTGCTCTTTGCGTTAAAACAGAGTGTTTTTCATGGATGAGAACACTGGTCTGAATTTCCCTTCAGATACAGAGTTAAACCAATGGCTCTGTGTCTTCCTAAATGCAATAGTTCATTTCCTGTAAACCTAGTGATTTTTCAGCTCAAATGAATTTACACAGTTCACGAACCCAACACGATTTTCACTATTAACTAAAGAGCATCTATGTAAGAGATGCTTTGGTTTGTATCAATTTCATAAGCAGAGTTCAACTGGATATGGTCCATATGAGTAGTAAACACAGTTATTTTTTCTGGGCATGCTCATATTTCTTGCTGTATTGCCGACACTGGACAGAAGAGGATTCTTCTAGCGTTAAAACAGATGGTGTTTCATGGATGAGAACACTGGTCTGAATTTCCCTTCAGATACAGAGTTAAACCAAAGGCTCTGTGACTTCCTACAAGCAAGAGTTCATTTCAGGTAAACCCAGTGATTTTTCGGCTCAAATGAATTTACACAGTTCACAACCCAACACGATTTTCACTATTAACTAAAGAGCATCTATGTAAGAGATTCTGTGGTTTGTATCAATTTCATAAGCAGAGTTCAACTAGATATGGTCCGTATGAGTAGGAAACACAGTTATTTTTTCTGGGCATGCTCGTATTTGTTGGTGTATTGCCGACGCTGGACAGAAGAGGATTCTTCTTGCATTAAAACAGATGGTGTTTCATGGATGAGAACACTGGTCTGAATTTCCCTTCAGATATAGAGTTAAACCAAAGGCTCTGTGTCTTCCTACAAGCAAGAGTTCATTTCCGTTAAACCCAGTGATATTTCGGCTCAAATGAATTTACACAGTTCACGAACCCAACATGATTTTCACTATTAACTAAAGAGCATCTATGAAGAGATGCTGTGATTTGTATGAGTTTCATAAGCAGAGCTGAACTAGACACGGTCCTTTTGAGTAGGAAATACATTTCTTTTTTTCTGGGCTTGCTCATATTTCTTGCTGTATTGGAGAGGCTGGAAAGAAGAGTTTGCTTCTTGCATTAAAACAAACGGTTTTTCCTGGATTTGAACACATGTCTGAATTTTCCTTCAGAAACGGAGTTAAAACAAATGCTCTGTATCTTCCTACAAGCAAGAGTTCTTTTCCGGTAAATCCTGTGATTTTTGACTCACATGAATTTGCACAGTTCACGAATCCAACACGATTTTCACTTTTAACTAAAGAGCATCTCTGTGAGAAATGCTGTGGTTTGTTACAGTTTCATGAGCAGAGTTCAACTAGATATGGTCCGTATGAGTAGGAAACACAGTTCATTTTTTCTGGGCATGCTCATGTTTCTTATTATATTGCAGACTACGGAAATAATAGCATGCTTTTTGCATTAAAACAGAGTGTGTTTCATGAATGAGAACACTCGTCTGAATTTCCCTTCACAAATGGAGTTAAACCAAAGGCTCTCTGTCTTCCTACAATCAAGAGTTCATTTCGGGTAAACCCAGTGATTTTTCGGCTCAAATGAATTTACACAGTTCACAACCCAACACGATTTTCACTATTAACTAAAGATCATCTATGTAAGAGATTTTGTGGTTTGTATCAATTTCATAAGCAGAGTTCAACTAGATATGGTCCGTATGAGTAGGAAACACAGTTATTTTTTCTGGGCATGCTCATATTTGTTGGTGTATTGCCGACGCTGGACAGAAGAGGATTCTTCTTGCGTTAAAACAGATGGTGTTTCATGGATGAGAACACTGGTCTGAATTTCCCTTCAGATACAGAGTTAAACCAAAGGCTCTGTGTCTTCCTACAAGCAAGAGTTCATTTCCGGTAAACCGAGTGATTTTGACTCAAATGAATTTGCACAGTTCACGAACCCAACACGATTTTCACTATTAACTAAAGAGCATCTCTGTGAGAGATGCTGTGGATTGTTACAGTTTCATGAGCAGAGTTCAACTAGATATGGTCCATATGAGTAGGAAACACAGTTTTTTTTTTCTGGGCATGCTCATGTTTCTTGCTGTATTAGAGACGGTGGAAAAATGAGCAAGCTTCTTGCATTAAAACAGAGGGTGTTTCATGGATTAGAACGCTGGTCTGAATTTATCTTCACAAACTCTTCCTACAAGCAAGAGTTCATTTCCGTTAAACCCAGTGATTTTTCGGCTCAAATGAATTTACACAGTTCACGAACCCAACACGATTTTCACTATTAACTAAAGAGCATCTATGAAGAGATGCTGTGATTTGTATGAGTTTCATAAGCAGAGCTGAACTCGACACGGTCCTTTTGAGTAGGAAATACATTTCTTTTTTTCTGGGCATGCTCATCTTTCTTGCTGTATTGGAGACACTGGAAAGAAGAGTTTGCTTCTTGCATTAAAACAAACGGTTTTTCCTGGATTTGAACACATGTCTGAATTTTCCTTCAGAAACGGAGTTAAAACAAATGCTCTGTGTCTCCCTACAAGCAAGAGTTCATTTCTGTTAAACATAGTGATTTGTCGGATCAAATGAATTTACACAGTTCACGAACCCATCACGATTATCACTATTAACTAAAGAGCATCTATGAAGAGATGCTGTGATTTGTATGAGTTTCATAAGCAGAGTTGAACTCGACACGGTCCTTTTGAGTAGGAAATACATTTCTTTTTTTTCTGGGCATGCTCATATTTCTTGCTGTATTGGAGACGCTGGAAAGAAGAGTGTGCTTCTTGCATTAAAACAGATTGTTTTTCCTGGATTTGAACACATGTCTGAATTTTCCTTCAGAAACGGAGTTAAAACAAATGCTCTGTGTCTTCCTATAAGCAAGAGTTCTTTTCCGGTAAATCCTGTGATTTTTGACTCAAATGAATTTGCACAGTTCACGAAACCAACATGATTTTCACTTTTAACTAAAGAGCATCTCTGTGAGAGATGCTGTGGATTGTTACAGTTTCATGAGCAGAGTTCAACTAGATATGGTCCATATGAGTAGGAAACACAGTTTTTTTTTTTTTTCTGGGCATGCTCATGTTTCTTGCTGTATTAGAGACGGTAGAAAGAAGAGCATGCTCTTAGCGTTAAAACAGAGTGTGTTTCATGGAGGAGAACACTGTTCTGTATTTCCCTTCACAAACAGAGTTAAACCAAATGCTCTGTGTCTTCCTACAAGCAAGAGTTCTTTTCCGGTAAATCCTGTGATTTTTGACTCAAATGAATTTGCACAGTTCAGGAACCCAACACGCTTTTCACTTTTAACTAAAGAGCATCTCTGTGAGAAATGCTGTGGTTTGTTACAGTTTCATGAGCAGAGTTCAACTAGATATGGTCCGTATGAGTAGGAAACACAGTTCATTTTTTCTGGGCATGCTCATGTTTCTTATTATATTGCAGACGCTGGAAAGAATAGCATGCTCTTTGCATTAAAACAGAGTGTGTTTCATGGATGAGAACACTGGTCTGAATTTGCCTTCACAATGGAGTTAAACCAAAGGCTCTGTGTCTTCCTACAAGCAAGTGTACATTTCTGGTAAAGCCAGTGATTTTTCGGCTCAAATGAACTTACACAGTTCACGAACCCAACACGATTTTCACTATTAACACACGAACATCTATGTAAAAGATGTTGTGGTTTGTTACAGTTTCATAAGCAGAGTTCAACTAGATATGGTCCCTATGAGTAGGAAACACAGTTCTTTTTTTCTGATCATGCTCATGTTTCTTGCTGTATTAGAGATGCTGGAAAGAAGAGCTTGCTCTTTGCGTTAAAACAGAGTGTTTTTCATGGATGAGAACACTGGTCTGAATTTCCCTTCAGATACAGAGTTAAACCAATGGCTCTGTGTCTTCCTAAATGCAATAGTTCATTTCCTGTAAACCTAGTGATTTTTCAGCTCAAATGAATTTACACAGTTCACGAACCCAACACGATTTTCACTATTAACTTAAGTGCATCTATGTAAGAGATGCTGTGGCTTGTTACAGTTCCTTAAGCAGAGTTCAACTAGATATGGTACATATGAGTAGGAAACACAGTTGATTTTTTCTGGGCATGCTCGTGTTTCTTGCTATATTGCAGACTCTAGAAAGACGAGCATGCTCTTTGCGTTAAAACAGAGTGTGTTTCATGGATGAGAACACTGGTCTGAATTTCCCTTCACAAACGGAGTTAAACCAAAGGCTCTCTGTCTTCCTACAAGCAAGAGTTCATTTCGGGTAAACCCAGTGATTTTTTGGCTCAAATGAATTTACACAGTTCACGAATCCAACACGATTTTCACTATTAACTAAAGAGCATCTATGTAAGAGATGCTTTGGTTTGTATCAATTTCATAAGCAGAGTTCAACTGGATATGGTCCATATGAGTAGGAAACACAGTTATTTTTTCTGGGCATGCTCATATTTCTTGCTGTATTGCCGACACTGGACAGAAGAGGATTCTTCTAGCGTTAAAACAGATGGTGTTTCATGGATGAGAACACTGGTCTGAATTTCCCTTCAGATACAGAGTTAAACCAAAGGCTCTGTGACTTCCTACAAGCAAGAGTTCATTTCAGGTAAACCCAGTGATTTTTCGGCTCAAATGAATTTACACAGTTCACAACCCAACACGATTTTCACTATTAACTAAAGAGCATCTATGTAAGAGATTCTGTGGTTTGTATCAATTTCATAAGCAGAGTTCAACTAGATATGGTCCGTATGAGTAGGAAACACAGTTATTTTTTCTGGGCATGCTCGTATTTGTTGGTGTATTGCCGACGCTGGACAGAAGAGGATTCTTCTTGCATTAAAACAGATGGTGTTTCATGGATGAGAACACTGGTCTGAATTTCCCTTCAGATATAGAGTTAAACCAAAGGCTCTGTGTCTTCCTACAAGCAAGAGTTCATTTCCGTTAAACCCAGTGATATTTCGGCTCAAATGAATTTACACAGTTCACGAACCCAACACGATTTTCACTATTAACTAAAGAGCATCTATGAAGAGATGCTGTGATTTGTATGAGTTTCATAAGCAGAGCTGAACTAGACACGGTCCTTTTGAGTAGGAAATACATTTCTTTTTTTCTGGGCTTGCTCATATTTCTTGCTGTATTGGAGAGGCTGGAAAGAAGAGTTTGCTTCTTGCATTAAAACAAACGGTTTTTCCTGGATTTGAACACATGTCTGAATTTTCCTTCAGAAACGGAGTTAAAACAAATGCTCTGTATCTTCCTACAAGCAAGAGTTCTTTTCCGGTAAATCCTGTGATTTTTGACTCACATGAATTTGCACAGTTCACGAATCCAACACGATTTTCACTTTTAACTAAAGAGCATCTCTGTGAGAAATGCTGTGGTTTGTTACAGTTTCATGAGCAGAGTTCAACTAGATATGGTCCGTATGAGTAGGAAACACAGTTCATTTTTTCTGGGCATGCTCATGTTTCTTATTATATTGCAGACTACGGAAATAATAGCATGCTTTTTGCATTAAAACAGAGTGTGTTTCATGAATGAGAACACTCGTCTGAATTTCCCTTCACAAATGGAGTTAAACCAAAGGCTCTCTGTCTTCCTACAATCAAGAGTTCATTTCGGGTAAACCCAGTGATTTTTCGGCTCAAATGAATTTACACAGTTCACAACCCAACACGATTTTCACTATTAACTAAAGATCATCTATGTAAGAGATTTTGTGGTTTGTATCAATTTCATAAGCAGAGTTCAACTAGATATGGTCCGTATGAGTAGGAAACACAGTTATTTTTTCTGGGCATGCTCATATTTGTTGGTGTATTGCCGACGCTGGACAGAAGAGGATTCTTCTTGCGTTAAAACAGATGGTGTTTCATGGATGAGAACACTGGTCTGAATTTCCCTTCAGATACAGAGTTAAACCAAAGGCTCTGTGTCTTCCTACAAGCAAGAGTTCATTTCCGGTAAACCGAGTGATTTTGACTCAAATGAATTTGCACAGTTCACGAACCCAACACGATTTTCACTATTAACTAAAGAGCATCTCTGTGAGAGATGCTGTGGATTGTTACAGTTTCATGAGCAGAGTTCAACTAGATATGGTCCATATGAGTAGGAAACACAGTTTTTTTTTTCTGGGCATGCTCATGTTTCTTGCTGTATTAGAGACGGTGGAAAAATGAGCAAGCTTCTTGCATTAAAACAGAGGGTGTTTCATGGATTAGAACGCTGGTCTGAATTTATCTTCACAAACTCTTCCTACAAGCAAGAGTTCATTTCCGTTAAACCCAGTGATTTTTCGGCTCAAATGAATTTACACAGTTCACGAACCCAACACGATTTTCACTATTAACTAAAGAGCATCTATGAAGAGATGCTGTGATTTGTATGAGTTTCATAAGCAGAGCTGAACTCGACACGGTCCTTTTGAGTAGGAAATACATTTCTTTTTTTCTGGGCATGCTCATCTTTCTTGCTGTATTGGAGACACTGGAAAGAAGAGTTTGCTTCTTGCATTAAAACAAACGGTTTTTCCTGGATTTGAACACATGTCTGAATTTTCCTTCAGAAACGGAGTTAAAACAAATGCTCTGTGTATCCCTACAAGCAAGAGTTCATTTCTGGTAAACATAGTGATTTGTCGGATCAAATGAATTTACACAGTTCACGAACCCATCACGATTTTCACTATTAACTAAAGAGCATCTATGAAGAGATGCTGTGATTTGTATGAGTTTCATAAGCAGAGTTGAACTCGACACGGTCCTTTTGAGTAGGAAATACATTTCTTTTTTTTCTGGGCATGCTCATATTTCTTGCTGTATTGGAGACGCTGGAAAGAAGAGTGTGCTTCTTGCATTAAAACAGATTGTTTTTCCTGGATTTGAACACATGTCTGAATTTTCCTTCAGAAACGGAGTTAAAACAAATGCTCTGTGTCTTCCTATAAGCAAGAGATCTTTTCCGGTAAATCCTGTGATTTTTGACTCAAATGAATTTGCACAGTTCACGAAACAAACATGATTTTCACTTTTAACTAAAGAGCATCTCTGTGAGAGATGCTGTGGATTGTTACAGTTTCATGAGCAGAGTTCAACTAGATATGGTCCATTTGAGTAGGAAACACAGTTTTTTTTTTTTTTTCTGGGCATGCTCATGTTTCTTGCTGTATTAGAGACGGTAGAAAGAAGAGCATGCTCTTAGTGTTAAAACAGAGTGTGTTTCATGGAGGAGAACACTGTTCTGTATTTCCCTTCACAAACAGAGTTAAACCAAATGCTCTGTGTCTTCCTACAAGCAAGAGTTCTTTTCCGGTAAATCCTGTGATTTTTGACTCAAATGAATTTGCACAGTTCAGGAACCCAACACGCTTTTCACTTTTAACTAAAGAGCATCTCTGTGAGAAATGCTGTGGTTTGTTACAGTTTCATGAGCAGAGTTCAACTAGATATGGTCCGTATGAGTAGGAAACACAGTTCATTTTTTCTGGGCATGCTCATGTTTCTTATTATATTGCAGACGCTGGAAAGAATAGCATGCTCTTTGCATTAAAACAGAGTGTGTTTCATGGATGAGAACACTGGTCTGAATTTGCCTTCACAATGGAGTTAAACCAAAGGCTCTGTGTCTTCCTACAAGCAAGTGTACATTTCTGGTAAAGCCAGTGATTTTTCGGCTCAAATGAACTTACACAGTTCACGAACCCAACACGATTTTCACTATTAACACACGAACATCTATGTAAAAGATGTTGTGGTTTGTTACAGTTTCATAAGCAGAGTTCAACTAGATATGGTCCCTATGAGTAGGAAACACAGTTCTTTTTTTCTGATCATGCTCATGTTTCTTGCTGTATTAGAGATCCTGGAAAGAAGAGCATGCTCTTTGCGTTAAAACAGAGTGTTTTTCATGGATGAGAACACTGGTCTGAATTTCCCTTCAGATACAGAGTTAAACCAATGGCTCTGTGTCTTCCTAAATGCAATAGTTCATTTCCTGTAAACCTAGTGATTTTTCAGCTCAAATGAATTTACACAGTTCACGAACCCAACACGATTTTCACTATTAACTTAAGTGCATCTATGTAAGAGATGCTGTGGCTTGTTACAGTTTCTTAAGCAGAGTTCAACTAGATATGGTACATATGAGTAGGAAACACAGTTGATTTTTTCTGGGCATGCTCGTGTTTCTTGCTATATTGCAGACTCTGGAAAGACGAGCATGCTCTTTGCGTTAAAACAGAGTGTGTTTCATGGATGAGAACACTGGTCTGAATTTCCCTTCACAAACGGAGTTAAACCAAAGGCTCTCTGTCTTCCTACAAGCAAGAGTTCATTTCGGGTAAACCCAGTGATTTTTTGGCTCAAATGAATTTACACAGTTCACAACCCAACACGATTTTCACTATTAACTAAAGAGCATCTATGTAAGAGATGCTTTGGTTTGTATCAATTTCATAAGCAGAGTTCAACTGGATATGGTCCATATGAGTAGTAAACACAGTTATTTTTTCTGGGCATGCACATATTTGTTGGTGTATTGCCGACGCTGGACAGAAGAGGATTCTTCTTGCGTTGAAACAGATGGTGTTTCATGGATGAGAAAACTGGTCTGAATTTCCCTTCAGATACAGAGTTAAACCAAAGGCTCTGTGTCTTCCTACAAGGAAGAGTTCATTTCCGGTAAACCCAGTGATTTTTGACTCAAATGAATTTGCACAGTTCACGAACCCTACACAATTTTCACTATTAACTAAAGAGTATCTCTGTGAGAGATGGTGTGGATTGTTACAGTTTCATGAGCAGAGTTCAACTAGATATGGTCCATATGAGTAGGAAACACAGTTTTTTTTTCTGGGCATGCTCATGTTTCTTGCTGTATTAGAGACAGTGGAAAAATGAGCAAGCTTCTTGCGTTAAAACAGAGTGTGTATCATGGCTTTGGACACTCGTCTGAATTTTCCTTCAGAAACGGAGTTAAACCAAATGCTCTGTGTCTTCCTACAAGCAAGAGTTCATTTCTGGTAAACCCAGTGATTTTTCGGCTCAAATGAATTAACACAGATCAGGAACCCAACAGGACTTTCACTATTTACTAAAGAGCATCTATGTAAATGATGCTGTGGTTTGTTACAGTTTCATAAGCAGAGTTCAACTAGATATGGTCTGTATGAGTAGGAAACACAGTTCTTTTTTTCTAGTCATGCTAATGTATCTTGCTGTATTAGAGACGGTGGAAAGAAGAGCATGCTCTTAGCGCTAAAGGAGAGTGTGTTTCATGGAGCAGAACACTGTTCTGTATTTCCCTTCACAAACAGAGTTAAACCAAATGCTCTGTGTCTTCCTACAAGCAAGAGTTCTTTTCCGTTAAATCCTGTGATTTTTGACTCAAATGAATTTGCACAGTTCAGGAACCCAACACGATTTTCACTTTTAACTAAAGAGCATCTCTGTGAGAAATGCTGTGGTTTGTTACAGTTTCATGAGCAGAGTTCAACTAGATATGGTCCGTATGAGTAGGAAACACAGTTCATTTTTTCTGGGCATGCTCATGTTTCTTGCTCTATTAGAGACGGTGGAAAAATGAGCAAGCTTCTTGCGTTAAAACAGAGTGTGTATCATGGCTTTGGACACTCGTCTGAATTTTCCTTCAGAAACGGAGTTAAACCAAATGCTCTGTGTCTTCCTACAAGCAAGAGTTCATTTCTGGTAAACCCAGTGATTTTTCGGCTCAAATGAATTAACACAGATCAGGAACCCAACACGACTTTCACTATTTACTAAAGAGCATCTATGTAAATGATGCTGTGGTTTGTTACAGTTTCATAAGCAGAGTTCAACTAGATATGGTCTGTATGAGTAGGAAACACAGTTCTTTTTTTCTAGTCATGCTAATGTTTCTTGCTGTATAGGAGTCGCTGGACAGACTAGGATGCTTTTTGCGTTAAAACAGAGGGTGTTTCATGGATTAGAACGCTGGTCTGAATTTATCTTCACAAACGGAGTTAAACCAAAGGCTCTGTGTCTTCCTACAAGCAAGAGTTCTTTTCTGGTAAATCCTGTGATTTTTGACTCAAATGAATTTGCACAGTTCACGAACCCAACACGCTTTTCACTTTTAACTAAAGAGCATCTCTGTGAGAAATGCTGTGGTTTGTTACAGTTTCATGAGCAGAGTTCAACTAGATATGGTCCGTATGAGTAGGAAACACAGTTCATTTTTTCTGATCATGCTCATGTTTCTTGCTGTATTAGAGACGCTGGAAAGAAGAGCATGCTCTTTGCGTTAAAACAGAGTGTTTTTCATGGATGAGAACACTGGTCTGAATTTCCCTTCAGATACAGAGTTAAACCAAAGGCTCTGTGTCTTCCTAAATGCAATAGTTCATTTCCTGTAAACCCAGTGATTTTTCAGCTCAAATGAATTTACACAGTTCACGAAACCAACACGATTTTCACTATTACCTTAAGTGCATCTATGTAAGAGTTGCTGTGGCTTCTTACGGTTCCTGAAGCAGAGTTCAACTAGATATGGTACATATGAGTAGGAAACACAGTTGATTTTTTTCTGGGCATGCTCGTGTTTCTTGCTATTTTGCAGACGCTGGAAAGACGAGCATGCTCTTTGTGTTAAAACAGATTGTGTTTCATGGATGAGAACACTGGTCTGAATTTCCCTTCACAAACGGAGTTAAACCAAAGGCTCTCTGTCTTCCTACAAGCAAGAGTTCATTTCGGGTAAACCCAGTGATTTTTCGGCTCAAATGAATTTACACAGTTCATGAACCCAACACGATTTTCACTATTAACCAAAGAGCATCTATGTAAGAGATGCTTTGGTTTGTATCAATTTCATAAGCAGAGTTCAACTAGATATGGTCCGTATGGGTAGGAAACACAGTTATTTTTTCTGGGCATGCTCATATTTGTTGGTGTATTGCCGACGCTGGACAGAAGAGGATTCTTCTTGCGTTAAAAAGGATGGTGTTTCATGGATGAGAACACTGGTCTGAATTTCCCTTCAGATACAGAGTTAAACCAAAGGCTCTGTGTCTTCCTACAAGGAAGAGTTCATTTCCGGTTAACCTAGTGATTTTTGACTCAAATGAATTTGCACAGTTCACGAACACAACACGATTTTCACTATTAACTAAAGAGTATCTCTGTGAGAAATGTTGTGGATTGTTACAGTTTCAAGAGCAGA
Source organism: Onychomys arenicola (assembly GCA_949786405.1). Classification (NCBI taxonomy): domain Eukaryota; kingdom Metazoa; phylum Chordata; class Mammalia; order Rodentia; family Cricetidae; genus Onychomys; species Onychomys arenicola. The sequence continues at coordinate 2,803,892 of CATKUM010000040.1, read as the reverse complement.
GTTCAACTAGATATGGTCCATATGAGTAGGAAACACAGTTTTTTTTTTTTTTTTCTGGGCATTCTCATGTTTCTTGCTGTATTAGAGACGGTGGAAAGAAGAGCATGCTCTTAGCGTTAAAACAGAGTGTGTTTCATGGATGAGAACACTGGTCTGAATTTCCCTTCACAAACGGAGTTAAACCAAAGGCTCTCTGTCTTCCTACAAGCAAGAGTTCATTTCGGGTAAACCCAGTGATTTTTTGGCTCAAATGAATTTACACAGTTCACGAATCCAACACGATTTTCACTATTAACTAAAGAGCATCTATGTAAGAGATGCTTTGGTTTGTATCAATTTCATAAGCAGAGTTCAACTGGATATGGTCCATATGAGTAGTAAACACAGTTATTTTTTCTGGGCATGCTCATATTTCTTGCTGTATTGCCGACACTGGACAGAAGAGGATTCTTCTAGCGTTAAAACAGATGGTGTTTCATGGATGAGAACACTGGTCTGAATTTCCCTTCAGATACAGAGTTAAACCAAAGGCTCTGTGACTTCCTACAAGCAAGAGTTCATTTCAGGTAAACCCAGTGATTTTTCGGCTCAAATGAATTTACACAGTTCACAACCCAACACGATTTTCACTATTAACTAAAGAGCATCTATGTAAGAGATTCTGTGGTTTGTATCAATTTCATAAGCAGAGTTCAACTAGATATGGTCCGTATGAGTAGGAAACACAGTTATTTTTTCTGGGCATGCTCGTATTTGTTGGTGTATTGCCGACGCTGGACAGAAGAGGATTCTTCTTGCATTAAAACAGATGGTGTTTCATGGATGAGAACACTGGTCTGAATTTCCCTTCAGATATAGAGTTAAACCAAAGGCTCTGTGTCTTCCTACAAGCAAGAGTTCATTTCCGTTAAACCCAGTGATATTTCGGCTCAAATGAATTTACACAGTTCACGAACCCAACACGATTTTCACTATTAACTAAAGAGCATCTATGAAGAGATGCTGTGATTTGTATGAGTTTCATAAGCAGAGCTGAACTAGACACGGTCCTTTTGAGTAGGAAATACATTTCTTTTTTTCTGGGCTTGCTCATATTTCTTGCTGTATTGGAGAGGCTGGAAAGAAGAGTTTGCTTCTTGCATTAAAACAAACGGTTTTTCCTGGATTTGAACACATGTCTGAATTTTCCTTCAGAAACGGAGTTAAAACAAATGCTCTGTATCTTCCTACAAGCAAGAGTTCTTTTCCGGTAAATCCTGTGATTTTTGACTCACATGAATTTGCACAGTTCACGAATCCAACACGATTTTCACTTTTAACTAAAGAGCATCTCTGTGAGAAATGCTGTGGTTTGTTACAGTTTCATGAGCAGAGTTCAACTAGATATGGTCCGTATGAGTAGGAAACACAGTTCATTTTTTCTGGGCATGCTCATGTTTCTTATTATATTGCAGACTACGGAAATAATAGCATGCTTTTTGCATTAAAACAGAGTGTGTTTCATGAATGAGAACACTCGTCTGAATTTCCCTTCACAAATGGAGTTAAACCAAAGGCTCTCTGTCTTCCTACAATCAAGAGTTCATTTCGGGTAAACCCAGTGATTTTTCGGCTCAAATGAATTTACACAGTTCACAACCCAACACGATTTTCACTATTAACTAAAGATCATCTATGTAAGAGATTTTGTGGTTTGTATCAATTTCATAAGCAGAGTTCAACTAGATATGGTCCGTATGAGTAGGAAACACAGTTATTTTTTCTGGGCATGCTCATATTTGTTGGTGTATTGCCGACGCTGGACAGAAGAGGATTCTTCTTGCGTTAAAACAGATGGTGTTTCATGGATGAGAACACTGGTCTGAATTTCCCTTCAGATACAGAGTTAAACCAAAGGCTCTGTGTCTTCCTACAAGCAAGAGTTCATTTCCGGTAAACCGAGTGATTTTGACTCAAATGAATTTGCACAGTTCACGAACCCAACACGATTTTCACTATTAACTAAAGAGCATCTCTGTGAGAGATGCTGTGGATTGTTACAGTTTCATGAGCAGAGTTCAACTAGATATGGTCCATATGAGTAGGAAACACAGTTTTTTTTTTCTGGGCATGCTCATGTTTCTTGCTGTATTAGAGACGGTGGAAAAATGAGCAAGCTTCTTGCATTAAAACAGAGGGTGTTTCATGGATTAGAACGCTGGTCTGAATTTATCTTCACAAACTCTTCCTACAAGCAAGAGTTCATTTCCGTTAAACCCAGTGATTTTTCGGCTCAAATGAATTTACACAGTTCACGAACCCAACACGATTTTCACTATTAACTAAAGAGCATCTATGAAGAGATGCTGTGATTTGTATGAGTTTCATAAGCAGAGCTGAACTCGACACGGTCCTTTTGAGTAGGAAATACATTTCTTTTTTTCTGGGCATGCTCATCTTTCTTGCTGTATTGGAGACACTGGAAAGAAGAGTTTGCTTCTTGCATTAAAACAAACGGTTTTTCCTGGATTTGAACACATGTCTGAATTTTCCTTCAGAAACGGAGTTAAAACAAATGCTCTGTGTATCCCTACAAGCAAGAGTTCATTTCTGGTAAACATAGTGATTTGTCGGATCAAATGAATTTACACAGTTCACGAACCCATCACGATTTTCACTATTAACTAAAGAGCATCTATGAAGAGATGCTGTGATTTGTATGAGTTTCATAAGCAGAGTTGAACTCGACACGGTCCTTTTGAGTAGGAAATACATTTCTTTTTTTTCTGGGCATGCTCATATTTCTTGCTGTATTGGAGACGCTGGAAAGAAGAGTGTGCTTCTTGCATTAAAACAGATTGTTTTTCCTGGATTTGAACACATGTCTGAATTTTCCTTCAGAAACGGAGTTAAAACAAATGCTCTGTGTCTTCCTATAAGCAAGAGATCTTTTCCGGTAAATCCTGTGATTTTTGACTCAAATGAATTTGCACAGTTCACGAAACAAACATGATTTTCACTTTTAACTAAAGAGCATCTCTGTGAGAGATGCTGTGGATTGTTACAGTTTCATGAGCAGAGTTCAACTAGATATGGTCCATTTGAGTAGGAAACACAGTTTTTTTTTTTTTTTCTGGGCATGCTCATGTTTCTTGCTGTATTAGAGACGGTAGAAAGAAGAGCATGCTCTTAGTGTTAAAACAGAGTGTGTTTCATGGAGGAGAACACTGTTCTGTATTTCCCTTCACAAACAGAGTTAAACCAAATGCTCTGTGTCTTCCTACAAGCAAGAGTTCTTTTCCGGTAAATCCTGTGATTTTTGACTCAAATGAATTTGCACAGTTCAGGAACCCAACACGCTTTTCACTTTTAACTAAAGAGCATCTCTGTGAGAAATGCTGTGGTTTGTTACAGTTTCATGAGCAGAGTTCAACTAGATATGGTCCGTATGAGTAGGAAACACAGTTCATTTTTTCTGGGCATGCTCATGTTTCTTATTATATTGCAGACGCTGGAAAGAATAGCATGCTCTTTGCATTAAAACAGAGTGTGTTTCATGGATGAGAACACTGGTCTGAATTTGCCTTCACAATGGAGTTAAACCAAAGGCTCTGTGTCTTCCTACAAGCAAGTGTACATTTCTGGTAAAGCCAGTGATTTTTCGGCTCAAATGAACTTACACAGTTCACGAACCCAACACGATTTTCACTATTAACACACGAACATCTATGTAAAAGATGTTGTGGTTTGTTACAGTTTCATAAGCAGAGTTCAACTAGATATGGTCCCTATGAGTAGGAAACACAGTTCTTTTTTTCTGATCATGCTCATGTTTCTTGCTGTATTAGAGATCCTGGAAAGAAGAGCATGCTCTTTGCGTTAAAACAGAGTGTTTTTCATGGATGAGAACACTGGTCTGAATTTCCCTTCAGATACAGAGTTAAACCAATGGCTCTGTGTCTTCCTAAATGCAATAGTTCATTTCCTGTAAACCTAGTGATTTTTCAGCTCAAATGAATTTACACAGTTCACGAACCCAACACGATTTTCACTATTAACTTAAGTGCATCTATGTAAGAGATGCTGTGGCTTGTTACAGTTTCTTAAGCAGAGTTCAACTAGATATGGTACATATGAGTAGGAAACACAGTTGATTTTTTCTGGGCATGCTCGTGTTTCTTGCTATATTGCAGACTCTGGAAAGACGAGCATGCTCTTTGCGTTAAAACAGAGTGTGTTTCATGGATGAGAACACTGGTCTGAATTTCCCTTCACAAACGGAGTTAAACCAAAGGCTCTCTGTCTTCCTACAAGCAAGAGTTCATTTCGGGTAAACCCAGTGATTTTTTGGCTCAAATGAATTTACACAGTTCACAACCCAACACGATTTTCACTATTAACTAAAGAGCATCTATGTAAGAGATGCTTTGGTTTGTATCAATTTCATAAGCAGAGTTCAACTGGATATGGTCCATATGAGTAGTAAACACAGTTATTTTTTCTGGGCATGCACATATTTGTTGGTGTATTGCCGACGCTGGACAGAAGAGGATTCTTCTTGCGTTGAAACAGATGGTGTTTCATGGATGAGAAAACTGGTCTGAATTTCCCTTCAGATACAGAGTTAAACCAAAGGCTCTGTGTCTTCCTACAAGGAAGAGTTCATTTCCGGTAAACCCAGTGATTTTTGACTCAAATGAATTTGCACAGTTCACGAACCCTACACAATTTTCACTATTAACTAAAGAGTATCTCTGTGAGAGATGGTGTGGATTGTTACAGTTTCATGAGCAGAGTTCAACTAGATATGGTCCATATGAGTAGGAAACACAGTTTTTTTTTCTGGGCATGCTCATGTTTCTTGCTGTATTAGAGACAGTGGAAAAATGAGCAAGCTTCTTGCGTTAAAACAGAGTGTGTATCATGGCTTTGGACACTCGTCTGAATTTTCCTTCAGAAACGGAGTTAAACCAAATGCTCTGTGTCTTCCTACAAGCAAGAGTTCATTTCTGGTAAACCCAGTGATTTTTCGGCTCAAATGAATTAACACAGATCAGGAACCCAACAGGACTTTCACTATTTACTAAAGAGCATCTATGTAAATGATGCTGTGGTTTGTTACAGTTTCATAAGCAGAGTTCAACTAGATATGGTCTGTATGAGTAGGAAACACAGTTCTTTTTTTCTAGTCATGCTAATGTATCTTGCTGTATTAGAGACGGTGGAAAGAAGAGCATGCTCTTAGCGCTAAAGGAGAGTGTGTTTCATGGAGCAGAACACTGTTCTGTATTTCCCTTCACAAACAGAGTTAAACCAAATGCTCTGTGTCTTCCTACAAGCAAGAGTTCTTTTCCGTTAAATCCTGTGATTTTTGACTCAAATGAATTTGCACAGTTCAGGAACCCAACACGATTTTCACTTTTAACTAAAGAGCATCTCTGTGAGAAATGCTGTGGTTTGTTACAGTTTCATGAGCAGAGTTCAACTAGATATGGTCCGTATGAGTAGGAAACACAGTTCATTTTTTCTGGGCATGCTCATGTTTCTTGCTCTATTAGAGACGGTGGAAAAATGAGCAAGCTTCTTGCGTTAAAACAGAGTGTGTATCATGGCTTTGGACACTCGTCTGAATTTTCCTTCAGAAACGGAGTTAAACCATATGCTCTGTGTCTTCCTACAAGCAAGAGTTCATTTCTGGTAAACCCAGTGATTTTTCGGCTCAAATGAATTAACACAGATCAGGAACCCAACACGACTTTCACTATTTACTAAAGAGCATCTATGTAAATGATGCTGTGGTTTGTTACAGTTTCATAAGCAGAGTTCAACTAGATATGGTCTGTATGAGTAGGAAACACAGTTCTTTTTTTCTAGTCATGCTAATGTTTCTTGCTGTATAGGAGTCGCTGGACAGACTAGGATGCTTTTTGCGTTAAAACAGAGGGTGTTTCATGGATTAGAACGCTGGTCTGAATTTATCTTCACAAACGGAGTTAAACCAAAGGCTCTGTGTCTTCCTACAAGCAAGAGTTCTTTTCTGGTAAATCCTGTGATTTTTGACTCAAATGAATTTGCACAGTTCACGAACCCAACACGCTTTTCACTTTTAACTAAAGAGCATCTCTGTGAGAAATGCTGTGGTTTGTTACAGTTTCATGAGCAGAGTTCAACTAGATATGGTCCGTATGAGTAGGAAACACAGTTCATTTTTTCTGATCATGCTCATGTTTCTTGCTGTATTAGAGACGCTGGAAAGAAGAGCATGCTCTTTGCGTTAAAACAGAGTGTTTTTCATGGATGAGAACACTGGTCTGAATTTCCCTTCAGATACAGAGTTAAACCAAAGGCTCTGTGTCTTCCTAAATGCAATAGTTCATTTCCTGTAAACCCAGTGATTTTTCAGCTCAAATGAATTTACACAGTTCACGAAACCAACACGATTTTCACTATTACCTTAAGTGCATCTATGTAAGAGTTGCTGTGGCTTCTTACGGTTCCTGAAGCAGAGTTCAACTAGATATGGTACATATGAGTAGGAAACACAGTTGATTTTTTTCTGGGCATGCTCGTGTTTCTTGCTATTTTGCAGACGCTGGAAAGACGAGCATGCTCTTTGTGTTAAAACAGATTGTGTTTCATGGATGAGAACACTGGTCTGAATTTCCCTTCACAAACGGAGTTAAACCAAAGGCTCTCTGTCTTCCTACAAGCAAGAGTTCATTTCGGGTAAACCCAGTGATTTTTCGGCTCAAATGAATTTACACAGTTCATGAACCCAACACGATTTTCACTATTAACCAAAGAGCATCTATGTAAGAGATGCTTTGGTTTGTATCAATTTCATAAGCAGAGTTCAACTAGATATGGTCCGTATGGGTAGGAAACACAGTTATTTTTTCTGGGCATGCTCATATTTGTTGGTGTATTGCCGACGCTGGACAGAAGAGGATTCTTCTTGCGTTAAAAAGGATGGTGTTTCATGGATGAGAACACTGGTCTGAATTTCCCTTCAGATACAGAGTTAAACCAAAGGCTCTGTGTCTTCCTACAAGGAAGAGTTCATTTCCGGTTAACCTAGTGATTTTTGACTCAAATGAATTTGCACAGTTCACGAACACAACACGATTTTCACTATTAACTAAAGAGTATCTCTGTGAGAAATGTTGTGGATTGTTACAGTTTCAAGAGCAGAGTTCAACTAGATATGGTCCATATGAGTAGGAAACACAGTTTTTTTTTTTTTTTTCTGGGCATTCTCATGTTTCTTGCTGTATTAGAGACGGTGGAAAGAAGAGCATGCTCTTAGCGTTAAAACAGAGTGTGTTTCATGGATGAGAACACTGGTCTGAATTTCCCTTCACAAACGGAGTTAAACCAAAGGCTCTCTGTCTTCCTACAAGCAAGAGTTCATTTCGGGTAAACCCAGTGATTTTTTGGCTCAAATGAATTTACACAGTTCACGAATCCAACACGATTTTCACTATTAACTAAAGAGCATCTATGTAAGAGATGCTTTGGTTTGTATCAATTTCATAAGCAGAGTTCAACTGGATATGGTCCATATGAGTAGTAAACACAGTTATTTTTTCTGGGCATGCTCATATTTCTTGCTGTATTGCCGACACTGGACAGAAGAGGATTCTTCTAGCGTTAAAACAGATGGTGTTTCATGGATGAGAACACTGGTCTGAATTTCCCTTCAGATACAGAGTTAAACCAAAGGCTCTGTGACTTCCTACAAGCAAGAGTTCATTTCAGGTAAACCCAGTGATTTTTCGGCTCAAATGAATTTACACAGTTCACAACCCAACACGATTTTCACTATTAACTAAAGAGCATCTATGTAAGAGATTCTGTGGTTTGTATCAATTTCATAAGCAGAGTTCAACTAGATATGGTCCGTATGAGTAGGAAACACAGTTATTTTTTCTGGGCATGCTCGTATTTGTTGGTGTATTGCCGACGCTGGACAGAAGAGGATTCTTCTTGCATTAAAACAGATGGTGTTTCATGGATGAGAACACTGGTCTGAATTTCCCTTCAGATATAGAGTTAAACCAAAGGCTCTGTGTCTTCCTACAAGCAAGAGTTCATTTCCGTTAAACCCAGTGATATTTCGGCTCAAATGAATTTACACAGTTCACGAACCCAACACGATTTTCACTATTAACTAAAGAGCATCTATGAAGAGATGCTGTGATTTGTATGAGTTTCATAAGCAGAGCTGAACTAGACACGGTCCTTTTGAGTAGGAAATACATTTCTTTTTTTCTGGGCTTGCTCATATTTCTTGCTGTATTGGAGAGGCTGGAAAGAAGAGTTTGCTTCTTGCATTAAAACAAACGGTTTTTCCTGGATTTGAACACATGTCTGAATTTTCCTTCAGAAACGGAGTTAAAACAAATGCTCTGTATCTTCCTACAAGCAAGAGTTCTTTTCCGGTAAATCCTGTGATTTTTGACTCACATGAATTTGCACAGTTCACGAATCCAACACGATTTTCACTTTTAACTAAAGAGCATCTCTGTGAGAAATGCTGTGGTTTGTTACAGTTTCATGAGCAGAGTTCAACTAGATATGGTCCGTATGAGTAGGAAACACAGTTCATTTTTTCTGGGCATGCTCATGTTTCTTATTATATTGCAGACTACGGAAATAATAGCATGCTTTTTGCATTAAAACAGAGTGTGTTTCATGAATGAGAACACTCGTCTGAATTTCCCTTCACAAATGGAGTTAAACCAAAGGCTCTCTGTCTTCCTACAATCAAGAGTTCATTTCGGGTAAACCCAGTGATTTTTCGGCTCAAATGAATTTACACAGTTCACAACCCAACACGATTTTCACTATTAACTAAAGATCATCTATGTAAGAGATTTTGTGGTTTGTATCAATTTCATAAGCAGAGTTCAACTAGATATGGTCCGTATGAGTAGGAAACACAGTTATTTTTTCTGGGCATGCTCATATTTGTTGGTGTATTGCCGACGCTGGACAGAAGAGGATTCTTCTTGCGTTAAAACAGATGGTGTTTCATGGATGAGAACACTGGTCTGAATTTCCCTTCAGATACAGAGTTAAACCAAAGGCTCTGTGTCTTCCTACAAGCAAGAGTTCATTTCCGGTAAACCGAGTGATTTTGACTCAAATGAATTTGCACAGTTCACGAACCCAACACGATTTTCACTATTAACTAAAGAGCATCTCTGTGAGAGATGCTGTGGATTGTTACAGTTTCATGAGCAGAGTTCAACTAGATATGGTCCATATGAGTAGGAAACACAGTTTTTTTTTTCTGGGCATGCTCATGTTTCTTGCTGTATTAGAGACGGTGGAAAAATGAGCAAGCTTCTTGCATTAAAACAGAGGGTGTTTCATGGATTAGAACGCTGGTCTGAATTTATCTTCACAAACTCTTCCTACAAGCAAGAGTTCATTTCCGTTAAACCCAGTGATTTTTCGGCTCAAATGAATTTACACAGTTCACGAACCCAACACGATTTTCACTATTAACTAAAGAGCATCTATGAAGAGATGCAGTGATTTGTATGAGTTTCATAAGCAGAGCTGAACTCGACACGGTCCTTTTGAGTAGGAAATACATTTCTTTTTTTCTGGGCATGCTCATCTTTCTTGCTGTATTGGAGACACTGGAAAGAAGAGTTTGCTTCTTGCATTAAAACAAACGGTTTTTCCTGGATTTGAACACATGTCTGAATTTTCCTTCAGAAACGGAGTTAAAACAAATGCTCTGTGTCTCCCTACAAGCAAGAGTTCATTTCTGGTAAACATAGTGATTTGTCGGATCAAATGAATTTACACAGTTCACGAACCCATCACGATTTTCACTATTAACTAAAGAGCATCTATGAAGAGATGCTGTGATTTGTATGAGTTTCATAAGCAGAGTTGAACTCGACACGGTCCTTTTGAGTAGGAAATACATTTCTTTTTTTTCTGGGCATGCTCATATTTCTTGCTGTATTGGAGACGCTGGAAAGAAGAGTGTGCTTCTTGCATTAAAACAGATTGTTTTTCCTGGATTTGAACACATGTCTGAATTTTCCTTCAGAAACGGAGTTAAAACAAATGCTCTGTGTCTTCCTATAAGCAAGAGATCTTTTCCGGTAAATCCTGTGATTTTTGACTCAAATGAATTTGCACAGTTCACGAAACAAACATGATTTTCACTTTTAACTAAAGAGCATCTCTGTGAGAGATGCTGTGGATTGTTACAGTTTCATGAGCAGAGTTCAACTAGATATGGTCCATTTGAGTAGGAAACACAGTTTTTTTTTTTTTTCTGGGCATGCTCATGTTTCTTGCTGTATTAGAGACGGTAGAAAGAAGAGCATGCTCTTAGCGTTAAAACAGAGTGTGTTTCATGGAGGAGAACACTGTTCTGTATTTCCCTTCACAAACAGAGTTAAACCAAATGCTCTGTGTCTTCCTACAAGCAAGAGTTCTTTTCCGGTAAATCCTGTGATTTTTGACTCAAATGAATTTGCACAGTTCAGGAACCCAACACGCTTTTCACTTTTAACTAAAGAGCATCTCTGTGAGAAATGCTGTGGTTTGTTACAGTTTCATGAGCAGAGTTCAACTAGATATGGTCCGTATGAGTAGGAAACACAGTTCATTTTTTCTGGGCATGCTCATGTTTCTTATTATATTGCAGACGCTGGAAAGAATAGCATGCTCTTTGCATTAAAACAGAGTGTGTTTCATGGATGAGAACACTGGTCTGAATTTGCCTTCACAATGGAGTTAAACCAAAGGCTCTGTGTCTTCCTACAAGCAAGTGTACATTTCTGGTAAAGCCAGTGATTTTTCGGCTCAAATGAACTTACACAGTTCACGAACCCAACACGATTTTCACTATTAACACACGAACATCTATGTAAAAGATGTTGTGGTTTGTTACAGTTTCATAAGCAGAGTTCAACTAGATATGGTCCCTATGAGTAGGAAACACAGTTCTTTTTTTCTGATCATGCTCATGTTTCTTGCTGTATTAGAGATCCTGGAAAGAAGAGCATGCTCTTTGCGTTAAAACAGAGTGTTTTTCATGGATGAGAACACTGGTCTGAATTTCCCTTCAGATACAGAGTTAAACCAATGGCTCTGTGTCTTCCTAAATGCAATAGTTCATTTCCTGTAAACCTAGTGATTTTTCAGCTCAAATGAATTTACACAGTTCACGAACCCAACACGATTTTCACTATTAACTTAAGTGCATCTATGTAAGAGATGCTGTGGCTTGTTACAGTTTCTTAAGCAGAGTTCAACTAGATATGGTACATATGAGTAGGAAACACAGTTGATTTTTTCTGGGCATGCTCGTGTTTCTTGCTATATTGCAGACTCTGGAAAGACGAGCATGCTCTTTGCGTTAAAACAGAGTGTGTTTCATGGATGAGAACACTGGTCTGAATTTCCCTTCACAAACGGAGTTAAACCAAAGGCTCTCTGTCTTCCTACAAGCAAGAGTTCATTTCGGGTAAACCCAGTGATTTTTTGGCTCAAATGAATTTACACAGTTCACAACCCAACACGATTTTCACTATTAACTAAAGAGCATCTATGTAAGAGATGCTTTGGTTTGTATCAATTTCATAAGCAGAGTTCAACTGGATATGGTCCATATGAGTAGTAAACACAGTTATTTTTTCTGGGCATGCACATATTTGTTGGTGTATTGCCGACGCTGGACAGAAGAGGATTCTTCTTGCGTTGAAACAGATGGTGTTTCATGGATGAGAAAACTGGTCTGAATTTCCCTTCAGATACAGAGTTAAACCAAAGGCTCTGTGTCTTCCTACAAGGAAGAGTTCATTTCCGGTAAACCCAGTGATTTTTGACTCAAATGAATTTGCACAGTTCACGAACCCTACACAATTTTCACTATTAACTAAAGAGTATCTCTGTGAGAGATGGTGTGGATTGTTACAGTTTCATGAGCAGAGTTCAACTAGATATGGTCCATATGAGTAGGAAACACAGTTTTTTTTTCTGGGCATGCTCATGTTTCTTGCTGTATTAGAGACAGTGGAAAAATGAGCAAGCTTCTTGCGTTAAAACAGAGTGTGTATCATGGCTTTGGACACTCGTCTGAATTTTCCTTCAGAAACGGAGTTAAACCAAATGCTCTGTGTCTTCCTACAAGCAAGAGTTCATTTCTGGTAAACCCAGTGATTTTTCGGCTCAAATGAATTAACACAGATCAGGAACCCAACAGGACTTTCACTATTTACTAAAGAGCATCTATGTAAATGATGCTGTGGTTTGTTACAGTTTCATAAGCAGAGTTCAACTAGATATGGTCTGTATGAGTAGGAAACACAGTTCTTTTTTTCTAGTCATGCTAATGTATCTTGCTGTATTAGAGACGGTGGAAAGAAGAGCATGCTCTTAGCGCTAAAGGAGAGTGTGTTTCATGGAGCAGAACACTGTTCTGTATTTCCCTTCACAAACAGAGTTAAACCAAATGCTCTGTGTCTTCCTACAAGCAAGAGTTCTTTTCCGTTAAATCCTGTGATTTTTGACTCAAATGAATTTGCACAGTTCAGGAACCCAACACGATTTTCACTTTTAACTAAAGAGCATCTCTGTGAGAAATGCTGTGGTTTGTTACAGTTTCATGAGCAGAGTTCAACTAGATATGGTCCGTATGAGTAGGAAACACAGTTCATTTTTTCTGGGCATGCTCATGTTTCTTGCTCTATTAGAGACGGTGGAAAAATGAGCAAGCTTCTTGCGTTAAAACAGAGTGTGTATCATGGCTTTGGACACTCGTCTGAATTTTCCTTCAGAAACGGAGTTAAACCAAATGCTCTGTGTCTTCCTACAAGCAAGAGTTCATTTCTGGTAAACCCAGTGATTTTTCGGCTCAAATGAATTAACACAGATCAGGAACCCAAAACGACTTTCACTATTTACTAAAGAGCATCTATGTAAATGATGCTGTGGTTTGTTACAGTTTCATAAGCAGAGTTCAACTAGATATGGTCTGTATGAGTAGGAAACACAGTTCTTTTTTTCTAGTCATGCTAATGTTTCTTGCTGTATAGGAGTCGCTGGACAGACTAGGATGCTTTTTGCATTAAAACAGAGGGTGTTTCATGGATTAGAACGCTGGTCTGAATTTATCTTCACAAACGGAGTTAAACCAAAGGCTCTGTGTCTTCCTACAAGCAAGAGTTCTTTTCTGGTAAATCCTGTGATTTTTGACTCAAATGAATTTGCACAGTTCACGAACCCAACACGCTTTTCACTTTTAACTAAAGAGCATCTCTGTGAGAAATGCTGTGGTTTGTTACAGTTTCATGAGCAGAGTTCAACTAGATATGGTCCGTATGAGTAGGAAACACAGTTCATTTTTTCTGATCATGCTCATGTTTCTTGCTGTATTAGAGACGCTGGAAAGAAGAGCATGCTCTTTGCGTTAAAACAGAGTGTTTTTCATGGATGAGAACACTGGTCTGAATTTCCCTTCAGATACAGAGTTAAACCAAAGGCTCTGTGTCTTCCTAAATGCAATAGTTCATTTCCTGTAAACCCAGTGATTTTTCCGCTCAAATGAATTTACACAGTTCACGAAACCAACACGATTTTCACTATTACCTTAAGTGCATCTATGTAAGAGTTGCTGTGGCTTCTTACGGTTCCTGAAGCAGAGTTCAACTAGATATGGTACATATGAGTAGGAAACACAGTTGATTTTTTTCTGGGCATGCTCGTGTTTCTTGCTATTTTGCAGACGCTGGAAAGACGAGCATGCTCTTTGTGTTAAAACAGATTGTGTTTCATGGATGAGAACACTGGTCTGAATTTCCCTTCACAAACGGAGTTAAACCAAAGGCTCTCTGTCTTCCTACAAGCAAGAGTTCATTTCGGGTAAACCCAGTGATTTTTCGGCTCAAATGAATTTACACAGTTCATGAACCCAACACGATTTTCACTATTAACCAAAGAGCATCTATGTAAGAGATGCTTTGGTTTGTATCAATTTCATAAGCAGAGTTCAACTAGATATGGTCCGTATGGGTAGGAAACACAGTTATTTTTTCTGGGCATGCTCATATTTGTTGGTGTATTGCCGACGCTGGACAGAAGAGGATTCTTCTTGCGTTAAAAAGGATGGTGTTTCATGGATGAGAACACTGGTCTGAATTTCCCTTCAGATACAGAGTTAAACCAAAGGCTCTGTGTCTTCCTACAAGGAAGAGTTCATTTCCGGTTAACCTAGTGATTTTTGACTCAAATGAATTTGCACAGTTCACGAACACAACACGATTTTCACTATTAACTAAAGAGTATCTCTGTGAGAAATGTTGTGGATTGTTACAGTTTCAAGAGCAGAGTTCAACTAGATATGGTCCATATGAGTAGGAAACACAGTTTTTTTTTTTTTTTTTCTGGGCTTTCTCATGTTTCTTGCTGTATTAGAGACGGTGGAAAGAAGAGCATGCTCTTAGCGTTAAAACAGAGTGTGTTTCATGGAGGAGAACACTGTTCTGTATTTCCCTTCACAAACAGAGTTAAACCAAAGGCTCTGTGTCTTCCTACAAGCAAGAGTTCATTTCCGGTAATCCCAGTGATTTTTCGCCTTAAATGAATTTACACAGTTCAAGAACCCAACACGATTTTCCTTATAAACTAAAGAGCATCTAAGAAGAGATACTGTGCTTTCTATGTGTTTCATATGCAGAGTTGAAATAGACCTGGTCCTTTGAGTAGGAAATACAGTTCTTTTTTTCTGGGCATGCTCATGTTTCTTGCTGTATTGGAGAAGCTGGAAAAAAGAGCAAGCTTCTTGCATTAAAACAGAGTGTGTTTCATGGATTTGGACACGGGTCTGAATTTTCCTTCAGAAAGGGAGTTAAACCAAAGGCTCTGTGTCTTCCTACAAGCAAGAGTTCATTTCTGGTAAACCCAGTGATTTTTCGGCTCAAATGAATTAACACAGATCAGGAACCCAACACGACTTTCACTATTTACTAAAGAGCATCTATGTAAATGATGCTGTGGTTTGTTACGGTTTCATAAGCAGAGTTCAACTAGATATGGTCTGTATGAGTAGGAAACACAGTTCTTTTTTTCTGGTCATGCTAATGTTTCTTGCTGTATAGGAGACGCTGGACAGACTAGGATGCTTTTTGTGTTAAAACAGAGGGTGTTTCATGGATTAGAACTCTGGTCTGAATTTATCTTCACAAACGAATTTAAACCAAAGGCTCTGTGTCTTCCTACAAGCAAGAGTTCATTTCTGTTAAACCCAGTGATTTTTCCCCTCAAATGAATTTACACAGTTCACGAACCCAACACGATTTTCACTCTGAACTAAAGAGCATATATGTAAGACATGCTGTGGTTTGTATCAATTTCATAAGAAGAGTTCAACTAGATATGGTCCGTATGAGTAGGAAACACAGTTATTTTTTCTGGGCATGCTCATATTTCTTGCTGTATTGCCGACGCTGGACAGAAGAGGATTCTTCTTGCGATAAATAGATGATGTTTTATGGATGAGAACACTGGTCTGAATTTCCCTTCAGATACAGAGTTAAACCAAAGGCTCTGTGTCTTCCTACAAGCAAGAGTTCATTTCAGGTAAACCCAGTGATTTTTCGGCTCAAATGAATTTACACAGTTCACGAACACAACACGATTTTCATTATTAACTAAAGAGCATCTATGTAAGAGATGCTTTGGTTTGTATCAATTTCATAAGCAGAGTTCAACTAGATATGGTCCATATGAGTAGTAAACACAGTTATTTTTTCTGGGCATGCTCATATTTCTTGCTGTATTGCCGACGCTTGACAGAAGAGGATTCTTCTTGCGTTAAAACAGATGGTGTTTCATGGATGAGAACACTGGTCTGAATTTCCCTTCAGATACAGTGTTAATCCAAAGGCTCTGTGTCTTCCTACAAGCAAGAGTTCATTTCCGGTAAACCCAGTGATTTTTGACTCAAATGAATTTGCAAAGTTCACGAACCAAACACGATTTTCACTATTAACTAAAGAGCATCTCTGTGAGAGATGCTGTGGATTGTTACAGTTTCATGACTAGAGTTCAACTAGATATGGTCCATATGAGTAGGAAACACAGTTTTTTTTTTTCTGGGCATGCTCATGTTTCTTGCTGTATTAGAGACGGTGGAAAAATGAGTAAGCTTCTTGCGTTAAAACAGAGTGTGTATCATGGCTTTGGACACTCGTCTGAATTTTCCTTCAGAAAGGGAGTTAAACCAAAGGCTCTGTGTCTTCCTACAAGCAAGAGTTCATTTCTGGTAAACACAGTGATTTTTCGGCTCAAATGAATTAACACAGATCAGGAACCCAACACGACTTTCACTATTTACTAAAGAGCATCTATGTAAATGATGCTGTGGTTTGTTACAGTTTCATAAGCAGAGTTCAACTAGATATGGTCTGTATGAGTTGGAAACACAGTTCTTTTTTTCTGGTCATGCTAATGTTTCTTGCTGTATAGGAGACGCTGGACAGACTAGGATGCTTTTTGCGTTAAAACAGAGGGTGTTTCATGGATTAGAACGCTGTTCTGAATTTATCTTCACAAACGGAGTTAAACCAAAGGCTCTGTGTCTTCCTACAAGCAAGAGTTCTTTTCTGGTAAATCCTGTGATTTTTGACTCAAATGAATTTGCACAGTTCAGGAACCCAACACGCTTTTCACTTTTAACTAAAGAGCATCTCTGTGAGAAATGCTGTGGTTTGTTACAGTTTCATGAGCAGAGTTCAACTAGATATGGTCCATATGAGTAGGAAACACAGTTCATTTTTTCTGGGCATGCTCATGTTTCTTATTATATTGCAGACACTGGAAAGAATAGCATGCTCTTTGCATTAAAACAGAGTGTGTTTCATGGATGAGAACACTGGTCTGAATTTGCCTTCACAAATGGAGTTAAACCAAAGGCTCTGTGTCTTCCTACAAGCAAGTGTTCATTTCTGGTAAAGCCAGTGATTTTTCGGCTCAAATGAATTTACACAGTTCACGAACCCAACACCATTTTCACTATTAACACACGAACATCTATGTAAAAGATGTTGTGGTTTGTTACAGTTTCATAAGCAGAGTTCAACTAGATATGGTCCGTATGAGTAGGAAACACAGTTCTTTTTTTTCTGATCATGCTCATGTTTCTTGCTGTATTAGAGACGCTGGAAAGAAGAGCATGCTCTTAGCGTTAAAACAGAGTGTGTTTCATGGAGGAGAACACTGTTCTGTATTTCCCTTCACAAACAGAGTTAAACCAAAGGCTCTGTGTCTTCCTACAAGCAAGAGTTCATTTCCGGTAATCCCAGTGATTTTTCGCCTTAAATGAATTTACACAGTTCAAGAACCCAACACGATTTTCCTTATAAACTAAAGAGCATCTAAGAAGAGATACTGTGCTTTCTATGTGTTTCATATGCAGAGTTGAAATAGACCTGGTCCTTTGAGTAGGAAATACAGTTCTTTTTTTCTGGGCATGCTCATGTTTCTTGCTGTATTGGAGAAGCTGGAAAAAAGAGCAAGCTTCTTGCATTAAAACAGAGTGTGTTTCATGGATTTGGACACGGGTCTGAATTTTCCTTCAGAAAGGGAGTTAAACCAAAGGCTCTGTGTCTTCCTGCAAGCAAGAGTTCATTTCTGGTAAACCCAGTGATTTTTCGGCTCAAATGAATTAACACAGATCAGGAACCCAACACGACTTTCACTATTTACTAAAGAGCATCTATGTAAATGATGCTGTGGTTTGTTACGGTTTCATAAGCAGAGTTCAACTAGATATGGTCTGTATGAGTAGGAAACACAGTTCTTTTTTTCTGGTCATGCTAATGTTTCTTGCTGTATAGGAGACGCTGGACAGACTAGGATGCTTTTTGTGTTAAAACAGAGGGTGTTTCATGGATTAGAACTCTGGTCTGAATTTATCTTCACAAACGAATTTAAACCAAAGGCTCTGTGTCTTCCTACAAGCAAGAGTTCATTTCTGTTAAACCCAGTGATTTTTCCCCTCAAATGAATTTACACAGTTCACGAACCCAACACGATTTTCACTCTGAACTAAAGAGCATATATGTAAGACATGCTGTGGTTTGTATCAATTTCATAAGAAGAGTTCAACTAGATATGGTCCGTATGAGTAGGAAACACAGTTATTTTTTCTGGGCATGCTCATATTTCTTGCTGTATTGCCGACGCTGGACAGAAGAGGATTCTTCTTGCGATAAATAGATGGTGTTTTATGGATGAGAACACTGGTCTGAATTTCCCTTCAGATACAGAGTTAAACCAAAGGCTCTGTGTCTTCCTACAAGCAAGAGTTCATTTCAGGTAAACCCAGTGATTTTTCGGCTCAAATGAATTTACACAGTTCACGAACACAACACGATTTTCATTATTAACTAAAGAGCATCTATGTAAGAGATGCTTTGGTTTGTATCAATTTCATAAGCAGAGTTCAACTAGATATGGTCCATATGAGTAGTAAACACAGTTATTTTTTCTGGGCATGCTCATATTTCTTGCTGTATTGCCGACGCTTGACAGAAGAGGATTCTTCTTGCGTTAAAACAGATGGTGTTTCATGGATGAGAACACTGGTCTGAATTTCCCTTCAGATACAGTGTTAATCCAAAGGCTCTGTGTCTTCCTACAAGCAAGAGTTCATTTCCGGTAAACCCAGTGATTTTTGACTCAAATGAATTTGCAAAGTTCACGAACCAAACACGATTTTCACTATTAACTAAAGAGCATCTCTGTGAGAGATGCTGTGGATTGTTACAGTTTCATGACTAGAGTTCAACTAGATATGGTCCATATGAGTAGGAAACAGAGTTTTTTTTTTCTGGGCATGCTCATGTTTCTTGCTGTATTAGAGACGGTGGAAAAATGAGTAAGCTTCTTGCGTTAAAACAGAGTGTGTATCATGGCTTTGGACACTCGTCTGAATTTTCCTTCAGAAAGGGAGTTAAACCAAAGGCTCTGTGTCTTCCTACAAGCAAGAGTTCATTTCTGGTAAACACAGTGATTTTTCGGCTCAAATGAATTAACACAGATCAGGAACCCAACACGACTTTCACTATTTACTAAAGAGCATCTATGTAAATGATGCTGTGGTTTGTTACAGTTTCATAAGCAGAGTTCAACTAGATATGGTCTGTATGAGTTGGAAACACAGTTCTTTTTTTCTGGTCATGCTAATGTTTCTTGCTGTATAGGAGACGCTGGACAGACTAGGATGCTTTTTGCGTTAAAACAGAGGGTGTTTCATGGATTAGAACGCTGTTCTGAATTTATCTTCACAAACGGAGTTAAACCAAAGGCTCTGTGTCTTCCTACAAGCAAGAGTTCTTTTCTGGTAAATCCTGTGATTTTTGACTCAAATGAATTTGCACAGTTCAGGAACCCAACACGCTTTTCACTTTTAACTAAAGAGCATCTCTGTGAGAAATGCTGTGGTTTGTTACAGTTTCATGAGCAGAGTTCAACTAGATATGGTCCATATGAGTAGGAAACACAGTTCATTTTTTCTGGGCATGCTCATGTTTCTTATTATATTGCAGACACTGGAAAGAATAGCATGCTCTTTGCATTAAAACAGAGTGTGTTTCATGGATGAGAACACTGGTCTGAATTTGCCTTCACAAATGGAGTTAAACCAAAGGCTCTGTGTCTTCCTACAAGCAAGTGTTCATTTCTGGTAAAGCCAGTGATTTTTCGGCTCAAATGAATTTACACAGTTCACGAACCCAACACCATTTTCACTATTAACACACGAACATCTATGTAAAAGATGTTGTGGTTTGTTACAGTTTCATAAGCAGAGTTCAACTAGATATGGTCCGTATGAGTAGGAAACACAGTTCTTTTTTTTCTGATCATGCTCATGTTTCTTGCTGTATTAGAGACGCTGGAAAGAAGAGCATGCTTGTTGCGTTAAAACAGAGTGTTTTTCATGGATGAGAACACTGGTCTGAATTTCCCTTCAGATACAGAGTTAAACCAATGGCTCTGTGTCTTCCTAAATGCAATAGTTCATTTCCTGTAAACCCAGTGATTTTTCAGCTCAAATGAATTTTCACAGTTCACGAACCCAACACGATTTTCACTATTAACTTAAGTGCATCTATGTAAGAGATGCTGTGGCTTGTTACAGTTTCTTAAGCAGAGTTCAACTAGATATGGTACATATGAGTAGGAAACACAGTTGATTTTTTCTGGGCATGCTCGTGTTTCTTGCTATATTGCAGACTCTGGAAAGACGAGCATGCTCTTTGCGTTAAAACAGAGTGTGTTTCATGGATGAGAACACTGGTCTGAATTTCCCTTCACAAACGGAGTTAAACCAAAGGCTCTCTGTCTTCCTACAAGCAAGAGTTCATTTCGGGTAAACCCAGTGATTTTTTGGCTCAAATGAATTTACACAGTTCACAACCCAACACGATTTTCACTATTAACTAAAGAGCATCTATGTAAGAGATGCTTTGGTTTGTATCAATTTCATAAGCAGAGTTCAACTGGATATGGTCCATATGAGTAGTAAACACAGTTATTTTTTCTGGGCATGCACATATTTGTTGGTGTATTGCCGACGCTGGACAGAAGAGGATTCTTCTTGCGTTGAAACAGATGGTGTTTCATGGATGAGAAAACTGGTCTGAATTTCCCTTCAGATACAGAGTTAAACCAAAGGCTCTGTGTCTTCCTACAAGGAAGAGTTCATTTCCGGTAAACCCAGTGATTTTTGACTCAAATGAATTTGCACAGTTCACGAACCCTACACAATTTTCACTATTAACTAAAGAGTATCTCTGTGAGAGATGGTGTGGATTGTTACAGTTTCATGAGCAGAGTTCAACTAGATATGGTCCATATGAGTAGGAAACACAGTTTTTTTTTCTGGGCATGCTCATGTTTCTTGCTGTATTAGAGACAGTGGAAAAATGAGCAAGCTTCTTGCGTTAAAACAGAGTGTGTATCATGGCTTTGGACACTCGTCTGAATTTTCCTTCAGAAACGGAGTTAAACCAAATGCTCTGTGTCTTCCTACAAGCAAGAGTTCATTTCTGGTAAACCCAGTGATTTTTCGGCTCAAATGAATTAACACAGATCAGGAACCCAACAGGACTTTCACTATTTACTAAAGAGCATCTATGTAAATGATGCTGTGGTTTGTTACAGTTTCATAAGCAGAGTTCAACTAGATATGGTCTGTATGAGTAGGAAACACAGTTCTTTTTTTCTAGTCATGCTAATGTATCTTGCTGTATTAGAGACGGTGGAAAGAAGAGCATGCTCTTAGCGCTAAAGGAGAGTGTGTTTCATGGAGCAGAACACTGTTCTGTATTTCCCTTCACAAACAGAGTTAAACCAAATGCTCTGTGTCTTCCTACAAGCAAGAGTTCTTTTCCGTTAAATCCTGTGATTTTTGACTCAAATGAATTTGCACAGTTCAGGAACCCAACACGATTTTCACTTTTAACTAAAGAGCATCTCTGTGAGAAATGCTGTGGTTTGTTACAGTTTCATGAGCAGAGTTCAACTAGATATGGTCCGTATGAGTAGGAAACACAGTTCATTTTTTCTGGGCATGCTCATGTTTCTTGCTCTATTAGAGACGGTGGAAAAATGAGCAAGCTTCTTGCGTTAAAACAGAGTGTGTATCATGGCTTTGGACACTCGTCTGAATTTTCCTTCAGAAACGGAGTTAAACCAAATGCTCTGTGTCTTCCTACAAGCAAGAGTTCATTTCTGGTAAACCCAGTGATTTTTCGGCTCAAATGAATTAACACAGATCAGGAACCCAACACGACTTTCACTATTTACTAAAGAGCATCTATGTAAATGATGCTGTGGTTTGTTACAGTTTCATAAGCAGAGTTCAACTAGATATGGTCTGTATGAGTAGGAAACACAGTTCTTTTTTTCTAGTCATGCTAATGTTTCTTGCTGTATAGGAGTCGCTGGATAGACTAGGATGCTTTTTGCATTAAAACAGAGGGTGTTTCATGGATTAGAACGCTGGTCTGAATTTATCTTCACAAACGGAGTTAAACCAAAGGCTCTGTGTCTTCCTACAAGCAAGAGTTCTTTTCTGGTAAATCCTGTGATTTTTGACTCAAATGAATTTGCACAGTTCACGAACCCAACACGCTTTTCACTTTTAACTAAAGAGCATCTCTGTGAGAAATGCTGTGGTTTGTTACAGTTTCATGAGCAGAGTTCAACTAGATATGGTCCGTATGAGTAGGAAACACAGTTCATTTTTTCTGATCATGCTCATGTTTCTTGCTGTATTAGAGACGCTGGAAAGAAGAGCATGCTCTTTGCGTTAAAACAGAGTGTTTTTCATGGATGAGAACACTGGTCTGAATTTCCCTTCAGATACAGAGTTAAACCAAAGGCTCTGTGTCTTCCTAAATGCAATAGTTCATTTCCTGTAAACCCAGTGATTTTTCAGCTCAAATGAATTTACACAGTTCACGAAACCAACACGATTTTCACTATTACCTTAAGTGCATCTATGTAAGAGTTGCTGTGGCTTCTTACGGTTCCTGAAGCAGAGTTCAACTAGATATGGTACATATGAGTAGGAAACACAGTTGATTTTTTTCTGGGCATGCTCGTGTTTCTTGCTATTTTGCAGACGCTGGAAAGACGAGCATGCTCTTTGTGTTAAAACAGATTGTGTTTCATGGATGAGAACACTGGTCTGAATTTCCCTTCACAAACGGAGTTAAACCAAAGGCTCTCTGTCTTCCTACAAGCAAGAGTTCATTTCGGGTAAACCCAGTGATTTTTCGGCTCAAATGAATTTACACAGTTCATGAACCCAACACGATTTTCACTATTAACCAAAGAGCATCTATGTAAGAGATGCTTTGGTTTGTATCAATTTCATAAGCAGAGTTCAACTAGATATGGTCCGTATGGGTAGGAAACACAGTTATTTTTTCTGGGCATGCTCATATTTGTTGGTGTATTGCCGACGCTGGACAGAAGAGGATTCTTCTTGCGTTAAAAAGGATGGTGTTTCATGGATGAGAACACTGGTCTGAATTTCCCTTCAGATACAGAGTTAAACCAAAGGCTCTGTGTCTTCCTACAAGGAAGAGTTCATTTCCGGTTAACCTAGTGATTTTTGACTCAAATGAATTTGCACAGTTCACGAACACAACACGATTTTCACTATTAACTAAAGAGTATCTCTGTGAGAAATGTTGTGGATTGTTACAGTTTCAAGAGCAGAGTTCAACTAGATATGGTCCATATGAGTAGGAAACACAGTTTTTTTTTTTTTTTTTTCTGGGCATTCTCATGTTTCTTGCTGTATTAGAGACGGTGGAAAGAAGAGCATGCTCTTAGCGTTAAAACAGAGTGTGTTTCATGGAGGAGAACACTGTTCTGTATTTCCCTTCACAAACAGAGTTAAACCAAAGGCTCTGTGTCTTCCTACAAGCAAGAGTTCATTTCCGGTAATCCCAGTGATTTTTCGCCTTAAATGAATTTACACAGTTCAAGAACCCAACACGATTTTCCTTATAAACTAAAGAGCATCTAAGAAGAGATACTGTGCTTTCTATGTGTTTCATATGCAGAGTTGAAATAGACCTGGTCCTTTGAGTAGGAAATACAGTTCTTTTTTTCTGGGCATGCTCATGTTTCTTGCTGTATTGGAGAAGCTGGAAAAAAGAGCAAGCTTCTTGCATTAAAACAGAGTGTGTTTCATGGATTTGGACACGGGTCTGAATTTTCCTTCAGAAAGGGAGTTAAACCAAAGGCTCTGTGTCTTCCTACAAGCAAGAGTTCATTTCTGGTAAACCCAGTGATTTTTCGGCTCAAATGAATTAACACAGATCAGGAACCCAACACGACTTTCACTATTTACTAAAGAGCATCTATGTAAATGATGCTGTGGTTTGTTACGGTTTCATAAGCAGAGTTCAACTAGATATGGTCTGTATGAGTAGGAAACACAGTTCTTTTTTTCTGGTCATGCTAATGTTTCTTGCTGTATAGGAGACGCTGGACAGACTAGGATGCTTTTTGTGTTAAAACAGAGGGTGTTTCATGGATTAGAACTCTGGTCTGAATTTATCTTCACAAACGAATTTAAACCAAAGGCTCTGTGTCTTCCTACAAGCAAGAGTTCATTTCTGTTAAACCCAGTGATTTTTCCCCTCAAATGAATTTACACAGTTCACGAACCCAACACGATTTTCACTCTGAACTAAAGAGCATATATGTAAGACATGCTGTGGTTTGTATCAATTTCATAAGAAGAGTTCAACTAGATATGGTCCGTATGAGTAGGAAACACAGTTATTTTTTCTGGGCATGCTCATATTTCTTGCTGTATTGCCGACGCTGGACAGAAGAGGATTCTTCTTGCGATAAATAGATGATGTTTTATGGATGAGAACACTGGTCTGAATTTCCCTTCAGATACAGAGTTAAACCAAAGGCTCTGTGTCTTCCTACAAGCAAGAGTTCATTTCAGGTAAACCCAGTGATTTTTCGGCTCAAATGAATTTACACAGTTCACGAACACAACACGATTTTCATTATTAACTAAAGAGCATCTATGTAAGAGATGCTTTGGTTTGTATCAATTTCATAAGCAGAGTTCAACTAGATATGGTCCATATGAGTAGTAAACACAGTTATTTTTTCTGGGCATGCTCATATTTCTTGCTGTATTGCCGACGCTTGACAGAAGAGGATTCTTCTTGCGTTAAAACAGATGGTGTTTCATGGATGAGAACACTGGTCTGAATTTCCCTTCAGATACAGTGTTAATCCAAAGGCTCTGTGTCTTCCTACAAGCAAGAGTTCATTTCCGGTAAACCCAGTGATTTTTGACTCAAATGAATTTGCAAAGTTCACGAACCAAACACGATTTTCACTATTAACTAAAGAGCATCTCTGTGAGAGATGCTGTGGATTGTTACAGTTTCATGACTAGAGTTCAACTAGATATGGTCCATATGAGTAGGAAACACAGTTTTTTTTTTCTGGGCATGCTCATGTTTCTTGCTGTATTAGAGACGGTGGAAAAATGAGTAAGCTTCTTGCGTTAAAACAGAGTGTGTATCATGGCTTTGGACACTCGTCTGAATTTTCCTTCAGAAAGGGAGTTAAACCAAAGGCTCTGTGTCTTCCTACAAGCAAGAGTTCATTTCTGGTAAACACAGTGATTTTTCGGCTCAAATGAATTAACACAGATCAGGAACCCAACACGACTTTCACTATTTACTAAAGAGCATCTATGTAAATGATGCTGTGGTTTGTTACAGTTTCATAAGCAGAGTTCAACTAGATATGGTCTGTATGAGTTGGAAACACAGTTCTTTTTTTCTGGTCATGCTAATGTTTCTTGCTGTATAGGAGACGCTGGACAGACTAGGATGCTTTTTGCGTTAAAACAGAGGGTGTTTCATGGATTAGAACGCTGTTCTGAATTTATCTTCACAAACGGAGTTAAACCAAAGGCTCTGTGTCTTCCTACAAGCAAGAGTTCTTTTCTGGTAAATCCTGTGATTTTTGACTCAAATGAATTTGCACAGTTCAGGAACCCAACACGCTTTTCACTTTTAACTAAAGAGCATCTCTGTGAGAAATGCTGTGGTTTGTTACAGTTTCATGAGCAGAGTTCAACTAGATATGGTCCATATGAGTAGGAAACACAGTTCATTTTTTCTGGGCATGCTCATGTTTCTTATTATATTGCAGACACTGGAAAGAATAGCATGCTCTTTGCATTAAAACAGAGTGTGTTTCATGGATGAGAACACTGGTCTGAATTTGCCTTCACAAATGGAGTTAAACCAAAGGCTCTGTGTCTTCCTACAAGCAAGTGTTCATTTCTGGTAAAGCCAGTGATTTTTCGGCTCAAATGAATTTACACAGTTCACGAACCCAACACCATTTTCACTATTAACACACGAACATCTATGTAAAAGATGTTGTGGTTTGTTACAGTTTCATAAGCAGAGTTCAACTAGATATGGTCCGTATGAGTAGGAAACACAGTTCTTTTTTTTCTGATCATGCTCATGTTTCTTGCTGTATTAGAGACGCTGGAAAGAAGAGCATGCTCTTAGCGTTAAAACAGAGTGTGTTTCATGGAGGAGAACACTGTTCTGTATTTCCCTTCACAAACAGAGTTAAACCAAAGGCTCTGTGTCTTCCTACAAGCAAGAGTTCATTTCCGGTAATCCCAGTGATTTTTCGCCTTAAATGAATTTACACAGTTCAAGAACCCAACACGATTTTCCTTATAAACTAAAGAGCATCTAAGAAGAGATACTGTGCTTTCTATGTGTTTCATATGCAGAGTTGAAATAGACCTGGTCCTTTGAGTAGGAAATACAGTTCTTTTTTTCTGGGCATGCTCATGTTTCTTGCTGTATTGGAGAAGCTGGAAAAAAGAGCAAGCTTCTTGCATTAAAACAGAGTGTGTTTCATGGATTTGGACACGGGTCTGAATTTTCCTTCAGAAAGGGAGTTAAACCAAAGGCTCTGTGTCTTCCTGCAAGCAAGAGTTCATTTCTGGTAAACACAGTGATTTTTCGGCTCAAATGAATTAACACAGATCAGGAACCCAACACGACTTTCACTATTTACTAAAGAGCATCTATGTAAATGATGCTGTGGTTTGTTACGGTTTCATAAGCAGAGTTCAACTAGATATGGTCTGTATGAGTAGGAAACACAGTTCTTTTTTTCTGGTCATGCTAATGTTTCTTGCTGTATAGGAGACGCTGGACAGACTAGGATGCTTTTTGTGTTAAAACAGAGGGTGTTTCATGGATTAGAACTCTGGTCTGAATTTATCTTCACAAACGAATTTAAACCAAAGGCTCTGTGTCTTCCTACAAGCAAGAGTTCATTTCTGTTAAACCCAGTGATTTTTCCCCTCAAATGAATTTACACAGTTCACGAACCCAACACGATTTTCACTCTGAACTAAAGAGCATATATGTAAGACATGCTGTGGTTTGTATCAATTTCATAAGAAGAGTTCAACTAGATATGGTCCGTATGAGTAGGAAACACAGTTATTTTTTCTGGGCATGCTCATATTTCTTGCTGTATTGCCGACGCTGGACAGAAGAGGATTCTTCTTGCGATAAATAGATGGTGTTTTATGGATGAGAACACTGGTCTGAATTTCCCTTCAGATACAGAGTTAAACCAAAGGCTCTGTGTCTTCCTACAAGCAAGAGTTCATTTCAGGTAAACCCAGTGATTTTTCGGCTCAAATGAATTTACACAGTTCACGAACACAACACGATTTTCATTATTAACTAAAGAGCATCTATGTAAGAGATGCTTTGGTTTGTATCAATTTCATAAGCAGAGTTCAACTAGATATGGTCCATATGAGTAGTAAACACAGTTATTTTTTCTGGGCATGCTCATATTTCTTGCTGTATTGCCGACGCTTGACAGAAGAGGATTCTTCTTGCGTTAAAACAGATGGTGTTTCATGGATGAGAACACTGGTCTGAATTTCCCTTCAGATACAGTGTTAATCCAAAGGCTCTGTGTCTTCCTACAAGCAAGAGTTCATTTCCGGTAAACCCAGTGATTTTTGACTCAAATGAATTTGCAAAGTTCACGAACCAAACACGATTTTCACTATTAACTAAAGAGCATCTCTGTGAGAGATGCTGTGGATTGTTACAGTTTCATGACTAGAGTTCAACTAGATATGGTCCATATGAGTAGGAAACAGAGTTTTTTTTTTCTGGGCATGCTCATGTTTCTTGCTGTATTAGAGACGGTGGAAAAATGAGTAAGCTTCTTGCGTTAAAACAGAGTGTGTATCATGGCTTTGGACACTCGTCTGAATTTTCCTTCAGAAAGGGAGTTAAACCAAAGGCTCTGTGTCTTCCTACAAGCAAGAGTTCATTTCTGGTAAACACAGTGATTTTTCGGCTCAAATGAATTAACACAGATCAGGAACCCAACACGACTTTCACTATTTACTAAAGAGCATCTATGTAAATGATGCTGTGGTTTGTTACAGTTTCATAAGCAGAGTTCAACTAGATATGGTCTGTATGAGTTGGAAACACAGTTCTTTTTTTCTGGTCATGCTAATGTTTCTTGCTGTATAGGAGACGCTGGACAGACTAGGATGCTTTTTGCGTTAAAACAGAGGGTGTTTCATGGATTAGAACGCTGTTCTGAATTTATCTTCACAAACGGAGTTAAATCAAAGGCTCTGTGTCTTCCTACAAGCAAGAGTTCTTTTCTGGTAAATCCTGTGATTTTTGACTCAAATGAATTTGCACAGTTCAGGAACCCAACACGCTTTTCACTTTTAACTAAAGAGCATCTCTGTGAGAAATGCTGTGGTTTGTTACAGTTTCATGAGCAGAGTTCAACTAGATATGGTCCATATGAGTAGGAAACACAGTTCATTTTTTCTGGGCATGCTCATGTTTCTTATTATATTGCAGACACTGGAAAGAATAGCATGCTCTTTGCATTAAAACAGAGTGTGTTTCATGGATGAGAACACTGGTCTGAATTTGCCTTCACAAATGGAGTTAAACCAAAGGCTCTGTGTCTTCCTACAAGCAAGTGTTCATTTCTGGTAAAGCCAGTGATTTTTCGGCTCAAATGAATTTACACAGTTCACGAACCCAACACGATTTTCACTATTAACACACGAACATCTATGTAAAAGATGTTGTGGTTTGTTACAGTTTCATAAGCAGAGTTCAACTAGATATGGTCCGTATGAGTAGGAAACACAGTTCTTTTTTTTCTGATCATGCTCATGTTTCTTGCTGTATTAGAGACGCTGGAAAGAAGAGCATGCTTGTTGCGTTAAAACAGAGTGTTTTTCATGGATGAGAACACTGGTCTGAATTTCCCTTCAGATACAGAGTTAAACCAATGGCTCTGTGTCTTCCTAAATGCAATAGTTCATTTCCTGTAAACCCAGTGATTTTTCAGCTCAAATGAATTTTCACAGTTCACGAACCCAACACGATTTTCACTATTAACTTAAGTGCATCTATGTAAGAGATGCTGTGGCTTGTTACAGTTTCTTAAGCAGAGTTCAACTAGATATGGTACATATGAGTAGGAAACACAGTTGATTTTTTCTGGGCATGCTCGTGTTTCTTGCTATATTGCAGACTCTGGAAAGACGAGCATGCTCTTTGCGTTAAAACAGAGTGTGTTTCATGGATGAGAACACTGGTCTGAATTTCCCTTCACAAACGGAGTTAAACCAAAGGCTCTCTGTCTTCCTACAAGCAAGAGTTCATTTCGGGTAAACCCAGTGATTTTTTGGCTCAAATGAATTTACACAGTTCACAACCCAACACGATTTTCACTATTAACTAAAGAGCATCTATGTAAGAGATGCTTTGGTTTGTATCAATTTCATAAGCAGAGTTCAACTGGATATGGTCCATATGAGTAGTAAACACAGTTATTTTTTCTGGGCATGCACATATTTGTTGGTGTATTGCCGACGCTGGACAGAAGAGGATTCTTCTTGCGTTGAAACAGATGGTGTTTCATGGATGAGAAAACTGGTCTGAATTTCCCTTCAGATACAGAGTTAAACCAAAGGCTCTGTGTCTTCCTACAAGGAAGAGTTCATTTCCGGTAAACCCAGTGATTTTTGACTCAAATGAATTTGCACAGTTCACGAACCCTACACAATTTTCACTATTAACTAAAGAGTATCTCTGTGAGAGATGGTGTGGATTGTTACAGTTTCATGAGCAGAGTTCAACTAGATATGGTCCATATGAGTAGGAAACACAGTTTTTTTTTCTGGGCATGCTCATGTTTCTTGCTGTATTAGAGACAGTGGAAAAATGAGCAAGCTTCTTGCGTTAAAACAGAGTGTGTATCATGGCTTTGGACACTCGTCTGAATTTTCCTTCAGAAACGGAGTTAAACCAAATGCTCTGTGTCTTCCTACAAGCAAGAGTTCATTTCTGGTAAACCCAGTGATTTTTCGGCTCAAATGAATTAACACAGATCAGGAACCCAACAGGACTTTCACTATTTACTAAAGAGCATCTATGTAAATGATGCTGTGGTTTGTTACAGTTTCATAAGCAGAGTTCAACTAGATATGGTCTGTATGAGTAGGAAACACAGTTCTTTTTTTCTAGTCATGCTAATGTATCTTGCTGTATTAGAGACGGTGGAAAGAAGAGCATGCTCTTAGCGCTAAAGGAGAGTGTGTTTCATGGAGCAGAACACTGTTCTGTATTTCCCTTCACAAACAGAGTTAAACCAAATGCTCTGTGTCTTCCTACAAGCAAGAGTTCTTTTCCGTTAAATCCTGTGATTTTTGACTCAAATGAATTTGCACAGTTCAGGAACCCAACACGATTTTCACTTTTAACTAAAGAGCATCTCTGTGAGAAATGCTGTGGTTTGTTACAGTTTCATGAGCAGAGTTCAACTAGATATGGTCCGTATGAGTAGGAAACACAGTTCATTTTTTCTGGGCATGCTCATGTTTCTTGCTCTATTAGAGACGGTGGAAAAATGAGCAAGCTTCTTGCGTTAAAACAGAGTGTGTATCATGGCTTTGGACACTCGTCTGAATTTTCCTTCAGAAACGGAGTTAAACCAAATGCTCTGTGTCTTCCTACAAGCAAGAGTTCATTTCTGGTAAACCCAGTGATTTTTCGGCTCAAATGAATTAACACAGATCAGGAACCCAACACGACTTTCACTATTTACTAAAGAGCATCTATGTAAATGATGCTGTGGTTTGTTACAGTTTCATAAGCAGAGTTCAACTAGATATGGTCTGTATGAGTAGGAAACACAGTTCTTTTTTTCTAGTCATGCTAATGTTTCTTGCTGTATAGGAGTCGCTGGACAGACTAGGATGCTTTTTGCATTAAAACAGAGGGTGTTTCATGGATTAGAACGCTGGTCTGAATTTATCTTCACAAACGGAGTTAAACCAAAGGCTCTGTGTCTTCCTACAAGCAAGAGTTCTTTTCTGGTAAATCCTGTGATTTTTGACTCAAATGAATTTGCACAGTTCACGAACCCAACACGCTTTTCACTTTTAACTAAAGAGCATCTCTGTGAGAAATGCTGTGGTTTGTTACAGTTTCATGAGCAGAGTTCAACTAGATATGGTCCGTATGAGTAGGAAACACAGTTCATTTTTTCTGATCATGCTCATGTTTCTTGCTGTATTAGAGACGCTGGAAAGAAGAGCATGCTCTTTGCGTTAAAACAGAGTGTTTTTCATGGATGAGAACACTGGTCTGAATTTCCCTTCAGATACAGAGTTAAACCAAAGGCTCTGTGTCTTCCTAAATGCAATAGTTCATTTCCTGTAAACCCAGTGATTTTTCAGCTCAAATGAATTTACACAGTTCACGAAACCAACACGATTTTCACTATTACCTTAAGTGCATCTATGTAAGAGTTGCTGTGGCTTCTTACGGTTCCTGAAGCAGAGTTCAACTAGATATGGTACATATGAGTAGGAAACACAGTTGATTTTTTTCTGGGCATGCTCGTGTTTCTTGCTATTTTGCAGACGCTGGAAAGACGAGCATGCTCTTTGTGTTAAAACAGATTGTGTTTCATGGATGAGAACACTGGTCTGAATTTCCCTTCACAAACGGAGTTAAACCAAAGGCTCTCTGTCTTCCTACAAGCAAGAGTTCATTTCGGGTAAACCCAGTGATTTTTCGGCTCAAATGAATTTACACAGTTCATGAACCCAACACGATTTTCACTATTAACCAAAGAGCATCTATGTAAGAGATGCTTTGGTTTGTATCAATTTCATAAGCAGAGTTCAACTAGATATGGTCCGTATGGGTAGGAAACACAGTTATTTTTTCTGGGCATGCTCATATTTGTTGGTGTATTGCCGACGCTGGACAGAAGAGGATTCTTCTTGCGTTAAAAAGGATGGTGTTTCATGGATGAGAACACTGGTCTGAATTTCCCTTCAGATACAGAGTTAAACCAAAGGCTCTGTGTCTTCCTACAAGGAAGAGTTCATTTCCGGTTAACCTAGTGATTTTTGACTCAAATGAATTTGCACAGTTCACGAACACAACACGATTTTCACTATTAACTAAAGAGTATCTCTGTGAGAAATGTTGTGGATTGTTACAGTTTCAAGAGCAGAGTTCAACTAGATATGGTCCATATGAGTAGGAAACACAGTTTTTTTTTTTTTTTTTCTGGGCATTCTCATGTTTCTTGCTGTATTAGAGACGGTGGAAAGAAGAGCATGCTCTTAGCGTTAAAACAGAGTGTGTTTCATGGAGGAGAACACTGTTCTGTATTTCCCTTCACAAACAGAGTTAAACCAAAGGCTCTGTGTCTTCCTACAAGCAAGAGTTCATTTCCGGTAATCCCAGTGATTTTTCGCCTTAAATGAATTTACACAGTTCAAGAACCCAACACGATTTTCCTTATAAACTAAAGAGCATCTAAGAAGAGATACTGTGCTTTCTATGTGTTTCATATGCAGAGTTGAAATAGACCTGGTCCTTTGAGTAGGAAATACAGTTCTTTTTTTCTGGGCATGCTCATGTTTCTTGCTGTATTGGAGAAGCTGGAAAAAAGAGCAAGCTTCTTGCATTAAAACAGAGTGTGTTTCATGGATTTGGACACGGGTCTGAATTTTCCTTCAGAAAGGGAGTTAAACCAAAGGCTCTGTGTCTTCCTGCAAGCAAGAGTTCATTTCTGGTAAACCCAGTGATTTTTCGGCTCAAATGAATTAACACAGATCAGGAACCCAACACGACTTTCACTATTTACTAAAGAGCATCTATGTAAATGATGCTGTGGTTTGTTACGGTTTCATAAGCAGAGTTCAACTAGATATGGTCTGTATGAGTAGGAAACACAGTTCTTTTTTTCTGGTCATGCTAATGTTTCTTGCTGTATAGGAGACGCTGGACAGACTAGGATGCTTTTTGTGTTAAAACAGAGGGTGTTTCATGGATTAGAACTCTGGTCTGAATTTATCTTCACAAACGAATTTAAACCAAAGGCTCTGTGTCTTCCTACAAGCAAGAGTTCATTTCTGTTAAACCCAGTGATTTTTCCCCTCAAATGAATTTACACAGTTCACGAACCCAACACGATTTTCACTCTGAACTAAAGAGCATATATGTAAGACATGCTGTGGTTTGTATCAATTTCATAAGAAGAGTTCAACTAGATATGGTCCGTATGAGTAGGAAACACAGTTATTTTTTCTGGGCATGCTCATATTTCTTGCTGTATTGCCGACGCTGGACAGAAGAGGATTCTTCTTGCGATAAATAGATGGTGTTTTATGGATGAGAACACTGGTCTGAATTTCCCTTCAGATACAGAGTTAAACCAAAGGCTCTGTGTCTTCCTACAAGCAAGAGTTCATTTCAGGTAAACCCAGTGATTTTTCGGCTCAAATGAATTTACACAGTTCACGAACACAACACGATTTTCATTATTAACTAAAGAGCATCTATGTAAGAGATGCTTTGGTTTGTATCAATTTCATAAGCAGAGTTCAACTAGATATGGTCCATATGAGTAGTAAACACAGTTATTTTTTCTGGGCATGCTCATATTTCTTGCTGTATTGCCGACGCTTGACAGAAGAGGATTCTTCTTGCGTTAAAACAGATGGTGTTTCATGGATGAGAACACTGGTCTGAATTTCCCTTCAGATACAGTGTTAATCCAAAGGCTCTGTGTCTTCCTACAAGCAAGAGTTCATTTCCGGTAAACCCAGTGATTTTTGACTCAAATGAATTTGCAAAGTTCACGAACCAAACACGATTTTCACTATTAACTAAAGAGCATCTCTGTGAGAGATGCTGTGGATTGTTACAGTTTCATGACTAGAGTTCAACTAGATATGGTCCATATGAGTAGGAAACAGAGTTTTTTTTTTCTGGGCATGCTCATGTTTCTTGCTGTATTAGAGACGGTGGAAAAATGAGTAAGCTTCTTGCGTTAAAACAGAGTGTGTATCATGGCTTTGGACACTCGTCTGAATTTTCCTTCAGAAAGGGAGTTAAACCAAAGGCTCTGTGTCTTCCTACAAGCAAGAGTTCATTTCTGGTAAACACAGTGATTTTTCGGCTCAAATGAATTAACACAGATCAGGAACCCAACACGACTTTCACTATTTACTAAAGAGCATCTATGTAAATGATGCTGTGGTTTGTTACAGTTTCATAAGCAGAGTTCAACTAGATATGGTCTGTATGAGTTGGAAACACAGTTCTTTTTTTCTGGTCATGCTAATGTTTCTTGCTGTATAGGAGACGCTGGACAGACTAGGATGCTTTTTGCGTTAAAACAGAGGGTGTTTCATGGATTAGAACGCTGTTCTGAATTTATCTTCACAAACGGAGTTAAATCAAAGGCTCTGTGTCTTCCTACAAGCAAGAGTTCTTTTCTGGTAAATCCTGTGATTTTTGACTCAAATGAATTTGCACAGTTCAGGAACCCAACACGCTTTTCACTTTTAACTAAAGAGCATCTCTGTGAGAAATGCTGTGGTTTGTTACAGTTTCATGAGCAGAGTTCAACTAGATATGGTCCATATGAGTAGGAAACACAGTTCATTTTTTCTGGGCATGCTCATGTTTCTTATTATATTGCAGACACTGGAAAGAATAGCATGCTCTTTGCATTAAAACAGAGTGTGTTTCATGGATGAGAACACTGGTCTGAATTTGCCTTCACAAATGGAGTTAAACCAAAGGCTCTGTGTCTTCCTACAAGCAAGTGTTCATTTCTGGTAAAGCCAGTGATTTTTCGGCTCAAATGAATTTACACAGTTCACGAACCCAACACGATTTTCACTATTAACACACGAACATCTATGTAAAAGATGTTGTGGTTTGTTACAGTTTCATAAGCAGAGTTCAACTAGATATGGTCCGTATGAGTAGGAAACACAGTTCTTTTTTTTCTGATCATGCTCATGTTTCTTGCTGTATTAGAGACGCTGGAAAGAAGAGCATGCTTGTTGCGTTAAAACAGAGTGTTTTTCATGGATGAGAACACTGGTCTGAATTTCCCTTCAGATACAGAGTTAAACCAATGGCTCTGTGTCTTCCTAAATGCAATAGTTCATTTCCTGTAAACCCAGTGATTTTTCAGCTCAAATGAATTTTCACAGTTCACGAACCCAACACGATTTTCACTATTAACTTAAGTGCATCTATGTAAGAGATGCTGTGGCTTGTTACAGTTTCTTAAGCAGAGTTCAACTAGATATGGTACATATGAGTAGGAAACACAGTTGATTTTTTCTGGGCATGCTCGTGTTTCTTGCTATATTGCAGACTCTGGAAAGACGAGCATGCTCTTTGCGTTAAAACAGAGTGTGTTTCATGGATGAGAACACTGGTCTGAATTTCCCTTCACAAACGGAGTTAAACCAAAGGCTCTCTGTCTTCCTACAAGCAAGAGTTCATTTCGGGTAAACCCAGTGATTTTTTGGCTCAAATGAATTTACACAGTTCACAACCCAACACGATTTTCACTATTAACTAAAGAGCATCTATGTAAGAGATGCTTTGGTTTGTATCAATTTCATAAGCAGAGTTCAACTGGATATGGTCCATATGAGTAGTAAACACAGTTATTTTTTCTGGGCATGCACATATTTGTTGGTGTATTGCCGACGCTGGACAGAAGAGGATTCTTCTTGCGTTGAAACAGATGGTGTTTCATGGATGAGAAAACTGGTCTGAATTTCCCTTCAGATACAGAGTTAAACCAAAGGCTCTGTGTCTTCCTACAAGGAAGAGTTCATTTCCGGTAAACCCAGTGATTTTTGACTCAAATGAATTTGCACAGTTCACGAACCCTACACAATTTTCACTATTAACTAAAGAGTATCTCTGTGAGAGATGGTGTGGATTGTTACAGTTTCATGAGCAGAGTTCAACTAGATATGGTCCATATGAGTAGGAAACACAGTTTTTTTTTCTGGGCATGCTCATGTTTCTTGCTGTATTAGAGACAGTGGAAAAATGAGCAAGCTTCTTGCGTTAAAACAGAGTG
The DNA here is from genome assembly GCA_949786405.1 of Onychomys arenicola. Taxonomy (NCBI): domain Eukaryota; kingdom Metazoa; phylum Chordata; class Mammalia; order Rodentia; family Cricetidae; genus Onychomys; species Onychomys arenicola. The sequence continues at coordinate 2,767,844 of CATKUM010000040.1, read as the reverse complement.
TGTATCATGGCTTTGGACACTCGTCTGAATTTTCCTTCAGAAACGGAGTTAAACCAAATGCTCTGTGTCTTCCTACAAGCAAGAGTTCATTTCTGGTAAACCCAGTGATTTTTCGGCTCAAATGAATTAACACAGATCAGGAACCCAACAGGACTTTCACTATTTACTAAAGAGCATCTATGTAAATGATGCTGTGGTTTGTTACAGTTTCATAAGCAGAGTTCAACTAGATATGGTCTGTATGAGTAGGAAACACAGTTCTTTTTTTCTAGTCATGCTAATGTATCTTGCTGTATTAGAGACGGTGGAAAGAAGAGCATGCTCTTAGCGCTAAAGGAGAGTGTGTTTCATGGAGCAGAACACTGTTCTGTATTTCCCTTCACAAACAGAGTTAAACCAAATGCTCTGTGTCTTCCTACAAGCAAGAGTTCTTTTCCGTTAAATCCTGTGATTTTTGACTCAAATGAATTTGCACAGTTCAGGAACCCAACACGATTTTCACTTTTAACTAAAGAGCATCTCTGTGAGAAATGCTGTGGTTTGTTACAGTTTCATGAGCAGAGTTCAACTAGATATGGTCCGTATGAGTAGGAAACACAGTTCATTTTTTCTGGGCATGCTCATGTTTCTTGCTCTATTAGAGACGGTGGAAAAATGAGCAATCTTCTTGCGTTAAAACAGAGTGTGTATCATGGCTTTGGACACTCGTCTGAATTTTCCTTCAGAAATGGAGTTAAACCAAATGCTCTGTGTCTTCCTACAAGCAAGAGTTCATTTCTGGTAAACCCAGTGATTTTTCGGCTCAAATGAATTAACACAGATCAGGAACCCAACACGACTTTCACTATTTACTAAAGAGCATCTATGTAAATGATGCTGTGGTTTGTTACAGTTTCATAAGCAGAGTTCAACTAGATATGGTCTGTATGAGTAGGAAACACAGTTCTTTTTTTCTAGTCATGCTAATGTTTCTTGCTGTATAGGAGTCGCTGGACAGACTAGGATGCTTTTTGCATTAAAACAGAGGGTGTTTCATGGATTAGAACGCTGGTCTGAATTTATCTTCACAAACGGAGTTAAACCAAAGGCTCTGTGTCTTCCTACAAGCAAGAGTTCTTTTCTGGTAAATCCTGTGATTTTTGACTCAAATGAATTTGCACAGTTCACGAACCCAACACGCTTTTCACTTTTAACTAAAGAGCATCTCTGTGAGAAATGCTGTGGTTTGTTACAGTTTCATGAGCAGAGTTCAACTAGATATGGTCCGTATGAGTAGGAAACACAGTTCATTTTTTCTGATCATGCTCATGTTTCTTGCTGTATTAGAGACGCTGGAAAGAAGAGCATGCTCTTTGCGTTAAAACAGAGTGTTTTTCATGGATGAGAACACTGGTCTGAATTTCCCTTCAGATACAGAGTTAAACCAAAGGCTCTGTGTCTTCCTACAAGGAAGAGTTCATTTCCGGTTAACCTAGTGATTTTTGACTCAAATGAATTTGCACAGTTCACGAACACAACACGATTTTCACTATTAACTAAAGAGTATCTCTGTGAGAAATGTTGTGGATTGTTACAGTTTCAAGAGCAGAGTTCAACTAGATATGGTCCATATGAGTAGGAAACACAGTTTTTTTTTTTTTTTTTTCTGGGCATTCTCATGTTTCTTGCTGTATTAGAGACGGTGGAAAGAAGAGCATGCTCTTAGCGTTAAAACAGAGTGTGTTTCATGGAGGAGAACACTGTTCTGTATTTCCCTTCACAAACAGAGTTAAACCAAAGGCTCTGTGTCTTCCTACAAGCAAGAGTTCATTTCCGGTAATCCCAGTGATTTTTCGCCTTAAATGAATTTACACAGTTCAAGAACCCAACACGATTTTCCTTATAAACTAAAGAGCATCTAAGAAGAGATACTGTGCTTTCTATGTGTTTCATATGCAGAGTTGAAATAGACCTGGTCCTTTGAGTAGGAAATACAGTTCTTTTTTTCTGGGCATGCTCATGTTTCTTGCTGTATTGGAGAAGCTGGAAAAAAGAGCAAGCTTCTTGCATTAAAACAGAGTGTGTTTCATGGATTTGGACACGGGTCTGAATTTTCCTTCAGAAAGGGAGTTAAACCAAAGGCTCTGTGTCTTCCTACAAGCAAGAGTTCATTTCTGGTAAACCCAGTGATTTTTCGGCTCAAATGAATTAACACAGATCAGGAACCCAACACGACTTTCACTATTTACTAAAGAGCATCTATGTAAATGATGCTGTGGTTTGTTACGGTTTCATAAGCAGAGTTCAACTAGATATGGTCTGTATGAGTAGGAAACACAGTTCTTTTTTTCTGGTCATGCTAATGTTTCTTGCTGTATAGGAGACGCTGGACAGACTAGGATGCTTTTTGTGTTAAAACAGAGGGTGTTTCATGGATTAGAACTCTGGTCTGAATTTATCTTCACAAACGAATTTAAACCAAAGGCTCTGTGTCTTCCTACAAGCAAGAGTTCATTTCTGTTAAACCCAGTGATTTTTCCCCTCAAATGAATTTACACAGTTCACGAACCCAACACGATTTTCACTCTGAACTAAAGAGCATATATGTAAGACATGCTGTGGTTTGTATCAATTTCATAAGAAGAGTTCAACTAGATATGGTCCGTATGAGTAGGAAACACAGTTATTTTTTCTGGGCATGCTCATATTTCTTGCTGTATTGCCGACGCTGGACAGAAGAGGATTCTTCTTGCGATAAATAGATGATGTTTTATGGATGAGAACACTGGTCTGAATTTCCCTTCAGATACAGAGTTAAACCAAAGGCTCTGTGTCTTCCTACAAGCAAGAGTTCATTTCAGGTAAACCCAGTGATTTTTCGGCTCAAATGAATTTACACAGTTCACGAACACAACACGATTTTCATTATTAACTAAAGAGCATCTATGTAAGAGATGCTTTGGTTTGTATCAATTTCATAAGCAGAGTTCAACTAGATATGGTCCATATGAGTAGTAAACACAGTTATTTTTTCTGGGCATGCTCATATTTCTTGCTGTATTGCCGACGCTTGACAGAAGAGGATTCTTCTTGCGTTAAAACAGATGGTGTTTCATGGATGAGAACACTGGTCTGAATTTCCCTTCAGATACAGTGTTAATCCAAAGGCTCTGTGTCTTCCTACAAGCAAGAGTTCATTTCCGGTAAACCCAGTGATTTTTGACTCAAATGAATTTGCAAAGTTCACGAACCAAACACGATTTTCACTATTAACTAAAGAGCATCTCTGTGAGAGATGCTGTGGATTGTTACAGTTTCATGACTAGAGTTCAACTAGATATGGTCCATATGAGTAGGAAACACAGTTTTTTTTTTCTGGGCATGCTCATGTTTCTTGCTGTATTAGAGACGGTGGAAAAATGAGTAAGCTTCTTGCGTTAAAACAGAGTGTGTATCATGGCTTTGGACACTCGTCTGAATTTTCCTTCAGAAAGGGAGTTAAACCAAAGGCTCTGTGTCTTCCTACAAGCAAGAGTTCATTTCTGGTAAACACAGTGATTTTTCGGCTCAAATGAATTAACACAGATCAGGAACCCAACACGACTTTCACTATTTACTAAAGAGCATCTATGTAAATGATGCTGTGGTTTGTTACAGTTTCATAAGCAGAGTTCAACTAGATATGGTCTGTATGAGTTGGAAACACAGTTCTTTTTTTCTGGTCATGCTAATGTTTCTTGCTGTATAGGAGACGCTGGACAGACTAGGATGCTTTTTGTGTTAAAACAGAGGGTGTTTCATGGATTAGAACGCTGTTCTGAATTTATCTTCACAAACGGAGTTAAACCAAAGGCTCTGTGTCTTCCTACAAGCAAGAGTTCTTTTCTGGTAAATCCTGTGATTTTTGACTCAAATGAATTTGCACAGTTCAGGAACCCAACACGCTTTTCACTTTTAACTAAAGAGCATCTCTGTGAGAAATGCTGTGGTTTGTTACAGTTTCATGAGCAGAGTTCAACTAGATATGGTCCATATGAGTAGGAAACACAGTTCATTTTTTCTGGGCATGCTCATGTTTCTTATTATATTGCAGACACTGGAAAGAATAGCATGCTCTTTGCATTAAAACAGAGTGTGTTTCATGGATGAGAACACTGGTCTGAATTTGCCTTCACAAATGGAGTTAAACCAAAGGCTCTGTGTCTTCCTACAAGCAAGTGTTCATTTCTGGTAAAGCCAGTGATTTTTCGGCTCAAATGAATTTACACAGTTCACGAACCCAACACGATTTTCACTATTAACACACGAACATCTATGTAAAAGATGTTGTGGTTTGTTACAGTTTCATAAGCAGAGTTCAACTAGATATGGTCCGTATGAGTAGGAAACACAGTTCTTTTTTTTCTGATCATGCTCATGTTTCTTGCTGTATTAGAGACGCTGGAAAGAAGAGCATGCTCTTAGCGTTAAAACAGAGTGTGTTTCATGGAGGAGAACACTGTTCTGTATTTCCCTTCACAAACAGAGTTAAACCAAAGGCTCTGTGTCTTCCTACAAGCAAGAGTTCATTTCCGGTAATCCCAGTGATTTTTCGCCTTAAATGAATTTACACAGTTCAAGAACCCAACACGATTTTCCTTATAAACTAAAGAGCATCTAAGAAGAGATACTGTGCTTTCTATGTGTTTCATATGCAGAGTTGAAATAGACCTGGTCCTTTGAGTAGGAAATACAGTTCTTTTTTTCTGGGCATGCTCATGTTTCTTGCTGTATTGGAGAAGCTGGAAAAAAGAGCAAGCTTCTTGCATTAAAACAGAGTGTGTTTCATGGATTTGGACACGGGTCTGAATTTTCCTTCAGAAAGGGAGTTAAACCAAAGGCTCTGTGTCTTCCTGCAAGCAAGAGTTCATTTCTGGTAAACCCAGTGATTTTTCGGCTCAAATGAATTAACACAGATCAGGAACCCAACACGACTTTCACTATTTACTAAAGAGCATCTATGTAAATGATGCTGTGGTTTGTTACGGTTTCATAAGCAGAGTTCAACTAGATATGGTCTGTATGAGTAGGAAACACAGTTCTTTTTTTCTGGTCATGCTAATGTTTCTTGCTGTATAGGAGACGCTGGACAGACTAGGATGCTTTTTGTGTTAAAACAGAGGGTGTTTCATGGATTAGAACTCTGGTCTGAATTTATCTTCACAAACGAATTTAAACCAAAGGCTCTGTGTCTTCCTACAAGCAAGAGTTCATTTCTGTTAAACCCAGTGATTTTTCCCCTCAAATGAATTTACACAGTTCACGAACCCAACACGATTTTCACTCTGAACTAAAGAGCATATATGTAAGACATGCTGTGGTTTGTATCAATTTCATAAGAAGAGTTCAACTAGATATGGTCCGTATGAGTAGGAAACACAGTTATTTTTTCTGGGCATGCTCATATTTCTTGCTGTATTGCCGACGCTGGACAGAAGAGGATTCTTCTTGCGATAAATAGATGGTGTTTTATGGATGAGAACACTGGTCTGAATTTCCCTTCAGATACAGAGTTAAACCAAAGGCTCTGTGTCTTCCTACAAGCAAGAGTTCATTTCAGGTAAACCCAGTGATTTTTCGGCTCAAATGAATTTACACAGTTCACGAACACAACACGATTTTCATTATTAACTAAAGAGCATCTATGTAAGAGATGCTTTGGTTTGTATCAATTTCATAAGCAGAGTTCAACTAGATATGGTCCATATGAGTAGTAAACACAGTTATTTTTTCTGGGCATGCTCATATTTCTTGCTGTATTGCCGACGCTTGACAGAAGAGGATTCTTCTTGCGTTAAAACAGATGGTGTTTCATGGATGAGAACACTGGTCTGAATTTCCCTTCAGATACAGTGTTAATCCAAAGGCTCTGTGTCTTCCTACAAGCAAGAGTTCATTTCCGGTAAACCCAGTGATTTTTGACTCAAATGAATTTGCAAAGTTCACGAACCAAACACGATTTTCACTATTAACTAAAGAGCATCTCTGTGAGAGATGCTGTGGATTGTTACAGTTTCATGACTAGAGTTCAACTAGATATGGTCCATATGAGTAGGAAACAGAGTTTTTTTTTTCTGGGCATGCTCATGTTTCTTGCTGTATTAGAGACGGTGGAAAAATGAGTAAGCTTCTTGCGTTAAAACAGAGTGTGTATCATGGCTTTGGACACTCGTCTGAATTTTCCTTCAGAAAGGGAGTTAAACCAAAGGCTCTGTGTCTTCCTACAAGCAAGAGTTCATTTCTGGTAAACACAGTGATTTTTCGGCTCAAATGAATTAACACAGATCAGGAACCCAACACGACTTTCACTATTTACTAAAGAGCATCTATGTAAATGATGCTGTGGTTTGTTACAGTTTCATAAGCAGAGTTCAACTAGATATGGTCTGTATGAGTTGGAAACACAGTTCTTTTTTTCTGGTCATGCTAATGTTTCTTGCTGTATAGGAGATGCTGGACAGACTAGGATGCTTTTTGCGTTAAAACAGAGGGTGTTTCATGGATTAGAACGCTGTTCTGAATTTATCTTCACAAACGGAGTTAAACCAAAGGCTCTGTGTCTTCCTACAAGCAAGAGTTCTTTTCTGGTAAATCCTGTGATTTTTGACTCAAATGAATTTGCACAGTTCAGGAACCCAACACGCTTTTCACTTTTAACTAAAGAGCATCTCTGTGAGAAATGCTGTGGTTTGTTACAGTTTCATGAGCAGAGTTCAACTAGATATGGTCCATATGAGTAGGAAACACAGTTCATTTTTTCTGGGCATGCTCATGTTTCTTATTATATTGCAGACACTGGAAAGAATAGCATGCTCTTTGCATTAAAACAGAGTGTGTTTCATGGATGAGAACACTGGTCTGAATTTGCCTTCACAAATGGAGTTAAACCAAAGGCTCTGTGTCTTCCTACAAGCAAGTGTTCATTTCTGGTAAAGCCAGTGATTTTTCGGCTCAAATGAATTTACACAGTTCACGAACCCAACACGATTTTCACTATTAACACACGAACATCTATGTAAAAGATGTTGTGGTTTGTTACAGTTTCATAAGCAGAGTTCAACTAGATATGGTCCGTATGAGTAGGAAACACAGTTCTTTTTTTTCTGATCATGCTCATGTTTCTTGCTGTATTAGAGACGCTGGAAAGAAGAGCATGCTTGTTGCGTTAAAACAGAGTGTTTTTCATGGATGAGAACACTGGTCTGAATTTCCCTTCAGATACAGAGTTAAACCAATGGCTCTGTGTCTTCCTAAATGCAATAGTTCATTTCCTGTAAACCCAGTGATTTTTCAGCTCAAATGAATTTTCACAGTTCACGAACCCAACACGATTTTCACTATTAACTTAAGTGCATCTATGTAAGAGATGCTGTGGCTTGTTACGGTTCCTGAAGCAGAGTTCAACTAGATATGGTACATATGAGTAGGAAACACAGTTGATTTTTTCTGGGCATGCTCGTGTTTCTTGCTATATTGCAGACACTGGAAAGACGAGCATGCTCTTTGTGTTAAAACAGATTGTGTTTCATGGATGAGAACACTGGTCTGAATTTCCCTTCACAAACGGAGTTAAACCAAAGGCTCTCTGTCTTCCTACAAGCAAGAGTTCATTTCGGGTAAACCCAGTGATTTTTCGGCTCAAATGAATTTACACAGTTCACAACCCAACACGATTTTCACTATTAACTAAAGAGCATCTATGTAAGAGATTCTGTGGTTTGTATCAATTTCATAAGCAGAGTTCAACTAGATATGGTCCTTATGAGTAGGAAACACAGTTATTTTTTCTGGGCATGCTCATATTTGTTGGTGTATTGCCGACGCTGGACAGAAGAGGATTCTTCTTGCGTTAAAAAGGATGGTGTTTCATGGATGAGAACACTGGTCTGAATTTCCCTTCAGATACAGAGTTAAACCAAAGGCTCTGTGTCTTCCTACAAGGAAGAGTTCATTTCAGGTAAACCCAGTGATTTTTGACTCAAATGAATTTGCACAGTTCACGAACACAACACGATTTTCACTATTAACTAAAGAGCATCTCTGTGAGAAATGTTGTGGATTGTTACAGTTTCAAGAGCAGAGTTCAACTAGATATGGTCCATATGAGTAGGAAACACAGTTTTTTTTTTTTCTGGGCATTCTCATGTTTCGTGCTGTATTAGAGACGGTGGAAAGAAGAGCATGCTCTTAGCGTTAAAACAGAGTGTGTTTCATGGAGGAGAACACTGTTCTGTATTTCCCTTCACAAACAGAGTTAAACCAAAGGCTCTGTGTCTTCCTACAAGCAAGAGTTCATTTCCGGTAATCCCAGTGATTTTTCGGCTCAAATGAATTTACACAGTTCAAGAACCCAACACGATTTTCATTATAAACTAAAGAGCATCTAAGAAGAGATACTGTGCTTTCTATGAGTTTCATATGCAGAGTTGAAATAGACCTGGTCCTTTGAGTAGGAAATACAGTTCTTTTTTTCTGGGCATGCTCATGTTTCTTGCTGTATTGGAGAAGCTGGAAAAAAGAGCAAGCTTCTTGTGTTAAAACAGAGTGTGTTTCATGGATTTGGACACGTGTCTGAATTTTCCTTCAGATACAGAGTTAAACCAAAGGCTCTGTGTCTTCCTACAAGCAAGTGTTCATTTTTGGTAAAGCCAGTGATTTTTCGGCTCAAATGAATTTATACAGTTTATGAACCCAACACGATTTTCACTATTAACACACGAACATCTATGTAAAAGAGGTTGTGGTTTGTTACAGTTTCATAAGCAGAGTTCAACTAGATATGGTCAATATGAGTAGGAAACACAGTTCTTTTTTTCTGATCATGCTCAGGTTTCTTGCTGTATTAGAGACGCTGGAAAGAAGAGCATGCTTGTTGCGTTAAAACAGAGTGTTTTTAATGGATGAGAACACTGGTCTGAATTTCCCTTCAGAAACGGAGTTAAACCAATGTCTCTGTGTCTTCCTAAATGCAATAGTTCATTTCCTGTAAACCCAGTGATTTTTCAGCTCAAATGAATTTACACAGTTCACGAACCCAACACGATTTTCACTATTAACTAAAGTGCATCTATGTAAGAGATGCTGTGGCTTGTTACAGTTCCTTAAGCAGAGTTCAAGAAGATATGGTACATATGAGTAGGAAACACAGTTTTTTTTTCTGGGCATGGTCATGTTTCTTGCTGTATCAGAGACGGTGGAAAAATGAGCAAGCTTCTTGCGTTAAAACAGAATGTGTATCATGGCTTTGGACACTCGTCTGAATTTTCCTTCAGAAACGGAGTTAAACCAAAGGCTCTGTGTCTTCCTACAAGCAAGAGTTTATTTCTGGTAAACCCAGTGATTTTTCGGCTCAAATGAATTAACACAGATCAGGAACCTAACACGACTTTCACTATTTACTAAAGAGCATCTATGTAAATGATGCTGTGGTTTGTTACAGTTTCATGAGCAGAGTTCAACTAGATATGGTCCGTATGAGTAGGAAACACAGTTCATTTTTTCTGGGCATGCTCATGTTTCTTATTATATTGCAGACGCTGGAAAGAATAGCATGCTCTTTGCATTAAAACAGAGTGTGTTTCATGGATGAGAACACTGGTCTGAATTTGCCTTCACAAATGGAGTTAAACCAAAGGCTCTGTGTCTTCCTACAAGCAAGTGTTCATTTCTGGTAAAGCCAGTGATTTTTCGGCTCAAATGAATTTACACAGTTCACGAACCCAACACGATTTTCACTATTAACACACGAACATCTATGTAAAAGATGTTGTGGTTTGTTACAGTTTCATAAGCAGAGTTCAACTAGATATGGTCCGTATGAGTAGGAAACACAGTTCTTTTTTTTTCTGATCATGCTCATGTTTCTTGCTGTATTAGAGACGCTGGAAAGAGGAGCATGCTCTTTGCGTTAAAACAGAGTGTTTTTCATGGATGAGAACACTGGTCTGAATTTCCCTTCAGATACAGAGTTAAACCAATGGCTCTGTGTCTTCCTAAATGCAATAGTTCATTTCCTGTAAACCCAGTGATTTTTCAGCTCAAATGAATTTACACAGTTCACGAACCCAACACGATTTTCACTATTAACTTAAGTGCATCTATGTAAGAGGTGCTATGGCTTGTTACGGTTCCTGAAGAAGAGTTCAACTAGATATGGTACATATGAGTAGGAAACACAGTTGATTTTTTCTGGGCATGCTCGTGTTTCTTGCTATATTGCAGACGCTGGAAAGACGAGCATGCTCTTTGTGTTAAAATAGATTGTGTTTCATGGATGAGAACACTGGTATGAATTTCCCTTCACAAACGGAGTTAAACCAAAGGCTCTCTGTCTTCCTACAAGCAAGAATTCATTTCGGGTAAACCCAGTGATTTTTCGGCTCAAATGAATTTACACAGTTCATGAACCCAACACGTTTTTCACTATTAACGAAAGAGCATCTATGTAAGAGATGCTTTGGTTTGTATCAATTTCATAAGCATAGTTCAACTAGATATGGTCCATATGATTAGGAAACACAGTTATTTTTTCTGGGCATGCTCATATTTCTTGCTGTATTGCCGACACTGGACAGAAGAGGATTCTTCTAGCGTTAAAACAGATGGTGTTTCATGGATGAGAACACTGGTCTGAATTTCCCTTCACAAACGGAGTTAAACCAAAGGCTCTGTGACTTCCTACAAGCAAGAGTTCATTTCAGGTAAACCCAGTGATTTTTCGGCTCCAATGAATTTACACAGTTCACAACCCAACACGATTTTCACTATTAACTAAAGAGCATCTCTGTGAGAGATGCTGTGGATTGTTACAGTTTCAAGAGCAGAGTTCAACTAATTATGGTCCATATGAGTAGGAAACACAGTTTTTTTTTTTTTCTGGGCATGCTCATGTTTCTTGCTGTATTAGAGACGGTGGAAAGAAGAGCATGCTCTTAGCGTTAAAACAGAGTGTGTTTCATGGAGGAGAACACTGTTCTGTATTTCCCTTCACAAACAGAGTTAAACCAAAGGCTCTGTGTCTTCCTACAAGCAAGAGTTCATTTCCGGTAATCCCAGTGATTTTTCGCCTTAAATGAATTTACACAGTTCAAGAACCCAACACGATTTTCTTTATAAACTAAAGAGCATCTAAGAAGAGATACTGTGCTTTGTATGAGTTTCATATGCAGAGTTGAAATAGACCTGGTCCTTTGAGTAGGAAATACAGTTCTTTTTTTCTGGGCATGCTCATGTTTCTTGCTGTATTGGAGAAGCCGGAAAAAAGAGCAAGCTTCTTGTGTTAAAACAGAGTGTGTTTCATGGATTTGGACACGGGTCTGAATTTTCCTTCAGAAACGGAGTTAAACCAAAGGCTCTGTGTCTTCCTACAAGCAAGAGTTCATTTCTGGTAAACCCAGTGATTTTTCGGCTCAAATGAATTAACACAGATCAGGAACCCAACACGACTTTCACTATTTACTAAAGAGCATCTATGTAAATGATGCTGTGGTTTGTTACAGTTTCATAAGCAGAGTTCAACTAGATATGGTCTGTATGAGTAGGAAACACAGTTCTTTTTTTCTGGGCATGCTCATGTTTCTTGCTGTATTTGAGACAGTGGAAAAAAGAGCGTGCTCTTTGCGTTAAAACAGAGTGTGTTTCATGGATGAAAACACTGATCTGAATTTCCCTTCTCAAACGGAGTTTAAAAAAAGGCTCTGTGTCCTCCTACAAGTAAGAGTTCATTTCCTGTGAAACCAGTGATTTTTCGGCTCAAATGAATTTACACAGTACACGAACCCAAAACGATTTTCACTTTTAACTAAAGAGCATCTATGAAGAGATGCTGGGGTTTGTATGAGTTTCATAAGCAGAGTTCAACTAGACACTGTCCTTTTGAGTAGGAAATACAGTTCTTTTTTTCTGGGCATGCTCAATTTTCTTGCTGTATTGGAGACGCTGGAAAGAAGAGGATGATTCTTGCCTTAAAACAGAGTGTTTTTAATGGAGGAGAACTCTGGTCTGAATTTGCCTTCAAAAACAGAGTTACACCCCATGATCTGTGTCTTCCTACAATCAAGAGTTCATTACTGGTAAACACAGTGAATTTTGGGCTCAAATGATTTTACACAGTTCACAAACACAAAGCTACTCTCAGTATTAACTAAAGAACCTTTATTTAAGAGGAGCTGTGGTTTGTTTCAGTTTCATAAGCAGAGTTGAACTACATATGGTCTGAATGAGTAGGAAACACAGTTCTTTTTTTCTGGGCATGCTCATGGATCTTGCTCTATTGGAGAAGCTGGAAAGAAGAGCTTGCTTCTTGCATTAAAACAGAGTGTGATTCATGGATGAGAACTGTGGTCTGAATTTCCTTTCAGAAATGGCGTTAAACCCCATGATCTGTGTCTTCCTAAAAGCAAGAGTTCATTTCTGGTAAACCAAGTGAATTTTCGGCTCAAATGATTTTACCCTGTTCTAGGACCCAACGCGAATATCTCTATTAACTAAAGAGCATTTATGTAAGAGGAGTTGTGGTTTGTATCAGTTTCATAAACAGAGTTGAACTACATATGGTCCGTATGAGTAGGAAACACAGTTCATTTTTTCAGGCCATTCTCATGCTTCTTGCTGTATTTTAGACTCTGGAAAGAATAGCTTGCTTCTTCGTTACAGCAGAGTGTGTTTCAGGGATGACAACTCTGGTCTGATTTTCCCTTTAGAAACGGAGTTAAACCCCAGGATCTGTGTCTTCCTACAAGCAAGAGTTCATTTCTGGTAAACCCAGGAAATTTTGGGCTCAAATGTTTTTTCGCAGTTCATGAACCCTACACTATTCTCACTATTAACTAAAGAGAATTTATGCAAGAGGAGCTGTGGTTTGTATAAGTTTCATTAGCAGAGTTGAACTAAATATGGTCTGTATGAGTAGGAAACACAGTTCTTTTATTCTGGGCATGCTCATGTTTGTTAGTATATAGGAGACGCTGGAAAGAAGATTCTTGCCTTAAAACAGAGTGTTTTTATTGGAGGAGAACTCTGGTCTGAATTTGCCTTCAAAAACAGAGTTACACCCCATGATCTGTTTCTTCCTACAAGCAAGAGTTCATTACTGGTAAACACAGTGAATTTTGGGCTCAAATGATTTTACACATTTCACGAACACAACGCTATTCTCAGTATTAACTAAATAACCTTTATGTAAGAGGAGCTGTGATTTGTTTAAGTTTCATAAGCACAGTAGAAATACATATGGACCGTATGAGTAGGAAGCACAGTTCTTTGTTTCAGGGCATGCTCATTGTTCTTGCTGTATTTTAGACACTGGAAAGAAGAGCTTGCTTCTTCGTTAAATCAGAGTATGTTTCATGGATGATAACTCTGGTCTGAATTTCCCTTCAGAAACGGAGGTAAACCCCAGGATCTGTGTCTTCCTACAAGCAAGAGTTCATTTCTGGTAAACCAAGAGAATTTTTGGCTCATATGGTTTTACACCGTTCTAGAACTGAACGAAATTATCACTATTAAGTAAATAGCATTTATGTAAGAGGAGATGTGGCCTGTATCAGTTTTATAAGCAGAGTTGGAATATATATGATCTGTATGAGTAGGAAACACAGTTCTTTTTTTCTTGGCATCCTCATGGTTCTTACTGTATTGGAGACCCTGGACAGAGGAGAATGATTCATGACTTAAAACAGAGTGTGGTTAAGGGATGAGAACTCTGATCTCTATTTTCCTTCAGAAATGGAGCTAAACCCCAGGATCTGTGTCTTCCTACAACAAGAGTTCATTTCTGGTGAACCCGGTGAATTTGGGGCTCAAATGATTTTTCGCAGTTCACGAACGCTATGCTATTCTCACTATTAACTAAAGAGGATTTATGTAAGAGGAGCTGAGGTTTGTATCAGTTTGATATGCAGAGTTGAACTACATATGGTCTGTATGAGTAGTAAACACAGTTCTTTTTTTCTGGGCATGCTCATCTTTCTTACTATAATGGAGACGCTGGAAAGAAGGGGATGATTCTTGCCTTAAAACAGAGTTTTTTCAGGGTTGAGAACTCTAGTCTGAATCTGCCTTCATAAACGGAGTTAAACCCCAGGATCTGTGTCTTCCTATAAGCAAGAGTTCAGTTTTGGTAAACCCAGTGAATTTTGGGCTCAAATGATTTTCCGCAGTTCACCAACCCTACGTGATTCTCACTATTAACTAAATAGCATTTATGTAAGAGGAGGTGTGGTCTATATCAGTTTCATAAGCAGAGTTGAACTACATATGGTCCGTATGAATAGGAAACACAGTTCTTTTTTTCAGACCATGCTCATGGTTCTTGCTGTATTTTAGACTCTGGAAAGAAGAGCTTGCTTCTTCGTTAAAACAGAGTGTGTTTCAGGGATGAGAACTCTGGTCTGAATTTCCCTTCAGAAATGAAGTTCAACCCCAATATCGGTGTCTTCCTATAAGCAAGAGTTCATTTCTGGTAAACCCAGGGAATTATGGGCTCAAATGTATTTTTGCAGTTCACAAACCCTACGCGATTCTCACTATTAACTAAAGAGCATTCATGTAAGAGGAGCTGTGGTCTGTATCATTTCATAAGAAGAGTTGAACTACATATGGTCCGTATAAGTAGGAAACACAGTTTTTTTTTCTGGGAATTTTCATGGTTCTTAGTGTATTGGAGAAGGTGGAAAGAAGGGGATGATTCTTGCCTTAAAACAGAGTGTTTTTCAGGGTTGAGAATTCTGTTTGAATTTACCTTCAGAAATGGAGTTAAACGCCAGGATCTGTGTCTTCCTACAATCAAGAGTTCATTTCAGGAAAACCCAGTGAATTTTGTGCTCAAATGTTTTTTCCCAGTACAGAAACCCAACGCGATTCTCACTAATAACTAAAGAGGAATTATGTAAGAGGAGCTGTGGTTTGAATCAGTTTCATAGGCAGAGTTTAACTACATATGGTCTGTATGAGTAGGAAACACAGTTCTTTTTTTCTGGGAATGCTCATGGTTCTTGCTGTATTTTAGACTCTGGAAAGAAGAGCTTGCTTCTTCGTTAAAACAGAGTGTGTTTCAGGGATGAGAACTCTGGTCTGAATTTCCCTTCACAAACGGAGTAAAACCCCAGGATCTATGTCTTCCTCCCAGCAAGAGTTCATTTCTGGTAAACCAAGTGAATTATGGGCTCAAATGATATTACACAGTTCTAGAACCCAACGCGATTCTCACTATTAACTAAAGAGCATTTATATAAGAGGCGCTGTATTTTGTATCAGTTTCATAACCAGAGTTTAACTACATATGGTCTGTATGAGTAGGAAACACAGTTCTTTTTTTTCTGGGAATGCACATGTTTCTTACAGTATTGGAGACGCTGGATAGAAGAGGATGATTCTTGCCTTAAAACCGAGTTTTTTTCAGGGTTGAAAACTCTGGTCTGAATTTGCCTTCAGAAACGGAGTTAAACTCCAGGATCTGTTTCTTCCTACAAGCAAGAGTTCAGTTCTGGTAAACCCAGTGAATTTTGGGCTCAAATGATTTTTCGCAGTTCACGAACCCTACGCGATTCTCACTATTCACTAAAGAGATTTTATGTAAGAGGAGGTGTGGTCTGTATCAGTTTCATAAGCAGAGTTGAACTACATATGGTCCCTATGAATAGGAAACACAGTTCTTTTTTTCAGACCAGGCTCATGGTTCTTGCTGTATTTTAGACTCTGGAAAGAAGAGCTTGCTTCTTCGTTAAAACAGAGTGTGTTTCAGGGATGAGAACGCTGGTCTGAAATTCCCTTCAGAAATGAAGTTAAACCCCAGGATCTGTGTCTTCCTACAAACAAGAGTTCATTTCTTGTAAACCAAGTGAATTTTCGGCTCAAATGATTTTACACAGTTCTAGAACCTGTCGCGATTATCACTATTAACTAAAGAGCATTTATGTAAGAGGAGCTGTGGTTTGTATCAGTTTCATAAGCACAGTTGAACTACACAGGGTCTGTATGAGCAGGAAAAACAGGTTTTTTTTTCAGGGCATGCTCATATTTCTTACTATATTGGAGTCGCTGGAAAGAAGAGGATGATTCTTGCTTTAAACCAGAGTGTGTTTCAGAGATGAGAACTCTGGTCTGAATTTCCCTTCAGAAACGAGGTTAAACCCCAGGATCTGTGTCTTCCTACCAGCAAGAATTCATTTCGGTTAAACAAAGAGAATTTTCTGCTACAATGATTTTACACAGTTCTAGAACAAAACCGTGATTATCACTATTAACTAAAGAGCATGTATGTAACAGGAGCTGTGGTTTGTATCAGTTTCATAAGCAGAGTTGAAATACATATGGTCTGTATGAATAACAAACACAGTTCTTTTTTTCAGACCATGCTCATGGTTCTTGCTGTATTTTAGACTCTGGAAAGAAGAGCTTGCTTCTTCGTTAAAACAGAGTGTGTTTCAGGGATGAGAACTCTGGTCTGAATTTCCCTTCACAAACGGAGTTAAACCCCAGGATCTGTGTCTTCCTACCAGCAAGAGTTCATTTCTGGCAAACCAAGTGAATTTTCGGCTCAAATGACTTTACACAGTTCTAGAACCCAACGTGATTATCACTATTATCTAAAGAGCATTTATATAGGAGGAGCTGTAGTCTGTATCATTTCATAAGCAGATTTGAACTACATATGGTCTGTATGAGTAGGAAAAACAGTTTTCTTTTTTCTGGGCATGCTCATGGTTCTTAGTGTATTGGAGAAGGTGGAAAGAGGAGGATGATTCTTGCCTTAAAACAGAGTGTTTTTCAGGGTTGAGAATTCGGGTTGAATTTACCTTCAGAAATGGAGTTAAACCCCAGGATCTGTGTCTTCCTACAAGCAAGAGTTCATTTCAGGAAAACCCAGTGAATTTTGTGCTCAAAGGTTTTTTCCCAGTACAGAAACCCAACGCGATTCTCACTATTAACTAAAGAGCAATTATGTAAGAGGAAATGTGGGTTGTATCAGTGTCATAACCAGAGTTTAACTACATATGGTCTGTATGAGTAGGAAACACAGTTCTTTTTTTCTGGGAATGCAGATGTTTTTTACATTATTGGAGACGCTGGATAGAAGAGGATGATTCTTGCCTTAAAACAGAGTTTTTTTCAGGGTTGAGAACTCTGCTCTGAATTTGCCTTCAGAAACGGAGTTAAACCCCAGGATCTCTGTCTTCCTACAAGCAAGAGTTCATTTCTGGTAAACCCAGTGAATTTTGGGCTCAAATGATTTTTTGCCGTTCACGAACCCAATGCGATTCTCACTAGTAACTAAAGAGCATTTATGTAAGAGGAGCTGTGGTATGTATCAGTTTCATAAGCAGATTTGAACTACATATGGTCCGTATGAGTAGGAAACACAGTTCTTTTTTTCTGGGCATGCTCATGGTTATTACCTTATTGGAGACGCTGGATAGAAGAGGATGATTCTTGCCTTAAAAAAAGTTTTTTTCAGGGTTGAGAACTCTGGTCTGAATTTGCCTTCAGAAACGGAGTTAAACCCCAGTATCTGAGTCTTCCTACAAGCAAGATTTCATTTCTGGTAAACCCAGTGAATTTTGGGCTCAAATGATTTTTCGCAGTTCACAAACCCTACGCGATTCTCACTATTAACTAAAGAGCTTGTATGTAACAGGAGCTGTGGTTTGTATCAGTTTCATAAGCACAGTTGAACTACACAGGGTCCGTATGAGTAGGAAAAACAGATTTTTTTTCAGGGCATGCTCATATTTCTTACTATATTGGAGTCTCTGGAAAGAAGAGGATGTTTCTTGCATTAAAGCAGAGTGTGTTTCAGAAATGAGAACTCTGGTCTGAATTTCCCTTCAGAAACGGAGTTAAACCCAGGATCTGTGTCTTCCTACCAGCAAGAATTCATTTCTGTTAAACAAAGAGAATTTTCTGCTCCAATGATTTTACACAGTTCTAGAACCCAACCGTGATTATCACTAATAACTAAGGAGCATGTATGTAACAGGAGCTGTGGTTTGTATCAGTTTCATAAGCAGAGTTGAACTACATATGGTCCGAATGAATAGCAAACACTGTTCTTTTTTTCAGACCATGCTCATGGTTCTTGCTGTATTTTAGACTCTGGAAAGATGAACTTGCTTCTTCGTTAAAACAGAGTGTGTTTCAGGGATGAGAACTCTGGTCTGAATTTCCCTTCACAAACGGAGTTAAACACCAGGATCTGTGTCTTCCTACCAGCAAGAGTTCATTTCTGGCAAACCAAGTGAATTTTCGGCTCAAATGACTTTACACAGTTCTAGAACCCAACGCGATTATCACTATTAACTAAAGAGCATTTATGTAAGAGGAGCTGTAGTCTGTATCAGTTCATAAGCAGAGTTGAACTACATATGGTCAGTATGAATAGGACACACAGTTGTTTTTTTCTGGACATTCTGATGGTTCTTGCTGTATTGGAGATGCTGGATAGAAGAGGATGATTCTTGCCTTAAAACTGAGTTTTTTTCAGGGATGAGAACTCTAGTCTGAATTTGCCTTCAGAAACGGAGATAAACCCCAGGATCTGTGTCTTCCTACAAGCAAGAGTTCAGATCTGGTAAACCCAGTGAATTTTGGGCTGAAATGATTTTTCGCAGTTCACCAATCCTACGCGATTCTCACTATTATCTAAATAGCCTTTAAGTAAGAGGAGGTGTGGTCTGTATCAGTGTCATAAGCAGAGTTGAACTACATATGGTCCGTATGAATAGGAAACACAGTTCTTTTTTTCAGACCATGCTCATGGTTCTTGCTGTATTTTAGACTCTGGAAAGAAGAGCTTGCTTCTTTGTTAAAACAGAGTGTGTTTCAGGGATGAGAACTCTGGTCTGAATTTCCCTTCAGAAATCAAGTTCAACCCCAGTATCTCTGTCTTCCTACAAGCAAGAGTTCATTTCTGGTAAACCCAGTGAATTTTGGGCTCAAATGATTTTTCGCAGTTCACAAACCCTACGCGATTCTCACTATTAACTAAAGAGCTTGTATGTAACAGGAGCTGTGGTTTGTATCAGTTTCACAAGCACAGTTGAACTACACAGGGTCCGTATGAGTAGGAAACACAGTTTTTTTTTTCTGGGCATGCTCATGGTTCTTAGTTTATTGGAGAAGGTGGAAAGAAGAAGATGAGCCTTCCTTAAAACAGAGTGTTTTTCAGGGTTGAGAATTCTGGTTGAATTTACCTTCAGAAATGGAGTTAAACCCCAGGATCTGTGTCTTCCTACAAGCAAGACTTCATTTCAGGAATACCCAGTGAATTTTGTGCTCAAATGTTTTTTCCCAGTACAGAAACCCAACGCGATTCTCACTATTAACTAAAGAGCATTTATGTAAGAGGAGCTGTGGTTTGTATCAGTTTCATAACCAGAGTTTAACTACATATGGTCTGTATGAGTAGGAAACACAGTTCTTTTTTTCTGGGAATGCGGATGTTTCATACAGTATTAGAGACGCTGGATAGAAGAGGATGATTCTTGCCTTAAAATAGAGTTTTTTTTCAGGGTTGAGAACTCTTGTCTGAATTTGCCTTCAGAAACGGAGTTAAACCCCAGGATCTGTGTCTTCCTACAAGAAAGTGTTCATTTCTGGTAAACCAAGTGAATTATGGGCTCAAAGGATTTTAAACAGTTCTAGAACCCAATGCGATTATCACTATTAACTTAAGAGCATTTATGTAAGAGGAGCTTTGGTGTGTATCGGTTTCATGAGCAGAGTTGGACTACATATGGTCTGTATTAGTAGGAAATACAGTTCTTTTTTCTTGGCATGCTCATGGTTTTTTCAGTATTGGAGACCCTGGAAAGAAGAGGATGATTCATGGCTTAAAACAGAGTGTTTTTCAGGGTTGAGAATTCTGTTCTGAATTTCCTTTCAGAAATGGAGTCAAACCCAAGGATCTGTGTATTCCTACAAGCAAGAGTTCATTTCTGGTAAACCCAGTGAATTTTGGGCTCAAATGATTTTTCACAGTTCACAAACCCTATGCGTTTCTCACTATTAACTAAAGAGCTTGTATGTAACAGGAGCTGTGGTTTGTATCAGTTTCATAAGTACAGAAGAACTTCACATGGTCTGTATGAGTAGGAAAAACAGTTTTTTTTCAGGGCATGCTCATATTTCTTACTATATTGGAGTCGCTGGAAAGAAGAGGATGATTCTTGCATTAAAGCAGAGTGTGTTTCAGGGATGAGAACTCTGGTCTGAATTTCCCTTCAGAAACGGAGTTAAACCGCAGGATCTGTGTCTTCCTACCAGCAAGAATTCATTTCTGTCAAACAAAGAATTTTTTGCTCAAATGATTTTACACAGTTCTAGATCCCAACCGTGATTATCACTATTAACTAAAGAGCATGTATGTAATAGGAGCTGTGGTTTGTATCAGTTTCATAAGCAGAGTTGAACTACATATAGTCCGTATGAATAGCAAACACGGTTCTTTTTTTAAGACCATGCTCATGGTTCTTGCTGTATTTTAGATTCTGGAAAGAATTGCTTGCTTCTTCGTTAAAACAGGAGCTGTGGTTTGTATCAGTTTAATAACCAGAGTTTAACTACATATGGTCTGTATGAGTAGGAAACACAGTTCTTTGTTTCTGGGAATGCACATGTTTCTTACATTATTGGAGACGCAGGAAAGAAGAGGATGATTCTTGCCTTAAAACAGAGTTTTTTTCAGGGTTGAGAACTCTGGTCTGAATTTGCCTTCTGAAACGGAGTTAAACCCCTGGATCTGTGTCTTCCTACAAGCAAGAGTTCATTTCTGGTTAACCCAGAGAATTTTGGGTTCAAATTGTTTTTTGCAATTCAAGAACCCAACGCGATTCTCACTATTAACTAAAGAGCCTTTGTGTAAGAGGAGCTGTGGTCTGTATCAGTTTCATAAGCAGAGTTGAACTACATATGGTCTGTATAAGTAGGAAACACAGTTCTTTTTTTCTGGGCATGCTCAATGTTCTTGCTGTATTTAAGACTCTGGAAAGAAGAGCTTGCTTCTTGCGTTAAAACAGAGTGTGTTTCAGGGATGAGAACTCTGGTCTGAATTTCCCTTCTGAAACGGAGTTAAACCCCAGGATCTGTGTCTTCCTACAAGCAAGAGTTCATTTATGGTTAACCCAGTGAATTTTGGGTTCAAATGATTTTTCACAGTTCAGAAACCCATTGCGATTCTCACTATTAAGTAAAGAGAATTTATGTAAGAGGAGCTGTGGTTTGTGTCAGTTTCATAAGCAGAGTTGAACTGCATATGGTCTGTATGAGGAGGAAACACAGTTATTTTTTTCTGGGCCTCCTCATGATTCTTCCTGTATTGGAGACGCTGGAAAGAAGAGGATGCTTCTAGCGTTAAAACAGCATGTGTTTAATGGATGAGACAACAGCTCTGAATTTACCTTCATAATCGGTGTTAACCCCAGGATCTGTGTCTTCCTACAGGCAAGAGTTCATTTCTGGTAAACCCAGTAAGTATTGGGCTCAAATGATTTTTCGCCGTTCACCAACCTAAGGCGATTATCACTATTAACTAAAGATCATTTATGTAAGAGGAGCTGTGGTTTCTATCAGTTTCATAAGCAGAGTTGAACTGCATATGGTCTGTACGAGGAGGAAACACAGTTATTTTTTTCTGGGCATTCTCATGATTTTTCCTGTATTGGAGATGCTAGAAAGAAGAGGATGCTTCTTGCCTTAAAACAGCATGTGTTTCATGGATGAGAACACGGGTCTGAATTTTCCTTCAGAAACGGAGTTAAACCCCAGTATCTGTGTCTTCCTACAAGCCAGAGTTCATTTCTGGTAAACCCAGTGAATTTTGGGCTCAAATGATTTTCGCAGTTCACGAACCCAACACGATTCTCACTATTAACTAAAGAGCATTTATGTAAGAGGAGCTGTGGTTTGTATCAGTTTCATAAGCAGAGTTCAACTACATATGGTCCGTATGAATTGGAAACACAATTCTTTTTTTCTGGGCATGCTCATGGTTCTTGCAGTATTGGAGACGCTGGAAAGAAGAGCTTGCTTCTTTGTGAAAACAGAGTGTGTTTCATGAATGAGAACATTGTCTGATTTTACATTCAGAAACAGAGTTGAACCACAGGATCTGTGTCTTCCTACAAGCAAGAGTTCATTTCTGGTTAACCCAGTTTATTTTGGGCTCTAATGATTTTTTGCAGTTCATGAACACAACGCGATTCTCACTATTAACTAAAGAGCATTTATGTAAGAGGAGCTGTGGTTTGTATCAGTTTCATAAGCAGAGTTGAACTACATATGGTCCATATGAGTAGGAAACACAGTTCTTTTTTTCTGTGCATGCTCATGGTTCTTGCTGTTTTTGAGACGCTGGAAAGAATAGCTTGCTTCTTGCGTGAAAACAGAGTGTGTTTTTGATGAGAACACTGGTCTGAATTTCCTTCAGAAACAGAGTTAAACCACAGTATCTGTGTCTTCCTACAAGCAAGAATTCATTTCTGGTAAACCAAGTGAATTTTGGGCTCAAATGATTTTTCACAGTTCAGAAACCCATCGCGATTCTCACTATTAACTAAAGAGCATTTATGTAAGAGGTGCTGTGGTTTGTGTCAGTTTCATAACCAGAGTTGAACTGCATATGGTCTGTATGAGGAGGAAACACAGTTATTTTTTTCTGCGCATCCTCATGATTCTTCCTGTTTTGGAGACGCTGGAAAGAAGAGGATGCTTCTAGCGTTAAAACAGCATGTGTTTCATGGATGAGAACACTGCTCTGAATTTACCTTCAGAATCAGAATTAACCCCAGGATCTGTGTCTTCCTACAAGCAAGAGTTCATTTCTGGTAAACCCAGTGAATATTGGTCTCAAATGATTTTTCGCAGTTCACCAACCTAAGGCGATTATCACTATTAACTAAAGAGCATTTATGTAAGAGGAGCTGTGGTTTGCATCAGTTTCATAAGCAGAGTTGATCTACATATGGTCCTTATGAGTAGATAAAACAGTTCTTTTTTGAAGGCATGCTCATGGTTCTTGCTTTATTGGAGACGCTGGAAAGAAGAGCTTGCTTCTTGCATTAAAACAGAGTGTGTTTCATGAATGAGAACTCTGGCCTGAACTTGCCTTCAGAAACGGAGTTAATCACCAAGATCTGTGTCTTACTACAATCAGGAGTTCATTTCTGGTAAACATGGTGAATTTTGTGCTCAAATTATTTTTCGCAGTTTACGAAGCCAACGAAATTCTCACTATTAACTAAAGAGCATTTATGTAAGGGGAGCTGGGGTTTGTATCAGTTTCATAATCAGAGTTCAACTACATAAGGACCATATGAGTAGGAAACTCAGTTCTTTTTTTCTGGGCATGCTCATGGTTCTTGCTGTATTGGAGACGCTGGAAAGTAGAGCTTGCTTCTTGCGTGAAAACAGAGTGAGTTTCATGGATGAGAACACTGCTCTGAATTTACCTTCAGAAACAGAGGTAAACCACAGGATCTGTGTCTTCCTACAAGCAAGAGTTCATTTCTGTTAAACCAAGTGAATTTTGGGCTCAAATGATTTTTCACAGTTCAGAAACCCATCGCGATTCTCACTATTCACTAAATGGCATTCGTGTAAGAGGAGCTGTGGTTTGTATCAGTTTCATAAGCACAGTCGAACTGCATATGGTCTGTACGAGGAGGAAACACAGTTATTTTTTTCTGGGCATTCTCATGATTTTTCCTGTATTGGAGATGCTAGAAAGAAGAGGATGCTTCTTGCGATAAAACAGCATGTGTTTCATGGATGAGAACACTGGTCGGAATTTCCCTTCAGAATCGGAGTTAAACCCGTGGACCTGTGTCTACTTACAAGCAAGAGTTCAGATCTGGTAAACCCAGTGAATTTTGGGCTCAAATGATTTTTCCAAGTTCACCAACCTAAGGCGATTATCTCTATTAACTAAAGAGCATTTATGTAGGAGTAGCTGTGATTTGTACCAGTTTCATAAGCAGAGTTGAACTACATATGGTGCGTATGAGTAGGAAAAAGTTCTTTTTTACAGGGCATGCTCATGGTTCTTGCTGTATTTTAGACTCTGGAAAGAAGAGCTTGCTTCTTGCGTGAAAACAGTGTGTGTTTCAGGGATGAGAACTCTGGTCTGAATTTACTTCAGACACAGAGTTAAACCACTGGATCTGTGTCTTCCTACAAGCAAGAGTTCATTTCTGGTAAACCAAGTTAATTTTGAGCTCAAATGATTTTTCACAGTTGAGAAAACCATTGCGATTCTCACTTTTAACTAAAGAGCATTTATGTAAGAGGAACTGTGGTTTCTGTCAGTTTCATAAGCAGAGTTGAACTGCATATGGTCCAAATGAATAGCAAACACAGTTCTTTTTTTCAGACCATGCTCATGGTTCTTGCTGTATTTTAGACTCTGGAAAGATGAGCTTGCTTCTTCGTTAAAACAGAGTGTGTTTCAGGGATGAGAACTCTGCTCTGAATTTCCCTTCACAAACGGAGTTAAACACCAGGATCTGTGTCTTCCTACCAGCAAGAGTTCATTTCTGGCAAACCAAGTGAATTTTCGGCTCAAATGACTTTACAAAGTTCTAGAACCCAACGCGATTATCACTATTAACTAAAGAGCATTTATGTAAGAGGAGCTGTAGTCTGTATCAGTTCATAAGCAGAGTTGAACTACATATGGTCAGTATGAGTAGGACACACAGTTCTTTTTTTCTGGACATGCTGATGTTTCTTGCTGTATTGGAGACGCTGGATAGAAGAGGATGATTCTTGCCTTAAAACTGAGTTTTTTTCAGGGATGAGAACTCTGGTCTGAATTTGCCTTCAGAAACGGAGATAAACCCCAGGATCTGTGTCTTCCTACAAGCAAGAGTTCAGATCTGGTAAACCCAGTGAATTTTGGGCTCAAATGATTTTTCGCAGTTCACCAACCCTACGCGATTCTCACTATTATCTAAATAGCCTTTATGTAAGAGGAGGTGTGCTCTGTATCAGTTTCATAAGCAGAGTTGAACTACATATGGTCCGTATGAATAGGAAACACAGTTCTTTTTTTCAGACCATGCTCATGGTTCTTGCTGTATTTTAGACTCTGGAAAGAAGAGCTTGCTTCTTTGTTAAAACAGATTGTGTTTCAGGGATGAGAACTCTGGTCTGAATTTCCCTTCAGAAATCAAGTTCAACCCCAGTATCTCTGTCTTCCTACAAGCAAGAGTTCATTTCTGGTTAACCCAGAGAATTTTGGGTTCAAATTGTTTTTTGCAATTCAAGAACCCAACGCGATTCTCACTATTAACTAAAGAGCCTTTGTGTAAGAGGAGCTGTGGTCTGTATCAGTTTCATAAGCAGAGTTGAACTACATATGGTCTGTATAAGTAGGAAACACAGTTCTTTATTTCTGGGCATGCTCAATGTTCTTGCTGTATTTAAGACTCTGGAAAGAAGAGCTTGCTTCTTGCGTTAAAACAGAGTGTGTTTCAGGGATGAGGACTCTGGTCTGAATTTCCCTTCTGAAACGGAGTTAAACCCCAGGATCTGTGTCTTCCTACAAGCAAGAGTTCATTTCTGGTTAACCCAGTGAATTTTGGGTTCAAATGATTTTTCACAGTTCAGAAACCCATTGCGATTCTCACTATTAACTAAAGAGAATTTATGTAAGAGGAGCTGTGGTTTGTGTCAGTTTCATAAGCAGAGTTGAACTGCATATGGTCTGTATGAGGAGGAAACACAGTTATTTTTTTCTGGGCCTCCTCATGATTCTTCCTGTATTGGAGACGCTGGAAAGAAGAGGATGCTTCTAGCGTTAAAACAGCATGTGTTTCATGGATGAGACAACGGCTCTGAATTTACCTTCATAATCGGTGTTAACCCCAGGATCTGTGTCTTCCTACAGCCAAGAGTTCATTTCTGGTGAACCCAGTAAGTATTGGGCTCAAATGATTTTTCGCCGTTCACCAACCTAAGGCGATTATCACTATTAACTAAAGATCATTTATGTAAGAGGAGCTGTGGTTTCTATCAGTTTCATAGGCAGAGTTGAACTGCATATGGTCTGTACGAGGAGGAAACACAGTTATTTTTTTCTGGGCATTCTCATGATTTTTCCTGTATTGGAAATGCTAGAAAGAAGAGGATGCTTCTTGCCTTAAAAAAGCATGTGTTTCATGGATGAGAACACTGGTCTGAATTTTCCTTCAGAAACGGAGTTAAACCCCAGTATCTGTGTCTTCCTACAAGCCAGAGTTCATTTCTGGTAAACCCAGTGAATTTTGGGCTCAAATGATTTTCGCAGTTCACGAACCCAACACGATTCTCACTATTAACTAAAGAGCATTTATGTAAGAGGAGCTGTGGTTTGTATAGGTTTCATAACCAGAGTTGAACTGCATATGGTCTGTATGAGGAGGAAACACAGTTATTTTTTTCTGTGCATTCTCATGGTTCTTGCTGTTTTTGAGACGCTGGAAAGAATAGCTTGCTTCTTGCGTGAAAACAGAGTGTGTTTTTGATGAGAACACTGGTCTGAATTTCCTTCAGAAACAGAGTTAAACCACAGTATCTGTGTCTTCCTAAAAGCAAGAGTTCATTTCTGGTAAACCAAGTGAATTTTGGGCTCAAATGATTATTCACAGTTCAGAAACCCATTGCGATTCTCACTATTAACTAAAGAGCATTTATGTAAGAGGTGCTGTGGTTTGTGTCAGTTTCATAACCAGAGTTGAACTGCATATGGTCTTTATGAGGAGGAAACACAGTTATTTTTTTCTGCGCATCCTCATGATTCTTCCTGTTTTGGAGACGCTGGAAAGAAGAGGATGCTTCTAGCGTTAAAACAGCATGTGTTTCATGGATGAGAACACTGCTCTGAATTTACCTTCAGAATCAGAATTAACCCCAGGATCTGTGTCTTCCTACAAGCAAGAGTTCATTTCTGGTAAACCCAGTGAATATTGGTCTCAAATGATTTTTCGCAGTTCACCAACCTAAGGCGATTATCACTATTAACTAAAGAGCATTTATGTAAGAGGAGCTGTGGTTTGTATCAGTTTCATAAGCAGAGTTGATCTACATATGGTCCTTATGAGTAGATAAAACAGTTCTTTTTTGAAGGCATGCTCATGGTTCTTGCTTTATTGGAGACGCTGGAAAGAAGAGCTTGCTTCTTGCATTAAAACAGAGTGTGTTTCATGAATGAGAACTCTGGCCTGAACTTGCCTTCAGAAACGGAGTTAATCACCAAGATCTGTGTCTTACTACAATCAGGAGTTCATTTCTGGTAAACATGGTGAATTTTGTGCTCAAATTATTTTTCCCAGTTTACGAAGCCAACGAAATTCTCACTATTAACTAAAGAGCATTTATGTAAGGGGAGCTGGGGTTTGTATCAGTTTCATAATCAGAGTTCAACTACATAAGGACCATATGAGTAGGAAACTCAGTTCTTTTTTTCTGGGCATGCTCATGATTCTTGCTGTATTGGAGACGCTGGAAAGTAGAGCTTGCTTCTTGCGTGAAAACAGAGTGAGTTTCATGGATGAGAACACTGCTCTGAATTTACCTTCAGAAACAGAGGTAAACCACAGGATCTGTGTCTTCCTACAAGCAAGAGTTCATTTCTGTTAAACCAAGTGAATTTTGGACTCAAATGATTTTTCACAGTTCAGAAACCCATCGCGATTCTCACTATTCACTAAATGGCATTCGTGTAAGAGGAGCTGTGGTTTGTATCAGTTTCATAAGCACAGTCGAACTGCATATGGTCTGTACGAGGAGGAAACACAGTTATTTTTTTCTGGGCATTCTCATGATTTTTCCTGTATTGGAGATGCTGGAAAGAAGAGGATGCTTCTTGCGATAAAACAGCATGTGTTTCATGGATGAGAACACTGGTCTGAATTTCCCTTCAGAATCGGAGTTAAACCCGTGGACCTGTGTCTACTTACAAGCAAGAGTTCAGATCTGGTAAACCCAGTGAATTTTGGGCTCAAATGATTTTTCCAAGTTCACCAACCTAAGGCGATTATCTCTATTAACTAAAGAGCATTTATGTAAGAGTAGCTGTGATTTGTACCAGTTTCATAAGCAGAGTTGAACTACATATGGTGCGTATGAGTAGGAAAAAGTTCTTTTTTACAGGGCATGCTCATGGTTCTTGCTGTATTTTAGACTCTGGAAAGAAGACCTTGCTTCTTGCGTGAAAACAGTGTGTGTTTCAGGGATGAGAACTCTGGTCTGAATTTACTTCAGACACAGAGTTAAAGCACTGGATCTTTGTCTTCCTACAAGCAAGAGTTCATTTCTGGTAAACCAAGTTAATTGTGAGCTCAAATGATTTTTCACAGTTGAGAAAACCATTGTGATTCTCACTTTTAACTAAAGAGCATTTATGTAAGAGGAACTGTGGTTTCTGTCAGTTTCATAAGCAGAGTTGAACTGCATATGGTCCGAATGAATAGCAAACACAGTTCTTTTTTTGAGACCATGCTCATGGTTCTTGCTGTATTTTAGACTCTGGAAAGATGAGCTTGCTTCTTCGTTACAACAGAGTGTGTTTCAGGGATGAGAACTCTGGTCTGAATTTCCCTTCACAAACGGAGTTAAACACCAGGATCTGTGTCTTCCTACCAGCCAGAGTTCATTTTTGGCAAACCAAGTGAATTTTCGGCTCAAATGACTTTACAAAGTTCTAGAACCCAACGCGATTATCACTATTAACTAAAGAGCATTTATGTAAGAGGAGCTGTAGCCTGTATCAGTTCATAAGCAGAGTTGAACTACATATGGTCAGTATGAGTAGGAAACACAGTTCTTTTATTCTGGGCATGCTCATGGTTCTTACTGTATTGGAGACGCTGGACAGAAGAACTTGCTTCTTGCCATAAAACAGAGTGTGTTTCATGGATGAGAACTCTGGTCTGAATTTCCCTTCAGAAACAGAGTTAAACCCCATGATCTGTGTCTCCCTACAAGCAAGAATTCATTTCTCGTAAACCAAGTGAATTTTGGGCTCAAATGATTTTACACAGTTCTAGAACCCCACCATGATTATCACTATTAACTAAAGAGCATGCATGTAAGAGGAGCTGTGGTCTGTATCATTTCATAAGCAGAGTTGAACTACATATGATCCGTATGAGTAGGAAACACAGTTTGTTTTTTTTTTTTTTCTGGGCATGTCATGGTCCTTAGTGTATTGGAGAAGGTGGAAAAAGAGGATGATTCGTGCTTTAAAACAGAGTGTTTTTCAGGGTTGAGAATTCCGGTTGAATTTACCTTCAGAAATAGGGTTAAACCCCAGGATCTGTGTCTTCCTACAAGCAAGAGTTCATTTCAGGAAAACCCAGTGAATTTTGTGCTCAAATGTTTTTCCCAGTATAGAAACCCAACGCGATTCTCACTATTAACTAAAGAGGAATTATGTAAGAGGGGCTGTGATTTGAATCAGTTTCATAAGCAGAGATGAACTACATATGGTCTGTATGAGTAGGAAACACAGTTCTTTTTTTCTCGGCATGCTCATGGTTCTTGCTGTATTTAAGACTCTGGAAAGAAGAGCTTGCTTCTTGCGTTAAAACAGAGTATGTTTCAGGGTTGAGAACTCTGCTCTGAATTTCCCTTTAGAAACGGAGTTAAACCCCAGGATCTGTGTCTCCCTACAAGCAAGAGTTCAATTCTGGTAAACCAAGAGAATTTTGGGCTCAAATGATTTTTCGCATATCACGAACCCTACCCTATTCTCAGTATTAACTTAAGAGCATTTATGTAAGAGGAGCTTTGGTGTGTATCGGTTTCATAAGCAGAGTTGGACTACATATGGTCTGTATTAGTAGGAAATACAGTTCTTTTTTTCTTGGCATGCTCATGGTTTTTTCAGTATTGGAGACCCTGGAAAGAAGAGGATGATTCATTGCTTAAAACAGAGTGTTTTTCAGTGTTGAGAATTCTGTTCTGAATTTCCCTTCAGAAACGGAGTCAAACCCCAGGATCTGTGTCTTCCTACAAGCAAGAGTTCATTTCTGGTAAACCCAGTGAATTTTGTGCTCAAATGATTTTTCGCAGTTCACAAACCCTATGCGATTCTCACTATTAACTAAAGAGCTTGTATGTAACAGGAGCTGTGGTTTGTATCAGTTTCATAAGTACAGTTGAACTTCACATGGTCTGTATGAGTAGGAAAAACAGGTTTTTTTCAGGGCATGCTCATATTTCTTACTATATTGGAGTCGCTGGAAAGAAGAGGATGATTCTTGCATTAAAACAGAGTGTGTTTCAGGGATGAGAACTCTGGTCTGAATTTCCCTTCAGAAACGGTGTTAAACCCCAGGATCTGTGTCTTCCTACCAGCAAGAATTCATTTCTGTCAAACAAAGAGAATTTTTTGCTCAAATGATTTTACACAGTTCTAGATCCCAACCGTGATTATCACTATTAACTAAAGAGCATGTATGTAATAAGAGCTGTGGTTTGTATCAGTTTCATAAGCAGAGTTGAACTACATATGGTCCGTATGAATACCAAACACGGTTCTTTTTTTAAGACCATGCTCATGGTTCTTGCTGTATTTTAGACTCTGGAAAGAAGAGCTTGCTTCTTCGTTAAAACAGGAGCTGTGGTTTGTATCAGTTTAATAACCAGAGTTTAACTACATATGGTCTGTATGAGTAGGAAACACAGTTCTTTGTTTCAGGGAAAGCACATGTTTCTTACAGTATTGGAGACGCTGGAAAGAAGAGGATGATTCTTGCCTTAAAACAGAGTTTTTTTCAGGGTTGAGAACTCTGGTCTGAATTTGCCTTCTGAAACGGAGTTACACCCCTGGATCTGTGTCTTCCTACAAGCAAGAGTTCATTTCTGGTTAACCCAGTGAATTTTGGGTTCAAATTGTTTTTTGCAATTTAAGAACCCAACGCGATTCTCATTATTAACTAAAGAACCTTTGTGTAAGAGGAGCTGTGGTCTGTATCAGTTTCATAAGCAGAGTTGAACTACATATGGTCTGTATGAGTAGGAAACACAGTTCTTTTTTTCTGGGCATGCTCATGGTTCTTGCTGTATTTAAGACTCTGGAAAGAAGAGCTTGCTTCTTGCGTTAAAACAGAGTGTGTTTCAGGGATGAGAACTCTGGTCTGAATTTCCCTTCTGAAACGGAGTTAAACCCCAGGATCTGTGTCTTCCTACAAGCAAGAGTTCATTTCTGGTTAACCCAGTGAATTTTGGGTTCAAATGATTTTTAACAGTTCAGAAACCCATTGCGATTCTCACTATTAACTAAAGAGCATTTATGTAAGAGGAGCTGTGGTTTGTATAAGTTTCATAAGCAGAGTTGAACTACATATGGTGCATTTGAGTAGGAAACAGTTCTTTTTTAAAGGGAATGCTCATGGTTCTTGCTTAATTTTAGACTCTGGAAGAAGACCTTGCTTCTTGCGTGAAAACAGTATGTGTTTCAGGGATGAGAACTCTTTTCTGAATTTCCCTTTAGAAACGGAGTTAAACCCCAGGATCTGTGTCTTCCTACAAGCAAGAGTTCATTTCTGGTAAACCCAGTGAATTTTGGGCTCAAATATTTTTTCGCAGTTCAAGAACACAACACAATTCTCACTATTAACTAAAGAGCATTTATGTAAGAGTAGCTGTGATTTGTACCAGTTTCATAAGCAGAGTTGAACTACATATGGTGCGTATGAGTAGGAAAAAGTTCTTTTTTACAGGGCATGCTCATGGTTCTTGCTGTATTTTAGACTCTGGAAAGAAGTGCTTGCTTCTTGTGTGAAAACAGTGTGTGTTTCAGGGATGAGAACTCTGGTCTGAATTTACTTCAGACACTGAGTTAAACCCCCGGATCTGTGTCTTCCTACAAGCAAGAGTTCATTTCTGGTAAACCCAGTGAATTTTGAGCTCAAATCATTTTTCGCAGTTCACGAACCCAACGCGATTCTAACTATTAACTAAAGAGCATTTATGTAAGCGGAGCTGTGGTTTGTGTCAGATTCATAAGCTGAGTTGATCTGCATATGGTATGTATGAGGAGGAGTCACAGTTCCTTTTTCCTGGGCATTCTCATGATTTTTCCTGTATTGGAGATTCTAGAAAGAAGAGGATGCTTGTTGCGATAAAACAGCATGTGTTTCATGGATGAGAACACTGGTCTGAATTTCCCTTCAGAATCGGAGTTAAATCGGTGGACCTGTGTCTACCTACAAGCAAGAGTTCATTTCTGATAAACCCAGTGAATTTTGGGCTCAAATGATTTTTCCAAGTTCACCAACCTAAGGCGATTATCTCTATTAACTAAAGAGCATTTATGTAGGAGTAGCTGTGATTTGTACCAGTTTCATAAGCAGAGTTGAACTACATATGGTGCGTATGAGTAGGAAAAAGTTCTTTTTTACAGGGCATGCTCATGGTTCTTGCTGTATTTTAGACTCTGGAAAGAAGACCTTGCTTCTTGCGTGAAAACAGTGTGTGTTTCAGGGATGAGAACTCTGGTCTGAATTTACTTCAGACAGAGAGTTAAACCCCTGGATCTGTGTCTTCCTACAAGCAAGAGTTCATTTCTGGTAAACCAAGTGAATTTTGGGCTCAAATGATTTTACACAGTTGAGAAAACCATTGCGATTCTCACTTTTAACTAAAGAGCATTTATGTAAGAGGAACTGTGGTTTGTGTCAGTTTCATAAGCAGAGTTGAACTGCATATTGTCTCTATGAGGAGGAAACACAGTTTTGATTTTTTTTCTGGGCAATCACATGATTCTTCCTGTATTGGAGACGTTTGAAAGAAGAGGACGCTTTTTGCGTTAAAACAGCATGTGTTTCATGGATGAGAACACCGGTCTGAATTTACCTTCAGAATCAGAGTTAAACCCCAGGATCTGTGTATTCCTACGATCAAGAGTACCTTTCTGGTAAACCTAGAGAATTTGGGGCTCAAATGATTTTACAAAGTGCACGAATACAAAGCGATTCTAACTATTAACTAAAGAGCATTTATGTAAGAGGAGCTGTGGTTTGTTTCAGTTTCATAAGCAGAGTTGAACTACATATGGTCCGTATGAGTAGGAAACACAGTTCATTTTTTCTGGGCATACTCATGGTTCTTGTTGTATTGGAGATGCAAAGAAGAGCTTGCTTCTTGTGTTAATAAAAAGTATGTTTCAGGGATGAGAACACTGGTCTGAATTTCCCTTCAGAAACGGAGTTAAACCCCAGGATCTGGGTCTTCATACAATCAAGAGTTCATTCCTGGTAAACCAAGTTAATTTTTGGCTCAAATGATTTTACACAGTTCTAGAACACAACGTGATTATCACTATTAACTAAAGAGAATTTACGTAAGAGGAGCTGAGGTTTGTATCAGTTTCATAAGCAGAGTTGAACTACATATGGTCCGTATGAGTAGGAAACACAGTTCATTTTTCATGGGCATTCTCATGATTCTTGGTGTATTGGAAATGCTGAAAAGAAGAGGAAGCTTCTTGCATTAAAACAGCATGTTTTCCATGGATGAAAACAATGGTCTGAATTTTCCTTCAGAAACGGAGTTAAATCCCAGGATCTGTGTCTTCCTACAAGCCAGAGTTCATTTCTGGTACACCCAGAGAATTTTGGGCTCAAATGGTTTTTCGCAGTTCACGAAACCAACACGATTCTCACTATTAACTAAAGAGCATTTATGTAAGAGGAGCTGTGGTTTGTATCAGGTTCATAAGCAGAGTTGAACTACATATGGTCCGTATGACTAGGAATCACATTTCTTTTTTTCTGGGCATGCTCATTGTTCTTGCTGTATTGGAGACGCTGGAAAGCAGAGCATGCTTCTTGCGTGAAAAGAAAGTGTGTTTCATGCATGAGAACACTGGTCTGTATTTCCCTTCAGAAACGGAGTTAAACCACAGGATCTGTGTCTTCCTACAAGCAAGAGTTCATTGCTCGTACACCAAGTGAATTTTGGGCTAAAATTTTTTACAAAGTTCAAAAACCCAATGGGATTCTCACTATTCACTAAAGAGCATTTATTTAAGAGGTGCTGTGGTTTGTATCAGTTTCATAAGCTGAGGTGATCTACATATGGTCTGTATGAGTGGGAAGCACAGTTATTTTTTGAGGGAATGCTCATTGTTCTTGCTGTATGGAAACCCTGGAAAGAAGAGCTTGTTTCTTGCATTAAAACAGAGTGTGTTTCGTGGATGAGTACACTTGTCTGGTTTTACATTCAGAAACAGAGTTAAACCACAGGATCTGTGTCTTCCTACAAGCAAGAGTTCATTTCTGGTTAACCCAGTATATTTTGGGCTCTAATGATTTTTCGCAGTTCATGAACCAAACGCGATTCTCACTATTAACTAAAGAGCATTTATCTAAGAGGAACTGTGGTTTGTATCAGTTTCATAAGCAGAGTTGAACTACATATGGTATGTATGAGTAGGAAACACAGTTCTTTTTTTCTTGGCATGCCCATGGTTCTTATTGTATTGGAGACGCTGGAAAGAAGAGGATGATTCTTGCTTTAAAACAGAGTGTTTTTCAGGGATGAGAACACTGGTCTGAATTTCCTTCAGAAACGGAGTTAAACCACACGATCTGTGTCTTCCTACAAGCAAGAGTTCATTTCTGGAAAACCAAGTGAATTTTGGGCTCAAATGATTTTTCACAGTTCAGAAACCCATTGCGATTCACACTATTAACTAAAGAGCATTTATGTAAGATGAGCTGTGGTTTGTGTCAGTTTCATAAGCAGGGTTGAACTGCATATGGTCTGTATGAGGAGGAAACACAGTTATTTTTTTCTGGGCATCCTCATGATTCTTCCTGTATTGGAGACGCTGGAAAGAAGAGGATGCTTCTAGCGTTAAAATGGCATGTGTTTCATGGATGAGACAACTGCTCTGAATTTACCTTCATAATCGGAGTTAACCCCAGGATCTGTGTCTTCCTACAAGCAAGAGTTCATTTCTGGTAAACCCTGTGAATATTGGGCTCAAATGATTTTTGCAGTTCACCAACCTAAGGCGATTATCACTATTAACTAAAGAGCATTTATGTAAGAGGAGCTGTGGTTTGTATCAGTTTCATAAGCAGAGTTGAACTACATATGGTGCATTTGAGTAGGAAACAGTTCTTTATTACACGGAATGCTCATGGTTCTTGCTGTATTTTAGACTCTGGAAAGAAGACCTTGCTTCTTGCGTGAAAACAGTGTGTGTTTCAGGGATGAGAACTCTGGTCTGAACTTCCCTTCAGAAACTAGTTAAACCCCAGGATCTGTTTCTTCCTACAAGCAAGAGTTCATTTCTGGTAAACCCAGTGAATTTTGGGCACAAATATTTTTTCGCAGTTCAAGAACCCAACACAATTCTCACTATTAACTAACGAGCATTTATGTAAGAGGAGCTGTGGTTTGTATCAGTTTCATAAGGAGAGTTGAACTACATATGGTCCGTATGAGTAGGAAACACAGTTCTTTTTTTCTGTGCATGCTCAAGGTTCTTGCTGTTTTGGAGACGCTGGAAAGACAAATCTTGCTTCTTGCGTGAAAACAGAGTGTGTTTCATTGATGAGAAAACTGGTCTGAATTTCCTTCAGAAACAGAGTTAAACCACAGGATCTGTGTTTTCCTACAAGCAAGAGTTCATTTCTGGTAAACCAAGTGAATTTTGGGCTCAAATGATTTTTCACAGTTCAGAAACCCTGTGTGATTCTCACTATTTACTAAAGAGCATTTATGTAAGAGGAGCTGTAGTTTGTGTCTGTTTCATAAGCAGAGTTGAACTACATATGGTGCGTATGTGTAGGAAACAGTTCTTTTTTACAGGGCATGCTCATGTTTCTTGCTGTATTTTAGACTCTGGAAAGAAGAGCTTGCTTCTCTCGTGAAAACAGTGTTTGTTTCAGGGATGAGAACTCTGGTCTGAATTTCCGTTCAGAAACGGAGTTAAACCCCAGGATCTGTGTCTTCCTACAAGCAAGAGTTCATTTCTGGTAAACCCAGTTAATTTTGGGCTCAAATATTTTTTTGCAGTTCACGAACCCAACACAATTCTCACTATTAACTAAAGAGCATTTATGTAAGAGGAGTTGAAGTTTGTATCAGTTTCACAAGCAGAGTTGAAGTACATATGGTCTGTATGAGGAGGAAACAGTTATTTTTTTCTGGGCATTCTCATGATTTTTCCTGTCTTGGAGACGCTGGAAAGAAGAGGATGCTTCTAGCTTTAAAACAGCATGTGTTTCATGGATGAGAACACTGGCCTGAATTTACCTTCAGAATCGGAGTTATCCACAGGATCTGTGTCTTCTACAAGAAAGAGTTCATTTCTGGTATACCCAGTGAATTATGAGCTCAAATGATTGTTTGCAGTTCACGAACCCTATGCTATTCCCACTATTAACTAAAGAGGATTTATGTAAGAGGAGGTGTGGTGTGTATCAGTTTCATAAGCAGAGTTCAACTACATATGGTCCGTATGAATAGGAAACACAGTTCTTTTTTTAGACCATGCTCATGGTTCTTGCTGTATTTTAGATTCTGGAAAGAAGAGCTTGCTTCTTTTGTTAAAACAGTGTGTGTTTCAGGGATGAGAACTCTGGTCTGAATTTCCCTTCAGAAACGGAGTTAAACCCCAGGATCTGTCTTCCTACAAGCAAGAGTTCATTTCTGGTAAACCCAGTGAATTTTGGGCTCAAAAGATTTTTCGCAGTTCATGAAGACAACGCTATTCTCACTATTAACTAAAGAGCACTTATGTAAGAGGAGGAGTGGTCTTTATCAGTTTCATAAGCAGAGTTGAACTACATATGGTCCGTATGAGTAGGAAACTCAGTTATCTTTTTCCTGGCATGCTCATGCTTCTTACTGTATTGGAGACCCTGGAAAGGAGAGGATGATTCATGCCTTAAAACAGAGTGGTTTTCAGGAATGAGAATTCTGGTCTGTATTTCCCTTCAGAAACAGAGTTAAATACCAGGATCTGTGTCTTCCTACAAGCAAGAGTTCATTTCTGGTTAACCCAGTGAATTTTGGGCTCAAATGATATTTCGCAGTTCACGAACCCATCATGCTTCTGACTATTAACTAAAGCGCATTTATGTAAGAGGAGCTGTGGTTTGTATCAGTTTCATAAGCAGTGTTGAACTACATATGGTCCGTATGAGTAGAAAACACAGTTCTTTTTTTCAGGGCATGCTCATTGTTCTTGCTGTATTTTAGAATCTGGAAAGAAGAGCTTGCTTCTTGCATTAAAACAGAGTGTGCTTGAGGGATGAGATCTCTGGTCTGAATTTCCCTTCAGAAACGGAGTTAAACCCCAGCATCTGTGTTGTCCCTCAAGCAGGAGTTCATTTCTGGTAAACAATGTGAATTTTGGGCTCAAATGATTTTACACTGTACACCAACAGAACATGATTCTCACTATTAACTAAAGCGACTTTATGTAAGAGGAGTGGTAGTTTGTATGAGTTTCATAATCAGAGTTGAACTACATATGGTCCATATGAATTCGAAACACAGTTCTTTTTTTCTGGGCATGATCATGATTCTTGCTGTATTGTTGACGCTGAAAAGAAGAGGATGCTTCTTGTCTTAAAACAGAGTGTGTCTCAGGGATGAGAACTCTGGTGTGAATTTCCCTTCAGAAACGGAGTTCAACCCCAGTATCTGTGTCTTCCCACAAGCAAGAGTTCATTTCTTGTAAACCCAGTAAAATGTGGGCTCAAATGATTTTTCGCAGTTCATTAACCCTACGCTATTCTCACTATTAACTGAAGAGGATTTATGATAGAGGACCTGTGGTTTGTATCAGTTTCATAAGCAGAGTTGAACTACATATGGTCTGTATGAGTCGGAAACACAGTTCCTTTTTTCAGGGCAAGCTCATGGTTCTTGCTGTATTGGAGACGCTGGAAAGAAGAGCTTGCTTCTTGCATTAAAACAGAGTGTGTTTCATGGATGAGAACTCTGGTCTGAATTTCCCTTCAGAAACGGAGTTAAACCCCATGGTCTTGTCTCCCTACAAGCAAGAGTTCATTTCTGGTAAACCAAGTGAATTTTGGGCTCAAATGATTTTACACAGTTCTAGAACCCAACGCTATTCTCACTATTAACTAAAGAGCATTTATGTAACAGGAGGTGTGGTTTGCATCAGTTTCATAAGCAGAGTTGAACTTCATATGGTACATATGAATATGGAACACAGTTCTTTTTTTCAGACCATGCTCATGGTTCTTGCTGTATTTTAGACTCTGGAAAGAAGAACTTTATTCTTCGTTAAAACAGAGTGTGTTTCAGGGATGAGAACTCTGGTGTGAATTTCCCTTCAGAAACGGAGTTAAACCCCAGGATCTGTGTCTTTCTACAAGTAAGTGTTCAGTTCTGATAAACCCAGTGAATTTTGGGCTCAAATGATTTTTCGCAGTTCACGAACCTACCATGATTCTCACTATTAACTAAAGAGCACTTATGTAAGAGGAGGAGTGGTCTGTATCAGTTTTATAAGCAGAGTTGAACTACATATGATCCATATGAATAGGAAACACAGTTCTTTTTTTCATACCATGCTCATGGTTCTTGCCATGTTTTAGATTCTGGAAAGAAGAGCTTGCTTCTACGTTAAAACAGGGTTTGTTTCAGGGATGAGAACTCTGGTCTGAATTTCCCTTGAGAAACGGAGTTCAACCCCAGTATCTGTGTCTTCCCACAAGCAAGAGTTCATTTCTTGTAAACCCAGTGAATTGTGGGCTCAAATGATTTTTCGCAGTTCATTAACCCTATGCTATTCTCACTATTAACTAAAGAGGTTTTATGATAGAGGACCTGTGGTTTGTATCAGTTTCATAAGCAGAGTTGAACTACATATGGTCTGTATGAGTAGGAAACACAGTTCCTTTTTTCAGGGCATGCTCATGGTTCTTGCTGTATTGGAGACGCTGGAAAGAAGAGCTTGCTTCTTGCATTAAAACAGAGTGTGTTTCATGGATGAGAACTCTGGTCTGAATTTCCCTTCCGAAACGGAGTTAAACCCCATGGTCTTGTCTCCCTACAAGCAAGAGTTCATTTCTGGTAAACCTAGTGAATTTTGGCCTAAATGATTTTACACAGTTCTAGAACCCAACCTTGATTATCACTATTAACTAAATAGCATTTATGTAAGAGGAGCTGTGTTCTGTATCATTTTCATATGCAGAGTTGGACTACACATGGTCCGTATGAGTAGGAAACACAGTTCTTTTTTTCTTGGCATGATCATGGTTCTTACTGTATTGGAGAAGCTGGAAAGAAGAGGATGATTGTTGCCTTTAAAAAGAGTGTTTTTCAGGGATGAGAATTCTGGTCTGAATTTCCCTTCAGTAA
This sequence comes from Onychomys arenicola, assembly GCA_949786405.1. NCBI lineage: Eukaryota > Metazoa > Chordata > Mammalia > Rodentia > Cricetidae > Onychomys > Onychomys arenicola. The sequence goes on along the minus strand of CATKUM010000040.1, from coordinate 2,728,490 downwards.
CGGAGTTAAACCACAGGACCTTTGTCTTCCTACAAGCAAGAGTTCATTTCTGGTATACCCAGTGAATTATGGGCTCACATGATTGTTTGCAGTTCACGAACCCTATGTTATTCCCACTATTAACTAAAGAGGATTTATGTAAGAGGAGGTGTGGTGTGTATCAGTTTCATAAGCAGAGTTCAACTACATATGGTCCGTATGAATAGGAAACACAGTTCTTTTTTTCAGACCATGCTCATGGTTCTTGCTGTATTTTAGATTCTGGAAAGAAGAGCTTGCTTCTTTTGTTAAAACAGAGTGTGTTTCAGGGATGAGAACTCTGGTCTGAATTTCCCTTCAGAAACGGAGTTAAACCCCAGGATCTGTGTCTTCCTACAAGCAAGAGTTCATTTCTGGTAAACCCAGTGAATTTTGGGCTCAAAAGATTTTTGGCAGTTCACAAAGACAACGCTATTCTCACTATTAACTAAAGAGCACTAATGTAAGAGGAGGAGTGGTCTTTATCAGTTTCATAAGCAGAGTTGAACTACATATGGTCCGTATGAGTAGGAAACTCAGTTATCTTTTTCCTGGCATGCTCATGCTTCTTACTGTATTAGAGACCCTGGAAAGGAGAGGATGTTTCATGCCTTAAAACAGAGTGGTTTTCAGGGATGAGAATTCTGGTCTGTATTTCCCTTCAGAAACAGAGTTAAATACCAGGATCTGTGTCTTCCTACAAGCAAGAGTTCATTTCTGGTTAACCCAGTGAATTTTGGGCTCAAATGATATTTCGCAGTTCACGAACCCAACATGCTTCTGACTATTAACTAAAGAGCATTTATGTAAGAGGAGCTGTGGTTTGTATCAGTTTCATAAGCAGTGTTGAACTACATATGGTCCGTCTGAGTAGAAAACACAGTTCTTTTTTTCAGAGCATGCTCATTGTTCTTGCTGTATTTTAGAATCTGGAAAGAAGAGCTTGCTCCTTGCATTAAAACAGAGTGTGCTTGAGGGATGAGAACTCTGGTCTGAATTTCCCTTCAGAAACGGAGTTAAACCCCAGGATCTGTGTTGTCCCTCAAGCAGGAGTTCATTTCTGGTAAACAATGTGAATTTTGGGCTCAAATGATTTTACACTGTACACCAACAGAACATGATTCTCACTATTAACTAAAGCGACTTTATGTAAGAGGAGCGGTGGTTTGTATGAGTTTCATAATCAGAGTTGAACTACATATGGTCCATATGAGTTCGAAACACAGTTCTTTTTTTAAGGGCATGATCATGATTCTTGCTGTATTGTTGACGCTGAAAAGAAGAGGATGCTTCTTGTCTTAAAACAGAGTGTGTTTCAGGGATGAGAACTCTGGTCTGAATTTCCCTTCAGAAATGGAGTTAAACCCCAGGATCAGTGTCTTTCTACAAGCAAGAGTTCATTTCTGGTAAACCCAGTGAATTTTGGGCTCAAATGATTTTTCGAAGTTCACCAACCCAACATGATTCTCACTATTAATTAAAGAGCATTTATGTAAGTGGAGCTGTGGTTTGTATCAGTTTCATGAGCAGAGTTGAAGTATATATGGTCCGTATGAGTAGGAAACACAGTTCTTTTTTTCCGGGCATGGTCATTGTTCTTGCTGTATTTTAGACTATGGAAAGAAGAGCTTGCTTCTTGCGTTAAAACAGACTGTGTTTCAGGGATGAGAATTCTGGTGTGAATTTCCCTTCAGAAACGGAGTTAAACCCCAGGATCTGTGTCTTTCTACAAGTAAGTGTTCAGTTCTGATAAACCCAGTGAATTTTGGGCTCAAATGATTTTTTGCAGTTCACGAACCTAACATGATTCTCACTATTAACTAAAGAGCACTTATGTAAGAGGAGGAGTGGTCTGTATCAGTTTCATAAGCAGAGTTGAACTACATATGGTCCGTATGAATAGGAAACACTTTTCTTTTTTTCATACCATGCTCATGGTACTTGCCATGTTTTAGAATCTGGAAAGAAGAGCTTGCTTCTTCGTTAAAACAGAGTGTGTTTCAGGGATGAGAACTCTGGTCTGAATTTCCCTTCAGAAACGGAGTTCAACCCCAGTATCTGTGCTTTCCCACAAGCAAGAGTTCATTTCTTGTAAACCCAGTAAAATGTGGGCTCAAATGATTTTTCGCAGTTCATTAACCCTACGCTATTCTCACTATTAACTGAAGAGGATTTATGATAGAGGACCTGTGGTTTGTATCAGTTTCATAAGCAGAGTTGAACTACATATGGTCTGTATGAGTCGGAAACACAGTTCCTTTTTTCAGGGCAAGCTCATGGTTCTTGCTGTATTGGAGACGCTGGAAAGAAGAGCTTGCTTCTTGCATTAAAACAGAGTGTGTTTCATGGATGAGAACTCTGGTCTGAATTTCCCTTCAGAAACGGAGTTAAACCCCATGGTCTTGTCTCCCTACAAGCAAGAGTTCATTTCTGGTAAACCAAGTGAATTTTGGGCTCAAATGATTTTACACAGTTCTAGAACCCAACGCTATTCTCACTATTAACTAAAGAGCATTTATGTAACAGGAGGTGTGGTTTGCATCAGTTTCATAAGCAGAGTTGAACTTCATATGGTACATATGAATATGGAACACAGTTCTTTTTTTCAGACCATGCTCATGGTTCTTGCTGTATTTTAGACTCTGGAAAGAACTTTATTCTTCGTTAAAACAGAGTGTGTTTCAGGGATGAGAACTCTGGTGTGAATTTCCCTTCAGAAACGGAGTTAAACCCCAGGATCTGTGTCTTTCTACAAGTAAGTGTTCAGTTCTGATAAACCCAGTGAATTTTGGGCTCAAATGATTTTTCGCAGTTCACGAACCTACCATGATTCTCACTATTAACTAAAGAGCACTTATGTAAGAGGAGGAGTGGTCTGTATCAGTTTTATAAGCAGAGTTGAACTACATATGATCCGTATGAATAGGAAACACAGTTCTTTTTTTCATACCATGCTCATGGTTCTTGCCATGTTTTAGATTCTGGAAAGAAGAGCTTGCTTCTACGTTAAAACAGGGTTTGTTTCAGGGATGAGAACTCTGGTCTGAATTTCCCTTGAGAAACGGAGTTCAACCCCAGTATCTGTGTCTTCCCACAAGCTAGAGTTCATTGCTTGTAAACCCAGTGAAATGTGGGCTCAAATGATTTTTCGCAGTTCATTAACCCTACGCTATTCTCACTATTAACTAAAGAGGTTTTATGATAGAGGACCTGTGGTTTGTATCAGTTTCATAAGCTGAGTTGAACTACATATGGTCTGTATGAGTAGGAAACACAGTTCCTTTTTTCAGGGCATGCTCATGGTTCTTGCTGTATTGGAGACGCTGGAAAGAAGAGCTTGCTTCTTGCATTAAAACAGAGTGTGTTTCATGGATGAGAACTCTGGTCTGAATTTCCCTTCCGAAATGGAGTTAAACCCCATGGTCTTGTCTCCCTACAAGCAAGAGTTCATTTCTGGTAAACCAAGTGAATTTTGGCCTAAATGTCTTTACACAGTTCTAGAACCCAACCTTGATTATCACTATTAACTAAATAGCATTTATGTAAGAGGAGCTGTGGTCTGTATCATTTTCATATGCAGAGTTGGACTACACATGGTCCGTATGAGTAGGAAACACAGTTCTTTTTTTCTTGGCATGATCATGGTTCTTACTGTATTGGAGAAGCTGGAAAGAAGAGGATGATTGTTGCCTTTAAAAAGAGTGTTTTACAGGGATGAGAATTCTGGTCTGAATTTCCCTTCAGTAACGGAGTTAAACCACAGGACCTTTGTCTTCCTATAAGCAAGAGTTCATTTCTGGTATACCCAGTGAATTATGGGCTCAAATGATTGTTTGCAGTTCACGAACCCTATGCTATTCCCACTATTAACTAAAGAGGATTTATGTAAGAGGAGGTGTGGTGTGTATCAGTTTCATAAGCAGAGTTCAACTACATATGGTCCGTATGAATAGGAAACACAGTTCTTTTTTTCAGACCATGCTCATGGTTCTTGCTGTATTTTAGATTCTGGAAAGAAGAGCTTGTTTCTTTTGTTAAAACAGAGTGTGTTTCAGGGATGAGAACTCTGGTCTGAATTTCCCTTCAGAAACGGAGTTAAACCCCAGGATCTGTGTCTTCCTACAAGCAAGAGTTCATTTCTGGTAAACCCAGTGAATTTTGGGCTCAAAAGATTTTTCGCAGTTCACGAAGACAACGCTATTCTCACTATTAACTAAAGAGCACTTATGTAATAGGAGGAGTGGTCTTTCTCAGTTTCATAAGCAGAGTTGAATTACATATGGTCCGTATGAGTAGGAAACTCAGTTCTCTTTTTCCTGGCATGCTCATGCTTCTTACTGTAATGGAGACCCTGGAAAGGAGAGGATGATTCATGCCTTAAAACAGAGTGGTTTTCAGGGATGAGAATTCTGGTCTGAATTTCCCTTCAGAAACAGAGTTAAATACCAGGATCTGTGTCTTCCTACAAGCAAGAGTTCATTTCTGGTAAACCCAGTGAATTTTGGTCTCAAATGATATTTCACAGTTCACGAACTCAACATGCTTCTGACTATTAACTAAAGAGCATTTATGTAAGAGGAGCTGTGGTTTGTATCAGTTTCATAAGCAGAGTTGAACTACATATGGTCTGTATGAGTAGGAAACACAGTTCCTTTTTTCAGTGCATGCTCATGGTTCTTGCTGTATAGGAGACGCTGGAAAGAAGAGCTTGCTTCTTGCATTAAAACAGAGTGTGTTTCATGGATGAGAACTCTGGTCTGAATTTCCCTTCCAAAACGTAATTAAACCCCATGGTCTTGTCTCCCTACAAGCAAGAGTTCATTTCTGGTAAACCCAGTGAATTTTGTGCTCAAATGACTTTTCGCAATTCACGAACCCAACGCGATTCTCGCTATTAACTAAAGAGCCTTTATGTAAGAGGAGCTGTGGTTTGTATCAGTTTCATGAGCAGATTTGAACTACATATGGTCCTTATGAGTAGAAAACAGAGTTCTTTTTTTCAGGGCATGCTCATAGTTCTTGCTGTATAAAAGACTCTGGAAAAAAGAGCTTACTTCTTGCCTTAAAACAGAGTGTGTTTCAGGGATGAGAACTGTGTTCTGAATTTCCCTTTAGAAACGGAGTTAAACCCCAGATTCTGTGTCCTCCTCCAAGCAAGACTACATTTCTGGTAAACCTAGTGTATTTTGGGCTCAAATGATTTTTCGCAGTTCACAAACTCAATACGATTCACACTATTAACTAAAGAACATGTATGTAAGAGGAGCCGTGGTTTGTATCAGTTTCATAAGCAGAGTTGAACTACATATGGTCCTTATGAGTAGGAAACACAGTTCTTTTGTTCAGGGCATGCTAATGGTTCTTGATGTATTTTCGAATCTGGAAAGAAGAGCTTGCTACTTGCGTTAAAACAGAGTGTGTTTTAGGGATGAGTACTCTTGTCTGAATTTCCATTCAGAAACGAAGTTAAACCCCAGGATCTGTGTCTTCCTACAAGCAAGAGTTCATTTCTGGTTAACCCAGTGAATTTTTGTCTCAAATGATTTTTTGTAGTTCACGAACCCAACGTGATTCTCACTATTAACTAAAGAGAATTTATGTAACAGGAGCTGTGGTTTGTATCAGTTTCATAAGCAGACTTGAACTACATATGGTCCGTATGAGTAGGAAAAACAGTTCTTTTCTTTCAGGGCATGCTCATGATTCTTACTGTATTGGTGACGCTGGAAGAAGAGCTTGCTTATTGCATTAAAACAGGGTGTGTTTCAGGGATGAGAACTCTGGTCTGAATTTCCCTTCAGAAACGGAGTTAAACCCCATGATCTGTGTCTTCCTACAAGCGAGAGTTCATTTCTGGTAAACCCAGTGAATTTTGTGCTCAAATGATTTTTCGCAGTTCAGGAACCCAACGCTATTCTCACTATTAACTAAAGAGCATTTATGTAAGAGGAGGTGTGGTCTGTATCAGTTTCCTAAGCAGAGTTGAACTACATATGTTCCGTATGAATAGGAAACACAGTTCTTTTTTTCAGGCCATGCTCATGGTTCTTGCTGTATTTTAGTTTCTGGAAAGAACAGCTTCCTTCTTCTTTTAAACAGAGTGTGTTTCAGGGATGAGAACTCTGGTCTTAATTTCCCAACAGAAACGGAGATAAACCCCAGGATCTGTGTCTTCCTACAAGCAAGAGTTCATTTCTGGTAAACCAGGTGAATTTTGGGCTCAAATGATTTTACACAGGTATAGAACTGAACACGATTATCACTATTAACTAACGAGCATTTATGCAAGAGGAGATGTGGTCTCTATCAGTTTTATAAGCAGAGTTTGACTACATATGGTCCGTATGAGTTTGAAACAGTTCTTTTTCTTTGCCTGCTCATGGTTCTTACTTTATTGGAGATGCTGTAAAGAAGAGGATCATTTTTGCCTTAAAACAGAGGTTTTTCAGGGATTAGAACTCTGATCTGTATTTGCCTTCAGAAACAGAGTTAAACCTCAGGATCAGTGTCTTCTTACAAGCAAGAGTTCATTTTTGGTAAACCCTGTGAATTATGGGCTCAAATGATTTTTCGCAGTTCACGAACCCAACATGATTCTCACTATTAACTAAAGAGCATTTATGTAAGAGGAGCTGTGGTTTGTATCAGTTTCATAAGCACAGTTGAACTACATATGGTCTGTAAGAGAAGGAAACAAAGTTCTTTTTTTCAGGGCTTACTCAGGGTTGTTGCTGTATTGGTGACGCTGGAAGAAGAGCTTGCTTCTTGCATTAAAACAGAGTGTGTTTCAGGGATGAGAACTCTGGTCTGAATTTCCCTTCAGAAACGGAGTTAAACCCCAGGATCTGTGTCGTCCTACAAGCAAGAGTTCATTTCTGGTTAACCCAGTGAATTTTGGGCTCAAATGATTTTTCACTGTTCACGAACCCAACGCGATCCTCACTCTTAACTAAAGAGCATTTATGTAAGAGGAGCTGTGGTTTGTATCTGTTTCTTAAGCAGAGTTGAACTACACATGGTCCGTATAAGTAGGAAACACAGTTCTTTTTTTCAGGGCATGCTCATGCTTCTTGCTGTATTAAAGACTCTGGAAAAAAGAGCTTGCTTCTTGCTTTATAACAGAGTGTGTTTCAGGGATGAGAACTCTGGTCTGAATTTCCCTTCAGAAACGAAGTTAAACTCCAGGATCTCTGTCGTCCTACAAGCGAGAGTTCATTTCTGGTTAACCCAGTGAATTTTGTGCTCAAATCATTTTTCGCAGTTCAGGAACCCAACGCTATTCTCACTATTAACTAAAGAGCATTTATGTAAGAGGAGGTGTGGTCTGTATCAGTTTCCTGAGCAGAGTTGAACTACATATGGTCTGTATGAGTAGGAAACACAGTTCTTTTTTTCTGGACATCCTCATGGTTCTTGCTGTATTTTAGACTCTGGAAAGAAGAGCTTGCTTCTTGCGTTATGACATAGTGTGTTTTAGGGATGAGAACTCTGGTCTGAATTTGCCTTCAGAAACAGAGTTAAACTCCAGGATCTGTGTCTTCCTACAAGCAAGAGTTCATTTTTGGTAAACCCAGTGAATTTTGGGCTCAAATGATTTTTCGCAGTACACAAAAACAACACGATTCTCACTATTAACTAAAGACCATTTATGTAAGAGGAGCTGTGGTTTGTATCAGTTTCATAAGCAGAGTTGAACTACGTATGGTCCTTATGAATAGGAAACACAGTTCTTTTTTTCTGCGCATGCTCATGTTTCTTACTATATTGGAGATGCTTGAAAGAAGAGGTTGATTCTTGCCTTAAAACAGAGAGTTTTTCAGGGATGAGATCTCCGGTATGAATTTGTCTTCAGAAAAAGAGTTAAACCCCAGGATCAGTGTCTTCCTACAAGCAAGAGTTCATTTCTGGTAAACCCAGTGAATTTTGTGCTCAAATGATTTTTCGCAGTTCACGAACCCAATGCGATTCACGCTATTCACTAAAGAACATGTATGTAAGAGGAGCCGTGGTTTGTATCAGTTTCATAAGCAGAGTTGAACTACATATGGTCCTTATGAGTAGGAAACACAGTTCTTTTGTTCAGGGCATGCTCATGGTTCTTGATGTATTTTCGAATCTGGAAAGAAGAGCTTGCTTCTTGCGTTATAACAGAGTGTGTTTTAGGGATGAGAACTCTTGTCTGAATTTCCATTCAGAAACGGAGTTAAACCCCAGGATCTGTGTCCTCCTACAAACAAGACTTCATGTCTGGTAAACCCAGTGAATTTTGGGCTCAAATGATATTTTTGCAGTTCACGAACCCAATGCGATTATCACTATTAACTAAAGAGCATTTATGTAAGAGTGGCTGTGGTTTGTATCAGTTTCATAAGCAGAGTTGTACTACATATGGTCCGTATGAGTAGGAAAAACAGTTCTTTTTTTTCAGGGCATGCTCATGGTTCTTGCTGTATTGGTGAGGCTGGAAAGAAGAGCTTGCTTATTGCATTAAAACAGGGTAAGTTTCAGGGATGAGAACTCTGGTCTGAATTTCCCTTCAGAAACGGAGTTAAACCCCATGATCTGTGTCTTCCTACAAGCGAGAGTTCATTTCTGGTAAACCCAGTGAATTTTGTGCTCAAACGATTTTTCGTAGTTCAGGAACACAACGCTATTCTCACTATTAACTAAAGAGCATTTATGTAAGAGGAGCTGTGGTTTGTATCAGAAACATAAGCAGAGTTGAACTACATATGATCCACATGAGTAGGAAACATAGTTCTTTTTTTCAGGGCATGCTCATGGTTCTTGCTGTATTTTAGACTCTGGAAAGAAGAGCTTGCTTCTTCGTTAAAACAGAGTGTGTTTCAGGGATGAAAACTCTGTTCTGTATTTCCCTGCAGAAACGGAGTTAAACCCCATGGTCTTTTCTCCCTACAAGCAAGAGTTCATTTCTGGTATACACAGTGATTTTTGGGCTCAAATGATTTTTCGCAGTTCACGAACCCAACATGAATCTCACTATTAATTAAAGAGCATTTATGTAAGAGGAGCTGTGGTTTGTATCAGTTTCATAAACAGAGTTGTTCTACGTATGGTCCTTATGAATAGGAAACACAGTTCTTTTTTTCTGCGCATGCTCATGTTTCTTACTATATTGGAGATGCTTGAAAGAAGAGGATGATTCTTGCCTTAAAACAGAGAGATTTTCAGGGATGAGATCTCTGGTATGAATTTGTCTTCAGAAACAGAGTTAAACCCCAGCGTCAGTGTCTTGCTACAAGCAAGAGTTCATTTCTGGTAAACCCAGTGAATTTTGTGCTCAAATGACTTTTCGCAGTTCACGAACCCAACGCGATTCTCGCTATTAACTAAAGAGCATTTATGTAAGAGGAGCTGTGGTTTGTATCAGTATCATGAGCAGATTTGAACTACATATGGTCCTTATGTGTAGGAAACACAGTTCTTTTTTTCAGGGCATGCTCATAGTTCTTGCTGTATAAAAGACTCTGGAAAAAAGAGCTTACTTCTTGCCTTAAAACAGAGTGTGTTTCAGGGATGAGAACTCTGTTCTGAATTTCCCTTTAGAAATGGAGTTAAACCCCAGATTCTGTGTCCTCCTCCAAGCAAGACTACATTTCTGGTAAACCTAGTGTATTTTGGGCTCAAATGATTTTTTCGCAGTTCACAAACACAATACGATTCACACTATTAACTAAAGAACATGTATGTAAGAGGAGCCGTGGTTTGTATCAGTTTCATAAGCAGAGTTGAACTACATATGGTCCTTATGAGTAGGAAACACAGTTCTTTTGTTCAGGGCATGCTAATGGTTCTTGATGTATTTTCGAATCTGGAAAGAAGAGCTTGCTACTTGCGTTAAAACAGAGTGTGTTTTAAGGATGAGTACTCTTGTCTGAATTTCCATTCAGAAACGGAGTTAAACCCCAGGATCTGTGTCTTCCTACAAGCAAGAGTTCATTTCTAGTTAACCCAGTGAATTTTTGTCTCAAATGATTTTTTGTAGTTCACGAACCCAACGTGATTCTCACTATTAACTAAAGAGAATTTATGTAACAGGAGCTGTGGTTTGTATCAGTTTCATAAGCAGACATGAACTACATATGGTCTGTAAGAGAAGGAAAAACAGTTCTTTTCTTTCAGGGCATGCTCATGATTCTTACTGTATTGGTGACGCTGGAAGAAGAGCTTGCTTATTGCATTAAAACAGGGTGTGTTTTAGGGATGAGAATTCTGGTCTGGATTTCCCTTCAGAAACGGAGTTAAATCCCCAGGTTCTGTGTCTTCCTACAAGCAAGAGTTCATTTCTGGTTAACCCAGTGAATTTTGGGCTCAAACGATTTTTCGCATTTCACTAACCCAACGTGATTATAACTATTAACTAAAGAGCATTTATGTAAGAGGAGCAGTGGTTTGTATCAGTTTAATAAGCAGAGTTGAACTACATATGGTCAGTATGAGTAGGAAACACAGTTCTTTTTTTCAGAGAACGCTCATGGTTCTTGCTGTATTTTGGACTCTGGTAGAAGAGCTTGCTTCTTGGGTTAAAACAGACTGTGTTTCAGGGATGAGAACTCTGGTCTGAATTTCCCTTCAGAAACGGCATTAAACCCCATGATCAGTGTCTTCCTAAAAGCAAGGTTTCATTTCTAGTAAACCCAGTGAATTTTGGGCTCTAATGATTTTTCGCAGTTCACAAACCCATCATGATTCTCACTATTAACTAAAGAGCATTTATGTAAGAGTGGCTGTGGTTTGTATCAGTTTCATAAGCAGAGTTGAACTACATATGGTCCGTATGAGTAGGAAAAACAGTTATTTTTTTCAGGGCATGCTCATGGTTCTTGCTGTATTGGTGAGGCTGGAAAGAAGAGCTTGCTTATTGCATTAAAACAGGGTATATTTCAGGGATGAGAACTCTGGTCTGAATTTCCCTTCAGAAACGGAGTTAAACCCCATGATCTGTGTCTTCCTACAAGCGAGAGTTCTTTTCTGGTAAACCCAATGAATTTTGTGCTCAAATGATTTTTTACAGTTCAGGAACCCAACGCTATTCTCACTATTAACTAAAGAGCATTTATGTAAGAGGAGGTGTGGTCTGTATCAGTTTCCTAAGCAGAGTTGAACTACATATGTTCCGTATGAATAGGAAACACAGTTCTTTTTTTCAGGCCATGCTCATGGTTCTTGCTGTATTTTAGATTCTGGAAAGAACAGCTTCCTTCTTCTTTTAAACAGAGTGTGTTTCAGGGATGAGAACTCTGGTCTGAATTTCCCAACAGAAACGGAGATAAACCCCAGGATCTGTGTCTTCCTACAAGCAAGAGTTCATTTCTGGTAAACCACGTGAATTTTCGGCTCAAATGATTTTACACAGGTATAGAACTGAACACGATTATCACTATTAACTAACGAGCATTTATGCAAGAGGAGATGTGGTCTCTATCAGTTTTATAAGCAGAGTTTGACTACATATGGTCCGTATGAGTTTGAAACAGTTCTTTTTCTATGCCTGCTCATGTTTCTTACTTTATTGGAGATGCTGTAAAGAAGAGGATCATTCTTGCCTTAAAACAGTTTTTTTCAGGGATGAGAACTCTGATCTGAATTTGCCTTCAGAAACAGAGTTAAACCTCAGGATCAGTGTCTTCCTACAAGCAACAGTTCATTTCTGGTAAACCCTGTGAATTTTGGGCTCAAATGATTTTTCGCAGTTCACAAACCCAACATGATTCTCACTATTAACTAAAGAGCATTTATGTAAGAGGAGCTGTGGTTTGTATCAGAAACATAAGCAGAGTTGAACTACATATGGTCCATATGAGTAGGAAACATAGTTCTTTTTTTCAGGGCATGCTCATGGTTCTTGCTGTATTTTAGACTCTGGAAAGAAGAGCTTGCTTCTTCGTTAAAACAGAGTGTGTTTCAGGGATGAGAACTCTGGTCTGAATTTCCCAACAGAAACGGAGATAAACCCCAGGATCTGTGTCTTCCTACAAGCAAGAGTTCATTTCTGGTAAACCACGTGAATTTTCGGCTCAAATGATTTTACACAGGTATAGAACTGAACACGATTATCACTATTAACTAACGAGCATTTATGCAAGAGGAGATGTGGTCTCTATCAGTTTTATAAGCAGAGTTTGACTACATATGGTCCGTATGAGTTTGAAACAGTTCTTTTTCTATGCCTGCTCATGTTTCTTACTTTATTGGAGATGCTGTAAAGAAGAGGATCATTCTTGCCTTAAAACAGTTTTTTTCAGGGATGAGAACTCTGATCTGAATTTGCCTTCAGAAACAGAGTTAAACCTCAGGATCAGTGTCTTCCTACAAGCAACAGTTCATTTCTGGTAAACCCTGTGAATTTTGGGCTCAAATGATTTTTCACAGTTCACAAACCCAACATGATTCTCACTAGTAACTAAAGAGCATTTATGTAAGAGGAGCTGTGGTTTGTATCAGAAACATAAGCAGAGTTGAACTACATATGGTCCACATGAGTAGGAAACATAGTTCTTTTTTTCAGGGCATGCTCATGGTTCTTGCTGTATTTTAGACTCTGGAAAGAAGAGCTTGCTTCTTCGTTAAAACAGAGTGTGTTTCAGGGATGAGAACTCTGTTCTGAATTTCCCTGCAGAAACGGAGTTAAACCCCAGATTCTGTGTCCTCCTACAAGCAAGACTACATTTCTGGTAAACCCAGTGTGTTTTGGGCTCAAATGATTTTTTCACAGTTCACGAACCCAATGCGATTCACACTATTAACTAAAGAACATGTATGTAAGAGGAGCAGTGGTTTGTATCAGTTTCATAAGCAGAGTTGAACCACATATGGTCCTTATGAGTAGGAAACACAGTTCTTTTGTTCAGGGCATGCTCATGGTTCTTGATGTATTTTCGAATCTGGAAAGAAGAGCTTGCTTCTTGCGTTATAACAGAGTGTGTTTTAGGGATGAGAACTCTTGTCTGAATTTCCATTCAGAAACGGAGTTAAACCCCAGGATCTGTGTCTTCCTACAAGCAAGAGTTCATTTCTGGTAAACCCAGTGAATTTTTGCCTCAAATGATTTTTTGTAGTTCACGACCCAACGTGATTCTCACTATTAACTAAAGAGCATTTATGTAAGAGGAGCTGTGGTTTGTATCAGTTTCTTAAGCAGAGTTGAACTACACATGGTCCATATTAGTAGGAAACACAGTTCTTTTTTTCAGGGCATGCTCATGGTTCTTGCTGTTTTTTAGACTCTGGAAAGAAGAGCTTGCTAATTGCGTTATAACAGAGTGTGTTTTAGGGATGAGAATTCTGGTCTGGATTTCCATTCAGAAACGGAGTTAAATCCCCAGGTTCTGTGTCTTCCTACAAGCAAGAGTTCATTTCTGGTTAACCCAGTGAATTTTGGGCTCAAACGATTTTTCGCATTTCACTAACCCAACGTGATTATAACTATTAACTAAAGAGCATTTATGTAAGAGGAGCAGTGGTTTGTATCAGTTTAATAAGCAGAGTTGAACTTCATATGGTCAGTATGAGTCGGAAACACAGTTCTTTTTTTCAGAGTACGCTCATGGTTCTTGCTGTATTTTGGACTCTGGTAGAAGAGCTTGCTTCTTGGGTTAAAACAGAGTGTGTTTCAGGGATGAGAACTCTGGTCTGAATTTCCCTTCAGAAACGGCATTAAACCCCATGATCAGTGTCTTCCTAAAAGCAAGGTTTCATTTCTAGTAAACCCAGTGAATTTTGGGCTCTAATGATTTTTTGCAGTTCACAAACCCAACATGATTCTCACTATTAACTAAAGTGCAAAAATGTAAGAGGAGCCGTGGTTTGTATCAGTTTCATAAGCCGAGTTGATCTACATATGGTCTGTATGAGTAGGAAACACAGTTCTTTTTTTCTGGGCATGCTCATGTGTCTTACTATATTGGACATGCCGGAAAGAAGAGGATGATTCTTGCCTTAAAACAGAGTGTTTTTCAGGGATGAGAACTCTATTCTGAATTTCCCTGCAGAAACTTAGTTAAACCCCATGATCTGTGTCCTCCTACAAGCAAGACTTCATTTCTGGTAAACCCAGTGAATTTTGGGCTCAAATGATATTTTTGCAGTTCACCAACCCAATGCGATTCTCACTATTAACTAAAGAGCATTTATGTAAGAGTGGCTGTGGTTTGTATCAGTTTCATAAGCAGAGTTGAACTACATATGGTCCGTATGAGTAGAAAAACAGTTATTTTTTTCAGGGCATGCTCAAGTTCTTGCTATATTGGTGAGGCTGGAAAGAAGAGCTTGCTTATTGCATTAAAACAGGGTATGTTTCAGGGATGAGAACTCTGGTCTGAATTTCCCTTCAGAAACGGAGTTAAACCCCATGATCTGTGTCTTCCTACAAGCGAGAGTTCATTTCTGGTAAACCCAGTGAATTTTGTGCTCAAATGATTTTTTACAGTTCAGGAACCCAACGCTATTCTCACTATTAACTAAAGAGCATTTATGTAAGAGGAGGTGTGGTCTGTATCAGTTTCCTAAGCAGAGTTGAACTACATATGTTCCGTATGAATAGGAAACACAGTTCTTTTTTTCAGGCCATGCTCATGGTTCTTGCTGTATTTTAGATTCTGGAAAGAACAGCTTCCTTCTTCTTTTAAACAGAGTGTGTTTCAGGGATGAGAACTCTGGTCTGAATTTCCCAACAGAAACAGAGATAAACCCCAGGATCTGTGTCTTCCTACATGCAAGAGTTCATTTCTGGTAAACCACGTGAATTTTGGGTTCAAATGATTTTACACAGGTATAGAACTGAACACGATTATCACTATTAACTAACGAGCATTTATGCAAGAGGAGATGTGGTCTCTATCAGTTTTATAAGCAGAGTTTGACTACATATGGTCCGTATGAGTTTGAAACAGTTCTTTTTCTATGCCTGCTCATGTTTCTTACTTTAGTGGAGATGCTGTAAAGAAGAGGATCATTCTTGCCTTAAAACAGAGTTTTTTTCAGGGATGAGAACTCTGATCTGAATTTGCCTTCAGAAACAGAGTTAAACCTCAGGATCAGTGTCTTCCTACAAGCAACAGTTCATTTCTGGTAAACCCTGTGAATTTTGGGCTCAAATGATTTTTCGCAGTTCACGAACCCAACATGATTCTCACTATTAACTAAAGAGCATTTATGTAAGAGGAGCTGTGGTTTGTATCAGAAACATAAGCAGAGTTGAACTACATATGGTCCACATGAGTAGGAAACATAGTTCTTTTTTTCAGGCCTGCTCATGGTTCTTGCTGTATTTTAGACTCTGGAAAGAAGAGCTTGCTTCTTCGTTAAAACAGAGTGTGTTTCAGGGATGAGAACTCTTGTCTGAATTTCCATTCAGAAACGGAGTTAAACCCCAGGATCTGTGTCCTCCTACAAGCAAGACTACATTTCTGGTAAACCCAGTGTATTTTGGGCTCAAATGATTTTTTCACAGTTCACGAACCCAATGCGATTCACACTATTAACTAAAGAACATGTATGTAAGAGGAGCAGTGGTTTGTATCAGTTTCATAAGCAGAGTTGAACTACATATGGTCCTTATGAGTAGGAAACACAGTTCTTTTGTTCAGGGCATGCTCATGGTTCTTGATGTATTTTCGAATCTGGAAAGAAGAGCTTGCTTCTTGCGTTATAACAGAGTGTGTTTTAGGGATGAGAACTCTTGTCTGAATTTCCATTCAGAAACGGAGTTAAACCCCAGGATCTGTGTCTTCCTACAAGCAAGAGTTCATTTCTGGTTAACCCAGTGAATTTTTGCCTCAAATGATTTTTTGTAGTTCACGAACCCAACGTGATTCTCACTATTAACTAAAGAGCATTTATGTAAGAGGAGCTGTGGTTTGTATCAGTTTCTTAAGCAGAGTTGAACTACACATGGTCCGTCTTAGTAGGAAACACAGTTCTTTTTTTCAGGGCATGCTCATGGTTCTTGCTGTTTTTTAGACTCTGGAAAGAAGAGCTTGCTTCTTGCGTTATAACAGAGTGTGTTTTAGGGATGAGAATTCTGGTCTGGATTTCCCTTCAGAAACGGAGTTAAATCCCCAGGTTCTGTGTCTTCCTACAAGCAAGAGTTCATTTCTGGTTAACCCAGTGAATTTTGGGCTCAAACGATTTTTCCCATTTCACTAACCCAACGTGATTATAACTATTAACTAAAGAGCATTTATGTAAGAGGAGCAGTGGTTTGTATCAGTTTCATAAGCCGAGTTGAACTACATATGGTCTGTATGAGTAGGAAACACAGTTCTTTTTTTCTGGGCATGCTCATGTGTCTTACTATATTGGACATGCCGGAAAGAAGAGGATGATTCTTGCCTTAAAACAGAGTGTTTTTCAGGGATGAGAACTCTATTCTGAATTTCCCTGCAGAAACGGAGTTAAACCCCATGATCTGTGTCCTCCTACAAGCAAGACTTCATTTCTGGTAAACCCAGTGAATTTTGGGCTCAAATGATATTTTTGCAGTTCACGAACCCAATGCGATTCTCACTATTAACTAAAGAGCATTTATGTAAGAGTGGCTGTGGTTTGTATCAGTTTCATAAGCAGAGTTGAACTACATATGGTCCGTATGAGTAGGAAAAACAGTTATTTTTTTCAGGGCATGCTCATGGTTCTTGCTGTATTGGTGAGGCTGGAAAGAAGAGCTTGCTTATTGCATTAAAACAGGGTATGTTTCAGGGATGAGAACTCTGGCCTGAATTTCCCTTCAGAAACGGAGTTAAACCCCATGATCTGTGTCTTCCTACAAGCGAGAGTTCATTTCTGGTAAACCCAGTGAATTTTGTGCTCAAATGATTTTTTACAGTTCAGGAACCCAACGCTATTCTCACTATTAACTAAAGAGCATTTATGTAAGAGGAGGTGTGGTCTGTATCAGTTTCCTAAGCAGAGTTGAACTACATATGTTCCGTATGAATAGGAAACACAGTTCTTTTTTTCAGGCCATGCTCATGGTTCTTGCTGTATTTTAGATTCTGGAAAGAACAGCTTCCTTCTTCTTTTAAACAGAGTGTGTTTCAGGGATGAGAACTCTGGTCTGAATTTCCCAACAGAAACGGAGATAAACCCCAGGATCTGTGTCTTCCTACAAGCAAGAGTTCATTTCTGGTAAACCACATGAATTTTGGGCTCAAATGATTTTACACAGGTATAGAACTGAACACGTTTATCACTATTAACTAAGGAGCATTTATGCAAGAGGAGATGTGGTCTCTATCAGTTTTATAAGCAGAGTTTGACTACATATGGTCCGTATGAGTTTGAAACAGTTCTTTTTCTATGCCTGCTCATGTTTCTTACTTTATTGGAGATGCTGTAAAGAAGAGGATCATTCTTGCCTTAAAACAGAGTTTTTTTCAGGGATGAGAACTCTGATCTGAATTTGCCTTCAGAAACAGAGTTAAACCTCAGGATCAGTGTCTTCCTACAAGCAACAGTTCATTTATGGTAAACCCTGTGAATTTTGGGCTCAAATGATTTTTCGCAGTTCACGAACCCAACATGATTCTCACTATTAACTAAAGAGCATTTATGTAAGAGGAGCTGTGGTTTGTATCAGTTTCATAAGCACAGTTGAACTACATATGGTCTGTAAGAGAAGGAAACAAAGTTCTTTTTTTCAGGGCTTACTCAGGGTTGTTGCTGTATTTTAGACTCTGGAAAGAAGAGATTGCTTCTTGCATTAAAACAGAGTGTGTTTCAGGGATGAGAACTATGGTCTGAATTTCCCTTCAGAAACGGAGTTAAACCCCAGGATCTGTGTCGTCCTACAAGCAAGAGTTCATTTCTGGTTAACCCAGTTAATTTTGGGCTCAAATGATTTTTCGCTGTTCACGAACCCAACGCGATCCTCACTATTAACTAAAGAGCATTTATGTAAGAGGAGCTGTGGTTTGTATCAGATTCATAAGCAGAGTTGAACTACATATGGTCCACATGAGTAGGAAACATAGTTCTTTTTTTCAGGGCATGCTCATGGTTCTTGCAGTATTTTAGACTCTGGAAAGAAGAGCTTGCTTCTTCGTTAAAACAGAGTGTGTTTCAGAGATGAGAACTCTGTTCTGAATTTCCCTGCAGAAACGGAGTTAAACCCCAGATTCTGTGTCCTCCTACAAGCAAGACTACATTTCTGGTAAACCCAGTGTATTTTGGGCTCAAATGATTTTTTGCAGTTCACGAACCCAAGGCGATTCACACTATTAACTAAAGAACATGTATGTAAGAGGAGCCGTGGTTTGTATCAGTTTCATAAGCAGAGTTGAACTACGTATGGTCCTTATGAGTAGGAAACACAGTTCTTTTGTTCAGGGCATGCTCATGGTTCTTGATGTATTTTCTAATCTGGAAAGAAGAGCTTGCTTCTTGCGTTATAACAGAGTGTGTTTTAGGGATGAGAATTCTGGTCTGGATTTCCCTTCAGAAACGGAGTTAAATCCCCAGGTTCTGTGTCTTCCTACAAGCAAGAGTTCATTTCTGGTTAACCCAGTGAATTTTGGGCTCAAACGATTTTTCGCATTTCACTAACCCAACGTGATTATAACTATTAACTAAAGAGCATTTATGTAAGAGGAGCAGTGGTTTGTATCAGTTTAATAAGCAGAGTTGAACTACATATGGTCAGTATGAGTAGGAAACACAGTTCTTTTTTTCAGAGTTCGCTCATGGTTCTTGCTGTATTTTGGACTCTGGTAGAAGAGCTTGCTTCTTGGGTTAAAACAGAGTGTGTTTCAGCGATGAGAACTCTGGTCTGAATTTCCCTTCAGAAACGGCATTAAAACCCATGATCAGTGTCTTCCTAAACGCAAGGTTTCATTTCTAGTAAACCCAGTGAATTTTGGGCTCTAATGATTTTTCGCAGTTCACAAACCCAACATGATTCTCACTATTAACTAAAGTGCAAAAATGTAAGAGGAGCCGTGGTTTGTATCAGTTTCATAAGCCGAGTTGAACTACATATGGTCTGTATGAGTAGGAAACACAGTTCTTTTTTTCTGGGCATGCTCATGTGTCTTACTATATTGGACATGCCGGAAAGAAGAGGATGATTCTTGCCTTAAAACAGAGTGTTTTTCAGGGATGAGAACTCTATTCTGAATTTCCCTGCAGAAACGGAATTAAACCCCATGATCTGTGTCCTCCTACAAGCAAGACTTCATTTCTGGTAAACCCAGTGAATTTTGGGCTCAAATGATATTTTTGCAGTTCACGAACCCAATGCGATTATCACTATTAACTAAAGAGCATTTATGTAAGAGTGGCTGTGGTTTGTATCAGTTTCATAAGCAGAGTTGATCTACATATGGTCCGTATGAGAAGGAAAAACAGTTATTTTTTTCAGGGCATGCTCATGGTTCTTGCTGTATTGGTGAGGCTGGAAAGAAGAGCTTGCTTATTGCATTAAAACAGGGTATGTTTCAGGGATGAGAACTCTGGTCTGAATTTCCCTTCAGAAACGGAGTTAAACCCCATGATCTGTGTCTTCCTACAAGCGAGAGTTCATTTCTGGTAAACCCAGTGAATTTTGTGCTCAAATGATTTTTTACAGTTCAGGAACCCAACGCTATTCTCACTATTAACTAAAGAGCATTTATGTAAGAGGAGGTGTGGTCTGTATCAGTTTCCTAAGCAGAGTTGAACTACATATGTTCCGTATGAATAGGAAACACAGTTCTTTTTTTCAGGCCATGCTCATGGTTCTTGCTGTATTTTAGATTCTGGAAAGAACAGCTTCCTTCTTCTTTTAAACAGAGTGTGTTTCAGGGATGAGAACTCTGGTCTGAATTTCCCAACAGAAATTGAGATAAACCCCAGGATCTGTGTCTTCCTACAAGCAAGAGTTCATTTCTGGTAAACCACGTGAATTTTGGGCTCAAATGATTTTACACAGGTATAGAACTGAACACGATTATCACTATTAACTAAGGAGCATTTATGCAAGAGGAGATGTGGTCTCTATCAGTTTTATAAGCAGAGTTTGACTACATATGGTCCGTATGAGTTTGAAACAGTTCTTTTTCTTTGCCTGCTCATGTTTCTTACTTTATTGGAGATGCTGTAAAGAAGAGGATCATTCTTGCCTTAAAACAGAGATTTTTTCAGGGATGAGAACTCTGATCTGAATTTGCCTTCAGAAACAGAGTTAAACCTCAGGATCAGTGTCTTCCTACAAGCAACAGTTCATTTCTGGTAAACCCTGTGAATTTTGGGCTCAAATGATTTTTCGCAGTTCACGAACCCAACATGATTCTCACTATTAACTAAAGAGCATTTATGTAAGAGGAGCTGTGGTTTGTATCAGTTTCATAAGCACAGTTGAACTACATATGGTCCGTAAGAGAAGGAAACAAAGTTCTTTTATTCAGGTCTTACTCAGGGCTGTTGCTGTATTTTAGACTCTGGAAAGAAGAGCTTGCTTCTTGCATTAAAACAGAGTGTGTTTCAGGGATGAGAACTATGGTCTGAATTTCCCTTCAGAAACGGAGTTAAACCCCAGGATCTGTGTCATCCTACAAGCAAGAGTTCATTTCTGGTTAACCCAGTTAATTTTGGGCTCAAATGATTTTTCGCTGTTCACGAACCCAACGCGATCCTCACTATTAACTAAAGAGCATTTATGTAAGAGGAGCTGTGGTTTGTATCAGATTCATAAGCAGAATTGAACTACATATGGTCCACATGAGTAGGAAACATAGTTCTTTTTTTCAGGGCATGCTCATGGTTCTTGCTGTATTTTAGACTCTGGAAAGAAGAGCTTGCTTCTTCGTTAAAACAGAGTGTGTTTCAGGGATGAGAACTCTGTTCTGAATTTCCCTTCAGAAACGGAGTTAAACCCCAGATTCTGTGTCCTCCTACAAGCAAGACTACATTTCTGGTAAACCCAGTGTATTTTGGGCTCAAATGATTTTTTGCAGTTCACGAACCCAAGGCGATTCACACTATTCACTAAAGAACATGTATGTAAGAGGAGCCGTGGTTTGTATCAGTTTCATAAGCAGAGTTGAACTACATATGGTCCTTATGAGTAGGAAACACAGTTCTTTTGTTCAGGGCATGCTCATGGTTCTTGATGTATTTTCTAATCTGGAAAGAAGAGCTTGCTTCTTGCGTTATAACAGAGTGTGTTTTAGGGATGAGAATTCTGGTCTGGATTTCCCTTCAGAAACGGAGTTAAATCCCCAGGTTCTGTGTCTTCCTACAAGCAAGAGTTCATTTCTGGTTAACCCAGTGAATTTTGGGCTCAAACGATTTTTCGCATTTCACTAACCCAACGTGATTATAACTATTAACTAAAGAGCATTTATGTAAGAGGAGCAGTGGTTTGTATCAGTTTAATAAGCAGAGTTGAACTACATATGGTCAGTATGAGTAGGAAACACAGTTCTTTTTTTCAGAGTTCGCTCATGGTTCTTGCTGTATTTTGGACTCTGGTAGAAGAGCTTGCTTCTTGGGTTAAAACAGAGTGTGTTTCAGGGATGAGAACTCTGGTCTGAATTTCCCTTCAGAAACGGCATTAAACCCCATGATCAGTGTCTTCCTAAACGCAAGGTTTCATTTCTAGTAAACCCAGTGAATTTTGGGCTCTAATGATTTTTCGCAGTTCACAAACCCAACATGATTCTCACTATTAACTAAAGTGCAAAAATGTAAGAGGAGCCGTGGTTTGTATCAGTTTCATAAGCCAAGTTGAACTACATATGGTCTGTATGAGTAGGAAACACAGTTCTTTTTTTCTGGGCATGCTCATGTGTCTTACTATATTGGACATGCTGGAAAGAAGAGGATGATTCTTGCCTTAAAACAGAGTGTTTTTCAGGGATGAGAACTCTATTCTGAATTTCCCTGCAGAAACGGAGTTAAACCCCATGATCTGTGTCCTCCTGCAAGCAAGAGTTCATTTCTGGTAAACCCAGTGAATTTTGGGCTCAAATGATATTTTTGCAGATCACGAACCCAATGCGATTCTCACTATTAACTAAAGAGCATTTATGTAAGAGTGGCTGTGGTTTGTATCAGTTTCATAAGCAGAGTTGAACTACATATGGTCCGTATGAGTAGGAAAAACAGTTATTTTTTTCAGGGCATGCTCATGGTTCTTGCTGTATTGGTGAGGCTGGAAAGAAGAGCTTGCTTATTGCATTAAAACAGGGTATATTTCAGGGATGAGAACTCTGGTCTGAATTTCCCTTCAGAAACGGAGTTCAACCCCATGATCTGTGTCTTCCTACAAGCGAGAGTTCATTTCTGGTAAACCCAGTGAATTTTGTGCTCAAATGATTTTTTACAGTTCAGGAACCCAACGCTATTCTCACTATTAACTAAAGAGCATTTATGTAAGAGGAGGTGTGGTCTGTATCAGTTTCCTAAGCAGAGTTGAACTACATATGTTCCGTATGAATAGGAAACACAGTTCTTTTTTTCAGGCCATGCTCATGGTTCTTGCTGTATTTTAGATTCTGGAAAGAACAGCTTCCTTCTTCTTTTAAACAGAGTGTGTTTCAGGGATGAGAACTCTGGTCTGAATTTCCCAACAGAAACGCAGTTAAACCCCAGGATCTGTGTCTTCCTACAAGCAAGAGTTCATTTGGTAAACCACGTGAATTTTGGGCTCAAATGATTTTACACAGGTATAGAACTGAACACGATTATCACTATTAACTAAGGAGCATTTATGCAAGAGGAGATGTGGTCTCTATCAGTTTTATAAGCAGAGTTTGACTACATATGGTCCGTATGAGTTTGAAACAGTTCTTTTTCTATGCCTGCTCATGTTTCTTACTTTATTGGAGATGCTGTAAAGAAGAGGATCATTCTTGCCTTAAAACAGAGTTTTTTTCAGGGATGAGAACTCTGATCTGAATTTGCCTTCAGAAACAGAGTTAAACCTCAGGATCAGTGTCTTCCTACAAGCAACAGTTCATTTCTGGTAAACCCTGTGAATTTTGGGCTCAAATGATTTTTCGCAGTTCACGAACCCAACATGATTCTCACTATTAACTAAAGAGCATTTATGTAAGAGGAGCTGTGGTTTGTATCAGTTTCATAAGCACAGTTGAACTACATATGGTCTGTAAGAGAAGGAAACAAAGTTCTTTTTTTCAGGGCTTACTCAGGGTTTTTGCTGTATTTTAGACTCTGGAAAGAAGAGCTTGCTTCTTGCATTAAAACAGAGAGTGTTTCAGGGATGAGAATCTGGTCTGAATTTCCCTTCAGAAACGGAGTTAAACCCCAGGATCTGTGTCGTCCTACAAGCAAGAGTTCATTTCTGGTTAACCCAGTTAATTTTGGGCTCAAATGATTTTTCGCTGTTCACGAACCCAACGCGATCCTCACTATTAACTAAAGAGCATTTATGTAAGAGGAGCTGTGGTTTGTATCAGATTCATAAGCAGAGTTGAACTACATATGGTCCACATGAGTAGGAAACATAGTTCTTTTTTTCAGGGCATGCTCATGGTTCTTGCTATATTTTAGACTCTGGAAAGAAGAGCTTGCTTCTTCGTTAAAACAGAGTGTTTTTCAGGGATGAGAACTCTGTTCTGAATTTCCCTGCAGAAACGGAGTTAAACCCCAGATTCAGTTTCCTCCTACAAGCAAGACTACATTTCTGGTAAACCCAGTGTATTTTGGGCTCAAATGATTTTTTCGCAGTTCACGAACCCAATGCGATTCTCACTATTAACTAAAGAGCATTTATGTAAGAGTGGCTGTGGTTTGTATCAGTTTCATAAGCAGAGTTGAACTACATATGGTCCGTATGAGTAGGAAAAACAGTTCTTTTTTTCAGGCCATGCTCATGGTTCTTGCTGTAGTTTAGATTCTGGAAAGAACAGCTTCCTTCTTCTTTTAAATAGAGTGTGTTTCAGGGATGAGAACTCTGGTCTGAATTTCCCAACAGAAACGGAGATAAACCCCAGGATCTGTGTCTTCCTACAAGCAAGAGTTCATTTCTGGTTAACCCAGTGAATTTTGGGCTCTAACGATTTTTCGCATTTCACTAACCCAACGTGATTATAACTATTAACTAAAGAGCATTTATGTAAGAGGAGCAGTGGTTTGTATCAGTTTAATAAGCAGAGTTGAACTACATATGGTCAGTATGAGTAGGAAACACAGTTCTTTTTTTCAGAGTACGCTCATGGTTCTTGCTGTATTTTGGACTCTGGTAGAAGAGCTTGCTTCTTGGGTTAAAACAGAGTGTGTTTCAGGGATGAGAATTCTGGTCTGAATTTCCCTTCAGAAACGGCATTAAACCCCATGATCAGTGTCTTCCTAAACGCAAGGTTTCATTTCTAGTAAACCCAGTGAATTTTGGGCTCTAATGATTTTTCGCAGTTCATAAACCCAATCTGATTCTCACTATTAACTAAAGTGCAAAAACGTAAGAGGAGCCGTGGTTTGTATCAGTTTCATAAGCCGATTTGAACTACATATGGTCTGTATGAGTAGGAAACACAGTTCTTTTTTTCTGGGCATGCTCATGTGTCTTACTACATTGGACATGCTGGAAAGAAGAGGATGATTCTTGCCTTAAAACGGAGTGCTTTTCAGGGATTAGAACTCTATTCTGAATTTCCCTGCAGAAACGGAGTTAAACCCCATGATCTGTGTCCTCCCACAAGCAAGACTTCATTTCTGGTAAACCACGTGAATTTTGGGCTCAAATGATTTTACACAGGTATAGAACTGAACACGATTATCACTATTAACTAAGGAGCATTTATGCAAGAGGAGATGTGGTCTCTATCAGTTTTATAAGCAGAGTTTGACTACATATGGTCCGTATGAGTTTGAAACAGTTATTTTTCTTTGCCTGCTCATGGTTCTTACTTTATTGGAGATGCTGTAAAGAAGAGGATCATTCTTGCCTTAAAACAGAGTTTTTTTCAGGGATGAGAACTCTGATCTGAATTTGCCTTCAGAAACAGAGTTAAACCTCAGGATAAGTGTCTTCCTACAAGCAACAGTTCATTTCTGGTAAACCCTGTGAATTTTGGGCTCAAATGATTTTTCGCAGTTCACGAACCCAACATGATTCTCACTATTAACTAAAGAGCATTTATGTAAGTAGAGCTGTGGTTTGTATCAGTTTCATAAACACAGTTGAACTACATATGGTCCGTAAGAGAAGGAAACAAAGTTCTTTTTTTCAGGGCTTACTCAGGGTTGTTGCTGTATTTTAGACTCTGGAAAGAAGAGCTTGCTTCTTGTGTTATAACAGAGTGTGTTTGAGGGATGAGAACTCTGGTCTGAATTTCCCTTCAGAAACGGAGTTAAACCCCAGGATCTGTGTCGTCCTGCAAGCAAGAGTTCATTTCTGGTTAACCCAGTGAATTTTGGGCTCAAATGATTTTTCACTGTTCACGAACCCAACGCGATCCTCACTCTTAACTAAAGAGCATTTATGTAAGAGGAGCTGTGGTTTGTATCAGTGTCTTAAGCAGAGTTGAACTACACATGGTCCGTATTAGTAGGAAACACAGTTCTTTTTTTCAGGGCATGCTCATGCTTCTTGCTGTATTAAAGACTCTGGAAAAAAGAGCTTGCTTCTTGTTTTATAACAGAGTGTGTTTCAGGGATGAGAACTCTGGTATGAATTTCCCTTCAGAAACGAAGTTAAACTCCAGAATCTCTGTCGTCCTACAAGCGGGAGTTCATTTCTGGTTACCCAGTGAATTTTGTGCTCAAATCATTTTTCGCAGTTCAGGAACCCAACGCTATTCTCACTATTAACTAAAGAGCATTTATGTAAGAGGAAGTGTGGTCTGTATCAGTTTCATAAGCAGAGTTGAACTACATATGGTCTGTATGAGTAGGAAACACAGTTCTTTTTTTCTGGACATCCTCATGGTTCTTGCTGTATTTTAGACTCTGGAAAGAAGAGCTTTCTTCTTGCGTTATGACAGAGTGTGTTTTAGGGATGAGAACTCTGGTCTGGATTTCGCTGCAGAAACGGAGTTAAATCCCCAGGATCTGTGTCTTCCTACAAGCAAGAGTTCATTTCTGGTTAACCCAGTGAATTTTGGGCTCAAACGATTTTTTGCAGTTCACTAAACCAACGTGATTCTCACTATTAACTAAAGAGCATTTATGTAAGAGGAGCTGTGGTTTGTATCAGTTTAATAAGCAGAGTTGAACTACATATGGTCCGTATGAGTAGGAAACACAGTTCTTTTTTTCAGGCCATGCTCATGGTTCTTGCTGTATTTTAGGCTCTGGAAAGAAGAGCTTCCTTCTTCGTTTAAACAGTGTGTGTTTCAGGGATGAGATCTCTGGTCTGCATTCCCTGCAGAAACGGAGTTAAACCCCAGGATCTGTGTCTACCTACAAGCAAGAGTTCATTTCTGGTAAACCCTGTGAATTTTGGGCTCAAATGATTTTTCGCAGTTCACGAACCCTATGCTATTCTCACTATTAAGTAAAGAGGATTCATGTAAGACGAGCTGTGGTTTGTATCAGTTTCATAAGCTGAGTTGAACTACATATGGTCCGTATGAATAGGAAACACAGTTCTTTTTTTCAGGGCATGCTCATTGTTCTTGCTGTATTAAAGACTCTGGAAAAAAGAGCTTGCTTCTTGCTTTACAACAGAGTGTGTTTCAGGGATGAGAACACTTCTGAATTTCCCTTCAGAAACGGAGTTAAACCCCAGGATCTGTGTCTTCCTACAAACGAGAGTTATTTTCTGGTAAACACAGTGAATTTTGTGGTCAAATGATTTCTCATATTTCACGAACCTTATGCTATTCTCACTATTAACTAAAGAGGATTTATGTAAGAGGAGCTGTGGTTTGTATCAGTTTCATAAGCAGAGTTGAACTACATATGGTCTGTATGAGTAGGAAACACAGTTCTTTTTTGGGGGGGCAGGCTCATGTTTCTTAATATATTGGAGACGCTGGAAAGAAGAGGATGAATCTTACCTTAAAACACAGTGTTTTTCAGTGATGAGAACTCTGGTCTGAATTTCCCTTCCGAAACAGAGTTAAACCCCAGGATCTGTGTCTTCCTACAAGCAAGAGTTCATTTCAGGTTAACCCAGTTAATTTTGGGCTCAAATGATTTTATGCAGTTCAGGAACCCAACGCTATTCTCACTATTAACTAAAGAGCATTTATGTAAGAGGAGGTGTGGTCTGTCTCAGTTTCATAAGCATAGTTGAACTACATATGTTCCCTATGAATAGGAAACACAGTTCTTTTTTTCAGGCCATGCTCATAGTTCTTGCTGTATTTTAGACTCTGGAAAGAAGAGCTTCCTTCTTCGTTTAAACAGAGTGTGTTTCAGGGATGAGAACTCTGGTCTGCATTTCCCTGCAGAAACGGAGTTAAACCCCAGGATCTGTGTCTTCCTACAAGCAAGAGTTCATTTCTGGTAATCACAGTGATTTTTGGGCTCAAATGATTTTTCGCAGTTCACGAACCCAACATGAATCTCACTATTAACTAAAGAGCATTTATGTAAGCGGAGCCGTGGATTGTATCAGTTTCATAAGCAGAGTTGAATACATATAGTCTTATGAGTAGGAAACACAGTTCTTTTTTTCTGGGCATGCTCATGGTTCTTCCTGTATTGGAGAAGCTGAAAAGAAGAGGATGATTCTTGACTTAAAACAGAGTGTTTTTCAGGGATGAGAACCTAGGTCTGAATTTCCCTTCAGAAATGGAGTTTAACCCCAGAATCTGTGTCTTCCTACAAGCAAGAGTTCATTTCTGGTAAAGCAGGTGAATTTTGGGCTCAAATGATTTCTCACAGTTCACGAACCCTATGCTATTCTCACTATTAACTAAAGAGGATTTATGTAAGAGGAGGTGTGGTTTGTATCAGTTTCATAAGCAGAGTTGATCTACATATGGTCCGTATGAGTAGGAAACACAGTTCTTTTTTTCAGGGCATGCTCATGGTTCTTGCTGTATAAAAGACTCTGGAAAAAAGAGCTTGCTTCTTGCGTTATAACAGAGTGTGTTTCAGGGATGAGAACTCTGGTCTGAATTTCCCGGCAGAAACGGAGTTAAACCCCAGATTCTGTGTCCTCCTACAAACAAGACTACATTTCTGGTAAACCCAGTGTATTTTGGCTCAAATGATTTTTCGCAGTTCACAAACCCAATGCGATTCACACTATTAACTAAAGAACATGTATGTAAGAGGAGCCGTGGTTTGTATCAGTTTCATAAGCAGAGTTGAACTATATATGGTCCTTATGAGTAGGAAACACAGTTCTTTTGTTCAGGGCATGCTCATGGTTCTTGATGTATTTTCGAATCTGGAAAGAAGAGCTTGCTTTTTGCGTTATAACAGAGTGTGTTTTAGGGATGAGAACTCTTGTCTGAATTTCCATTCAGAAACGGAGTTAAACCCCAGGATCTGTGTCTTCCTACAAGCAAGAGTTCATTTCTGGTTAACCCAGTGAATTTTTGTCTCAAATGATTTTTTGTAGTTCACGAACCCAACGTGATTCTCACTATTAACTAAAGAGCATTTATGTAAGAGGAGCTGTGGTTTGTATCAGTTTCTTAAGCAGAGTTGGACTACACATGGTCCGTATTAGTAGGAAACACAGTTCTTTTTTTCAGGGCATGCTCATGGTTCTTGCTGTTTTTTAGACTCTGGAAAGAAGATCTTGCTTCTTGCGCTATAACAGAGTGTGTTTTAGGGATGAGTATTCTGGTCTGTATTTCCCTTCAGAACCGGAGTTAAATCCCCAGGTTCTGTGTCTTCCTACAAGCAAGAGTTCATTTCTGGTTAACCCAGTGAATTTTGGGCTCAAACGATTTTTCGCATTTCACTAACCCAACGTGATTATAACTATTAACTAAAGAGCATTTATGTAAGAGGAGGTGTGGTCTGTATCAGTTTCCTAAGCAGAGTTGAACTACATATGTTCCTTATGAATAGGAAACACAGTACTTTTTTTCAGGCCATGCTCATGGTTCTTGCTGTATTTTAGATTCTGGAAAGAACAGCTTCCTTCTTCGTTTAAACAGAGTGTGTTTCAGGGATGAGAACTCTGGTCTGAATTTCCCAACAGAAACGGAGATAAACCCCAGGATCTGTGTCTTCCTACAAGCAAGAGTTCATTTCTGGTAAACCTCGTGAATTTTGGGCTCAAATGATTGTACACAGGTATGGAACTGAACACGATTATCACTATTAAATAAGGAGCATTTATGCAAGAGGAGATGTGGTCTCTATCAGTTTTATAAGCAGAGTTTGACTACATATGGTCCGTATGAGTTTGAAACAGTTCTTTTTCTTTGCCTGCTCATGTTTCTTACTTTATTGGAGATGCTGTAAAGAAGAGGATCATTCTTGCCTTAAAACAGAGTTTTTTTCAGGGATGAGAACTCTGATCTGAATTTGCCTTCAGAAACAGAGTTAAACCTCAGGATCAGTGTCTTCCTACAAGCAACAGTTCATTTCTGGTAAACCCTGTGAATTTTGGGCTCAAATGATTTTTCGCAGTTCACGAACCCAACATGATTCTCACTATTAACTAAAGAGCATTTATGTAAGAGGAGCTGTGGTTTGTATCAGTTTCATAAGCAGAGTTGAACTACATATGGTCCATATGAGTTGAAAACACAGTTCATTTTTTCAGGGCATGCTCATGGTTCTTGCTGTATATTAGACTCTGGAAAGAAGAGCTTGCTTCTTGTGGTAAACCAGAATGTCTTTCAGGGATGAGAACTCTGGTCTGAATTTCCCTGCAGAATCGGAGTTAAACCCCATGATCTGTGTCCTCCTACAAGCACGATTCCATTTCTGGTAAACCCAGTGAATTTTGGGCTCAAATGATATTTTCGCAATTCACGAACCCAATGCGATTCTCACTATTAACTAAAGAACATTTATGTAAGAGTGGCTGTGGTTTGTATCAGTTTCATAAGCAGAGTTGAACTACATGTGGTCCGTATGTGTAGGAAAAACAGTTCTTTTTTTCAGGGCATGCTCATGGTTCTTGCTGTATTGGTGACTCTGGAAAGAAGAGCTTGCTCATTGCATTAAAACAGGTTATGTTTCAGGGATGAGAACTCTGGTCTGAATTTCCCTTTAGAAATGGAGTTCAACCCCAGGATCTGTGTCTGCCTACAAGCAAGAGTTCATTTCTGATAAACTCAGTGAATTTTGGGCTCAAATGATTTTTCCCAGTTCACGAACCCAACATGATTCTCACTATTAACTAAAGAGCATTTATGTAAGAGGAGGTGTGGTCTGTATCAATTTCATAAGCAGAGTTGAACTACATATCGTCTGTATGAATAGGAAACACAGTTCTTTTTTTCAGACCATGCTCATGGTTCTTGCTATATTTTAGACTCTTGAAAGAAGAGCTTGCTTCTTCGTTAAAACAGAGTGTGTTTCAGGGATGAGTACTCTAGTCTGAATTTCCCTTCAGAAATGGAGTTAAAACAAGTGATATGTGTCTTCTTACAAGCAAGAGTTCATTTCTGGTAAACCAAGTGAATTTTAGGCTCAAATGATTTTACACAGTTCTAGAACTGAACACGATTATCAATATTAACTAACGAGTATTTATGTAAGTGGAGATGTGATCTGTATCAGTTTTATAAGCAGAGTTGGACTACATATGGTCCGTATGAGTAGTTAACACAGTTCTTTTTCTTGGCATGCTCATGGTTCTTACTGTATTTGAGACCCTGGACAGAAGAGGATGATTCATGCCTTAAAACAGAGTGTTTTTCAGGGATGAGAATTCTGGTCTGAATTTCCCTTCAGAAACGGAGTTGAACACCAGGATTTATGTCTTCCTACAAGCAAGAGTTCATTTCTGGTAAACCCAGTGAATTTTGTGCTCAAATGATTTTTCGCAGTTCACGAACCCTACCCTATTCTCACTATTAACTAAAGAGAATTTATGTAAGAGGAGGTGTGGTTTGTATCAGTTTCATAAGCAGAGTTGAACTCCATATGGTCCGTATGAATAGGAAACACAGTTCTTTTCTTCAGGCCACAATCATGGTGCTTGCTGTATTTTAGACTCTGGAAAGAAGAGCTTTCTTCTTGCGTTAAAACAGAGTGTGTTTCAGGGATGAGAACTCTGGTCTGAATTTTCCTTCAGAAACGGAGTTAAACCCCAGGATCTGTGTCTGCCTACAAGCAAGAGTTCATTTCTGGTTAACTCAGTTAGTTTTGGGCTCAAATGATTTTTCGCTGTTCACGAACCCAACACAATTCTCACTATTAACTAAAGAGAATTTATGTAAGAGGAGGTGTGGTTTGTATCAGTTTCATAAGCAGAGTTGAACTCCATATGGTCCGTATGAATAGGAAACACAGTTCTTTTTTTCTGGGCATGCTCATGGTTCTTGAAGTATTGGACACGCTGGAAAGAAGAGCTTGCTTCTTACAGTAAAACAGAATGTGTTTCAGGGATGAGAACTCTGGTCTGAATTTCCCTTCAGAAACGGAGTTAAACCCCATGATATGTGTCTTCCTACAATCAAGAGTTCATTTTTGGTAAACCACGTGAATTTTGGGCTCAAATGATTTTTCGCAGTTCACGAACCCAACAAGATTCTCACTATTAACTAAAGAGCATTTTTGTAAGTGGAGCTCTCGTTTGTATCAGTTTCATAAGCAGAGTTGAACTACATATGGTCCGTATGAGTAGGAAACACAGTTATTTTTTTCAGGGCATGCTCATGGTTCTTGCTGTATTGGTGATGCTGGAAAGAAGAGCTTGCTTACTGCATTAAAACAGGGTATGTTTCAGGGATGAGAACTCTGGTCTGAATTTCCCTTCAGAAATGGAGTTAAACCCCATGATCAGTGTCTTCCTACAAGCAAGAGGTCATTTCTGGTAAACCCAGTGAATTTTTGCTGAAACGATTTGTCACAGTTCACCAACACAACATGATTCTCACTATTTACTAAAGTGAAATTATGTAAGACGGGGACATGGTTTGTATCAGATTCATAAGGAGAGTTGAACTACATATGGTCCTTATGATTAGGAGACACAGTTCCTTTTTTCTGGCCATGCTCAGGATTCTTACTATATTGGAGACGCTGGAAAGAAGAGGATGATTCTTGCCTTAAAACAGAGTTTTTTTTCAGGGATGAGAACTCTGATCTGAATTTCCCTTCAGAAATGGAGTTAAACCCCATGATCTGTGTCTTCCTACAAGCAAGAGTTCATTTCTGGTAAACCACGTGAATTTTTGGCTCAAATGATTTTACACAGTCATAGAACCCAGCGTGATTATCACTATTAACTAAAGAGCATTTATGTAAGAGGAGGTGTGGTCTGTATCAGTTTCATAAGCAGAGTTGGACTACATATGGTCCGTATTAGTAGGAAACACAGTTCTTTTTTTCAGGGCATGTTCATGGTTCATGCTGTATTGGTGACTCCTTAAATAAGAGCTTGCTTCTTGCGTTAAAACAGAGTGTGTTTCAGGGATGAGAACTCTTTTCTGAATTTCCCTTCAGAAACGGAGTTAAAGCCCAGGATCTGTGTCTTCCTACAAGCAAGAGTTCAGCTCAGGTAAACCCAGTGAATTTTGGGCTTAAATGATTTTTTGCAGTTCACGAACCCAACATGATTCTCACTATTAACTAAAGAGGATTTATGTAAGAGGAGCTTTGGTTTGTATCAATTTCATAAGCAGAGTTGAACAACATATGGTGCGTATGAATAGGAAACACAGGTCTTTTTTTCAGGGCATGCTCATGGTTCTTGCTGTATTTTAGACTCTGGAAAGAAGAGCTTGCTTCTTGCGTTATAACAGAGTGTGTTTCAGGGATGAGAACTCTGGTCTGAATTTCCCTTCAGAAACGGAGTTAAGCCCCAGGATCTGTGTCTTCCTACAAGCTAGAATTCATTTCTGGTTAACCCAGTGAATTTTGGGCTCAAATGATTTTTCGAAGTTCATGAAACCTACGCTATTCTCACTATTATGTAAAGAGGATTTATGTAAGAGGAGCTGTGGTTTGTATCAATTTCATAACCAGAGTTGAACTACATATGGTCTGTATGAGTCGGAAACACATTTCTTTTTTTCTGAGCATGCTCATGTTTCTTACTATATTGGAGACGCTGGAAAGAAGAGAATGATTCTTGCCTTAAAACAGAGTATTTTTCAGGGATGAGAACTCTGGCCTGAATTTGCCTTCATAAACGGAGTTAAACCCCAGGATCTGTGTCTTCCTACAAGCATGAGTTCATTTCTGGTAAACCCAGTAACTTATGGGCTCAAATGATTTTTCGCAGTTCACGAACCCTACGCTATTCTCACAATTAACTAAAGAGCATTTATTTAGTTGGAGGTGTGGTTTGTATCAGTTTCATAAGCAGAGTTGAACTACATATGGTCCCTATGAATAGGAAACACAGTTCTTTTTTTCAGGCCATGATCATGGTTATTGCTGTAGTTTAGACTCTGGGAAGAAGAGCTTGCTTCTACGTTAATACAGAGTGTGTTTCAGGGATGAGAACTCTGGTGTGAATTTCCATTCAGAAACGGAGTTAAACCACAGCATCTGTGTCTTCCTACAAGCAAGACTTAAATTCTGGTTAACCCAGTGAATTGTGTGCTCAAATGATTTTTCGCAGTTCAGGAACCCAACGCTATTCTCACTATTAACTGAAGGGCATTTATGTGAGAGGAGGTGTGGTCTGTATCAGTTTCATAAGCAGAGTTGACTACATATGGTCCGTATGAATAGGAAACACAGTTCTTTTTTTCAGGCCATGCTCATGGTTCTTGCTGTATTTTAGACTCTGGAAAGAAGAGCTTCCATCTTCGTTTAAACAGAGTGTGTTTCAGGGATGAG
This sequence comes from Onychomys arenicola, assembly GCA_949786405.1. Taxonomy (NCBI): domain Eukaryota; kingdom Metazoa; phylum Chordata; class Mammalia; order Rodentia; family Cricetidae; genus Onychomys; species Onychomys arenicola. Next base: position 2,694,635 of record CATKUM010000040.1, on the reverse strand, counting down.
AAATCTGGTCAGAATTTCCAGGCAGAAACGGAGTTAAACCCCAAGATCTGTATCGTCCTACAAGCAAGAGTTCATTTCTGGTAAACCCAGTGAATTTTGGCTCAAATGATTTTTCGCACTTCAAGAACCCTAAGGTATTCTCACTATTAACTAACATGCATTTATGTAAGAGGAGCCGTGGTTTGTATCAGTTTCATAAGCAGAGTTGAACTACATATGGTCCTTATGAGTAGGAAACACAGTTCTTTTTTTCAGGGCATGCTCATGTTTCTTGCTGTATGTTAGACTCTGAAAAGAAGAGCTTGCTTCTTGCATTATAGCAGAGAGTGTTTTAGGGATGAGAACTCTGGTCTGAATTTCCCTTCAGAAGCGGAGATAAACCCCAGGAAATCTGTCTTCCTACAAGCAAGAGTTCATTTCAGGTTAACACAGTGAATTTTGGGCTCAAATGATTTTTCACAGTTCACGAACCCAACGCGATTCTTGCAATTAATTAAAGATCTTTTAAGTAAGAGGAGCTGTGGTCTGTATCATTTCATAAGCAGAGTTGAACTACATATGGTTCGTTTGAGTAGGAAACACAGTTCTTTTTTTCAGGGCATGCTCATGTTTCTTACTATATTGGAGAGGCTGGAAAGAAGAGCTTGCTTTTTGCCTTAAAACAGAGTGATTTTCAGGGTTGAGAATTCTGGTCTGAATTTGTCTTTAGAAACAGAGTTAAACCCAAGGATCTGTGTCTTCCTACAAACAAGAGTTCATTTCTGGTTAACCCAGTGAATTGTGTGTTCAAATGATTTTTCGCAGTTCACGAACCCTACGCTATTCTCACTATCAACTAAAGAGGATTTATGTAAAGGAGCTGTGGTGTGTATCAGTTTTACAAGCAGAGTTGAACTATATATGGTCTGTATGATTTAAACACAGTTCATTTATTCTGGGCATGCTCATTTTTCTTACTATATTGGAGACACTGGAAAGAAGAAGATGATTCTTGCCTTAAAACAGAGTGTTTTTCAGGGTTGAGAACTCGGGTCTGAATTTGTCTTCAGAAATGGAGTTAAACACCAGGATCGGTGTCTTCCTACAAGCAAGAGTTCATTTCTGGTAAACTCAGTGATTTTGGGGCTCAAATGATTTTTGCAGTTCACGAACCCAACATGATTCTCACTATTAACTAAAGAGGATTTATGTAAGAGGAGCTTTGGTTTGTATCAATTTCATAAGCAGAGTTGAACAACATATGGTGCGTATGAATAGGAAACACAGTTCTTTTTTTCAGGGCATGCTCATGGTTCTTGCTGTATTTTAGACTCTGGAAAGAAGAGCTTGCTTCTTGCGTTATAACAGAGTGTGTTTCAGGGATGAGAACTCTGGTCTGAATTTCCCTTCAGAAACGGAGTTAAGCCCCAGGATCTGTGTCTTCCTACAAGCTAGAATTCATTTCTGGTTAACCCAGTGAATTTTGGGCTCAAATGATTTTTCGAAGTTCATGAAACCTACGCTATTCTCACTATTATGTAAAGAGGATTTATGTAAGAGGAGCTGTGGTTTGTATCAATTTCATAACCAGAGTTGAACTACATATGGTCTGTATGAGTCGGAAACACATTTCTTTTTTTCTGAGCATGCTCATGTTTCTTACTATATTGGAGACGCTGGAAAGAAGAGAATGATTCTTGCCTTAAAACAGAGTGTTTTTCAGGGATGAGAACTCTGGCCTGAATTTGCCTTCATAAACGGAGTTAAACCCCAGGATCTGTGTCTTCCTACAAGCATGAGTTCATTTCTGGTAAACCCAGGAACTTATGGGCTCAAATGATTTTTCGCAGTTCACGAACCCTACGCTATTCTCACAATTAACTAAAGAGCATTTATTTAGTTGGAGGTGTGGTTTGTATCAGTTTCATAAGCAGAGTTGAACTACATATGGTCTGTATGAGTCAGAAACACAGTTCTTTTTTTCAGGGCATGCTCATGGTTATTGCTGTATTTTAGACTCTGGAAAGAAGAGCTTGCTTCTTGTGGTAAAACAGAGTGTTTTTCATGGATGAGAACACTGTTCGGAATTTACCTTCAGAAACGGAGTTAAACCCAGGATCTGTGTCTTCCTACAAGCAAGTTCATTTCTGGTAAACACAGTTAATTTTGGGTTCAAATGATTTATCGCACTTCAAGAACCCAACATGATTCTCACAGTTAACTAAAGAGCAGTTATGTAAGAGGAGCCATGGTTTGTATCAGTTTCATAAGCAGAGTTGAACTACATATGTTCCTTATGAGTAGGAAACACAGTTCTTTTTTTCAGGGCATGCTCATGGTTCTTGCTCTATTTTAGACTCTGGAAAGAAGAGCTTGCTGCCTGCGTTATAACAGAGTGTGTTTTAGGGATGAGAACTCTGGTCTGAATTTCCCTTGAGTACGGAGTTAAACCCCAGGATCTATGTCTTCCTACAAGCAAGAGTTCATTTCTGGTTAACCCAGTGAATTTTCGGGTCAAATGATTTTTTCGCAGTTCACGAACCCAACGAGATTCTCAGTATTAACTAAAGAGCATTTATGTTAGAGGAGCTGTGGTTTGTATCAGTTTCATAAGCAGAATTGAACTATATATGGTCCGTATGAGTAGGAAACACAGTTCTTTTTTTCTGGGCATGCTCATGTTTCTTACTATATGGAGACGCTGGAAAGAAGAGGAGGATTCTTGCCTTAAAACAGAGTGTTTTTCAGGGTTGAGAACTCGGGTCTGAATTTGTCTTCAGAAACTGAGTTAAACACCAGGATCAGTGTCTTCCTACAAGCAAGAGTTCATTTCTGGTAAACCCAGTGATTTTGGGGCTCAAATGATTTTTCGCAGTTCACGAATCGAAAATGATTCTCACTATTAACCTAAGAGTATTTATGTAAGAGGAGCTGTGGTTTGTATCAATTTCATAAGCAGAGTTGAACTACATAATGTCTGTATGAGTCGGAAATACAGTTCTTTTTTTCTGGGCATGCTCATGTTTCTTACTATATTGGAGACTCAGGAAAGAAGAGCTTGCTTCTTGCGTTATAACAGAGTGTTTTTCAGGGATGAGAACTCTGGTCTGAATGTACATTCAGAAACCGAGTTAAACCCCAAGAACAGTGTCTTCCTACAAGCAAGAGTTCAGTTCTGGTAAACCCAGTGAATTTTGGGCTCAAATGATTTTAAACAGTTCAGGAACCCAAAGCTATTCTCACAATTAACTAAAGAGCATTTATTTAAGTGGAGGTGTGGTCTGTATCCGTTTCATGAGCAGAGTTGAACTACATATGGTCCGTATGTGTAAAAAACACAGTACTTTTTTTTAGGGCATGCTCATGGTTCTTGCTGTAATTTATACTCTGGAAAGAAGAGCTTGCTTCTTCGTTTAAACATAGTGTGTTTCAGGGATGAGAACTCTGGTGTGAATTTCCCTGCAGAAACGGAGTAAAAACCCAGGATCTGTGTCTTTCTATAAGCAAGAGTTCATTTCTGGTAAACCCAGTGAATTTTGGGATCAAAAGATTTTTTGCAGTTCATGAACCCAACATGATTCTTACTATTAACTAAAGAGTATTTATGAAAGAGGAGCTGTGGTTTGTATCAGTTTCATAAGCAGAGTTGAACTACATATTGTCTGTATGAGTCGGAAACACAGTTCATTTTTTCTGGGCATGCTCATGTTTCTTACTATATTGGAGACGCTGGAAAGAAGAGGATGATTCTTGCCTTAAAACAGAGTGTTTTTCAGGGATGAGAACTCTGGTCTAAATTTGCCTTCAGAAATGGAGTTAAACCCCAGGATCTGTGACTTCCTACAAGCAAGAGTTCATTTCTGGTAAACCCAGGAAGTTATGGGCTCAAATGATTTTTTGCAGTTCACAAACCCAACATGATTCACACTATTAACTAAAGAGGATTTATGTAAGAGGAGCTGTGGTTTGTATCAATTTCATAAGCAGAGTTGACCAACATATGGTACGTATGAATAGGAAACACAGTTCTTTTTTTCAGGGCATTCTCATGGTTCTTGCTGTACTTTATACTCTGGAAAGAAGAGCTTGTTTCTACGTTAATACAGAGTGTGTTTCAGGGATGAGAACTCTGGTCTGAATTTCCCTTCAGAAACGGAGTTAAGCCCCAGGATCTGTGTCTTCCTACAAGCAAGAGTTCATTTCTGGTTAACCCAGTGAATTTTGGGCTCAAATGATTTTTCGAAGTTCATGAACCCTACGCTATTCTCACTATTATGTAAAGAGGATTTATGTAAGAGGAGCTGCGGTCTGTATCATTTCATAATTACAGTTGAACTACATATGGTCCGTCTGAGTAGGAAACACAGTTCTTTTTTTCAGGGCATGCTCATGGTTCTTGCTGTATTTTAGACTCTGGAAAGAAGAGCTTGCTTCTTCGTTAAAACAGAGTGTGTTTCATGGATGAGAATACTGGTCTGAATTTCCCTTCAGAAACGGAGTTAAACCCCAAGATCTGTGTCTTCCTATAAGCAAGTTCATTTCTGGTAAACACAGTGATTTTTGGGTTCAAATGATTTTTATCACTTCAAGAACCCAACATGATTCTCACAATTAACTAAAGAGCATTTATTTAAGTGGAGGTTTGGTCTTTATCAGTTTCATAAGCAGAGTTGAACTACATATTGTCTGTATGAGTCGGAAACACAGTTCTTTTTTTCTGGGCATGCTCATGTTTCTTACTATATTTGAGACGCTGGAAAGAAGAGGATGATTCTTGCATTAAAACAGAGTGTTTTTCAGGGATGAGAACTCTGGTCTAAATTTGCCTTCAGAAAAGGAGTTAAACCGCAGGATCTGTGTCTTCCTACACGCAAGAGTTCATTTCTGGTAAACCCAGGAAGTTATGGGCTCAAATGATTTTTTGCAGTTCACGATCCCTACGCTATTCTCACAATTAACTAAAGAGCATTTATGTAAGAGGAGCCATGGTTTGTATCAGTTTCATAAGCAGAGTTGAACTACATATGTTTCTTATGAGTAGGAAACACTGTTCTTTTTCAGGGCATGCACATGGTTCTTGCTGTATTTTAGACTCTGGAAAGAAGATATTGCTTCTTGCGTTATAACAGAGTGTGTTTCAGGGATGAGAACTCTGGTCTGAATTTCCTTCAGAAACGGAGTTAAGCCCCAGGATCTGTGTCTTCCTACAAGCTAGAATTCATTTCTGGTTAACCCAGTGAATTTTGGGCTCAAATGATTTTTCGAAGTTCACGAACCCTACGCTATTCTCACTATTATGTAAAGAGGATTTATGTAAGAGGAGCTGTGGTTTGTATCAATTTCATAACCAGAGTTGAACTACATATGGTCTGTATGAGTCGGAAACACATTTCTTTTTTTCTGAGCATGCTCATGTTTCTTACTATATTGGAGACGCTGGAAAGAAGAGAATGATTCTTGCCTTAAAACAGAGTGTTTTTCAGGGATGAGTACTCTGGCCTGAATTTGCCTTCAGAAACGGAGTTAAACCCCAGGATCTGTGTCTTCCTACAAGCAAGAGTTCATTTCTGGTAAACCCAGGAACTTATGGGCTCAAATGATTTTTCGCAGTTCACGAACCCTACGCTATTCTCACAATTAACTAAAGAGCATTTATTTAGTTGGAGGTGTGGTTTGTATCAGTTTCATAAGCAGAGTTGAACTACATATGGTCTGTATGAGTCAGAAACACAGTTCTTTTTTTCAGGGCATGCTCATGATTATTGCTGTATTTTAGACTCTGGAAAGAAGAGCTTGCTTCTTGTGGTAAAACAGAGTGTTTTTCATGGATGAGAACACTGTTCTGAATTTACCTTCAGAAACGGAGTTAAACCCAGGATCTGTGTCTTCCTACAAGCAAGTTCATTTCTGGTAAACACAGTTAATTTTGGGTTCAAATGATTTTTCGCACTTCAAGAACCCAACATGATTCTCACAGTTAACTAAAGAGCAGTTATGTAAGAGGAGCCATGGTTTGTATCAGTTTCATAAGCAGAGTTGAACTACATATGTTCCTTATGTGTAGGAAACACAGTTCTTTTTTTCAGGGCATGCTCATGGTTCTTGCTCTATTTTAGACTCTGGAAAGAAGAGCTTGCTGCTTGCGTTATAACAGAGTGTGTTTTAGGGATGAGAACTCTGGTCATAATTTCCCTTGAGAAACGTAGTTAAACCCCAGGATCTATGTCTTCCTACAAGCAAGAGTTCATTTCTGGATAACCCAGTGAATTTTGGGCTCAAATGATTTTTCGAAGTTCACGAACCCTACGCTATTCTCACTATTATGTAAAGAGGATTTATGTAAGAGGAGCTGTGGTTTGTATCAATTTCATAACCAGAGTTGAACTACATATGGTCTGTATGAGTCGGAAACACATTTCTTTTTTTCTGAGCATGCTCATGTTTCTTACTATATTGGAGACGCTGGAAAGAAGAGAATGATTCTTGCCTTAAAACAGAGTGTTTTTCAGGGATGAGAACTCTGGCCTGAATTTGCCTTCAGAAACGGAGTTAAACCCCAGGATCTGTGTCTTCCTACAAGCAAGAGTTCATTTCTGGTAAACCCAGGAACTTATGGGCTCAAATGATTTTTCGCAGTTCACGAACCCTACGCTATTCTCACAATTAACTAAAGAGCATTTATTTAGTTGGAGGTGTGGTTTGTATCAGTTTCATAAGCAGAGTTGAACTACATATGGTCTGTATGAGTCAGAAACACAGTTCTTTTTTTCAGGGCATGCTCATGATTATTGCTGTATTTTAGACTCTGGAAAGAAGAGCTTGCTTCTTGTGGTAAAACAGAGTGTTTTTCATGGATGAGAACACTGTTCTGAATTTACCTTAAGAAACGGAGTTAAACCCAGGATCTGTGTCTTCCTACAAGCAAGTTCATTTCTGGTAAACACAGTTAATTTTGGGTTCAAATGATTTTTCGCACTTCAAGAACCCAACATGATTCTCACAGTTAACTAAAGAGCAGTTATGTAAGAGGAGCCATGGTTTGTATCAGTTTCATAAGCAGAGTTGAACTACATATGGTCCTTATGTGTAGGAAACACAGTTCTTTTTTTCAGGGCATGCTCATGGTTCTTGCTCTATTTTAGACTCTGGAAAGAAGAGCTTGCTGCTTGCGTTATAACAGAGTGTGTTTTAGGGATGAGAACTCTGGTCATAATTTCCCTTGAGAAACGTACTTAAACCCCAGGATCTATGTCTTCCTACAAGCAAGAGTTCATTTCTGGTTAACCCAGTGAATTTTCGGGTCAAATGATTTTTTCGCAGTTCACGAACCCAACGAGATTCTCAGTATTAACTAAAGAGCATTTATGTTAGAGGAGCTGTGGTTTGTATCAGTTTCATAAGCAGAATTGAACTATATATGGTCCGTATGAGTAGGAAACACAGTTCTTTTTTTCTGGGCATGCTCATGTTTCTTACTATATGGAGACGCTGGAAAGAAGAGGAGGATTCTTGCCTTAAAACAGAGCGTTTTTCAGGATTGAGAACTCGGGTCTGAATTTGTCTTCAGAAACTGAGTTAAACACCAGGATCAGTGTCTTCCTACAAGCAAGAGTTCTTTTCTGGTAAACCCAGTGATTTTGGGGCTCAAATGATTTTTCGCAGTTCACGAATCGAAAATGATTCTCACTATTAACCTAAGAGTATTTATGTAAGAGGAGCTGTGGTTTGTATCAATTTCATAAGCAGAGTTGAACTACATATGGTCTGTATGAGTCGGAAATACAGTTCTTTTTTTCTGGGCATGCTCATGTTTCTTACTATATTGGAGACTCAGGAAAGAAGAGATTGCTTCTTGCGTTATAACAGAGTGTTTTTCATGGATGAGAACTCTGGTCTGAATTTACATTCAGAAACCGAGTTAAACCCCAAGAACAGTGTCTTCCTACAAGCAAGAGTTCAGTTCTGGTAAACCCAGTGAATTTTGGGCTCAAATGATTTTTCACAGTTCAGGAACCCAAAGCTATTCTCACAATTAACTAAAGAGCATTTATTTAAGTGGAGGTGTGGTCTGTATCCGTTTCATGAGCAGAGTTGAACTACATATGGTCCGTATGTGTAAAAAACACAGTACTTTTTTTTAGGGCATGCTCATGGTTCTTGCTGTAATTTATACTCTGGAAAGAAGAGCTTGCTTCTTCGTTTAAACATAGTGTGTTTCAGGGATGAGAACTCTGGTGTGAATTTCCCTGCAGAAACGGAGTAAAAACCCAGGATCTGTGTCTTTCTATAAGCAAGAGTTCATTTCTGGTAAACCCAGTGAATTTTGGGATCAAAAGATTTTTTGCAGTTCATGAACCCAACATGATTCTTACTATTAACTAAAGAGTATTTATGAAAGAGGAGCTGTGGTTTGTATCAGTTTCATAAGCATAGTTGAACTACATATTGTCTGTATGAGTCGGAAACACAGTTCATTTTTTCTGGGCATGCTCATGTTTCTTACTATATTGGAGACGCTGGAAAGAAGAGGATGATTCTTCCCTTAAAACAGAGTGTTTTTCAGGGATGAGAACTCTGGTCTAAATTTGCCTTCAGAAATAGAGTTAAACCCCAAGATCTGTGACTTCCTACAAGCAAGAGTTCATTTCTGGTAAACCCAGGAAGTTATGGGCTCAAATGATTTTTTGCAGTTCACAAACCCAACATGATTCACACTATTAACTAAAGAGGATTTATGTAAGAGGAGCTGTGGTTTGTATCAATTTCATAAGCAGAGTTGAACAACATATGGTACGTATGAATAGGAAACACAGTTCTTTTTTTCAGGGCATTCTCATGGTTCTTGCTGTACTTTATACTCTGGAAAGAAGAGCTTGTTTCTACGTTAATACAGAGTGTGTTTCAGGGATGAGAACTCTGGTCTGAATTTCCCTTCAGAAACGGAGTTAAGCCCCAGGATCTGTGTCTTCCTACAAGCAAGAGTTCATTTCTGGTTAACCCAGTGAATTTTGGGCTGAAATGATTTTTCGAAGTTCATGAACCCTACGCTATTCTCACTATTATGTAAAGAGGATTTATGTAAGAGGAGCTGCGGTCTGAATCATTTCATAATTACAGTTGAACTACATATGGTCCGTCTGAGTAGGAAACACAATTCTTTTTTTCAGGGCATGCTCATGGTTCTTGCTGTATTTTAGACTCTGGAAAGAAGAGCTTGCTTCTTCGTTAAAACAGAGTGTGTTTCATGGATGAGAATACTGGTCTGAATTTCCCTTCAGAAACGGAGTTAAACCCCAAGATCTGTGTCTTCCTATAAGCAAGTTCATTTCTGGTAAACACAGTGATTTTTGGGTTCAAATGATTTTTATCACTTCAAGAACCCAACATGATTCTCACAATTAACTAAAGAGCATTTATTTAAGTGGAGGTTTGGTCTTTATCAGTTTCATAGGCAGAGTTGAACTGCATATTGTCTGTATGAATCGGAAACACAGTTCTTTTTTTCTGGGCATGCTCATGTTTCTTACTATATTTGAGATGCTGGAAAGAAGAGGATGATTCTTGCATTAAAACAGAGTGTTTTTCAGGGATGAGAACTCTGGTCTAAATTTGCCTTCAGAAAAGGAGTAAAACCCCAGGTTCTGTGTCTTCCTACAAGCAAGAGTTCATTTCTGGTAAACCCAGGAAGTTATGGGATCAAATGATTTTTTGCAGTTCACGATCCCTACGCTATTCTCACAATTAACTAAAGAGCATTTATGTAAGAGGAGCCATGGTTTGTATCAGTTTCATAAGCAGAGTTGAACTACATATGTTTCTTAGGAGTAGGAAACACTGTTCTTTTTCAGGGCATGCACATGGTTCTTGCTGTATTTTAGACTCTGGAAAGAAGATATTGCTTCTTGTGTTATAACAGAATGTGTTTCAGGGATGAGAACTCTGGTCTGAATTTCCCTTTATTGACTGAGTTAAACCCCAGGATCTGTGTCTTCCGACAAGCAAGAGTTCAGTTCTGGTAAACCCAGTAAATTTTGGGCTCAAATGATTTTTCCCAGTTCCTGAACACAAAGCTATCCTCACTATTAACTAAGGAGCATTCATGTGAGAGGAGGTGTGGTCTGTTTCACTTTCATAAACAGAGTTGAACTACATATGGTCCATTTGAATTGGAAACACAGTTCTTTTTTTCAGGCCATGCTCATGGTTCTTGCTGTATTTTAGACTATGGAAAGAAGAGCTTGCTTCTTCGTTTAAACTGAGTGTGTTTCAGGGATGAGAACTCTGCTCTGAATTTCCTTGCAGAAACGGAGTTAAACCCCAGGACCTGTGTCTTACAACAAGCAAGAGTTCATTTCTGGTAAACCCAGTCAATTGTGTGCTCAAATGATTATTTGCAGTTCACGAACCCTATGCTATTCTCACTATTAACTAAAGAGGATTTATGTAAAGTAGCTGTGGTTTGTATCAGTTTCACAAGCAGAGTTGAACTATATATGGTCTGTATGATTTAAACACAGTTCATTTATTCTGGGCATGCTCATTTTTCTTACTATATTGGAGACGCTGAAAGAAGAAGATGATTCTTGCCTTAAAACAGAGTGTTTTTCAGGGTTGAGAATTCGGGTCTGAATTTGTCTTCAGAAATGGAGTTAAACACCAGGATCGGTGTCTTCCTACAAGCAAGAGTTCATTTCTGGTAAACCCAGTGATTTTTGGGCTCAAATGATTTTTTGCAGTTCACGAACCCAACATGATTCTCACTATTAACTAAAGAGGATTTATGTAAGAGGAGCTGTGGTTTGTATCAATTTCATAAGCAGAGTTGAACAACATATGGTGCGTATGAATAGGAAACACAGTTCTTTTTTTCAGGGCATGCTCATGGTTCTTGCTGTATTTTAGAATCTGGAAAGAAGAGCTTGCTTCTTGCGTTATAACAGAGTGTGTTTCAGGGATGAGAACTCTGGTCTGAATTTCCATTCAGAAAAGGAGTTAAGCCCCAGGATCTGTGTCTTCCTACAAGCTAGAATTCATTTCTGGTTAACCCAGTGAATTTTGGGCTCAAATGATTTTTCGAAGTTCACGAACCCTACACTATTCTCACTATTATGTAAAGAGGATTTATGTAAGAGGAGCTGCGGTCTGTATCATTTCATAATTACAGTTGAACTACATATGGTCCGTCTGAGTAGGAAACACAGTTCTTTTTTTCAGGGCATGCTCATGGTTCTTGCTGTATTTTAGACTCTGGAAAGAAGAGCTTGCTTCTTGTGTTAAAACAGAGTGTGTTTCATGGATGAGAATTCTGGTCTGAATTTCCCTTCAGAAATGGAGTTAAACCCCTAGATCTGTGTCTTCCTATAAGCAAGTTCTTTTCTGGTAAACACAGTGATTTTTGGGTTCAAATGATTTTTCTCACTTCAAGAACCCAACATGATTCTCACAATTAACTAAAGAGCATTTATTTAAGTGGAGGTTTGGTCTGTATCAGTTTCATAAGCAGAGTTGAACTACATATGGTCCTTATGAGTAGGAAACACAGTTCTTTTTTTCAGGGCATCCTCATGGTTCTTACTATATGGAGACGCAGGAAAGAAGAGGATGATACTTGCCTTAAAACAGAGTGTTTTTCAGGGTTGAGAACTCGGGTCTGAATTTGTCTTCCGAAACTGAGTTAAACACCAGGATCAATGTCTTCTTACAAGCAAGAGTTCATTTCTGGTAAACCCAGTGATTTTTGGGCTCAAATGATTTTTCGCAGTTCACGAACCCAACATGATTCTCACTATTAACTAAAGAGGATTTATGTAAGAGGAGCTGTGGTTTGTTTCAATTTCATAAGCAGAGTTTAACTACATATGGTCTGTATGAGTCGGAAACACAGTTCTTTTTTTCTAGACATGCACTTTTTTCTTACTATAATGGAGACACAGGAAAGAAGAGCTTGCTTCTTGCGTTATAACAGAGTGTTTTTCAGGGATTTGAACTCTGATCTGAATTTACATTGAGAAACCGATTTAAGCTCCAAGATCAGTGTCTTCCTACAAGCAAAAGTTCAGTTCTGGTAAACCCAGTGAATTATGGGCTCAAATGATTTTTCGCAGTTCAGGAACCCAACGCTACTCTCACAATTAACTAAAGAGTATTTATTTAATTGGTGGTGTGGTCTGTATCAGTTTCATAAGCAGAGTTGAACTACATATGGTCCGTATGAATAGGAAACACAGTTCTTTTTCTTAGGCCATGTTCATGGTTCTTGCTGTATATTAGAATCTGGAAAGAAGAGCTTGCTTCTTCGTTAAAACATAGTGTGTTTCAGGGATGAGAACTCTGGTGTGAATATCCCTGCAAAAACGGAGTTAAAACCCAGGACCTGTGTCTTTCTACAAGCAAGAGTTCATTTCTGGTAAACCCAGTGATTTTTGGGCTCAAATAATTTTTCGCAGTTCACGAACCCAACATGATTCCTACTATTAACTAAAGAGTATTTATGAAAGAGGAGCTGTGGTTTGTATCAGTTTCATAACCAGAGTTGAACTACATATTGTCTGTATGAGTCGGAAACACATTTCTTTTTTTCTGAGCATGCTCATGTTTCTTACTATATTGGAGACGCTGGAAAGAAGAGAGTGATTATTGCCTTAAAACAGAGTGTTTTTCAGGGATGAGAACTCTGGCCTGAATTTGCCTTCAGAAACGGAGTTAAACCCCAGGATCTGTGTCTTCCTACAAGCAAGAGTTCATTTCTCGTAAACCCAGTACTTATGGGCTCAAATGATTTTTCGCAGTTCACGAACCCTAAGCTATTTTCACTATTAACTAAAGGGGATTTATGTAAAGGAGCTGTGGTTTGTATCAGTTTCACAAGCAGAGTTGAACTATATATGGTCTGTATGATTTAAACACAGTTCATTTATTCTGGGCATGCTCATTTTTCTTACTATATTGGAGACGCTGGAAAGAAGAAGATGATTCTTGCCTTAGAAGAGAGTGTTTTTCAGGGTTGAGAATTCGGGTCTGAATTTGTCTTCAGAAATGGAGTTAAACACCAGGATCGGTGTCTTCCTACAAGCAAGAGTTCATTTCTGGTAAACCCAGTGATTTTTGGGCTCAAATGATTTTTCGCAGTTCACGAACCCAACATGATTCTCACTATTAACTAAAGAGGATTTATGTAAGAGGAGCTGTGGTTTGTATCAATTTCATAAGCAGAGTTGAACAACATATGGTACGTATGAATAGGAAACACAGTTCTTTTTTTCAGGGCATGCTCATGGTTCTTGCTGTATTTTAGAATCTGGAAAGAAGAGCTTGCTTCTTGCGTTATAACAGAGTGTGTTTCAGGGATGAGAACTCTGGTCTGAATTTCCCTTCAGAAACGGAGTTAAGCCCCAGGATCTGTGTCTTCTTACAAGCAAGAGTTCATTTCTGGTTAACCCAGTGAATTTTGGGCTCAAATGATTTTTCGAAGTTCACGAACCCTACGCTATTCTCACTATTATGTAAAGAGGATTTATGTAAGAGGAGCTGCGGTCTGTATCATTTCATAATTACAGTTGAACTACATATGGTCCGTATGAGTAGGAAACACAGTTCTGTTTTTCTGGGCATGCTCATGGTTCTTACTGTATTGGAGACACTGGAAAGAAGAGGATGATTCTTGCCTTACAACAGAGTGTTTTTTTTTAGGGTTGAGAATTCTTGTCTGAATTTGCCTTCATAAACGGAGTTAAACCCCAGGATCTGTGTCTTACTACAAGCAAGAGTTCATTTCTAGTAAACCCAGTGATTTTGGGGCTCAAATGATTTTTCATAGTTCACGAAACCAACATGATTCTCACTATTAATTAAAGAGCATTTATGTAAAAGGAGCTGTGGTTTGTATCAGTTTCACAAGAAGAGTTGAAATACCTATGGTCTGTCTGAGTAGGAAACACAGTTCATTTTTTCAGGGCATGCTCATGGTTCTTGCTGTATTTTAGTCTCTAGAAAGGACAGCTTGCTTCTTGCGTTAAAACAGAGTGTGTTTCAGGGAAGAAAACTCTGGTGTGAATTTTCCTTCAGAAACGGAGTTAAACACCATGATCTTTGTTCTTCCTACCACCAAGAGTTCATTTCTGGTAAACAAAGTGAATTTTTGTCTCAAATGATTTTTCGCAGTTCACGAACCCTATGCTATTCTCACTATTAACTAATGAGAATTTTTGTAAGAGGAGCTGCGGTCTGTATCATTTCATAATTAGAGTTGAACTACATATGGTCCCTATGAGTAGGAAACACAATTCTTTTTTTCTGGGCATGCTCACGGTTCTTACTGTATTGGAGACGCTGGAAAGAAGAGGATGATTCTTGCCTTAAAACAGAGTGTTTTTCAGGGTTGAGAAATCTGGTCTGAATTTTTCTTCATAAACGGAGTTAAACCCCATGATCTGTTTCTTTCTACAAGCAATAGTTCAGTTGTGGTAAACCAAGAGAATTTTCCACTCAAGTGACTTTAGACAGTTCTAGAACCCAACGCTATTATCACATTTAATTAAAGAGTATTTATGTTAGAGGAGTTGCGGTCGGTATCATTTCATAAGCAGAGTTGAACTACATATGGTCCGTATGAGTAGGAAACACAATTCTTTCTTTTGGGCATGCTCACGGTTCTTACTGTATTGGAAAGAAGAGGATGATTCTTGCCTTAAAACAGAGTGTTTTTCAGGGTTGAGAAATCTGGTCTGAATTTTCCGTCATAAACGTAGCTAAACCCCATGATCTGTTTCTTTCTACAAGCAATAGTTCAGTTCCGGTAAACCAAGAGAATTTTCCACTCAAATGACTTTAGACAGTTCTAGAACCCAACGCGATTATCACCTTTAATTAAAGAGCATTTGTGTAAGAGGAGATGCGGTCTGTATCATTTCATAAGCAGAGTTGAACTACATATGGTCCGTATGAGTATGCAACACAGTTCTTCATTTCTGGAATGCTCATGGTTCTTACTGTATTGGAGACAATGGAAAGAAGAGGATGATTCTTGCCTTAAAACAGAGGGTTTTTCAGGGTTGAGAATTCTGGTCTGAATTTGCTTTCATAAACGGAGTTAAACCCCAGGATCTGTGTCTTACTACAAGCAAGAGTTCATTTCTGGTAAACCCAGTGATTTGGGGGCTCAAATGATTTTTCATAGTTCACGAACCCAACATGATTCTCACTATTAACTAAAGAGGATTTATGTAAGAGGTGCAGTGGTTTGTATCAGTTTCATAAGCAGAGTTGAACTACATATGGTCCTTATGAGTAGGAACACAGTTCTTTTTTTCAGAGCATTCTCATGGTTCTTGCTCTATTTTAGAATCTGGAAAGAAGAGCTTGCTTCTCGCGTTATAACATAGTGTGTTTTAGGGATGAGAACTCTGGTCTGAATTTCCCTTCAGAAACGGAGTTCAACCCCAGGATCTGTGTCTTTCTACAAGCAAGTGTTCATTTCTGGTAAACAAAATGAATTTTAGGCTCAAATGATTTTTCACAGGTCAGCAAACCAAACCGATTCTCACTATTAACTAAAGAGCATTATTGTAAGAGGAGCTTTGGTTTGCATCAGTTTCATAAGCAGAGTTGAACTACATATGGTCCGTATGAGTAGGAAACATAGTTCTTTTGTTCTGGGAATGCTCATGTTTCTTACTATATTGGAGACGCTGGAAAGAAGAGGATGATTCTTGCCTTAAAACAGAGTGTTTTTCAGGGATGAGAACTCTGGTCTGAATTTCCCTGCAGAAACGGAGTAAAACCCCAGGATCTGTGTCTTCCTACAAGCAAGAGTTCAGTTCGGGTAAACCCAGTTATTTTTTGGCCCAAATGGTTTTTCGCAGTTCAAGATCCCAACATGATTCTCACTATTAACTAAAGAGTATTTATGTAAGAGGAGCTGTGGTTTGTATCAGTTTCATAAGCAGAGGTGAACTACATATGATCTGTCTGAGTAGGAAACACAGTTCTTTTTGTCAGGACATGCTCATTGTTCTTGCTGTATTTTAGACTCTAGAAAGAAGAGCTTGCTTCTTGTGTTAAAACAGAGTGTGTGTCAGGGATGAGAACTCTGGTCTGAATTTCCCTTGAGAAACGGAGTTAAACCCCAGGATCTGTGTCTTCCTACAAGCAAGTGTTCATTTCTGGTAAACCAAGAGAATTTTCCGCTCAAATGACTTTAGACAGTTCTAGAACCCAACGCGATTATCACTTTTAACTAAAGAGCATTTATGTAAGTGGAGCTGCGGTCTGTATCATTTCATAAAAAAGTTGTACTACATATGGTCCGTATGAGTAAGAAACACAGTTCTTTTTTTCTGGGCATGCTCATGTTCCTTACTGTATTGGAGACGCTGGAAAGAAGAGGATGATGCTTGCCTTAAAACAGAGTGTTTTTCCGGGTTGAGAATTCTGGTCTGAATTTGCCTTCATAAACGGAGTTAAACCCCAGGATCTATGTCTTACTACAAGCAAGAGTTCATTTCTGGTAAACCCAGTGATTTTGGGGCTCAAATGATTTTTCATAGTTCACGAAACCAACATGATTCTCACTATTGATTAAAGAGCATTTATGTAAGAGGAGCTGTGGTTTGTATCAGTTTCATAAGAAGTGTTGAACTACAAATGGTCTGTCTGAGTAGGAAACACAGTTCATTTTTTCAGGTCATGATCATTGTTCTTGTCGTATTTTAGACTCTAGAAAGAAGAGCTTGCTTCTTGCGTTAAAGCAGAGTGTGTTTCAGGGAAGAGAACTCTGGTCTGAATTTCCCTTCAGAAATGGAGTTAAACCCCAGGATCTGTGTCTTCCTACAAGCAAGTGTTCATTTCTGTTAAACAAAGTGAATTTTGGGCTCAAATGATATTTCGAAGTTCAGCAACCCAAACCGATTCTCACTATTAACTAAAGAGCATTAATGTAAGAGGTGCTGAGGTTTGTATCAGTTTCATAAGCAGAGTTGAACTACATATGGTCCGTATGAGTAGGAAACACAGTTCTTTTTTTCAGGGCATGCTCATGGTTCTTGCTGTATTTGTGACGCTGGAAAAAAGAGCTTACTTCTTGCATTAAAACAGGGTGTATTTCATGGATGAGAACTCTGGTATGAATTTCCCTTAACAAACGGAGTTAAACACCATGATCTTTGTCTTAATACCAGCAAGTGTTCATTTCTGGTAAACCAAGTGAATTTTGGCTGAAATGATTTTTCACAGTTCAGGAACCCAACGCTACTTTCTCTATTAACTAAAGAGGATTTATGTAAGAGGATCTGTGGTTTGTATCAGTTTCATAAGCTGAGTTGAACTACATATGGTCCGTCTGAGTAGGAAACACAGTTCTTTTTTTCAGGGCATGCTCATGGTTCTTGCTGTATTTTAGCCTCTGGAAAGAAGAGCTTGCTTCTTGTGGTAAAACAGTGTGTGTTTCATGGATGAGAACACTGGTCTGAATTTCCCTTCAGAAACGGAGTTAAACCCCAGGATCTGTGTCTTCCGACAAGCAAGAGTTCAGTTCTGGTAAACCCAGTAAATTTTGGGCTCAAATGATTTTTCCCAGTTCCCGAACACAACTCTATCCTCACTATTAACTAAGGAGCATTCATGTGAGAGGAGGTGTGGTCTGTTTCACTTTCATAAACAGAGTTGAACTACATATGGTCCATTTGAATAGGAAACACAGTTCTTTTTTCAGGCCATGCTCATGGTTCTTGCTGTATTTTAGACTATGGAAAGAAGAGCTTGCTTCTTCGTTTAAACTGAGTGTGTTTCAGGGATGAGAACTCTGCTGTGAATTTCCTTGCAGAAACGGAGTTAAACCCCAGGACCTGTGTCTTACAGCAAGCAAGAGTTCATTTCTGGTAAACCCAGTTAATTTTGGGCTCAAATGATTTTTTGCAGTTCACGAACCCTTCGCTATTCTCACTATTAACTAAAGAGGATTTATGTAAAGGAGCTGTGGTTTGTATCAGTTTCACAAGCAGAGTTGAACTATATATGGTCTGTATGATTTAAACACAGTTCATTTATTCTGGGCATGCTCATTTTTCTTACTATATGGGAGACGCTGGAAAGAAGAAGATGATTCTTGCCTTAAAAGAGAGTGTTTTTCAGGGTTGAGAACTCGGGTCTGAATTTGTCTTCAGAAATGGAGTTAAACTCCAGGATCGGTGTCTTCCTACAAGCAAGAGTTCATTTCTGGTAAACCCAGTGATTTTTGAATTCAAATGATTTTTTGCAGTTCACGAACCCAACATGATTCTCACTATTAACTAAAGAGGATTTATGTAAGAGGAGCTGCGGTCTGTATCATTTCATAATTACAGTTGAACTACATATGGTCCGTCTGAGTAGGAAACACAGTTCTTTTTTTCAGGGCATGCTCATGGTTCTTGCTGCATTTTAGACTCTGGAAAGAAGAGCTTGCTTCTTGTGGTAAAACAGAGTGTGTTTCATGGATGAGAACACTGGTCTGAATTTCCCTTCAGAAACGGAGTTAAACCCCAAGATCTGTGTCTTCCTATAAGCAAGTTCATTTCTGGTAAACACAGTGATTTTTGGGTTCAAATGATTTTTCTCACTTCAAGAACCCAACATGATTCTCACAATTAACTAAAGAGCATTTATTTAAGTGGAGGTTTGGTCTTTATCAGTTTCATAAGCAGAGTTGAACTACATATTGTCTGTATGAGTCGGAAACACAGTTCTTTTTTTCTGGGCATGCTCATGTTTCTTACTATATTGGAGACGCTGGAAAGAAGAGGATGATTCTTGCATTAAAACAGAGTGTTTTTCAGGGATGAGAACTCTGGTCTAAATTTGCCTTCAGAAAAGGAGTTAAACCCCAGGATCTGTGTCTTCCTACAAGCAAGAGTTCATTTCTGGTAAACCCAGGAAATTATGGGCTCAAATGATTTTTTGCAGTTCACGAACCCTACGCTATTCTCACAATTAACTAAAGAGCATTTATGTAAGAGGAGCCATGGTTTGTATCAGTTTCATAAGCAGAGTTGAACTATATATGGTCCGTATGAGTAGGAAACACAGTTCTTTTTTTCTGGGTATGCTCATGTTTCTTACTATATGGAGACGCTGGAAAGAAGAGGGTGATACTTGCCTTAAAACAGAGTGTTTTTCAGGGTTGATAACTCGGGTCTGAATTTGTCTTCAGAAACTGAGTTAAACACCAGGATCAGTGTCTTCTTACAAGCAAGAGTTCATTTCTGGTAAACCCAGTGATTTTGGGGATCAAATGATTTTTCGCAGTTCATGAAGCGAAAATGATTCTCACTATTAACCTAAGAGTATTTATGTAAGAGGAGCTGTGGTTTGTATCAATTTCAGAAGCAGAGTTGAACTACATATGGTCTGTATGAGTCGGAAATATAGTTCTTTTTTTCTGGGCATGCTCATGTTTCTTACTATATTGGAGACTCAGGAAAGAAGAGCTTGCTTCTTGCGTTATAACAGAGTGTTTTTCAGGAATGAGAACTCTGGTCTGAATTTACATTCAGAAACCGAGTTAAACCCCAAGAACAGTGTCTTCCTACAAGCAAGAGTTCAGTTCTGGTTAACCCAGTGAATTTTGGGCTCAAATGATTTTTCACAGTTCAGGAACCCTATGCTATTCTCACAATTAACTAAAGAGCATTTATGTAAGAGGAGCCATGGTTTGTATCAGTTTCATAAGCAGAGTTGAACTACATATGGTCCTTATGAGTAGGAAACACAGTTCTTTTTTTCAGGGCATGCTCATGGTTCTTGCTGTACATTATACTCTGGAAAGAAGAGCTTGCTTCTTCATTTAAACAGAGTGTGTTTCAGGGATGAGAACTCTGGTCTGAATTTCCCTTCAGAAACGGAGTTAAGCCCCAGGATCTGTGTCTTCCTACAAGCAAGAGTTCATTTCTGGTTAACCCAGTGAATTTTGGGCTCAAATGATTTTTCGAAGTTCACGAACCCTACGCTATTCTCACTATTATGTAAAGAGGATTTATGTAAGAGGAGCTGCGGTCTGTATCATTTCATAATTACAGTTGAACTACATATGGTCCGTCTGAGTAGGAAACACAGTTCGTTTTTTCAGGGCATGCTCATGGTTCTTGCTGTATTTTAGACTCTGGAAAGAAGAGCTTGCTTCATGTGGTAAAACAGAGTGTGTTTCATGGAGGAGAGCACTGCTCTGAATTTCCCTTCAGAAACGGAGTTAAACCCCAAGAACTGTGTCGTCCTATAAGCAAGTTCATTTCTGGTAAACCCAGTTAATTTTGGGCTCAAATGATTTTTCGCAGTTCACGAACCCTACGCTATTTTCACTATTAACTAAAGAGGATTTATGTAAAGGAGCTGTGGTTTGTATCAGTTTCACAAGCAGAGTTGAACTATATATGGTCTGTATGATTTAAACACAGTTCATTTTTTCTGGGCATGCTCATTTTTCTTACTATATTGGAGACGCTGGAAAGAAGAAGATGATACTTGCCTTAAAACAGAGTGTTTTTCAGGGTTGTGAATTCGGGTCTGAATTTGTCTTCATAAACGGAGTTAAACCCCAGGATCTGTGTCTTACTACAAGCAAGAGTTCATTTCTAGTAAACCCAGTGATTTTGGGGCTCAAATGATTTTTCATAGTTCACGAAACCAACATGATTCTCACTATTAATTAAAGAGCATTTATGTAAGAGGAGCTGTGGTTTGTATCAGTTTTACAAGAAGAGTTGAAATACATATGGTCTGTCTGAGTAGGAAACACAGTTCATTTTTTCAGGGCATGCTCATGGTTCTTGCTGTATTTTAGTCTCTAGAAAGGACAGCTTGCTTCTTGCGTTAAAACAGAGTGTGTTTCAGGGAAGAGAACTCTGGTGTGAATTTTCCTTCAGAAACGGAGTTAAACACCATGATCTTTGTTCTTCCTACCAGCAAGAGTTCATTTCTGGTAAACAAAGTGAATTTTTGTCTCAAATGATTTTTCGCAGTTCACGAACCCTATGCTATTCTCACTATTAACTAATGAGAATTTTTGTAAGAGGAGCTGTGGTCTGTATCATTTAATAATTAGAGTTGAACTACATATGGTCCGTATGAGTAGGAAACACAATTCTTTTTTTCTGGGCATGCTCACGGTTCTTACTGTATTGGAGACGCTGGAAAGAAGAGGATGATTCTTGCCTTAAAACAGAGTGTTTTTCAGGGTTGAGAAATCTGGTCTGAATTTTTCTTCATAAACGGAGTTAAACCCCATGATCTGTTTCTTTCTACAAGCAATAGTTCAGTTCTGGTAAACCAAGAGAATTTTCCACTCAAGTGACTTTAGACAGTTCTAGAACCCAACGCGATTATCACATTTAATTAAAGAGCATTTATGTTAGAGGAGTTGCGGTCGGTATCATTTCATAAGCAGAGTTGAACTACATATGGTCCGTATGAATAGGAAACACAATTCTTTCTTTTGGGCATGCTCACGGTTCTTACTGTATTGGAAAGAAGAGGATGATTCTTGCCTTAAAACAGAGTGTTTTTCAGGGTTGAGAAATCTGGTCTGAATTTTCCGTCATAAACTTAGCTAAACCCCATGATCTGTTTCTTTCTACAAGCAAGAGTTCATTTCTGGTAAACCCAGTGATTTGGGGGCTCAAATGTTTTTCATAGTTCACGAACCCAACATGATTCTCACTATTAACTAAAGAGGATTTATGTAAGAAGAGCTGTGGTTTGTATCAATTTCATAAGCAGACTTGAACAACATATGGTACGTATGAATAGGAAACACAGTTCTTTTTTTCAGGGCATGCTCATGGTTCTTGCTGTATTTTAGACTCTGGAAAGAAGATCTTGCTTCTTGTGTTATAACAGAGTGTGTTTCAGGGATGAGAACTCTGGTCTGAATTTCCCTTCAGAAACGGAGTTAAGCCCCAGGATCTGTGTCTTCCTACAAGCAAGAGTTCATTTCTGGTTAACCCAGTGAATTTTGGGCTCAAATGATTTTTCGAAGTTCACGAACCCTACGCTATTCTCACTATTATGTAAAGAGGATTTATGTAAGAGGAGCTGCGGTCTGTATCATTTCATAATTACAGTTGAACTAGATATGGTCCGTCTGAGTAGGAAACACAGTTCTTTTTTTCAGGGCATGCTCATGGTTCTTGCTGTATTTTAGACTCTGGAAAGAAGAGCTTGCTTCTTGTGGTAAAACAGAGTGTGTTTCATGGATGAGAACACTGGTCTGAATTTCCCTTCAGCAACGGAGTTAAACCCCAAGATCTGTGTCTTCCTATAAGCAGGTTCATTTCTGGTAAACACAGTGATTTTTGGGTTCAAATGATTTTTCTCACTTCAAGAACCCAACATGATTCTCACAATTAACTAAAGAGCATTTATTTAAGTGGAGGTTTGGTCTGTATCAGTTTCATAAGCAGAGTTGAACTACATATGGTCCTTATGAGTAGGAAACTCAGTTCTTTTATTCTGGGCATGCTCATGTTTCTTACTATATTGGAGACTCAGGAAAGAAGAGCTTGCTTCTTGCGTTATAACAGAGTGTTTTTCAGGGATGAGAACTCTGGTCTGAATTTCCCTTTATTGACTGAGTTAAACCCCAGGATCTGTGTCTTCCGACAAGCAAGAGTTCAGTTCTGGTAAACCCAGTAAATTTTGGGCTCAAATGATTTGTCCCAGTTCCTGAACACAACGCTATCCTCACTATTAACTAAAGCGCATTCATGTAAGAGGAGGTGTGGTCTTTTTCAATTTCATAAACAGAGTTGAACTACATATGGTCCATTTGAATAGGAAACACAGTTCTTTTTTTCAGGCCATGCTCATGGTTCTTGCTGTATTTTAGACTATGGAAAGAAGAGCTTGCTTCTTCGTTTAAACAGAGTGTGTTTCAGGGATGAGAACTCTGCTCTGAATTTCCTTGCAGAAACGGAGTTAAACCCCAGGACCTGTGTCTTACAACAAGCAAGAGTTCATTTCTGGTAAACCCAGTAAATTTTGGGCTCAAATGATTTTTTGCAGTTCACGAACCCTACGCTATTCTCACCATTAACTAAAGAGGATTTATGTAAGAGGAGCTGTGGTTTGTATCAATTTCATAAGCAGAGTTGAACAACATATGGTACGTATGAATAGGAAACACAGTTCTTTTTTTCAGGGCATGCTCATGGTTCTTGCTGTACTTTATACTCTGGAAAGAAGAGCTTGCTTCTTCGTTTAAACAGAGTGTGTTTCAGGGATGAGAACTCTGGTCTGAATTTCCCTTCAGAAACGGAGTTAAGCCCCAGGATCTGTGTCTTCCTATAAGCAAGAGTTCATTTCTGGTTAACCCAGTGAATTTTGGGCTCAAATGATTTTTCGAAGTTCATGAACCCTACGCTTTTCTCACTATTATGTAAAGAGGATTTATGTAAGAGGAGCTCGGTCTGTATCATTTCATAATTACAGTTGAACTACATATGGTCCGTCTGAGTAGGAAACACAGTTCATTTTTTCAGGGCATGCTCATGGTTCTTGCTGTATTTTAGACTCTGGAAAGAAGAGCTTGCTTCTTGTGGTAAAACAGAGTGTGTTTCATGGATGAGAACACTGGTCTGAATTTCCCTTCAGAAACGGAGTTAAACCCCAAGATCTGTGTCTTCCTATAAGCAAGTTCATTTCTGGTAAACACAGTGATTTTTGGGTTCAAATGATTTTTCTCACTTCAAGAACCCAACATGATTCTCACAATTAACTAAAGAGCATTTATTTAAGTGGAGGTTTGGTCTTTATCAGTTTCATAAGCAGAGTTGAACTACATATTGTCTGTATGAGTCGGAAACACAGTTCTTTTTTTCTGGGCATGCTCATGTTTCTTACTATATTGGAGACGCTGGAAAGAAGAGGATGATTCTTGCATTAAAACAGAGTGTTTTTCAGGGATGAGAACTCTGGTCTAAATTTGCCTTCAGAAAAGGAGTTAAACCCCAGGATCTGCGTCTTCCTACAAGCAAGAGTTCATTTCTGGTAAACCCAGGAAGTATGGGCTCAAATGATTTTTTGCAGTTCACGAACCCTACGCTATTCTCACAATTAACTAAAGAGCATTTATGTAAGATTAGCCATGGTTTGTATAGTTTCATAATCAGAGTTGAACTACATATGGTTCTTATGAGTAGGAAACACAGTTCTTTTTTCCAGGGCATGCACATGGTTCTTGCTGTATTTTAGACTCTGGAAAGAAGATATTGCTTCTTCTTTTAAACAGAGTGTGTTTCAGGGATGAGAACTCTGCTCTGAATTTCCTTGCAGAAACGGAGTTAAACCCCAGGACCTGTGTCTTAATACAAGCAAGAGTTCATTTCTGGTAAACCCAGTTAATTTTGGGCTCAAATGATTTTTTGCAGTTCACGAACCCTACGCTATTCTCACTATTAACTAAAGAGGATTTATGTAAAGGGGCTGTGGTTTGTATCAGACAGAAGCAGAGTAGTACTATATATGGTCTGTATGATTTAAACACAGTTCATTTATTGTGGGCATGCTCATTTTTCTTACTATATTGGAGACGCTGGAAAGAAGAAGATGATTCTTGCCTTAAAACAGAGTGTTTTTCAGGGTTGAGAACTCGGGTCTGAATTTGTCTTCAGAAATAGAGTTAAACACCAGGATCGGTGTCTTCCTACAAGCAAGAGTTCATTTCTGGTAAACCCAGTGATTTTTGGGCTCAAATGATTTTTTGCAGTTCACGAACACAACATGATTCTCACTATTAACTAAAGAGGATTTATGTAAGAGGAGCTGTGGTTTGTATCAATTTCATAAGCAGAGTTGAACAACATATGGTACGTATGAATAGGAAACACAGTTCTTTTTTTCAGGGCATGCTCATGGTTCTTGCTGTATTTTAGACTCTGGAAAGAAGAGCTTGCTTCTTGCGTTATAACAGAGTGTGTTTCAGGGATGAGAACTCTGGTCTGAATTTCCCTTCAGAAACGGAGTTAAGCCCCAGGATCTGTGTCTTCCTACAAGCAAGAGTTCATTTCTGGTTAACCCAGTGAATTTTGGGCTGAAATGATTTTTCGAAGTTCACGAACCCTACGCTATTCTCACTATTATGTAAAGAGGATTTATGTAAGAGGAGCTGCGGTCTGTATCATTTCATAATTACAGTTGAACTACATATGGTCCGTCTGAGTAGGAAACACAGTTCTTTTTTTCAGGGCATGCTCATGGTTCTTGCTGTATTTTAGACTCTGGAAAGAAGAGCTTGCTTCTTGTGGTAAAACAGAGTGTGTTTCATGGATGAGAACACTGGTCTGAATTTCCCTTCAGCAACGGAGTTAAACCCCAAGATCTGTGTCTTCCTATAAGCAGGTTCATTTCTGGTAAACACAGTGATTTTTGGGTTCAAATGATTTTTCTCACTTCAAGAACCCAACATGATTCTCACAATTAACTAAAGAGCATTTATTTAAGTGGAGGTTTGGTCTGTATCAGTTTCATAAGCAGAGTTGAACTACCTATGGTCCGTATGAGTAGGAAACACAGTTCTTTTTTTCAGGGCATGCTCATGGTTCTTGCTATATTTTAGACTCTGGAAATAAGAGCTTGCTCCTTGCGTTAATACAGAGTGTGTTTCAGGGATGAGAACACTGGTCTGAATTTCCATTCAGAAACGGAGTTAAAGCCCAGGATCTGTGTCTTCCTACAAGCAAGATTTCATTTCTGGTTAAACCAGTGAATTTTGGCCTCAAATAATTTTTCACAGTTCACGAACAAATACGCGATTCTCACTATTAAAAAAGATCATTTATGTAAGACGAGCTGTGGTTTGTATCAGTTTCATAAGTAGAGTTGAACTAAATATGGTCCGTATGATTTGTAAACAGGGTTCTTTTTTCAGGGCATGCTCATTGTTCTTGCTGTATTTTGGACTCTGGAAAGAAGAGCTTGCTTCTTGCATTAAAAGAGGGTGTTTTTCAGGAATGAGAACACTGGTCTGAATTTCCCTTCAGAAACGGTGTTAAACCCCAGGATCTGTGTGTTCTTACAAGCAAGAGTTCATTTCTGGTAAACCAAGTGAATTTTCGGCTCAAATGATTTTTTGCATTTCACGAACCAAAACGCGATTCTCACTATTAAATAAAGAGCATTTGTGTAAGAGAAGCTGTTGTCTGTATCATTTCCTAAGAAGAGTTGAACTACATTTGGTCCGTATGAGTACAAACACAGTTCTTTTTTTCTGGGAATGCTCATGGTTCGTACTGTTTTGGACACGCTGGAAAGAAGAGGATGATTCTTGCATTAAAACAGAGTGTTTTTCAGGGATGAGAACTCTGGTCTAAATTTGCCTTCAGAAAAGGAGTTAAACCCAAGGATCTGTGTCTTCCTACAAGCAAGAGTTCTTTTCTGGTAAGCTCATTGAATTTTCGGCTCAAATGATTTTATGCTGTTCATGATTCAAAACGCGATTCTCACTATTAAGTAAAGAGGATCTATGTAAGAGGAGCTGTGGTTTGTATCAGTTTCATAACAGAAGTTGAACTACATATGGTGTGTATGAGTAGGAAACACAGTTCTTTTTTCTGGGCATGCTCATGGTTCTTACTGTATTGGAGAAGCTGGAAAGAAGAGGTTCTTTCTTGCCTTAAACAGAGTGTTTTTCAGGGGTGAGAACTCTGGTCTGAATTTCACTTCAGAAACGGAGTTTAACCCCAGGATCTGGGACTTCCTACACGCAAGAGTTCATTTCTAGTAAACCATGTGAATTTAGGGCTCAAGTGATTTTACAGAGTTCTAGAACCCAACGCGATTCGCACTATTAACTAAACAGCATTTATTTAAGATTTGCTGTGGTTTGTATCAGTTTCATAACCGGAGTTGATCTACATATGGTCTGTATGAGTAGGAAACACAGTTCATTTTTTCAGTGCATGCTCATGGTTTTTGCTGTATTTTAGACTCTGGATATAAGAGCTTGCTCCTTGCGTTAAAACAGAGTGTGTTTCAGGGATGAGAACACTGGTCTGAATTTCCCTTCAGAAACAGAGTTAAACCCCAGGATCTGTGTCTTCCTACAAGCAAGAGTTCATTTCTGGTTAAAACAGTGAATTTTGGGCTCCAATGTTTTTTCGCAGTTCACGAACCAAAACGCAACTCTCACTATCAACTAAAGAGCATTTATGTAAGAGGAGCTGTTGTCTGTATTATTTCCTAAGCAGAGTTGAACTACATTTGGTCTGTATGAGTACAAACACAGTTGTTTTTTTCAGGGCATGCTCATGGTTCATGCTGTATTTTAGACTCTGGATATAAGAGCTTGCTCCTTGCGTTAATACAGAGTGTGTTTCAGGGATGAGAACACTGATCTGAATTTCCCTTCAGAAACGGAGTTAAACCCCAGGATCTGTGTCTTCCTACAAGCAAGATTTCATTTCTGGTTAAACCAGTGAATTTTGGGCTCAAATGATTTTTCGCAGTTCACGAACCATAACGCAATTCTCACTATTAACTAAAGAGCATTTATGTAAGAGGCCTGTTGTCTGTATCATTTCATAAGCAGAGTTGAATTACATTTGGTCCGTATGAGTACAAACACAGTTCTTTTTTTCTGGTAATGCTCATGATTTGTACTGTATTGGACAATCTGGAAAGAAGAGGATGATTCTTGCCTTAAAACAGAGTGTTATTCAGGGATGAGAATTCTGGTCTGAATTTGCCTTCAGAAACTGAGTTAAACCCCACGATCTGTGTCTTCCTACAAGGAGGAGTTCATTTCAGGTAAACCCAGTGAATTTTGTGCTCAAATGATTTTTCGCAGTTCACGAACCCAACGCGATTCTCACTATTAACTAAAACACATTTGGGTAAGAGGAGCGATTGTTTGTATCAGTTTCATAAGCAGAGTTGAACTTCATATGGTCAGAATGAGTAGGAAACACAGTTCTTTTTTTCAGGGTATGATCACGGTTCATGCTGTATTTTAGACTCTGGAAAGAAGAGATTGCTTCGTGAGTTAAATCAGAGTGTGTTTCATGGATGAGAACTCTGGTCTGAATTTACTTTCAGAAACGGCGTTAAACCCCAGGATCTGTGTCTTCCTACAAGCAAGAGTTCTTTTCTGGTAAACTCATTGTATTTTCGGCTCAAATGTTTTTTTGTAGTTCACGAACCAAAACGCGATTCTCACTATTAACTAAAGAGGATTTATGTAAGAGGAGCTGTGGTTTGTATCAGTTTCATAACAGGAGTGGAACTACATATGGTCTGTATGAGTATGAAACACAGTTCTTTTTTTCTGGGCATGCTCCTGTTTCGTACTGTATAGGAGACGCTGGAAAGAAGAGATTCATTCTTGCATTAAAACAGAGTGTGTTTCATGGATGAGAACTCTGGTCTGAATTTCCCTTCAGAAATGGAGTTAAACCCCAGGATCTGTGTCTTCCTACAAGCAAGAGTTCATTTCTGGTAAACCCATTGAATTTTGGGCTCAAATGATATTTTGCAGTTCACGAACCAAAACGCGATTTTCACTATTAACTAAAGAGCATTTATGTAAGTGGAGCTGTGGTTTGTATCAGTTTCAAAACCAGAGTTGAACTAAATATGGTCCGTATGAGTAGGAAACACAGTTCTTTTTTTCAGGGCATGCTCATGGTTCTTGCTGTATTTTACAATCTGGAAAGAAGAGCTTGCTTCTTGCCTTAAAACAGGGTGTGTTTCATGGATGAGTTCTCTGGTTTTATTTTCCCTTCAGAAACGGAGTTAAACCCCATGATCTGTGTCTTCCTACAAGCAAGAGTTCATTTCTAGTAAATCAAGTGAATTTTAGGCTCAAATGACTTTACACAGTTCTAGTACCCAACACGATTATCACTATTAACTAAAGAGCATTTATGTAAGAGGAGCTGTGGACTGTATCATTTCATAAGCAGAGTTGAACTACATTTGGTCCGTATGAGTACAAACATAGTTCTTTTTTTTCTGGGCATGCTCTCGGTTCCTACTGTATTGGAGACGCTGGAAAGAAGAGCTTGCTTCTTGCCTTAAAACAGAGTGTTTTTCAGGGTTGAGAATTCTGGTCCGAATTTGTCGTCAGAAACGGAGTTAAACCCAAGGATCTGTTTCTTTTACAAGCAAGAGTTCTTTTCTGGTAATCTCATTGAATTTTGGGCTCAAATGATTTTTCGCAATTCAGGAACCCAACGCGATTCTCTCTATTAACTAGAGAGCATTTATGTAAGAGGAGCTGTGGTTTGTATCAGTTTCATAACAGGAGTTGAACTAAATATGGTCTGTATGAGTAGGAAACACAGTTATTTTTTTCCGGGCATGCTCATGTTTCTTGCTGTATTTTAGACTCTGGAATGAAGAGCTTACTTCTTGCATTAAAACAGGGTGTGTTTCATGGATGAGAACTCTGGTCTGAATTTCCCTTTACATACGGAGTTAAACACCATGATCTGTGTCTTCCTACCAGCTTGAGTTCATTTCTGGTAAACCAAGTGAATTTTCGGCTCAAATGACTTTACACAGTTCTAGAAATCAACGAGATTATCACTATTAACTAAAAAGCATTTATGTAAGAGGAGCTGTGGTCTGTATCAGTTGCATAAGCAGAGTTGGACTACATATGGTCCGTATGAGTAGGAAACACAGTTCTTTTATTCAGTGCATGCTCATGGTTCTTGCTGTATTTTAGAATCTGGATATAAGAGCTTGCTTCTTGCGTTAAAACAGATTGTGTTTCAGGGATGAGAACTCTGGTCTGAATTTGCCTTCAGAAACGGAGTTAAACCCCAGGATCTGTGTCTTCCTACAAGCAAGAGTTCATTTCTGGTTAAACCAGTGAATTTTGGGCTCTAATGATTTTTAGCAGTTCACGAACCAAAACGCAATTCTCACTATTAACTAAAGAGCGTTTATGTAAGAGGAGCTGTGGTTTGTATCATTTCATAAGAAGAGTTGAACTACATATGGTCCATATGAGTAGGAGACACACTGCTTTTTTTTTGGTCATGCTCATGGTTCTTACTATATTGAAGATGCTGGAAAGAAGAGAGTGATTCTTGCCTTAAAACAGAATGTTTTTCAGGGATGAGAACTCTGGTCTGAATTTCCCTTCACAAACGGACTTAAACCCTAGGATCTGTGTCTTCCTACAAGCAAGATTTCATTTCTGGTAAACCAGTTGAATTTTGGCCTCTAATGATTTTTCGCAGTTCACCAACCCAAACCGATTCTCACTATTAACTCAAGAGCATTTTTGTAAGTGGAGCTTTGGTTTGTATAAGTTTCATAAGCAGAGTTGAACTACATATGTTCCGGATGAGTAGGAAACACAGTTCTTTTTTTCAGGGCATGCTCAAGGTTCTTGCTGTATTTTAGACTCTGGAAAGAAGAGCTTGCTTCTTATGTTAAAACAGAGTGTTTCAGGGATGAGAACTCTGGTCTGAATTTCCCTGCAGAAACGAAGTTCAACCCCAGGATCTGTGTCTTTCTATAAGGAAGAGTTCATTTCTGGTAAACAAAGTGAATTTTTGGCTGAAATGATTTTTCGCAGTTCACCAACCCAAACCGATTCTCACTATTAACTAAAGAGAATTTATGTAAGAGGAGCTGTTGTTTGTATCAGTTTCATAAGCAGAGTTGAACTACATAAGGTCCGTATGAGTAGGAAACACAGTTCTTTTTTTCTGGGCATGCTCATGGTTCTTGCTGTATTTTAGACACCGGAAAGAATTTCTTGCTTCTTGCGTGAAAACAGAGTGTGTTTCATGGATTTGAACACTAGTCTGCATTTCCCTTCAGTAACGGAGTTAAACCCCAGGATCTGTGTCTTCATACAACCAAGAGTTCAGTTCTCATAAACCCAGTGAATTTTGGAGTCAAATGATTTTTCGCAGTTCAGGAATCCAACGCTATTCTCACTATTAACTAAAGAGCATTTAAGTAAGAGGTGGTGTGGTCTGTATCAGTTTCATAAGCAGAGTTGAACTAATTATGGTCTGTATGAATAGTAAACACAGTTCTTTTTTTCAGGCCATGCTCATGGTTCTTGTTGTATTTTAGACTCTGGAAAGAAGAGCTTGCTTCTCCGTAAAAACAGAGTGTGTTTCAAGGATGAGAACTCTGGTCTGAATTTCCCTGCAGAAACGGAGTTAAACCCCAGCATCTGTGTCTTCCTACAAGCAAGAGTTCAGTTCTGGTAAACCCAGTGAATTTTAGGCTCAAATGATTTTTCAATGTTCAGGAGACCAACTCTATTCTCACTATTAAATAAAGAGCAATTATGTAAGAGGAGCTGTTGTTTGTATCAGTTTCATAAGCAGAGTTGAACTACATATGGTCCGCATGAGTAGGAAACACAGTTCTTTTTTTCAGGGCATGATCACGGTTCATGCTGTATTTTAGACTATGGAAAGAAGAGATTGCTTCTTGCGTTAAATCAGAGTGTGTTTCAGGGATGAGAACTCTGGTCTGAATTTCCCTTCAGAAACAGAGTAAAACCCCATGATCTGTGTCTTCCGACAAGCACGAGTTCATTTCTGTTAAACCAAGTGAATTTTCAGGTCAAATGATTTTACACAGTTCTAGACCACAACGCGATATCACTATTAACTAAAGAGCATTTATGTCAGAGGAGATGTGGTCTGTATCATTTAATAAGCAGAGTTGAACTACATATGGTCCGTATGAGTAGGAAACACAGTTATTTTTTTCAGGGCATGTTCATGGTTCTTGCTGTTTTTTAGAATCTGTAAAGAAGAGCTTGCTTCTTGCATTAAATCAGAGTGTCTTTCTTGGATGAGAACTCTGGTTTGAATTTACCTTCAGAAACGGAGTTAAACCCCAGGATCTGTGTCTTCCTACCAGCAAGAGTTACTTTCTGGTAGACTCATTGAATTGTAGGCTCAAATAATTTTTCGCAGCTCACGAACCAAAACGAGATTCTCACTATTAACTAAAGAGCATTTATGTAAGAGGAGCCGTGGTTTGTATCAGTTTCATAAGCAGAGTTGAACTACATATGGTACTTATGAGTAGGAAACACAGTTATTTTTTTCAGGGCATGCTCATGGTTCTTGCTGTATTTTAGACTCTGGAAAGAAGAGCTTGCTTGTTGCATTAAATCAGAGTGTGTTTCAGGGATGAGAACTCTGGTCTGAATTTAGCTTCAGAAACGGAGTTAAACCCAAGGATCTGTTTCTTCCTACAATCAAGTGTTCTTTTCTGGTAATCTCATTTAATTTTGGGCTCAAATTATTTTTCGCAATTCAGGAACCCAACGTGATTCTCTCTATTAACTAAAGAGCATTTATGTAAGAGGAGCTGTGGTTTGTTTCAGTTTCATAAGCAGAGTTGAACTACATATGGTCCGCATGAGTAGGAAACACAGTTCTTTTTTTCAGGGCATGCTCACGGTTCATGCTGTATTTTAGACTCTGTAAAGAAGAGCTTGCTTCTTGCGTTAAATCAGAGTGTGTTTCAGGGATGAGAACTCTGGTCTGAGTTTACCTTCAGAAACGGAGTTAAACCCCAGGATCTGTGTCTTCCTACAAGCAAGAGTTCATTTCTGGTTAAAACAGTGAATTTGGGGCTCAAATGATTTTTAGCAGTTCACAAACCAAAACGCAAATCTCACTATTAACTAAAGAGGATTTATGTAAGAGGAGCTGTGGTTTGTATCAGTTTCATAAGCAGAGTTGAACTACATAGGGTCCGTATGAGTAGGAAACACTGTTCTTTTTTTCAGGTCATGCTCATGGTTCTTGCTGTATTTTAGACTCTGGAAAGAAGAGCTTGCTTCTTGCATTAAAACAGGGATTGTTTCATGGATGAGAACTCTGGTCTGAATTTCCCTTCACAAACGGAGTTAAACCCCATGATCTGTGTCTTCCTACCAGTAAGAGTTCATTTCTGGTAAACCAAGAGAATTTTCGGCTCAAATGACTTTACACAGTTCTAGAACCCAACGCGATTATCACTATTAACTAAAGAGCATTTATGTAAGTGGAGCTGTGGTGTGTATCATTTCATAAGAAGAGTTGAACTACATATGGTCCATATGAGTAGGAAACACAGTGCTTTTTTGGGGGGCATGCTCATGGTTCTTACTATATTGAAGATGCTGGAAAGAAGAGAGTGATTCTTGCCTTAAAACAGAATGTTTTTCAGGGATGAGAACTCTGGTCTGAATTTCCCTTCACAAACGGACTTAAACCCTAGGATCTGTGTCTTCCTACAAGCAAGAGTTCATTTCTGGTAAACCAAGTGAATTTTGGCCTCTAATGATTTTTCGCAGTTCACCAACCCAAACCGATTCTCACTATTAACTCAAGAGCATTTTTGTAAGTGGAGCTTTGGTTTGTATAAGTTTCATAAGCAGAGTTGAACTACATATGTTCCGGATGAGTAGGAAACACAGTTCTTTTTTTTAGGGCATGCTCAAGGTTCTTGATGTATTTTAGACTCTGGAAAGAAGAGCTTGCTTCTTATGTTAAAACAGAGTGTTTCAGGGATGAGAACTCTGGTCTGAATTTCCCTGCAGAAACGAAGTTCAACCCCAGGATCTGTGTCTTTCTATAAGGAAGAGTTCATTTCTGGTAAACAAAGTGAATTTTTGGCTGAAATGATTTTTCGCAGTTCACCAACCCAAACCGATTCTCACTATTAACTAAAGAGAATTTATGTAAGAGGAGCTGTTGTTTGTATCAGTTTCATAAGCAGAGTTGAACTACATAAGGTCCGTATGAGTAGGAAACACAGTTCTTTTTTTCTGGGCATGCTCATGGTTCTTGCTGTATTTTAGACACCGGAAAGAATTTCTTGCTTCTTGCGTGAAAACAGAGTGTGTTTCATGGATTTGAACACTAGTCTGTATTTCCCTTCAGTAACGGAGTTAAACCCCAGGATCTGTGTCTTCATACAACCAAGAGTTCAGTTCTCATAAACCCAGTGAATTTTGGACTCAAATGATTTTTCGCAGTTCAGGAATCCAACGCTATTCTCACTATTAACTAAAGAGCATTTAAGTAAGAGGTGGTGTGGTCTGTATCAGTTTCATAAGCAGAGTTGAACTAATTATGGTCTGTATGAATAGTAAACACAGTTCTTTTTTTCAGGCCATGCTCATGGTTCTTGTTGTATTTTAGACTCTGGAAAGAAGAGCTTGCTTCTCCGTAAAAACAGAGTGTGTTTCAAGGATGAGAACTCTGGTCTGAATTTCCCTGCAGAAACGGAGTTAAACCCCAGCATCTGTGTCTTCCTACAAGCAAGAGTTCAGTTCTGGTAAACCCAGTGAATTTTAGGCTCAAATGATTTTTCAATGTTCAGGAGACCAACTCTATTCTCACTATTAAATAAAGAGCAATTATGTAAGAGGAGCTGTTGTTTGTATCAGTTTCATAAGCAGAGTTGAACTACATATGGTCCGCATGAGTAGGAAACACAGTTCTTTTTTTCAGGGCATGATCACGGTTCATGCTGTATTTTAGACTATGGAAAGAAGAGATTGCTTCTTGCGTTAAATCAGAGTGTGTTTCAGGGATGAGAACTCTGGTCTGAATTTCCCTTCAGAAACAGAGTAAAACCCCATGATCTGTGTCTTCCGACAAGCACGAGTTCATTTCTGTTAAACCAAGTGAATTTTCAGGTCAAATGATTTTACACAGTTCTAGACCACAACGCGATATCACTATTAACTAAAGAGCATTTATGTCAGAGGAGATGTGGTCTGTATCATTTAATAAGCAGAGTTGAACTACATATGGTCCGTATGAGTAGGAAACACAGTTATTTTTTTCAGGGCATGCTCATGGTTCTTGCTGTTTTTTAGAATCTGTAAAGAAGAGCTTGCTTCTTGCATTAAATCAGAGTGTCTTTCTTGGATGAGAACTCTGGTTTGAATTTACCTTCAGAAACGGAGTTAAACCCCAGGATCTGTGTCTTCCTACCAGCAAGAGTTACTTTCTGGTAGACTCATTGAATTGTAGGCTCAAATAATTTTTCGCAGCTCACGAACCAAAACGGGATTCTCACTATTAACTAAAGAGCATTTATGTAAGAGGAGCCGTGGTTTGTATCAGTTTCATAAGCAGAGTTGAACTACATATGGTACTTATGAGTAGGAAACACAGTTATTTTTTTCAGGGCATGCTCATGGTTCTTGCTGTATTTTAGACTCTGGAAAGAAGAGCTTGCTTGTTGCATTAAATCAGAGTGTGTTTCAGGGATGAGAACTCTGGTCTGAATTTAGCTTCAGAAACGGAGTTAAACCCAAGGATCTGTTTCTTCCTACAATCAAGTGTTCTTTTCTGGTAATCTCATTTAATTTTGGGCTCAAATTATTTTTCGCAATTCAGGAACCCAACGTGATTCTCTCTATTAACTAAAGAGCATTTATGTAAGAGGAGCTGTGGTTTGTTTCAGTTTCATAAGCAGAGTTGAACTACATATGGTCCGCATGAGTAGGAAACACAGTTCTTTTTTTCAGGGCATGCTCACGGTTCATGCTGTATTTTAGACTCTGTAAAGAAGAGCTTGCTTCTTGCGTTAAATCAGAGTGTGTTTCAGGGATGAGAACTCTGGTCTGAGTTTACCTTCAGAAACGGAGTTAAACCCCAGGATCTGTGTCTTCCTACAAGCAAGAGTTCATTTCTGGTTAAAACAGTGAATTTGGGGCTCAAATGATTTTTAGCAGTTCACAAACCAAAACGCAAATCTCACTATTAACTAAAGAGGATTTATGTAAGAGGAGCTGTGGTTTGTATCAGTTTCATAAGCAGAGTTGAACTACATAGGGTCCGTATGAGTAGGAAACACTGTTCTTTTTTTCAGGTCATGCTCATGGTTCTTGCTGTATTTTAGACTCTGGAAAGAAGAGCTTGCTTCTTGCATTAAAACAGGGATTGTTTCATGGATGAGAACTCTGGTCTGAATTTCCCTTCACAAACGGAGTTAAACCCCATGATCTGTGTCTTCCTACCAGTAAGAGTTCATTTCTGGTAAACCAAGAGAATTTTCGGCTCAAATGACTTTACACAGTTCTAGAACCCAACGCGATTATCACTATTAACTAAAGAGCATTTATGTAAGTGGAGCTGTGGTGTGTATCATTTCATAAGAAGAGTTGAACTACATATGGTCCATATGAGTAGGAAACACAGTGCTTTTTTGGGGGGCATGCTCATGGTTCTTACTATATTGAAGATGCTGGAAAGAAGAGAGTGATTCTTGCCTTAAAACAGAATGTTTTTCAGGGATGAGAACTCTGGTCTGAATTTCCCTTCACAAACGGACTTAAACCCTAGGATCTGTGTCTTCCTACAAGCAAGAGTTCATTTCTGGTAAACCAGTTGAATTTTGGCCTCTAATGATTTTTCGCAGTTCACCAACCCAAACCGATTCTCACTATTAACTCAAGAGCATTTTTGTAAGTGGAGCTTTGGTTTGTATAAGTTTCATAAGCAGAGTTGAACTACATATGTTCCGGATGAGTAGGAAACACAGTTCTTTTTTTCAGGGCATGCTCAAGGTTCTTGATGTATTTTAGACTCTGGAAAGAAGAGCTTGCTTCTTATGTTAAAACAGAGTGTTTCAGGGATGAGAACTCTGGTCTGAATTTCCCTGCAGAAACGAAGTTCAACCCCAGGATCTGTGTCTTTCTATAAGGAAGAGTTCATTTCTGGTAAACAAAGTGAATTTTTGGCTGAAATGATTTTTCGCAGTTCACCAACCCAAACCGATTCTCACTATTAACTAAAGAGAATTTATGTAAGAGGAGCTGTTGTTTGTATCAGTTTCATAAGCAGAGTTGAACTACATAAGGTCCGTATGAGTAGGAAACACAGTTCTTTTTTTCTGGGCATGCTCATGGTTCTTGCTGTATTTTAGACACCGGAAAGAATTTCTTGCTTCGTGCGTGAAAACAGAGTGTGTTTCAAGGATGAGAACTCTGGTCTGAATTTCCCTGCAGAAACGGAGTTAAACCCCAGCATCTGTGTCTTCCTACAAGCAAGAGTTCAGTTCTGGTAAACCCAGTGAATTTTAGGCTCCAATGATTTTTCAATGTTCAGGAGACCAACTCTATTCTCACTATTAAATAAAGAGCAATTATGTAAGAGGAGCTGTTGTTTGTATCAGTTTCATAAGCAGAGTTGAACTACATATGGTCCGCATGAGTAGGAAACACAGTTCTTTTTTTCAGGGCATGATCACGGTTCATGCTGTATTTTAGACTATGGAAAGAAGAGATTGCTTCTTGCGTTAAATCAGAGTGTGTTTCAGGGATGAGAACTCTGGTCTGAATTTCCCTTCAGAAACAGAGTAAAACCCCATGATCTGTGTCTTCCGACAAGCACGAGTTCATTTCTGTTAAACCAAGTGAATTTTCAGGTCAAATGATTTTACACAGTTCTAGACCACAACGCGATATCACTATTAACTAAAGAGCATTTATGTCAGAGGAGATGTGGTCTGTATCATTTAATAAGCAGAGTTGAACTACATATGGTCCGTATGAGTAGGAAACACAGTTATTTTTTTCAGGGCATGCTCATGGTTCTTGCTGTTTTTTAGAATCTGTAAAGAAGAGCTTGCTTCTTGCATTAAATCAGAGTGTCTTTCTTGGATGAGAACTCTGGTTTGAATTTACCTTCAGAAACGGAGTTAAACCCCAGGATCTGTGTCTTCCTACCAGCAAGAGTTACTTTCTGGTAGACTCATTGAATTGTAGGCTCAAATAATTTTTCGCAGCTCACGAACCAAAACGGGATTCTCACTATTAACTAAAGAGCATTTATGTAAGAGGAGCCGTGGTTTGTATCAGTTTCATAAGCAGAGTTGAACTACATATGGTACTTATGAGTAGGAAACACAGTTATTTTTTTCAGGGCATGCTCATGGTTCTTGCTGTATTTTAGACTCTGGAAAGAAGAGCTTGCTTGTTGCATTAAATCAGAGTGTGTTTCAGGGATGAGAACTCTGGTCTGAATTTAGCTTCAGAAACGGAGTTAAACCCAAGGATCTGTTTCTTCCTACAATCAAGTGTTCTTTTCTGGTAATCTCATTTAATTTTGGGCTCAAATTATTTTTCGCAATTCAGGAACCCAACGTGATTCTCTCTATTAACTAAAGAGCATTTATGTAAGAGGAGCTGTGGTTTGTTTCAGTTTCATAAGCAGAGTTGAACTACATATGGTCCGCATGAGTAGGAAACACAGTTCTTTTTTTCAGGGCATGCTCACGGTTCATGCTGTATTTTAGACTCTGTAAAGAAGAGCTTGCTTCTTGCGTTAAATCAGAGTGTGTTTCAGGGATGAGAACTCTGGTCTGAGTTTACCTTCAGAAACGGAGTTAAACCCCAGGATCTGTGTCTTCCTACAAGCAAGAGTTCATTTCTGGTTAAAACAGTGAATTTGGGGCTCAAATGATTTTTAGCAGTTCACAAACCAAAACGCAAATCTCACTATTAACTAAAGAGGATTTATGTAAGAGGAGCTGTGGTTTGTATCAGTTTCATAAGCAGAGTTGAACTACATAGGGTCCGTATGAGTAGGAAACACTGTTCTTTTTTTCAGGTCATGCTCATGGTTCTTGCTGTATTTTAGACTCTGGAAAGAAGAGCTTGCTTCTTGCATTAAAACAGGGATTGTTTCATGGATGAGAACTCTGGTCTGAATTTCCCTTCACAAACGGAGTTAAACCCCATGATCTGTGTCTTCCTACCAGTAAGAGTTCATTTCTGGTAAACCAAGAGAATTTTCGGCTCAAATGACTTTACACAGTTCTAGAACCCAACGCGATTATCACTATTAACTAAAGAGCATTTATGTAAGTGGAGCTGTGGTGTGTATCATTTCATAAGAAGAGTTGAACTACATATGGTCCATATGAGTAGGAAACACAGTGCTTTTTTGGGGGGCATGCTCATGGTTCTTACTATATTGAAGATGCTGGAAAGAAGAGAGTGATTCTTGCCTTAAAACAGAATGTTTTTCAGGGATGAGAACTCTGGTCTGAATTTCCCTTCACAAACGGACTTAAACCCTAGGATCTGTGTCTTCCTACAAGCAAGAGTTCATTTCTGGTAAACCAGTTGAATTTTGGCCTCTAATGATTTTTCGCAGTTCACCAACCCAAACCGATTCTCACTATTAACTCAAGAGCATTTTTGTAAGTGGAGCTTTGGTTTGTATAAGTTTCATAAGCAGAGTTGAAATACATAGGTTCCGGATGAGTAGGAAACACAGTTCTTTTTTTCAGGGCATGCTCAAGGTTCTTGATGTATTTTAGACTCTGGAAAGAAGAGCTTGCTTCTTATGTTAAAACAGAGTGTTTCAGGGATGAGAACTCTGGTCTGAATTTCCCTGCAGAAACGAAGTTCAACCCCAGGATCTGTGTCTTTCTATAAGAAGAGTTCATTTCTGGTAAACAAAGTGAATTTTTGGCTGAAATGATTTTTCGCAGTTCACCAACCCAAACCGATTCTCACTATTAACTAAAGAGAATTTATGTAAGAGGAGCTGTTGTTTGTATCAGTTTCATAAGCAGAGTTGAACTACATAAGGTCCGTATGAGTAGGAAACACAGTTCTTTTTTTCTGGGCATGCTCATGGTTCTTGCTGTATTTTAGACACCGGAAAGAATTTCTTGCTTCTTGCGTGAAAACAGAGTGTGTTTCATGGATTTGAACACTAGTCTGTATTTCCCTTCAGTAACGGAGTTAAACCCCAGGATCTGTGTCTTCATACAACCAAGAGTTCAGTTCTCATAAACCCAGTGAATTTTGGAGTCAAATGATTTTTCGCAGTTCAGGAATCCAACCAACGCTATTCTCACTATTAACTAAAGAGCATTTAAGTAAGAGGTGGTGTGGTCTGTATCAGTTTCATAAGTAGAGTTGAACTAATTATGGTCTGTATGAATAGTAAACACAGTTCTTTTTTTCAGGCCATGCTCATGGTTCTTGTTGTATTTTAGACTCTGGAAAGAAGAGCTTGCTTGTTGCATTAAATCAGAGTGTGTTTCAGGGATGAGAACTCTGGTCTGAATTTAGCTTCAGAAACGGAGTTAAACCCAAGGATCTGTTTCTTCCTACAATCAAGTGTTCTTTTCTGGTAATCTCATTTAATTTTGGGCTCAAATTATTTTTCGCAATTCAGGAACCCAACGTGATTCTCTCTATTAACTAAAGAGCATTTATGTAAGAGGAGCTGTGGTTTGTATCAGTTTCATAAGCAGAGTTGAACTACATATGGTCCGCATGAGTAGGAAACACAGTTCTTTTTATCAGGGCATGATCACGGTTCATGCTGTATTTTAGACTATGGAAAGAAGAGATTGCTTCTTGCGTTAAATCAGAGTGTGTTTCAGGGATGAGAACTCTGGTCTGAATTTCCCTTCAGAAACAGAGTAAAACCCCATGATCTGTGTCTTCCGACAAGCACGAGTTCATTTCTGTTAAACCAAGTGAATTTTCAGGTCAAATGATTTTACACAGTTCTAGACCACAACGCGATATCACTATTAGCTAAAGAGCATTTATGTCAGAGGAGATGTGGTCTGTATCATTTAATAAGCAGAGTTGAACTACATATGGTCCGTATGAGTAGGAAACACAGTTATTTTTTTCAGGGCATGCTCATGGTTCTTGCTGTTTTTTAGAATCTGTAAAGAAGAGCTTGCTTCTTGCATTAAATCAGAGTGTCTTTCTTGGATGAGAACTCTGGTTTGAATTTACCTTCAGAAACGGAGTTAAACCCCAGGATCTGTGTCTTCCTACCAGCAAGAGTTACTTTCTGGTAGACTCATTGAATTGTAGGCTCAAATAATTTTTCGCAGCTCACGAACCAAAACGGGATTCTCACTATTAACTAAAGAGCATTTATGTAAGAGGAGCCGTGGTTTGTATCAGTTTCATAAGCAGAGTTGAACTACATATGGTACTTATGAGTAGGAAACACAGTTATTTTTTTCAGGGCATGCTCATGGTTCTTGCTGTATTTTAGACTCTGGAAAGAAGAGCTTGCTTGTTGCATTAAATCAGAGTGTGTTTCAGGGATGAGAACTCTGGTCTGAATTTAGCTTCAGAAACGGAGTTAAACCCAAGGATCTGTTTCTTCCTACAATCAAGTGTTCTTTTCTGGTAATCTCATTTAATTTTGGGCTCAAATTATTTTTCGCAATTCAGGAACCCAACGTGATTCTCTCTATTAACTAAAGAGCATTTATGTAAGAGGAGCTGTGGTTTGTTTCAGTTTCATAAGCAGAGTTGAACTACATATGGTCCGCATGAGTAGGAAACACAGTTCTTTTTTTCAGGGCATGCTCACGGTTCATGCTGTATTTTAGACTCTGTAAAGAAGAGCTTGCTTCTTGCGTTAAATCAGAGTGTGTTTCAGGGATGAGAACTCTGGTCTGAGTTTACCTTCAGAAACGGAGTTAAACCCCAGGATCTGTGTCTTCCTACAAGCAAGAGTTCATTTCTGGTTAAAACAGTGAATTTGGGGCTCAAATGATTTTTAGCAGTTCACAAACCAAAACGCAAATCTCACTATTAACTAAAGAGGATTTATGTAAGAGGAGCTGTGGTTTGTATCAGTTTCATAAGCAGAGTTGAACTACATAGGGTCCGTATGAGTAGGAAACACTGTTCTTTTTTTCAGGTCATGCTCATGGTTCTTGCTGTATTTGAGACTCTGGAAAGAAGAGCTTGCTTCTTGCATTAAAACAGGGATTGTTTCATGGATGAGAACTCTGGTCTGAATTTCCCTTCACAAACGGAGTTAAACCCCATGATCTGTGTCTTCCTACCAGTAAGAGTTCATTTCTGGTAAACCAAGAGAATTTTCGGCTCAAATGACTTTACACAGTTCTAGAACCCAACGCGATTATCACTATTAACTAAAGAGCATTTATGTAAGTGGAGCTGTGGTGTGTATCATTTCATAAGAAGAGTTGAACTACATATGGTCCATATGAGTAGGAAACACAGTGCTTTTTTGGGGGGCATGCTCATGGTTCTTACTATATTGAAGATGCTGGAAAGAAGAGAGTGATTCTTGCCTTAAAACAGAATGTTTTTCAGGGATGAGAACTCTGGTCTGAATTTCCCTTCACAAACGGACTTAAACCCTAGGATCTGTGTCTTCCTACAAGC
This sequence comes from Onychomys arenicola, assembly GCA_949786405.1. NCBI lineage: Eukaryota > Metazoa > Chordata > Mammalia > Rodentia > Cricetidae > Onychomys > Onychomys arenicola. Next base: position 2,652,508 of record CATKUM010000040.1, on the reverse strand, counting down.
AAGAGTTCATTTCTGGTAAACCAAGTGAATTTTGGCCTCTAATGATTTTTCGCAGTTCACCAACCCAAACCGATTCTCACTATTAACTCAAGAGCATTTTTGTAAGTGGAGCTTTGGTTTGTATAAGTTTCATAAGCAGAGTTGAACTACATATGTTCCGGATGAGTAGGAAACACAGTTCTTTTTTTCAGGGCATGCTCAAGGTTCTTGCTGTATTTTAGACTCTGGAAAGAAGAGCTTGCTTCTTATGTTAAAACAGAGTGTTTCAGGGATGAGAAATCTGGTCTGAATTTCCCTGCAGAAACGAAGTTCAACCCCAGGATCTGTGTCTTTCTATAAGGAAGAGTTCATTTCTGGTAAACAAAGTGAATTTTTGGCTGAAATGATTTTTCGCAGTTCACCAACCCAAACCGATTCTCACTATTAACTAAAGAGAATTTATGTAAGAGGAGCTGTTGTTTGTATCAGTTTCATAAGCAGAGTTGAACTACATAAGGTCCGTATGAGTAGGAAACACAGTTCTTTTTTTCAGGGCATGATCACGGTTCATGCTGTATTTTAGACTATGGAAAGAAGAGATTGCTTCTTGCGTTAAATCAGAGTGTGTTTCAGGGATGAGAACTCTGGTCTGAATTTCCCTTCAGAAACAGAGTAAAACCCCATGATCTGTGTCTTCCGACAAGCACGAGTTCATTTCTGTTAAACCAAGTGAATTTTCAGGTCAAATGATTTTACACAGTTCTAGAACACAACGCGATATCACTATTAACTAAAGAGCATTTATGTCAGAGGAGATGTGGTCTGTATCATTTAATAAGCAGAGTTGAACTACATATGGTCCGTATGAGTAGGAAACACAGTTATTTTTTTCAGGGCATGCTCATGGTTCTTGCTGTTTTTTAGAATCTGTAAAGAAGAGCTTGCTTCTTGCATTAAATCAGAGTGTCTTTCTTGGATGAGAACTCTGGTTTGAATTTACCTTCAGAAACGGAGTTAAACCCCAGGATCTGTGTCTTCCTACCAGCAAGAGTTACTTTCTGGTAGACTCATTGAATTGTAGGCTCAAATAATTTTTCGCAGCTCACGAACCAAAACGGGATTCTCACTATTAACTAAAGAGCATTTATGTAAGAGGAGCCGTGGTTTGTATCAGTTTCATAAGCAGAGTTGAACTACATATGGTACTTATGAGTAGGAAACACAGTTATTTTTTTCAGGGCATGCTCATGGTTCTTGCTGTATTTTAGACTCTGGAAAGAAGAGCTTGCTTGTTGCATTAAATCAGAGTGTGTTTCAGGGATGAGAACTCTGGTCTGAATTTAGCTTCAGAAACGGAGTTAAACCCAAGGATCTGTTTCTTCCTACAATCAAGTGTTCTTTTCTGGTAATCTCATTTAATTTTGGGCTCAAATTATTTTTCGCAATTCAGGAACCCAACGTGATTCTCTCTATTAACTAAAGAGCATTTATGTAAGAGGAGCTGTGGTTTGTTTCAGTTTCATAAGCAGAGTTGAACTACATATGGTCCGCATGAGTAGGAAACACAGTTCTTTTTTTCAGGGCATGCTCACGGTTCATGCTGTATTTTAGACTCTGTAAAGAAGAGCTTGCTTCTTGCGTTAAATCAGAGTGTGTTTCAGGGATGAGAACTCTGGTCTGAGTTTACCTTCAGAAACGGAGTTAAACCCCAGGATCTGTGTCTTCCTACAAGCAAGAGTTCATTTCTGGTTAAAACAGTGAATTTGGGGCTCAAATGATTTTTAGCAGTTCACAAACCAAAACGCAAATCTCACTATTAACTAAAGAGGATTTATGTAAGAGGAGCTGTGGTTTGTATCAGTTTCATAAGCAGAGTTGAACTACATAGGGTCCGTATGAGTAGGAAACACTGTTCTTTTTTTCAGGTCATGCTCATGGTTCTTGCTGTATTTTAGACTCTGGAAAGAAGAGCTTGCTTCTTGCATTAAAACAGGGATTGTTTCATGGATGAGAACTCTGGTCTGAATTTCCCTTCACAAACGGAGTTAAACCCCATGATCTGTGTCTTCCTACCAGTAAGAGTTCATTTCTGGTAAACCAAGAGAATTTTCGGCTCAAATGACTTTACACAGTTCTAGAACCCAACGCGATTATCACTATTAACTAAAGAGCATTTATGTAAGTGGAGCTGTGGTGTGTATCATTTCATAAGAAGAGTTGAACTACATATGGTCCATATGAGTAGGAAACACAGTGCTTTTTTGGGGGGCATGCTCATGGTTCTTACTATATTGAAGATGCTGGAAAGAAGAGAGTGATTCTTGCCTTAAAACAGAATGTTTTTCAGGGATGAGAACTCTGGTCTGAATTTCCCTTCACAAACGGACTTAAACCCTAGGATCTGTGTCTTCCTACAAGCAAGAGTTCATTTCTGGTAAACCAGTTGAATTTTGGCCTCTAATGATTTTTCGCAGTTCACCAACCCAAACTGATTCTCACTATTAACTCAAGAGCATTTTTGTAAGTGGAGCTTTGGTTTGTATAAGTTTCATAAGCAGAGTTGAACTACATATGTTCCGGATGAGTAGGAAACACAGTTCTTTTTTTCAGGGCATGCTCAAGGTTCTTGATGTATTTTAGACTCTGGAAAGAAGAGCTTGCTTCTTATGTTAAAACAGAGTGTTTCAGGGATGAGAACTCTGGTCTGAATTTCCCTGCAGAAACGAAGTTCAACCCCAGGATCTGTGTCTTTCTATAAGAAGAGTTCATTTCTGGTAAACAAAGTGAATTTTTGGCTGAAATGATTTTTCGCAGTTCACCAACCCAAACCGATTCTCACTATTAACTAAAGAGAATTTATGTAAGAGGAGCTGTTGTTTGTATCAGTTTCATAAGCAGAGTTGAACTACATAAGGTCCATATGAGTAGGAAACACAGTTCTTTTTTTCTGGGCATGCTCATGGTTCTTGCTGTATTTTAGACACCGGAAAGAATTTCTTGCTTCTTGCGTGAAAACAGAGTGTGTTTCATGGATTTGAACACTAGTCTGTATTTCCCTTCAGTAACGGAGTTAAACCCCAGGATCTGTGTCTTCATACAACCAAGAGTTCAGTTCTCATAAACCCAGTGAATTTTGGAGTCAAATGATTTTTCGCAGTTCAGGAATCCAACGCTATTCTCACTATTAACTAAAGAGCATTTAAGTAAGAGGTGGTGTGGTCTGTATCAGTTTCATAAGTAGAGTTGAACTAATTATGGTCTGTATGAATAGTAAACACAGTTCTTTTTTTCAGGCCATGCTCATGGTTCTTGTTGTATTTTAGACTCTGGAAAGAAGAGCTTGCTTCTCCGTAAAAACAGAGTGTGTTTCAAGGATGAGAACTCTGGTCTGAATTTCCCTGCAGAAACGGAGTTAAACCCCAGCATCTGTGTCTTCCTACAAGCAAGAGTTCACTTCTGGTAAACCCAGTGAATTTTAGGCTCAAATGATTTTTCAATGTTCAGGAGACCAACTCTATTCTCACTATTAAATAAAGAGCAATTATGTAAGAGGAGCTGTTGTTTGTATCAGTTTCATAAGCAGAGTTGAACTACATATGGTCCGCATGAGTAGGAAACACAGTTCTTTTTATCAGGGCATGATCACGGTTCATGCTGTATTTTAGACTATGGAAAGAAGAGATTGCTTCTTGCGTTAAATCAGAGTGTGTTTCAGGGATGAGAACTCTGGTCTGAATTTCCCTTCAGAAACAGAGTAAAACCCCATGATCTGTGTCTTCCGACAAGCACGAGTTCATTTCTGTTAAACCAAGTGAATTTTCAGGTCAAATGATTTTACACAGTTCTAGACCACAACGCGATATCACTATTAACTAAAGAGCATTTATGTCAGAGGAGATGTGGTCTGTATCATTTAATAAGCAGAGTTGAACTACATATGGTCCGTATGAGTAGGAAACACAGTTATTTTTTTCAGGGCATGCTCATGGTTCTTGCTGTTTTTTAGAATCTGTAAAGAAGAGCTTGCTTCTTGCATTAAATCAGAGTGTCTTTCTTGGATGAGAACTCTGGTTTGAATTTACCTTCAGAAACGGAGTTAAACCCCAGGATCTGTGTCTTCCTACCAGCAAGAGTTACTTTCTGGTAGACTCATTGAATTGTAGGCTCAAATAATTTTTCGCAGCTCACGAACCAAAACGGGATTCTCACTATTAACTAAAGAGCATTTATGTAAGAGGAGCCGTGGTTTGTATCAGTTTCATAAGCAGAGTTGAACTACATATGGTACTTATGAGTAGGAAACACAGTTATTTTTTTCAGGGCATGCTCATGGTTCTTGCTGTATTTTAGACTCTGGAAAGAAGAGCTTGCTTGTTGCATTAAATCAGAGTGTGTTTCAGGGATGAGAACTCTGGTCTGAATTTAGCTTCAGAAACGGAGTTAAACCCAAGGATCTGTTTCTTCCTACAATCAAGTGTTCTTTTCTGGTAATCTCATTTAATTTTGGGCTCAAATTATTTTTCGCAATTCAGGAACCCAACGTGATTCTCTCTATTAACTAAAGAGCATTTATGTAAGAGGAGCTGTGGTTTGTTTCAGTTTCATAAGCAGAGTTGAACTACATATGGTCCGCATGAGTAGGAAACACAGTTCTTTTTTTCAGGGCATGCTCACGGTTCATGCTGTATTTTAGACTCTGTAAAGAAGAGCTTGCTTCTTGCGTTAAATCAGAGTGTGTTTCAGGGATGAGAACTCTGGTCTGAGTTTACCTTCAGAAACGGAGTTAAACCCCAGGATCTGTGTCTTCCTACAAGCAAGAGTTCATTTCTGGTTAAAACAGTGAATTTGGGGCTCAAATGATTTTTAGCAGTTCACAAACCAAAACGCAAATCTCACTATTAACTAAAGAGGATTTATGTAAGAGGAGCTGTGGTTTGTATCAGTTTCATAAGCAGAGTTGAACTACATAGGGTCCGTATGAGTAGGAAACACTGTTCTTTTTTTCAGGTCATGCTCATGGTTCTTGCTGTATTTTAGACTCTGGAAAGAAGAGCTTGCTTCTTGCATTAAAACAGGGATTGTTTCATGGATGAGAACTCTGGTCTGAATTTCCCTTCACAAACGGAGTTAAACCCCATGATCTGTGTCTTCCTACCAGTAAGAGTTCATTTCTGGTAAACCAAGAGAATTTTCGGCTCAAATGACTTTACACAGTTCTAGAACCCAACGCGATTATCACTATTAACTAAAGAGCATTTATGTAAGTGGAGCTGTGGTGTGTATCATTTCATAAGAAGAGTTGAACTACATATGGTCCATATGAGTAGGAAACACAGTGCTTTTTTGGGGGGCATGCTCATGGTTCTTACTATATTGAAGATGCTGGAAAGAAGAGAGTGATTCTTGCCTTAAAACAGAATGTTTTTCAGGGATGAGAACTCTGGTCTGAATTTCCCTTCACAAACGGACTTAAACCCTAGGATCTGTGTCTTCCTACAAGCAAGAGTTCATTTCTGGTAAACCAGTTGAATTTTGGCCTCTAATGATTTTTCGCAGTTCACCAACCCAAACTGATTCTCACTATTAACTCAAGAGCATTTTTGTAAGTGGAGCTTTGGTTTGTATAAGTTTCATAAGCAGAGTTGAACTACATATGTTCCGGATGAGTAGGAAACACAGTTCTTTTTTTCAGGGCATGCTCAAGGTTCTTGATGTATTTTAGACTCTGGAAAGAAGAGCTTGCTTCTTATGTTAAAACAGAGTGTTTCAGGGATGAGAACTCTGGTCTGAATTTCCCTGCAGAAACGAAGTTCAACCCCAGGATCTGTGTCTTTCTATAAGAAGAGTTCATTTCTGGTAAACAAAGTGAATTTTTGGCTGAAATGATTTTTCGCAGTTCACCAACCCAAACCGATTCTCACTATTAACTAAAGAGAATTTATGTAAGAGGAGCTGTTGTTTGTATCAGTTTCATAAGCAGAGTTGAACTACATAAGGTCCATATGAGTAGGAAACACAGTTCTTTTTTTCTGGGCATGCTCATGGTTCTTGCTGTATTTTAGACACCGGAAAGAATTTCTTGCTTCTTGCGTGAAAACAGAGTGTGTTTCATGGATTTGAACACTAGTCTGTATTTCCCTTCAGTAACGGAGTTAAACCCCAGGATCTGTGTCTTCATACAACCAAGAGTTCAGTTCTCATAAACCCAGTGAATTTTGGAGTCAAATGATTTTTCGCAGTTCAGGAATCCAACGCTATTCTCACTATTAACTAAAGAGCATTTAAGTAAGAGGTGGTGTGGTCTGTATCAGTTTCATAAGTAGAGTTGAACTAATTATGGTCTGTATGAATAGTAAACACAGTTCTTTTTTTCAGGCCATGCTCATGGTTCTTGTTGTATTTTAGACTCTGGAAAGAAGAGCTTGCTTCTCCGTAAAAACAGAGTGTGTTTCAAGGATGAGAACTCTGGTCTGAATTTCCCTGCAGAAACGGAGTTAAACCCCAGCATCTGTGTCTTCCTACAAGCAAGAGTTCACTTCTGGTAAACCCAGTGAATTTTAGGCTCAAATGATTTTTCAATGTTCAGGAGACCAACTCTATTCTCACTATTAAATAAAGAGCAATTATGTAAGAGGAGCTGTTGTTTGTATCAGTTTCATAAGCAGAGTTGAACTACATATGGTCCGCATGAGTAGGAAACACAGTTCTTTTTATCAGGGCATGATCACGGTTCATGCTGTATTTTAGACTATGGAAAGAAGAGATTGCTTCTTGCGTTAAATCAGAGTGTGTTTCAGGGATGAGAACTCTGGTCTGAATTTCCCTTCAGAAACAGAGTAAAACCCCATGATCTGTGTCTTCCGACAAGCACGAGTTCATTTCTGTTAAACCAAGTGAATTTTCAGGTCAAATGATTTTACACAGTTCTAGACCACAACGCGATATCACTATTAACTAAAGAGCATTTATGTCAGAGGAGATGTGGTCTGTATCATTTAATAAGCAGAGTTGAACTACATATGGTCCGTATGAGTAGGAAACACAGTTATTTTTTTCAGGGCATGCTCATGGTTCTTGCTGTTTTTTAGAATCTGTAAAGAAGAGCTTGCTTCTTGCATTAAATCAGAGTGTCTTTCTTGGATGAGAACTCTGGTTTGAATTTACCTTCAGAAACGGAGTTAAACCCCAGGATCTGTGTCTTCCTACCAGCAAGAGTTACTTTCTGATAGACTCATTGAATTGTAGGCTCAAATAATTTTTCGCAGCTCACGAACCAAAACGGGATTCTCACTATTAACTAAAGAGCATTTATGTAAGAGGAGCCGTGGTTTGTATCAGTTTCATAAGCAGAGTTGAACTACATATGGTACTTATGAGTAGGAAACACAGTTATTTTTTTCAGGGCATGCTCATGGTTCTTGCTGTATTTTAGACTCTGGAAAGAAGAGCTTGCTTGTTGCATTAAATCAGAGTGTGTTTCAGGGATGAGAACTCTGGTCTGAATTTAGCTTCAGAAACGGAGTTAAACCCAAGGATCTGTTTCTTCCTACAATCAAGTGTTCTTTTCTGGTAATCTCATTTAATTTTGGGCTCAAATTATTTTTCGCAATTCAGGAACCCAACGTGATTCTCTCTATTAACTAAAGAGCATTTATGTAAGAGGAGCTGTGGTTTGTTTCAGTTTCATAAGCAGAGTTGAACTACATATGGTCCGCATGAGTAGGAAACACAGTTCTTTTTTTCAGGGCATGCTCACGGTTCATGCTGTATTTTAGACTCTGTAAAGAAGAGCTTGCTTCTTGCGTTAAATCAGAGTGTGTTTCAGGGATGAGAACTCTGGTCTGAGTTTACCTTCAGAAACGGAGTTAAACCCCAGGATCTGTGTCTTCCTACAAGCAAGAGTTCATTTCTGGTTAAAACAGTGAATTTGGGGCTCAAATGATTTTTAGCAGTTCACAAACCAAAACGCAAATCTCACTATTAACTAAAGAGGATTTATGTAAGAGGAGCTGTGGTTTGTATCAGTTTCATAAGCAGAGTTGAACTACATAGGGTCCGTATGAGTAGGAAACACTGTTCTTTTTTTCAGGTCATGCTCATGGTTCTTGCTGTATTTTAGACTCTGGAAAGAAGAGCTTGCTTCTTGCATTAAAACAGGGATTGTTTCATGGATGAGAACTCTGGTCTGAATTTCCCTTCACAAACGGAGTTAAACCCCATGATCTGTGTCTTCCTACCAGTAAGAGTTCATTTCTGGTAAACCAAGAGAATTTTCGGCTCAAATGACTTTACACAGTTCTAGAACCCAACGCGATTATCACTATTAACTAAAGAGCATTTATGTAAGTGGAGCTGTGGTGTGTATCATTTCATAAGAAGAGTTGAACTACATATGGTCCATATGAGTAGGAAACACAGTGCTTTTTTGGGGGGCATGCTCATGGTTCTTACTATATTGAAGATGCTGGAAAGAAGAGAGTGATTCTTGCCTTAAAACAGAATGTTTTTCAGGGATGAGAACTCTGGTCTGAATTTCCCTTCACAAACGGACTTAAACCCTAGGATCTGTGTCTTCCTACAAGCAAGAGTTCATTTCTGGTAAACCAAGTGAATTTTGGCCTCTAATGATTTTTCGCAGTTCACCAACCCAAACCGATTCTCACTATTAACTCAAGAGCATTTTTGTAAGTGGAGCTTTGGTTTGTATAAGTTTCATAAGCAGAGTTGAACTACATATGTTCCGGATGAGTAGGAAACACAGTTCTTTTTTTCAGGGCATGCTCAAGGTTCTTGCTGTATTTTAGACTCTGGAAAGAAGAGCTTGCTTCTTATGTTAAAACAGAGTGTTTCAGGGATGAGAACTCTGGTCTGAATTTCCCTGCAGAAACGAAGTTCAACCCCAGGATCTGTGTCTTTCTATAAGGAAGAGTTCATTTCTGGTAAACAAAGTGAATTTTTGGCTGAAATGATTTTTCGCAGTTCACCAACCCAAACCGATTCTCACTATTAACTAAAGAGAATTTATGTAAGAGGAGCTGTTGTTTGTATCAGTTTCATAAGCAGAGTTGAACTACATAAGGTCCGTATGAGTAGGAAACACAGTTCTTTTTTTCAGGGCATGATCACGGTTCATGCTGTATTTTAGACTATGGAAAGAAGAGATTGCTTCTTGCGTTAAATCAGAGTGTGTTTCAGGGATGAGAACTCTGGTCTGAATTTCCCTTCAGAAACAGAGTAAAACCCCATGATCTGTGTCTTCCGACAAGCACGAGTTCATTTCTGTTAAACCAAGTGAATTTTCAGGTCAAATGATTTTACACAGTTCTAGAACACAACGCGATATCACTATTAACTAAAGAGCATTTATGTCAGAGGAGATGTGGTCTGTATCATTTAATAAGCAGAGTTGAACTACATATGGTCCGTATGAGTAGGAAACACAGTTATTTTTTTCAGGGCATGCTCATGGTTCTTGCTGTTTTTTAGAATCTGTAAAGAAGAGCTTGCTTCTTGCATTAAATCAGAGTGTCTTTCTTGGATGAGAACTCTGGTTTGAATTTACCTTCAGAAACGGAGTTAAACCCCAGGATCTGTGTCTTCCTACAAGCAAGAGTTACTTTCTGGTAGACTCATTGAATTGTAGGCTCAAATAATTTTTCGCAGCTCACGAACCAAAACGGGATTCTCACTATTAACTAAAGAGCATTTATGTAAGAGGAGCCGTGGTTTGTATCAGTTTCATAAGCAGAGTTGAACTACATATGGTACTTATGAGTAGGAAACACAGTTATTTTTTTCAGGGCATGCTCATGGTTCTTGCTGTATTTTAGACTCTGGAAAGAAGAGCTTGCTTGTTGCATTAAATCAGAGTGTGTTTCAGGGATGAGAACTCTGGTCTGAATTTAGCTTCAGAAACGGAGTTAAACCCAAGGATCTATTTCTTCCTACAATCAAGTGTTCTTTTCTGGTAATCTCATTTAATTTTGGGCTCAAATTATTTTTCGCAATTCAGGAACCCAACGTGATTCTCTCTATTAACTAAAGAGCATTTATGTAAGAGGAGCTGTGGTTTGTTTCAGTTTCATAAGCAGAGTTGAACTACATATGGTCCGCATGAGTAGGAAACACAGTTCTTTTTTTCAGGGCATGCTCACGGTTCATGCTGTATTTTAGACTCTGTAAAGAAGAGCTTGCTTCTTGCGTTAAATCAGAGTGTGTTTCAGGGATGAGAACTCTGGTCTGAGTTTACCTTCAGAAACGGAGTTAAACCCCAGGATCTGTGTCTTCCTACAAGCAAGAGTTCATTTCTGGTTAAAACAGTGAATTTGGGGCTCAAATGATTTTTAGCAGTTCACAAACCAAAACGCAAATCTCACTATTAACTAAAGAGGATTTATGTAAGAGGAGCTGTGGTTTGTATCAGTTTCATAAGCAGAGTTGAACTACATAGGGTCCGTATGAGTAGGAAACACTGTTCTTTTTTTCAGGTCATGCTCATGGTTCTTGCTGTATTTTAGACTCTGGAAAGAAGAGCTTGCTTCTTGCATTAAAACAGGGATTGTTTCATGGATGAGAACTCTGGTCTGAATTTCCCTTCACAAACGGAGTTAAACCCCATGATCTGTGTCTTCCTACCAGTAAGAGTTCATTTCTGGTAAACCAAGAGAATTTTCGGCTCAAATGACTTTACACAGTTCTAGAACCCAACGCGATTATCACTATTAACTAAAGAGCATTTATGTAAGTGGAGCTGTGGTGTGTATCATTTCATAAGAAGAGTTGAACTACATATGGTCCATATGAGTAGGAAACACAGTGCTTTTTTGGGGGGCATGCTCATGGTTCTTACTATATTGAAGATGCTGGAAAGAAGAGAGTGATTCTTGCCTTAAAACAGAATGTTTTTCAGGGATGAGAACTCTGGTCTGAATTTCCCTTCACAAACGGACTTAAACCCTAGGATCTGTGTCTTCCTACAAGCAAGAGTTCATTTCTGGTAAACCAAGTGAATTTTGGCCTCTAATGATTTTTCGCAGTTCACCAACCCAAACCGATTCTCACTATTAACTCAAGAGCATTTTTGTAAGTGGAGCTTTGGTTTGTATAAGTTTCATAAGCAGAGTTGAACTACATATGTTCCGGATGAGTAGGAAACACAGTTCTTTTTTTCAGGGCATGCTCAAGGTTCTTGCTGTATTTTAGACTCTGGAAAGAAGAGCTTGCTTCTTATGTTAAAACAGAGTGTTTCAGGGATGAGAACTCTGGTCTGAATTTCCCTGCAGAAAGGAAGTTCAACCCCAGGATCTGTGTCTTTCTATAAGGAAGAGTTCATTTCTGGTAAACAAAGTGAATTTTTGGCTGAAATGATTTTTCACAGTTCACCAACCCAAACCGATTCTCACTATTAACTAAAGAGAATTTATGTAATAGGACCTGTTGTTTGTATCAGTTTCATAAGCAGAGTTGAATTACATAAGGTCCGTATGAGTAGGAAACACAGTTATTTTTTTCAGGGCATGCTCATGGTTCTTGCTGTATTTTAGACTCTGGAAAGAAGAGCTTGCTTGTTGCATTAAATCAGAGTGTGTTTCAGGGATGAGAACTCTGGTCTGAATTTACCTTCAGAAACGGAGTTAAACCCAAGGATCTGTTTCTTCCTACAATCAAGTGTTCTTTTCTGGTAGTCTCATTGAATTTTGGGCTCAAATGATTTTTCGCAATTCAGGAACCCAACGTGATTCTCTCTATTAACTAAAGAGCATTTATGTAAGAGGAGCTGTGGTTTGTTTCAGTTTCATAAGCAGAGTTGAACTACATATGGTCCGCATGAGTAGGAAACACAGTTCTTTTTTTCAGGGCATGCTCACGGTTCATGCTGTATTTTGGACTGTGTAAAGAAGAGCTTGCTTCTTGCGTTAAATCAGAGTGTGTTTCAGGGATGAGAACTCTGGTCTGAGTTTTCCTTCAGAAACGGAGTTAAACCCCAGGATTTGTGTCTTCCTACAAGCAAGAGTTCTTTTCTGGTAAACTCATTGAATTTTCGGCTCAAATGATTTTTCGCAATTCAAGAACCAAAACGCGATTCTCACTATTAACTACAGATGATTTATGTAATAGGAGCTGTGGTTTGTATCAGTTTCATAACAGGAATTGAACTACATATGGTCTGTATGAGTAGGAAACACAGTTATTTTTTTCCGGGCATGCTCATGTTTCTTGCTGTATTTTAGACTCTGGAAGGAAGAGCTCACTTCTTGCATTAAAACAGGGTGTGTTTCATGGATGAAAACTCTGGTCTGAATTTCCCTTTACATACGGAGTTAAACACCATGATCTGTGTCTTCCTACCAGCAAGAGTTCATTTCTGGTAAACCAAGTGAATTTTCGGCTCAAATGACTTTACACAGTTCTAGAAATCAACGAGATTATCACTATTAACTAAAGAGCATTTATGTAAGAGGAGCTGTGGTCTGTATCAGTTTCATAAGCAGAGTTGAACTAATTATGGTCTGTATGAATAGTAAACACAGTTCTTTTTTTTCTGGGCATGCTCATGGTTCTTACTCTATTTTAGACTCTGGAATGAAGAGCTTGCTGCTTGCATTATAACAGAGTGTGTTTTAGGGATGAGATCTCTGGTTGAATATCCCTTGCGAAACGGAGTTATACCCCAGGTCTGTGTCTTCATACAAGCCAGAGTTCATTTCTGGTAAACCCGGGGAATTTTGGGCTCAATTGATTTTTTGCGGTTCACGAACCCAACATGATTCTCACTATTAACTAAAGAGCATTTATGTAATACGAGCTGTGGTTTGTATCAGTTTCATAAGCAGAGATGAACTAAATATGGTCCGTTTGATTAGGATACACAGTTCTTTTTTTCAGGGCATGCTCATGGTTCTTGCTGTATTTCAGACTCTGGAAAGAAGAGCTTGCTTCTTGCATTAAAACAGGGTTTGTTTCATGGATGAGAACTCTGGTCTGAATTTCCCTTTACAAACGGAGTTAAACCACATGATCTGTGTATTACTGCAAGCAATAGATCATTTCTGTTATACCATGTGAATTTTTGGCTCCAATGCCTTTACATAGTTCTAGTACCCAACGCGATTATCACTATTAACTAGAGAGCATTTATGTAAGAGGAGCTGTGGTCTGTATCATTTCATAAGCATAGTTGAACTATATTTGGTCTGTATGAGTACAAACACAGTTCTTTTTTCTGGACATGCTCATGGTTCTTACTGTATTGGAGAAGCTGGAAAGAAGAGGATCTTTCTTGCCTTAAAACAGAGTGTTCTTCAGGGATGAGAATTTTGGTCTGAATTTGCCTTCAGAAACGGAGTTAAACCCCAGGATCAGTGTCTTCCTACAAGCAAGAGTTCATTTCTGGTAAAACCAGTGAATTTTGTGCTCAAATTATTTTTTCGCAGTTCCCGAACCCAACATGATTCTCACTATTAACTAAAGAGCATTTATGTATGAGGAGCCGTGGTTTGTATCAGTTTCATAAGCAGAGTTGAACTACACATGGTCTGTATGAGTATGAAACACAGTTATTTTTTTCCGGGCATGCTCAGGTTTCTTGCTGTATTTTAGTCTCTGGAAGGAAGAGCTTACTTCTTGCATTAAAACAGGTTGTCTTTCATGGATGAGAGCTCTGGTCTGAATTTCCCTTTACATACGGAGTTAAACACCATGATCTGTGTCTGCCTACCAGCAAGAGTTCATTTCTGGTAAACCAAGTGTATTTTTGGCTCAAATGACTTTACACAGTTCTAGAAATCAATGAGATTATCACTATTAACTAAAGAGCATTTATGTAAGAGGAGCTGTGGTCTGTATCAGTTTCATAAGCAGAGTTGGAATACATATGGTCGTATGAGTAGGAAACACAGTTCTTTTTGTCAGGGCATGCTCATGTTTCTTGTTGTATTTTAGACTCTGGAAATAAGAGCTTGCTTCTTGCGTTAAAACACATTGTGTTTCATGGATGAGAACTCTGGTCTGAATTTCCCTTCAGAAACGGAGTAAAACCCCATGATCTGTGTCTTCCGACAAGCACGAGTTCATTTCTGTTAAACCAAGTGAATTTTCAGCTCTAATGATTTTACACAGTTGTAGAACACAACGCGATTATCACTATTAACAAAAGAGCATTTATGTCAGAGGAGCTGTGGTCTGTATCATTTCATAAGCAGAGTTGAACTACATATGGTCCGTATGAGTACGAAACACAGATCTTTTTTTCAGGGCATGCTCATGGTTCTTGCTGTATTTTAGACTCTGGAAAGAAGAGCTTGCTTCTTGCATTAAAACAGGGTGTGTTTCATGGATGAGAACTCTGCTGTAAATTTCCATTCACAAACGGAGTTAAACCCCATGATCTGTGTCTTCCTACAAGCAAGATTTCATTTGTGGTAAACCAAGAGAATTTTTGGCTCAAATGAATTTACACAGTTCTAGTACCCAACGCAATTATCACTATTAACTAAAGAGCATTTATGTAAGAGGAGCTGTTGTCTGTATCATTTCATAAGCAGAGTTGAACTACATTTGGTCTGTATGAGTACAAACACATTTCTTTTTTTCTGGGTATGCTCATGGTTCATACTCTATTGGACACGCTGGAAAGAAGAGGATGATTCCTGCCTTAAAACAGAGTGTTATTCAGGGATGAGAATTCTGGTCTGAATTTGCCTTCACAAACGGACTTAAACCCTAGGATCTGTGTCTTCCTACAAGCAAGATTTCATTTCTGGTAAACCAGTTGAATTTTGGCCTCTAATGATTTTTCGCAGTTCACCAACCCAAACCGATTCTCACTATTAACTCAAGAGCATTTTTGTAAGTGGAGCTTTGGTTTGTATAAGTTTCATAAGCAGATTTGAACTACATATGTTACGGATGAGTAGGAAACACAGTTCTTTTTTTCAGGGCATGCTCAAGGTTCTTGCTGTATTTTAGACTCTGGAAAGAAGAGCTTGCTTCTTATGTTAAAACAGAGTGTTTCAGGGATGAGAACTCTGGTCTGAATTTCCCTGCAGAAAGGAAGTTCAACTCCAGGATCTGTGTCTTTCTATAAGGAAGAGTTCATTTCTGGTAAACAAAGTGAATTTTTGGCTGAAATGATTTTTCACAGTTCACCAACCCAAACCGATTCTCACTATTAACTAAAGAGAATTTATGTAATAGGACCTGTTGTTTGTATCAGTTTCATAAGCAGAGTTGAACTACATAAGGTCCGTATGAGTAGGAAACACAGTTCTTTTTTTCTGGGCATGCTCATGGTTCTTGCTGTATTTTAGACACCGGAAAGAATTTCTTGCTTCTTGCGTGAAAACAGAGTGTGTTTCATGGATTTGAACACTAGTCTGTATTTCCCTTCAGTAACGGAGTTAAACCCCAGGATCTGTGTCTTCATACAACCAAGAGTTCAGTTCTCATAAACCCAGTGAATTTTGGACTCAAATGATTTTTCGCAGTTCAGGAATCCAACGCTATTCTCACTATTAACTAAAGAGCATTTAAGTAAGAGGTGGTGTGGTCTGTATCAGTTTCATAAGCAGAGTTGAACTAATTATGGTCTGTATGAATAGTAAACACAGTTCTTTTTTTCAGGCCATGCTCATGGTTCTTGTTGTATTTTAGACTCTGGAAAGAAGAGCTTGCTTCTCCGTAAAAACAGAGTGTGTTTCAAGGATGAGAACTCTGGTCTGAATTTCCCTGCAGAAACAGAGTTAAACCCCAGCATCTGTGTCTTCCTACAAGCAAGAGTTCAGTTCTGGTAAACCCAGTGAATTTTAGGCTCAAATGATTTTTCAATGTTCAGGAGACCAACTCTATTCTCACTATTAAATAAAGAGCAATTATGTAAGAGGAGCTGTTGTTTGTATCAGTTTCATAAGCAGAATTGAACTACATATGGTCCGCATGAGTAGGAAACACAGTTCTTTTTTTCAGGGCATGATCACGGTTCATGCTGTATTTTAGACTATGGAAAGAAGAGATTGCTTCTTGCGTTAAATCAGAGTGTGTTTCAGGGATGAGAACTCTGGTCTGAATTTCCCTTCAGAAACAGAGTAAAACCCCATGATCTGTGTCTTCCGACAAGCACGAGTTCATTTCTGTTAAACCAAGTGAATTTTCAGGTCAAATGATTTTACACAGTTCTAGACCACAACGCGATATCACTATTAACTAAAGAGCATTTATGTCAGAGGAGATGTGGTCTGTATCATTTAATAAGCAGAGTTGAACTACATATGGTCCGTATGAGTAGGAAACACAGTTATTTTTTTCAGGGCATGCTCATGGTTCTTGCTGTTTTTTAGAATCTGTAAAGAAGAGCTTGCTTCTTGCATTAAATCAGAGTGTCTTTCTTGGATGAGAACTCTGGTTTGAATTTACCTTCAGAAACGGAGTTAAACCCCAGGATCTGTGTCTTCCTACAAGCAAGAGTTACTTTCTGGTAGACTCATTGAATTGTAGGCTCAAATAATTTTTCGCAGCTCACGAACCAAAACGGGATTCTCACTATTAACTAAAGAGCATTTATGTAAGAGGAGCCGTGGTTTGTATCAGTTTCATAAGCAGAGTTGAACTACATATGGTACTTATGAGTAGGAAACACAGTTATTTTTTTCAGGGCATGCTCATGGTTCTTGCTGTATTTTAGACTCTGGAAAGAAGAGCTTGCTTGTTGCATTAAATCAGAGTGTGTTTCAGGGATGAGAACTCTGGTCTGAATTTAGCTTCAGAAACGGAGTTAAACCCAAGGATCTATTTCTTCCTACAATCAAGTGTTCTTTTCTGGTAATCTCATTTAATTTTGGGCTCAAATTATTTTTCGCAATTCAGGAACCCAACGTGATTCTCTCTATTAACTAAAGAGCATTTATGTAAGAGGAGCTGTGGTTTGTTTCAGTTTCATAAGCAGAGTTGAACTACATATGGTCCGCATGAGTAGGAAACACAGGTCTTTTTTTCAGGGCATGCTCACGGTTCATGCTGTATTTTAGACTCTGTAAAGAAGAGCTTGCTTCTTGCGTTAAATCAGAGTGTGTTTCAGGGATGAGAACTCTGGTCTGAGTTTACCTTCAGAAACGGAGTTAAACCCCAGGATCTGTGTCTTCCTACAAGCAAGAGTTCATTTCTGGTTAAAACAGTGAATTTGGGGCTCAAATGATTTTTAGCAGTTCACAAACCAAAACGCAAATCTCACTATTAACTAAAGAGGATTTATGTAAGAGGAGCTGTGGTTTGTATCAGTTTCATAAGCAGAGTTGAACTACATAGGGTCCGTATGAGTAGGAAACACTGTTCTTTTTTTCAGGTCATGCTCATGGTTCTTGCTGTATTTTAGACTCTGGAAAGAAGAGCTTGCTTCTTGCATTAAAACAGGGATTGTTTCATGGATGAGAACTCTGGTCTGAATTTCCCTTCACAAATGGAGTTAAACCCCATGATCTGTGTCTTCCTACCAGTAAGAGTTCATTTCTGGTAAACCAAGAGAATTTTCGGCTCAAATGACTTTACACAGTTCTAGAACCCAACGTGATTATCACTATTAACTAAAGAGCATTTATGTAAGTGGAGCTGTGGTGTGTATCATTTCATAAGAAGAGTTGAACTACATATGGTCCATATGAGTAGGAAACACAGTGCTTTTTTGGGGGGCATGCTCATGGTTCTTACTATATTGAAGATGCTGGAAAGAAGAGAGTGATTCTTGCCTTAAAACAGAATGTTTTTCAGGGATGAGAACTCTGGTCTGAATTTCCCTTCACAAACAGACTTAAACCCTAGGATCTGTGTCTTCCTACAAGCAAGAGTTCATTTCTGGTAAACCAAGTGAATTTTGGCCTCTAATGATTTTTCGCAGTTCACCAACCCAAACCGATTCTCACTATTAACTCAAGAGCATTTTTGTAAGTGGAGCTTTGGTTTGTATAAGTTTCATAAGCAGAGTTGAACTACATATGTTCCGGATGAGTAGGAAACACAGTTCTTTATTTCAGGGCATGCTCAAGGTTCTTGCTGTATTTTAGACTCTGGAAAGAAGAGCTTGCTTCTTATGTTAAAACAGAGTGTTTCAGGGATGAGAACTCTGGTCTGAATTTCCCTGCAGAAACGAAGTTCAACCCCAGGATCTGTGTCTTTCTATAAGGAAGAGTTCATTTCTGGTAAAAAAAGTGAATTTTTGGCTGAAATGATTTTTCACAGTTCACCAACCCAAACCGATTCTCACTATTAACTAAAGAGAATTTATGTAATAGGACCTGTTGTTTGTATCAGTTTCATAAGCAGAGTTGAACTACATAAGGTCCGTATGAGTAGGAAACACAGTTATTTTTTTCAGGGCATGCTCATGGTTCTTGCTGTATTTTAGACTCTGGAAAGAAGAGCTTGCTTGTTGCATTAAATCAGAGTGTGTTTCAGGGATGAGAACTCTGGTCTGAATTTAGCTTCAGAAACGGAGTTAAACCCAAGGATCTGTTTCTTCCTACAATCAAGTGTTCTTTTCTGGTAATCTCATTGAATTTTGGGCTCAAATGATTTTTCGCAATTCAGGAACCCAACGTGATTCTCTCTATTAACTAAAGAGCATTTATGTAAGAGGAGCTGTGGTTTGTTTCAGTTTCATAAGCAGAGTTGAACTACATATGGTCCGCATGAGTAGGAAACACAGTTCTTTTTTTCAGGGCATGCTCACGGTTCATGCTGTATTTTAGACTGTGTAAAGAAGAGCTTGCTTCTTGCGTTAAATCAGAGTGTGTTTCAGGGATGAGAACTCTGGTCTGAGTTTTCCTTCAGAAACGGAGTTAAACCCCAGGATTTGTGTCTTCCTACAAGCAAGAGTTCTTTTCTGGTAAACTCATTGAATTTTCGGCTCAAATGATTTTTCGCAATTCAAGAACCAAAACGCGATTCTCACTATTAACTACAGATGATTTATGTAATAGGAGCTGTGGTTTGTATCAGTTTCATAACAGGAATTGAACTACATATGGTCTGTATGAGTAGGAAACACAGTTATTTTTTTCCGGGCATGCTCATGTTTCTTGCTGTATTTTAGACTCTGGAAGGAAGAGCTCACTTCTTGCATTAAAACAGGGTGTGTTTCATGGATGAAAACTCTGGTCTGAATTTCCCTTTACATACGGAGTTAAACACCATGATCTGTGTCTTCCTACCAGCAAGAGTTCATTTCTGGTAAACCAAGTGAATTTTCGGCTCAAATGACTTTACACAGTTCTAGAAATCAACGAGATTATCACTATTAACTAAAGAGCATTTATGTAAGAGGAGCTGTGGTCTGTATCAGTTTCATAAGCAGAGTTGAACTAATTATGGTCTGTATGAATAGTAAACACAGTTCTTTTTTTTCTGGGCATGCTCATGGTTCTTACTCTATTTTAGACTCTGGAATGAAGAGCTTGCTGCTTGCATTATAACAGAGTGTGTTTTAGGGATGAGATCTCTGGTTGAATATCCCTTGCGAAACGGAGTTATACCCCAGGTCTGTGTCTTCATACAAGCCAGAGTTCATTTCTGGTAAACCCGGGGAATTTTGGGCTCAATTGATTTTTTGCGGTTCACGAACCCAACATGATTCTCACTATTAACTAAAGAGCATTTATGTAATACGAGCTGTGGTTTGTATCAGTTTCATAAGCAGAGATGAACTAAATATGGTCCGTTTGATTAGGATACACAGTTCTTTTTTTCAGGGCATGCTCATGGTTCTTGCTGTATTTCAGACTCTGGAAAGAAGAGCTTGCTTCTTGCATTAAAACAGGGTTTGTTTCATGGATGAGAACTCTGGTCTGAATTTCCCTTTACAAACGGAGTTAAACCACATGATCTGTGTATTACTGCAAGCAATAGATCATTTCTGTTATACCATGTGAATTTTTGGCTCCAATGCCTTTACATAGTTCTAGTACCCAACGCGATTATCACTATTAACTAGAGAGCATTTATGTAAGAGGAGCTGTGGTCTGTATCATTTCATAAGCATAGTTGAACTATATTTGGTCTGTATGAGTACAAACACAGTTCTTTTTTCTGGACATGCTCATGGTTCTTACTGTATTGGAGAAGCTGGAAAGAAGAGGATCTTTCTTGCCTTAAAACAGAGTGTTCTTCAGGGATGAGAATTTTGGTCTGAATTTGCCTTCAGAAACGGAGTTAAACCCCAGGATCAGTGTCTTCCTACAAGCAAGAGTTCATTTCTGGTAAAACCAGTGAATTTTGTGCTCAAATTATTTTTTCGCAGTTCCCGAACCCAACATGATTCTCACTATTAACTAAAGAGCATTTATGTATGAGGAGCCGTGGTTTGTATCAGTTTCATAAGCAGAGTTGAACTACACATGGTCTGTATGAGTATGAAACACAGTTATTTTTTTCCGGGCATGCTCATGTTTCTTGCTGTATTTTAGTCTCTGGAAGGAAGAGCTTACTTCTTGCATTAAAACAGGTTGTCTTTCATGGATGAGAGCTCTGGTCTGAATTTCCCTTTACATACGGAGTTAAACACCATGATCTGTGTCTTCCTACCAGCAAGAGTTCATTTCTGGTAAACCAAGTGTATTTTTGGCTCAAATGACTTTACACAGTTCTAGAAATCAATGAGATTATCACTATTAACTAAAGAGCATTTATGTAAGAGGAGCTGTGGTCTGTATCAGTTTCATAAGCAGAGTTGGAATACATATGGTCGTATGAGTAGGAAACACAGTTCTTTTTGTCAGGGCATGCTCATGTTTCTTGTTGTATTTTAGACTCTGGAAATAAGAGCTTGCTTCTTGCGTTAAAACACATTGTGTTTCATGGATGAGAACTCTGGTCTGAATTTCCCTTCAGAAACGGAGTAAAACCCCATGATCTGTGTCTTCCGACAAGCACGAGTTCATTTCTGTTAAACCAAGTGAATTTTCAGCTCTAATGATTTTACACAGTTGTAGAACACAACGCGATTATCACTATTAACAAAAGAGCATTTATGTCAGAGGAGCTGTGGTCTGTATCATTTCATAAGCAGAGTTGAACTACATAAGGTCCGTATGAGTATGAAACACAGATCTTTTTTTCAGGGCATGCTCATGGTTCTTGCTGTATTTTAGACTCTGGAAAGAAGAGCTTGCTTCTTGCATTAAAACAGGGTGTGTTTCATGGATGAGAACTCTGCTGTAAATTTCCCTTCACAAACGGAGTTAAACCCCATGATCTGTGTCTTCCTTCAAGCAAGATTTCATTTTTGGTAAACCAAGAGAATTTTTGGCTCAAATGAATTTACACAGTTCTAGTACCCAACGCAATTATCACTATTAACTAAAGAGCATTTATGTAAGAGGAGCTGTGGACTGTATCATTTCATAAGCAGAGTTGAACTACATTTGGTCTGTATGAGTACAAACACATTTCTTTTTTTCTGGGTATGCTCATGGTTCATACTCTATTGGACACGCTGGAAAGAAGAGGATGATTCCTGCCTTAAAACAGAGTGTTATTCAGGGATGAGAATTCTGGTCTGAATTTGCCTTCACAAACGGACTTAAACCCTAGGATCTGTGTCTTCCTACAAGCAAGATTTCATTTCTGGTAAACCAGTTGAATTTTGGCCTCTAATGATTTTTCGCAGTTCACCAACCCAAACCGATTCTCACTATTAACTCAAGAGCATTTTTGTAAGTGGAGCTTTGGTTTGTATAAGTTTCATAAGCAGATTTGAACTACATATGTTACGGATGAGTAGGAAACACAGTTCTTTTTTTCAGGGCATGCTCAAGGTTCTTGCTGTATTTTAGACTCTGGAAAGAAGAGCTTGCTTCTTATGTTAAAACAGAGTGTTTCAGGGATGAGAACTCTGGTCTGAATTTCCCTGCAGAAACGAAGTTCAACTCCAGGATCTGTGTCTTTCTATAAGGAAGAGTTCATTTCTGGTAAACAAAGTGAATTTTTGGCTGAAATGATTTTTCGCAGTTCACCAACCCAAACCGATTCTCACTATTAACTAAAGAGAATTTATGTAAGAGGAGCTGTTGTTTGTATCAGTTTCATAAGCAGAGTTGAACTACATAAGGTCCGTATGAGTAGGAAACACAGTTCTTTTTTTCTGGGCATGCTAATGGTTCTTGCTGTATTTTAGACACCGGTAAGAATTTCTTGCTTCGTGCGTGAAAACAGAGTGTGTTTCATGGATTTGAACACTAGTCTGTATTTCCCTTCAGTAATGGAGATAAACCCCAGGATCTGTGTCTTCATACAAGCAAGAGTTCAGTTCTCATAAACCCAGTGAATTTTGGCCTCAAATGATTTTTCGCAGTTCAGGAATCCAACGCTATTCTCACTATTAACTAAAGAGCATTTAAGTAAGAGGTGGTGTGGTCTGTATCAGTTTCATAAGCAGAGTTGAACTAATTATGGTCTGTATGAATAGTAAACACAGTTCTTTTTTTCAGGCCATGCTCATGGTTCTTGTTGTATTTTAGACTCTGGAAAGAAGAGCTTGCTTGTTGCATTAAATCAGAGTGTGTTTCAGGGATGAGAACTCTGGTCTGAATTTAGCTTCAGAAACGGAGTTAAACCCCACAATCTGTGTCTTCCTACAAGCAAGAGTTCAGTCCTGGTAAACCCAGTGAATTTTCGGCTCAAATGATTTTTCGATGTTCAGGAGACCAACGCTATTCTCACTATTAAATAAAGAGCAATTATTAAAGAGGAGCTGCTGTTTTTATCAGTTTCATAAGCAGAATTGAACTACATATGGTCCGCATGAGTAGGAAACACAGTTCTTTTTTTCAGGGCATGATCACGGTTCATGCTGTATTTTAGACTCTGGAAAGAAGAGATTGCTTCTTGAGTTAAATCAGAGTGTGTTTCATGGATGAGAACTCTGGTCTGAATTTACTTTCAGAAACGGCGTTAAACCCCAGGATCTGTGTCTTCCTACAAGCAAGAGTTCTTTTCTGGTAAACTCATTGTATTTTCGGCTCAAATGTTTTTTTTGTAGTTCAGGAACCAAAACGCGATTCTCACTATTAACTAAAGAGGATTTATGAAAGAGGAGCTGTGGTTTGTATCAGTTTCATAACAGGAGTTGAACTACATATGGTCTGTATGAGTATGAAACACAGTTCTTTTTTTCTGGGCATGCTCCTGTTTCGTACTGTATAGGAGACGCTGGAAAGAAGAGGATCATTCTTGCATTAAAACAGAGTGTGTTTCATGGATGAGAACTCTGGTCTGAATTTCCCTTCAGAAATGGAGTTAAACCCCACAATCTGTGTCTTCCTACAAGTAAGAGTTCATTTCTGGTAAACCCATTGGATTTTGGGCTCAAATGATATTTAGCAGTTCACGAACCAAAACGCAATTTTCACTATTAACTAAAGAGCATTTATGTAAGTGGAGCTGTGGTTTGTATCAGTTTCAAAACCAGAGTTGAACTAAATATGGTCCGAATGAGTAGGAAACACAGTTCTTTGTTTCAGGGCATGCTCATGGTTCTTGCTGTATTTTACAATCTGGAAAGAAGAGCTTGCTTCTTGCATTAAAACAGGGTGTGTTTCATGGATGAGTTCTCGTTTTAATTTCCCTTAAGAAACGGAGTTAAACCCCATGATCTGTGTCTTCCTACAAGCAAGAGTTCATTTCTAGTAAATCAAGTGAATTTTAGGCTCAAATGACTTTATACACTTCTAGTACCCAACGCGATTATCACTATTAACTAAAGAGCATTTATGTAAGAGGAGCTGTGGACTGTATCATTTCATAAGCAGAGTTGAACTACGTTTGGTCCGTATGAGTACAAACACAGTTCTTTTTTTCTGGGCATGCTCTCGGTTCCTACTGTATTGGAGACCATGGAAAGAAGAGCTTGCTTCTTGCCTTAAAACAGAGTGTTTTTCAGGGTTGAGAATTCTGGTCCGAATTTGTCGTCAGAAACGGAGTTAAACCCAAGGATCTGTTTCTTCCTACAATCAAGTGTTCTTTTCTGGTAATCTCATTGAATTTTGGGCTCAAATGATTTTTCGCAATTCAGGAACCCAACGTGATTCTCTCTATTAACTAAAGAGCATTTATGTAAGAGGAGCTGTGGTTTGTTTCAGTTTCATAAGCAGAGTTGAACTACATATGGTCCGCATGAGTAGGAAACACAGTTCTTTTTTTCAGGGCATGCTCACGGTTCATGCTGCATTTTAGACTGTGTAAAGAAGAGCTTGCTTCTTGCGTTAAATCAGAGTGTGTTTCAGG
Source organism: Onychomys arenicola (assembly GCA_949786405.1). Classification (NCBI taxonomy): domain Eukaryota; kingdom Metazoa; phylum Chordata; class Mammalia; order Rodentia; family Cricetidae; genus Onychomys; species Onychomys arenicola. The sequence goes on along the minus strand of CATKUM010000040.1, from coordinate 2,628,265 downwards.
GATGAGAACTCTGGTCTGAGTTTACATTCACAAACGGAGTTAAACCCCAGGATCTGTGTCTTCCTACAAGCAAGAGTTCTTTTCTGGTAAACTCATTGAATTTTCGGCTCAAATGATTTTTCGCAATTCAAGAACCAAAACGCGATTCTCACTATTAACTACAGATGATTTATGTAAGAGGAGCTGTGGTTTGTATCAGTTTCATAACAGGTTTTGAACTACATATGGTCTGTATGAGTAGGAAACACAGTTATTTTTTTCCGGGCATGCTCATGTTTCTTGCTGTATTTTAGACTCTGGAAGGAAGAGCTCACTTCTTGCATTAAAACAGGGTGTGTTTCATGGATGAAAACTCTGGTCTGAATTTCCCTTTACATACGGAGTTAAACACCATGATCTGTGTCTTCCTACAAGCAAGAGTTCATTTCTGGTAAACCCAGTGAATTTTGGGCTCAAATGATTTTTCACAGATCAGGAACCCAACGCGATTCTCACTACTAACTAAAGAGCATTTATGTAAGAGGATCTGTGGTTTGTATCAGTTTCATAAGCAGTGTTGAACTACATATGGTCCGCATGAGTAGGAAACAAGGTTCTTTTTGTCAGGGTATGCTCATGGTTCATGCTGTATTTTAGACTCTGTAAAGAAGAGCTTGCTTCTTGTGTTAAATCAGAGTGTGTTTTAGGGATGAGAACTCTGGACTGAATTTACCTTCAGAAACGGAGTTAAACCCCAGGATCTGTGTCTTCCTACAAGCAAGAGTTCTTTTCTGGTAAACTCATTGAATTTTCGCCTCAAGTGTTTTTTCGCAATTCTAGAACCAAAACGCGATTATCACTATTAACTAAAGAGCATTTATGTAAGAGGAGCTGTGGTCTGTGTCATTTCATAAGCAGCGCTGAAGTATATTTGGTCTGTATGAGTACAAACACAGTTCTTTTTTTCTGGGCATGAACATGGTTCGTACTCTATTGGACACGCTGTAAAGAAGAGGATGATTCTTGCCTTAAAATAGAGTGTTTTTCAGGGATGAGAACTCTGGTCTGTTAGGGATGAGAACTCTGGACTGAATTAGCCTTTCGAAACTGAGTTAAACCCCAGGATCATTCTCTTCCTACAAGCAAGAGTTCATTTCTGGTAAACCCAATGAATTTTGGGCTCAAATGATTTTTTGCAGTTCACGAACCCTACAATATTCTCACTATTAACAAAAGAGGATTTATGTAAGAGGAGCTGTGTTTTGTATCAGTTTCATAAGCAGAGTTGAACTACATAGAGTCTGTATGATTAGGAAACACAGTTCTTTTTTTCAGGCACTGCTCATGGTTCTTGCTGTATTTTAGACTCTGGAAAGAAGAGCTTGCTTCTTCGTTTAAACAGAGTGTGTTTCAGGGATGAGAACTCTGGCCTGAATTTCCCTGCAGAAACAGATTTAAACCCCAGGGTATGTATCTTCCTACAAGCAAGAGTTCATTTCTGGTAAACCCAGTGATTTTTGGGCTCAAATGATTTTTCGCAGTTCACGAACCCAACATGATTCTCACAATTAACTAAAGTGGATTTATGAAAGAGGAGCTGTGGTTTGTATCAGTTTCATAAGCAGAGTTGACCTACATATGGTCTGTATGAGTCGGAAACACAGTTCTTATTTTCTGGGCATGCTCATGTTTCTTACAATATTGGAGACTCTGGAAGGAAGAGCTTGCTTCTTGCGTTATAACAGAGAGTGTTTCAGGGATGAGAACTCTGGTCTGAATTTCCCTTTAGAAATGGAGTTAAACCCCAGGATCTGTGTCTTCCTACAAGCAAGAGTTCATTTCTGGTAAACCCAGTGAATTTTGGGATCAAATGATTTTTCACAGTTCACAACCCTACGCTATTCTCACTATTAACGAAAGGGGATTTATGTAAGAGGAGCTGTGGTTTGTTTCAGTTTAATAAGCAGAGTTGAACTAAATATGGTCTGTATGAGTAGGAAACACAGTTCTTTTTTTTAGGCCATGCTCATGGTTCTTGCTGTATTGGAGACGCTGGAAAGAAGAACTTGCTTCTTGCCTTAAAACAGAGTGTTTTTCAGGGTTGAGAATTCTGGTCTGAATTTACCTTCAGAAACGGAGTTAAACCCCAGGATCTGTGTCTTCCTACAAGCAAGAGTTCTTTTCTGGTAAATTCATTGAATTATCGGCTCAAATGATTTTTCCCAATCTAGAACCAAAATGGGATTCTCACTATTAATTAAACACGATTTATGAAAGAGGAGCTGTGGTTTGTATCAGTTTCATAACAGGAGTTGAACTACATATGGTCTGTATGAATCGGAAACACAGTTCTTTTTTCTGCACATGCTCATGGTTCTTACTGTATTGGAGAAGCTGGAAAGAAGAGGATCTATCTTGCCTTAAAACAGAGTGTTTTTCAGGGATGAGAATTCTGGTCTGAATTTCCCTTCAGAAACGGAGTTAAACCCCAGGTTCAGTGTCTTCATACAAGCAAAAGTTCATTTCTGGTAAACCAAGTGAATTTTTGGCTTAAATAACTTTACACAGTTCTAGAAATCAACGAGATTCTCACTATTAACTAAAGAGCATTTATGTAAGAGGAGCTGTGGTCTGTATCAGTTTCATAAGCAGAGTTGGACTACATATGGTCCGTATGAGTAGGAAACACAGTTCTTTTTTCAGGGCATGCTCATGGTTCTTGCTGTATTTTAGACTCTGTAAATAAGAGCATGCTTCTTGCGTTAAAACAGATTGTGTTTCAGGGATGAGAACTCTGGTCTGAATTTGCCTTCAGAAATGGGGTTAAAACGTTGGATCCGTGTCTTCCTACAAGCAAGAGTTCATTTCTGGTTAAACCAGTGAATTTTGGGCTCAAATGATTTTTAGCAGTTCACGAACCAAAACGCAATTCTCACTATTAACTAAAGAGCATTTATGTAAGAGGAGCTGTGGTTTGTATCAGTTTCATAAGCAGAGTTGAACTACATATGGTCTGTATGAGTAGGAAACACACTTCTTTTTTTCTGGGCATGCTTATGTTTCTTACAATATTGGAGACCCCGGAAGAAGAGCTTGCTTCTTGCGTTATAACAGAGAGTGTTTCAGGGATGAGAACTCTGGTCTGAATTTCCCTTCAGAAACGGAGTTATACCCCAGGATCTGTGTATTCCTACAAGCAACAGTTCATTTCTGGTTAACCCAGTTAATTTTGGGCTCAAATGATTTTTTGCAGTTCATGAACCCAACGCGATTCTCACTATTAACTAAAGATCATTTATGTAAGAGGAGCTGTGGTTTGTATCAGTTTCATAAGCAGAGTTGAACTACATATGGTCTGTATTAGTAGGAAACACCGTTCTTTTTTTTAGGCCATGCTCATGGTTATTGCTGTATTTTAGACTCTGGAAAGAAGAGCTTGCTTCTTCGTTACAACAGAGTTTGTTTCAGAAATGAGAACTCATGGCCGGAATTTGCCTTCACAAACGGAGTTAAACCCTAGGATCCGTGTCTTCCTACAAGCAAGAGTTCATTCCTGGTTAAACCAGTGAATTTTGGGCTCAAATGATTTTTCGCAGTCACGAAACCTACGTTATTCTCACTATTAACAAAAGAGGATTTATGTAAGAGGAGCTGTTTCATAAGCAGAGTTGAACTACATATGGTCCTTATGAGTAGTAAACACAGTTCTTTTTTCATGGCATGCTCATGTTTCTTGCTGCATTTTAGACTCTGGAAAGAAGAGATGGTTTCTTGTGTTATAACAGAGTGTGTTTCAGGGATGAGAACTTTGGTCTGAATTTTCCTTCAGAAACGGAGTTAATCCCCAGGATCTGTGTCTTCCGAAAAGCTAGAGTTCAGTTCTGGTAAACCCAGTGAATTTTGGGCTCAAATGATTTTTGCAATTCAGGAACCCATCGCTATTCTCACTATGAAATCAAGAGCAATTATGTAAGAGGCTGTGTGGTCTGTATCAGTTTCAAAACAGAGTTGATCCAAATATGGTCCGTATGAAATTGAAACACAGTTCTATTATTCAGGCCATGCTCATGGTTCTTGCTGTATTTTAGACTCTGGAAAGAAGAGCTTGCTTCTTCGTTTAAACAGAGTGTGTTTCAGGGATGAGAACTCTGGTTGAATTTCCCTGCAGAAACGGATTTAAACCCCAGGATATATGTCTTCCTACAAGCAAGAGTTAATTTCTGGTAAACCCAGTGATTTTTGGGCTCAAATGATTTTTAGCAGTTCACGAACCCAACATGATTCTCACTATTAACTAAAGTGGATTTATGTAAGAGGAGCTGTGGTTTGTATTAGTTTCATAAGCAGAGTTGAACCACATATGGTCTGTATGAGTGGGAAACACAGTTCTTTTTGTCTGGGCATGCTCATGTTTCATACAATATTGGAGACGCTGGAAAGAAGATCTTGCTTCTTGCATTATAACAGAGAGTGCTTCAAGGATGAGAACTCTGGTCTGAATTTCCCCTCAGAAACGGAGTTAAACCCCAGCATCTGTGTCTTCCTACAAGCAAGAGTTCATTTCTGGTAAACCCAATGAATTTTGGGCTCAAATGATTTTTTGCAGTTCGCGAACCCTACGCTATTCTCACTATTAACAAAAGAGGATTTATGTAACAGGAGCTGTGTTTTGCATCAGTTTCATAAGCAGAGTTGAACTACATATAGTCTGTATGATTAGGAAACACAGTTCTTTTTTTCAGGCACTGCTCATGGTTCTTGCTGTATTTTAGACTCTGGAAAGAAGAGCTTGCTTCTACGTTTAAACAGAGTGTGTTTCAGGGATGAGAACTCTGGTCTGAATTTCCCTGCAGAAACAGATTTAAAACCCAGGGTATGTATCTTCCTACAAGCAAGAGTTAATTTCTGGTAAACCCAGTGATTTTTGGGCTCAAATGATTTTTCGCAGTTCATGAACCCAACATGATTCTCACAATTAACTAAAGTGGATTTATGTAAGAGGAGCTGTGGTTTGTATCAGTTTCATAAGCAGAGTTGAACTACATATGGTCTGTATGAGTCGGAAACACAGTTCTTTTTTTCTGGGCATGCTCATGTTTCTTACAATATTGGAGACTCTGGAAAGAAGAGCTTGCTTCTTGCGTTATAACAGAGAGTGTTTCAGGGATGAGAACTCTGGTCTGAATTTCCCTTCAGAAACGGAGTTAAACCCCAGGATCTGTGTCTTCCTACAAGCAAGAGTTCATTTCTGGTTAACCCAGTTAATTTTGGGCTCAAATGATTTTTTGCAGTTCACGAACCCAACGCGATTCTCACTATTAACAAAAGAGCATTTATGTAAGAGGAGCTGTGTTTTGTATCAGTTTCATAAGCATAGTTGAACTACATATGGTCTGTATTAGTAGGAAACACAGTTCTTTTTTTCAGACCATGATCATGGTTCTTGCTGTATTGGAGACGCTGGAAAGAAGAACTTGCTTCTTGCCTTAAAACAGAGTGTTTTTCAGGGTTGAGAATTCTGGTCTGAATTTGTCTTCAGAAACGGAGTTAAACCCCAGGATCTGTGTCTTCCTACAAGGAAGAGTTCATTTCTGGTAAACCCAGTGAATTTCGGGCTCAAATGATTTTTCACAGTTCACAACCCTACGCTATTCTCACTATTAACAAAAGGGGATTTATGTAAGAGGAGCTGTGGTTTGTTTCAGTTTAATAAGCAGAGTTGAACTAAATATGGTCTGTATGAGTAGGAAACACAGTTCTTTTTTTTAGGCCATGCTCATGGTTCTTGCTGTATTTTTGACTCGGGAAAGAAGAGCTTGCTTCTTGTTTTACAACAGAGTGCGTTTCAGGGATGAGAACTCTGGTCTGAATTTCCCTTCAGAAATGGAGTTAAACCCCAGGATCTGTGTCTTCCTACAAGCAAGAGTTCATTTCCGCTAAACCCATTGATTTTTGGGCTCAAATGATTTTTCACAGTTCATCAACCCAACATGATTCTCACTATTAACTAAAGTGGATTTATGTAAGAGGAGCTGTGGTTTCTATCAGTTTCATAAGCAGAGTTGAACTACATATAGTCTGTATGAGTAGGAAACACAGTTCTTTTTTTCAGGCAATGCTCATGGTTCTTGCTGTATTTTAGACTCTGGAAAGAAGAGCTTGCTTCTTCGTTTAAACAGAGTGTTTTTCAGGGTTGAGAATTCAAGTCTGAATTTGTTTTCAGAAACGGAGTTAAACCCCAGGATCAGTGTCTTCCTACAAGCAAGAGTTCATTACCTGTAAACCCAGTGAATTTTGGGCTCAAATGATTTTTCGCAGTTCGCGAACCCAAAATGATTCTCACTATTAACTCAAGAGCATTTAAGTATTGGAGCTGTGGTTTGTATCAGTTTCATAAGCAGAGTTGAACTACATATGGTCCGTATGAGTAGGAAACACTGTTCTTTTTTTCAGGTCATGCTCATGGTTCTTGCTGTATTTGAGACTCTGGAAAGAAGAGCTTGCTAATTGCATTAAAACAGGGATTGTTTCATGGATGAGAACTCTGGTCTGAATTTCCCTTCACAAACGGAGTTAAACCCCATGATCTGTGTCTTCCTACCAGCAAGAGTTCATTTCTGGTAAACCAAGTGAATTTTCGGCTCAAATGACTTTACACAGTTCTAGAACCCAACGCGATTATCACTATTAACTAAAGAGCAATTATGTACGTGGAGCTGTGGTGTGTATCATTTCATAAGAAGAGTTGAACTACATATGGTCCATATGAGTAGGAAACAGTGCTTTTTTTTGGGCATGCTCATGTTTCTTACTATATTGGAGACGCTGGAAGAAGAGGATGATTTTTCCGTGAAAACAGAGTGTTTTTCAGGCATGAGAACTCTGGTCTGAATTTGCCTTCACAAACGGAGTTAAACCCCAGGATCTGTGTCTTCCTACAAGCAAGAGTTCATTTCTGGTAAACCCAGTGAATTTTGGGCTCAAATGATTTTTCGCAGTTCTTGAACCCTACGCTATTCTCACTATTAACTAAAGAGGATTTATGTAAGAGGAGCTGTGGTTTGCATCAGTTTTTATAAGGAGAGTTGAACTACATATGGTATGTATGAGTAGGAAACACAGTTCTTTTTTCAGGCCATGCTCATGCTTCGTGCTGTATTTTAGACCGTGGAAATTAGAGCTTGCTTCTTCGTTTAAACAGAGTGTGTTTCAGGGATGAGAACTCTGGTCTGAATTTGCCTATAGAAACGGAGTTAAATCCCAGGATATGTGTCTTCCTACAAGCAAGAGTTCATTTCTGGTAAACCCAGTCAATTTTGGGCTCAAATGATTTTTCGCAGTTCGCGAACCCTACGCTATTCTCACTATTAACTAAAGAGGATTTATGTAAGAGGAGCTGTGGTTTGTATCAGTTTCATAAGCAGAGTTGAACTACATATGGTCTGTATTAGTAGGAAACACATATCTTTTTTCTGGGCATGCTCATGGTTCTTGCTGTATTTTAGACTCTGGAAAGAAGAGCTTGCCTCTTCGTTTTTACAGAGTGTGTTTCATTGATGAGAACTCTGGTTTGAATTTCCCTGTAGAAATTTAGTTAAAACCCAGGATCTGTGTCTTCCTACAAGCAAGAGTTCATTTCCGGTAAACACAGTGAATTTTGGGCTCAAATGATTTTTCGCAGTCACGAAACCTACGTTATTCTCACTATTAACAAAAGAGGATTTATGTAAGAGGAGCTGTGGTTTGTATCAGTTTCATAAGCAGGGTTGAACTACATATGGTCCTTATGAGTAGGAAACACAGTTCTTTTTTTCATGGCATGCTCATGTTTCTTGCTGCATTTTAGACTCTGGAAAGAAGAGATGGCTTCTTGTGTTATAACAGAGTGTGTTTCAGGGATGAGAACTCTGGTCTGAATTTTCCTTCAGAAACGGAGTTAATCCCCAGGATCTGTGTCTTCCTAAAAGCAAGAGTTCAGTTCTGGTAAACCCATTGAATTTTGGGCTCAAATGATTTTTCGCAATTCAGGAACCCATCGCTATTCTCACTATGAAATAAAGAGCAATTATGTAAGAGGAGGTGTGGTCTGTATCAGTTTCGAAAGCAGAGTTGATCTAAATATGGTCCATATGAATATGAAACACAGTTCTATTATTCAGGCCATGCTCATGGTTCTTGCTGTATTGTAGACTCTGGAAAGAAGAGCTTGCTTCTTCGTTTAAACAGAATGTGTTTCAGGGATGAGAACTCTGGTTGAATTTCCCTGCAGTAACGGAATTAAACACCAGGATATATGTCTTCATACAAGCAAGAGTTAATTTCTGGTAAACCCAGTGATTTTTGGGCTCAAATGATTTTTCGCAGTTCATGAACCCAACATGATTCTCACAATTAACTAAAGTGGATTTATGTAAGAGGAGCTGTGGTTTGTATCAGTTTCATAAGCAGAGTTGAACTACATATGGTCTGTATGAGTCGGAAACACAGTTCTTTTTTTCTGTGCATGCTCATGTTTCCTACAATATTGGAGACTCTGGAAAGAAGAGCTTGCTTCTTGCGTTATAACAGAGAGTGTTTCAGGGATGAGAACTCTGGTCTGAATTTCCCTTCAGAAACGGAGTTAAACCCCAGGATCTGTGTCTTCCTACAAGCAAGAGTTCATTTCTGGTTAACCCAGTTAATTTTGGGCTCAAATGATTTTTTGCAGTTCACGAACCCAACGCGATTCTCACTATTAACTAAAGAGCATTTATATAAGAGGAGCTGTGTTTTGTATCAGTTTCATAAGCAGAGTTGAACTACATATGGTCTGTATTAGTAGGAAACACAGTTCTTTTTTTCAGACCATGATCATGGTTCTTGCTGTATTGGAGACGCTGGAAAGAAGAACTTGCTTCTTGCCTTAAAACAGAGTGTTTTTCAGGGTTGAGAATTCTGGTCTGAATTTGTCTTCAGAAACGGAGTTAAACCCCAGGATCTGTGTCTTCCTACAAGGAAGAGTTCATTTCTGGTAAACCCAGTGAATTTCGGGCTCAAATGATTTTTCACAGTTCACAACCCTACGCTATTCTCACTATTAACGAAAGAGGATTTATGTAAGAGGAGCTGTGGTTTGTTTCAGTTTAATAAGCAGAGGTGAACTAAATATGGTCTGTATGAGTAGGAAACACAGTTCTTTTTTTTAGGCCATGCTCATTGTTCTTGCTGTATTTTTGACTCGGGAAAGAAGAGCTTGCTTCTTGTTTTATAACAGAGTGTGTTTCAGGGATGAGAACTCTGGTCTGAATTTTCCTTCAGAAACGGAGTTAAACCCCAGGATCTGTGTCTTCCTAAAAGCAAGAGTTCAGTTCTGGTAAACCCAGTTAATTTTGGGCTCAAATGATTTTTCACAATTCAGGAACCCATCGCTATTCTCGCTATGAAATAAAGAGCCATTATGTAAGAGCAGGTGTGGTCTGTATCAGTTTCGAAAGCAGAGTTGATCTAAACATGGTCCGTATGAATCGGAAACACAGTTCTTTTTTTCAGGCCATGCTCATTGTTCTTGCTGTATTTTAGACTCAAAAAAAAAAAAGCTTGCTTCTTCGTTAAAACAGAGTGTGTTTCAGGGATGAGAACTCTTGTCTGAATTTCCCTTCAGAAATGGAGTTAAACCCCAGGATCTGTGTCTTCCTACAAGCAAGAGTTCATTTCTGGTAAACCCAGTGATTTTTGGGCTCAAATGATTTTTCACAGTTCATGAACCCAACATGGGTCTCACTATTAACTAAAGTGGATTTATGTAAGAGGAGCTGTGGTTTGTATCAGTTTCATAAGCAGAGTTGAACTACATAAAGTCTGTATGAGTAGGAAACACAGTTCATTTTTTCAGGCAATGCTCATGGTTCTTGCTGTATTTTAGACTCTGGAAAGAAGAGCTTGCTTCTTCGTTTAAACAGAGTGTTTTTCAGGGTTGAGAATTCAAGTCTGAATTTGTTTTCAGAAACGGAGTTAAACCCCAGGATCAGTGTCTTCCTACAAGCAAGAGTTCATTACCTGTAAACCCAGTGAATTTTGGGCTCAAATGATTTTTCGCAGTTCCCGAACCCAAAATGATTCTCACTATTAACTCAAGAGCATTTAAGTATTGGAGCTGTGGTTTGTATCAGTTTCATAAGCAGAGTTGAACTACATATGGTCCGTATGAGTAGGAAACACTGTTCTTTTTTTCAGGTCATGCTCATGGTTCTTGCTGTATTTGAGACTCTGGAAAGAAGAGCTTGCTAATTGCATTAAAACAGGGATTGTTTCATGGATGAGAACTCTGGCCTGAATTTTCCTTCACAAACGGAGTTAAACCCCATGATATGTGTCTTCCTACCAGCAAGAGTTCATTTCTGGTAAACCAAGTGAATTTTGGGCTCAAATGACTTTACACAGTTCTAGAACCCAACGCGATTATCACTATTAACTAAAGAGCATTTATGTACGTGGAGCTGTGGTGTGTATCATTTCATAAGAAGACTTGAACTACATATGGTCCATATGAGTAGGAAACAGTGCTTTTTTTTGGGCATGCTCATGTTTCTTACTATATTGGAGACGCTGGAAAGAAGAGATGATTTTTCCGTGATAACAGAGTGTTTTTCAGGCATGAGAACTCTGGTCTGAATTTGCCTTCACAAACGGAGTTAAACCCCAGGATCTGTGTCTTCCTACAAGCAAGAGTTCATTTCTGGTTAACCCAGTGAATTTTGGGCTCAAATGATTTTTTGCAGTTAACGAACCCAACGCGATTCTCACTATTAACTAAAGAGCATTTATGTAAGAGGAGCTGTGTTTTGTATCAGTTTCATAAGCATAGTTGAACTACATATGGTCTGTATTAGTAGGAAACACAGTTCTTTTTTTCAGACCATGATCATGGTTCTTGGTGTATTGGAGACGCTTGAAAGAAGAACTTGCTTCTTGCCTTAAAACAGAGTGTTTTTCAGGGTTGAGAATTCTGGTCTGAATTTGTCTTCAGAAACGGAGTTAAACCCCAGGATCTGTGTCTTCCTACAAGGAAGAGTTCATTTCTGGTAAACCCAGTGAATTTCGGGCTCAAATGATTTTTCACAGTTCACAACCCTACGCTATTCTCACTATTAACGAAAGAGGATTTATGTAAGAGGAGCTGTGGTTTGTTTCAGTTGAATAAGCAGAGTTGAACTAAATATGGTCTGCATGAGTAGGAAACACAGTTCTATTTTTAGGCCATGCTCATGGTTCTTGCTGTATTTTTGACTCGGGAAAGAAGAGCTTGCTTCTTGTTTTACAACAGAGTGTGTTTCAGGGATGAGAACTCTGGTCTGAATTTTCCTTCAGAAACGGAGTTAAACCCCAGGATCTGTGTCTTCCTAAAAGCAAGAGTTCAGTTCTGGTAAACCCAGTTAATTTTGGGCTCAAATGATTTTTCACAATTCAGGAACCCATCGCTATTCTCGCTATGAAATAAAGAGCAATTATGTAAGAGCAGGTGTGGTCTGTATCAGTTTCGAAAGCAGAGTTGATCTAAATATGGTCCGTATGAATCGGAAACACAGTTCTTTTTTTCAGGCCATGCTCATTGTTCTTGCTGTATTTTAGACTCAAAAAAAAAAAGCTTGCTTCTTCGTTAAAACAGAGTGTGTTTCAGGGATGAGAACTCTGGTCTGAATTTCCCTTCAGAAACGGAGATAAACCACAGGATCTGTGTCTTCCTTCAAGCAAGAGTTCATTTCTGGTAAACCCAGTGATTTTTGGGCTCAAATGATTTTTCGCAGTTCATGAACCCAACATGATTCTTTCTATTAACTAAAGTGGATTTATGTAAGAGGAGCTGTGGTTTGTATCAGTTTCATAAGCAGAGTTGAACTACATATAGTCTGTATGAGTAGGAAACACAGTTCTTTTTTTTAGGCCATGCTCATGGTTCTTGCTGTATTTTAGACTCTGGAAAGAAGAGCTTGCTTCTTCGTTTAAACAGAGTGTTTTTCAGGGTTGAGAATTCAAGTCTGAATTTGTTTTCAGCAACGGAGTTAAACCCCAGGATCAGTGTCCTCCTACAAGCAAGAGTTCATTACCTGTAAACCCAGTGAATTTTGGGCTCAAATGATTTTTCGCAGTTCACAAACTCAACATGATTCTCACTATTAACTAAAGAGCATTTATGTAAGAGGAGCCGTGGTTTGTATCAGTTTCATAAGCAGAGTTGAACCACAATTGGTCTGTATGAGTACGAAACACAGTATTTTTTTCAGGGCATGCTCATGGTTCTTGCTGTATTTTAGACTCTGGAAAGAAGAGCTTGCTTCTTGCATTAAACAGGGTGTGTTTCATGGAGGAGAACTCTGGTCTGAATTTCCCTTCACAAACGGAGTTAAACCCAAGGGTCTGTGTCTTCCTGAGAGCAAGAGTTCATTTCTGGTAAACCCAGTGAATTTTGGGCTCAAATGATTTTTCAGGGTACACGAACCCTATGCTTTTCTCACAATTAACGAAAGAGGATTCATGTAAGAGGAGCTGTGGTTTGTTTCAGATTAATAAGCAGAGTTGAACTAAATATGGTGTGTATGAGTAGGAAACACCGTTCTTTTTTTTAGGCCATGCTCGTGGTTATTGCTGTATTTTAGACTCTGGAAAGAAGAGCTTGCTTCTTCGTTATAACAGAGTGTGTTTCAGGGATGAGAACTCTGGTCTGAATTTGCCTTCAGAAACGGAGTTAAACCCTAGGATCCGTGTCTTCCTACAAGCAAGAGTTCATTTCTGGTTAAACCAGTGAATTTTGGGCTCAAATGATTTTTAGCAGTTCATGAACCAAAACGCAATTCTCACTATTAACTAAAGAGCATTTATGTAAGAGCAGCTGTGGTTTGTATCAGTTTCATAAGCAGAGTTGAACTACATATGGTCCGTATGAGTAGGAAACACTGTTCTTTTTTTCAGGTCATGCTCATGGTTCTTGCTGTATTTGAGACTCTGGAAAGAAGAGCTTGCTTCTTGCATTAAAACAGGGATTGTTTCATGGATGAGAACTCTGGTCTGAATTTCCCTTCACAAACGGAGTTAAACCCCATGATATGTGTCTTCCTACCAGCAAGAGTTCATTTCTGGTAAACCAAGTGAATTTTGGGCTCAAATGACTTTACACAGTTCTAGAACCCAACGCGATTATCACTATTAACTAAAGAGCATTTATGTACGTGGAGCTGTGGTGTGTATCATTTCATAAGAAGAGTTGAACTACATATGGTATGTATGAGTAGGAAACACAGTTCTTTTTTCAGGCCATGCTCATGCTTCCAGCTCTATTTTAGACTGTGGAAATTCGAGCTTGCTTCTTCGTTTAAACAGAGTGTGTTTCATTGATGAGAACTCTGGTTTGAATTTTGTAGAAATTTAGTTAAAACCCAGGATCTGTGTCTTCCTACAAGCAAGAGTTCATTTCTGGTAAACCCAGTGATTTTTGGGCTCAAATGATTTTTCACAGTTCATGAACCCAACATGATTCTCACTATTAACTAAAGTGGATTTATGTAAGAGGAGCTGTGGTTTGTATCAGTTTCATAAGCAGAGTTGAACTACATATAGTCTGTATGAATAGGAAACACAGTTCTTTTTTTCAGGCAATGCTCATGGTTCTTGCTGTATTTTAGACTCTGGAAAGAAGAACTTGCTTCTTGCATTAAACAGGGTGTGTTTCATGGAGGAGAACTCTGGTTTGAATTTCCCTTCACAAACGGAGTTAAACCCAAGGATCTGTGTCTTCCTACAAGCAAGAGTTCATTTCTGGTAAACCCAGTGAATTTTGGGCTCAAATGATTTTTCGTAGTTCTCGAACCCTACGCTATTCTCACTATTAACTAAAGAGGATTTATGTAAGAGGAGCTGTGGTTTGCATCAGTTTCATAAGTAGAGTTGAACTACATATGGTATGTATGAGTAGGAAACACAGTTCTTTTTTTCAGGCCATGCTCATGCTTCGTGCTGTATTTTAGACTCTGGAAATTAGAGCTTGCTTCTTCGTTTAAACAGAGTGTGTTTCAGGGATGAGAACTCTGGTCTGAATTTGCCTATAGAAACGGAGTTAAATCCCAGGATATGTGTCTTCCTACAAGCAAGAGTTCATTTCTGGTAAACCCAGTGATTTTTGGGCTCAAATGATTTTTCGCAGTTCACAAACCCAACATGATTCTCACTATTAACTAAAGAGGATTTATGTAAGAGGAGCTGTGGTTTGTATCAGTTTCATAAGCAGAGTTGAACCACATATGGTCTGTATGAGTATGAAACACAGTATTTTTTTCAGGGCATGCTCATGGTTCTTGCTGTATTTTAGACTCTGGAAAGAAGAGCTTGCCTCTTCGTTTTTACAGAGTGTGTTTCATTGATGAGAACTCTGGTTTGAATTTCCCTGTAGAAATTTAGTTAAAACCCAGGATCTGTGTCTTCCTACAAGCAAGAGTTCATTTCCGGTAAACACAGTGAATTTTGGGCTCAAATGATTTTTCGCAGTCACGAAACCTACGTTATTCTCACTATTAACAAAAGAGGATTTATGTAAGAGGAGCTGTGGTTTGTATCAGTTTCATAAGCAGAGTTGAACTACATATGGTCCTTATGAGTAGGAAACACAGTTCTTTTTTTCATGGCATGCTCATGTTTCTTGCTGCATTTTAGACTCTGGAAAGAAGAGATGGCTTCTTGTGTTATAACAGAGTGTGTTTCAGGGATGAGAACTCTGGTCTGAATTTTCCTTTAGAAACGGAGTTAATCCCCAGGATCTGTGTCTTCCTAAAAGCAAGAGTTCAGTTCTGGTAAACCCATTGAATTTTGGGCTCAAATGATTTTTCGCAATTCAGGAACCCATCGCTATTCTCACTATGAAATAAAGAGCAATTATGTAAGAGGAGGTGTGGTCTGTATCAGTTTCGAAAGCAGAGTTGATCTAAATATGGTCCATATGAATATGAAACACAGTTCTATTATTCAGGCCATGCTCATGGTTCTTGCTGTATTGTGGACTCTGGAAAGAAGAGCTTGCTTCTTCGTTTAAACAGAGTGTGTTTCAGGGATGAGAACTCTGGTTGAATTTCCCTGCAGTAACGGAATTAAACACCAGGATATATGTCTTCATACAAGCAAGAGTTAATTTCTGGTAAACCCAGTGATTTTTGGGCTCAAATGATTTTTCGCAGTTCATGAACCCAACATGATTCTCACAATTAACTAAAGTGGATTTATGTAAGAGGAGCTGTGGTTTGTATCAGTTTTACAAGCAGAGTTGAACTACATATGGTCTGTATGAGTCGGAAACACAGTTCTCTTTTTCTGGGCATGCTCATGTTTCTTACAATATTGGAGACTCTGGAAAGAAGAGCTTGCTTCTTGCGTTATAACAGGGAGTGTTTCAGGGATGAGAACTCTGGTCTGAATTTGCCTTCAGAAACGGAGTTAAACCCCAGGATCTGTGTCTTCCTACAAGCAAGAGTTCATTTCTGGTTAACCCAGTTAATTTTGGGCTCAAATGATTTCTTGCAGTTCACGAACCCAACGCGATTCTCACTATTAACTAAAGAGCATTTATGTAAGAGGAGCTGTGTTTTGTATCAGTTTCATAAGCAGAGTTGAACTACATATGGTCTGTATTAGTAGGAAACACAGTTCTTTTTTTCAGACCATGATCATGGTTCTTGCTGTATTGGAGACGCTGGAAAGAAGAACTTGCTTCTGGCCTTAAAACAGAGTGTTTTTCAGGGTTGAGAATTCTGGTCTGAATTTGTCTTCAGAAACGGAGTTAAACCCCAGGATCTGTGTCTTCCTACAAGGAAGAGTTCATTTCTGGTAAACCCAGTGAATTTCGGGCTCAAATGATTTTTCACAGTTCACAACCCTACGCTATTCTCACTATTAACGAAAGAGGATTTATGTAAGAGGAGCTGTGGTTTGTTTCAGTTTAATAAGCAGAGTTGAACTAAATATGGTCTGCATGAGTAGGAAACACAGTTCTTTTTTTTAGGCCATGCTCATGGTTCTTGCTGTATTTTTGACTCGGGAAAGAAGAGCTTGCTTCTTGTTTTACAACAGAGTGTGTTTCAGGGATGAGAACTCTGGTCTGAATTTTCCTTCAGAAACGGAGTTAAACCCCAGGATCTGTGTCTTCCTAAAAGCAAGAGTTCAGTTCTGCTAAACCCAGTTAATTTTGGGCTCAAATGATTTTTCACAATTCAGGAACCCATCGCTATTCTCGCTATGAAATAAAGAGCAATTATGTAAGAGCAGGTGTGGTCTGTATCAGTTTCGAAAGCAGAGTTGATCTAAATATGGTCCGTATGAATCGGAAACACAGTTCTTTTTTAGAGGCCATGCTCATGTTTCTTACAATATTGGAGACTCTGGAAAGAAGAGCTTGCTTCTTGCGTTATAACAGAGAGTGTTTCAGGGATGAGAACTCTGGTCTGAATTTCCCTTCAGAAACGGAGTTAAACCCCAGGATCTGTGTCTTCCTAAAAGCAAGAGTTCAGTTCTGGTAAACCCACTGAATTTTGGGCTCAAATGATTTTTCACAATTCAGGAACCCATCGCTATTCTTGCTATGAAATAAAGAGCAATTATGTAAGTGGAGGTGTGGTCTGTATCAGTTTCGAAAGCAGAGTTGATCTAAATATGGTCCGTATGGATAGGAAACACAGTTCTTTTTTTTAGGCCATGCTCATGGTTCTTGCTGTATTTTAGACTCAAAAAAAAAGAGCTTGCTTCTTCGTTAAAACAGAGTGTGTTTCAGGAATGAGAACTCTGGTCTGAATTTCCCTTCAGAAACGGAGTTAAACCCCAGGATCTGTGTCTTCCTACAAGCAAGAGTTCATTACCTGTAAACCCAGTGAATTTTGGGCTCAAATGATTTTTCGCAGTTCACGAACCCAAAATGATTATCACTATTAACTAAAGAGCATTTATGTAAGAGGAGCCGTGGTTTGTATCAGTTTCATAAGCAGAGTTGAACCACATATGGTCTGTATGAGTACGAAACACAGTATTTTTTTCAGGGCATGCTCATGGTTCTTGCTGTATTTTAGACTCTGGAAAGAAGAGCTTGCTTCTTGCATTAAACAGGGTGTGTTTCATGGAGGAGAACTCTGGTCTGAATTTCCCTTCACAAACGGAGTTAAACCCAAGGGTCTGTGTCTTCCTACAAGCAAGAGTTCATTTCTGGTAAACCCAGTGAATTTTGGGCTCAAATGATTTTTCAGGGTACACGAACCCTATGCTTTTCTCACAATTAACGAAAGAGGATTCATGTAAGAGGAGCTGTGGTTTGTTTCAGATTAATAAGCAGAGTTGAACTAAATATGGTGTGTATGAGTAGGAAACACCGTTCTTTTTTTTAGGCCATGCTCATGGTTATTGCTGTATTTTAGACTCTGGAAAGAAGAGCTTGCTTCTTCGTTAAAACAGAGTGTGTTTCAGGGATGAGAACTCTGGTCTGAATTTGCCTTCAGAAACGGAGTTAAACCCTAGGATCCGTGTCTTCCTACAAGCAAGAGTTCATTTCTGGTTAAACCAGTGAATTTTGGGCTCAAATGATTTTTAGCAGTTCATGAACCAAAACGCAATTCTCACTATTAACTAAAGAGCATTTATGTAAGAGGAGCTGTGGTTTGTATCAGTTTCATAAGCAGAGTTGAACTACATATGGTCCGTATGAGTAGGAAACACTGTTCTTTTTTTCTGGTCATGCTCATGGTTCTTGCTGTATTTGAGACTCTGGAAAGAAGAGCTTGCTTCTTGCATTAAAACAGGGATTGTTTCATGGATGAGAACTCTGGTCTGAATTTCCCTTCACAAACGGAGTTAAACCCCATGATATGTGTCTTCCTACCAGCAAGAGTTCATTTCTGGTAAACCAAGTGAATTTTGGGCTCAAATGACTTTACACAGTTCTAGAACCCAACGCGATTATCACTATTAACTAAAGAGCAATTATGTACGTGGAGCTGTCTTGTGTATCATTTCATAAGAAGAGTTGAACTACATATGGTATGTATGAGTAGGAAACACAGTTCTTTTTTCAGGCCATGCTCATGCTTCGAGCTGTATTTTAGACTGTGGAAATTAGAGCTTGCTTCTTCGTTTAAACAGAGTGTGTTTCAGGGATGAGAACTCTGGTCTGAATTTGCCTATAGAAACGGAGTTAAATCCCAGGATATGTGTCTTCCTACAAGCAAGAGTTCATTTCTGGTAAACCCAGTCAATTTTGGGCTCAAATGATATTTCACAGTTCGCGAACCCTACGCTATTCTCACTATTAACTAAAGAGGATTTATGTAAGAGGAGCTGTGGTTTGTATCAGTTTCATAAGCAGAGTTGAACTACATATGGACTGTATTACTAGGAAACACATATCTTTTTTCTGTGCATGCTCATGGTTCTTGCTGTATTTTAGACTCTGGAAAGAAGAGCTTGCCTCTTCGTTTTTACAGAGTGTGTTTCATTGATGAGAACTCTGGTTTGAATTTCCCTGTAGAAATTTAGTTAAAACCCAGGATCTGTGTCTTCCTACAAGCAAGAGTTCATTTCCGGTAAACACAGTGAATTTTGGGCTCAAATGATTTTTCACAGTTCATGAACCCAACATGATTCTCACTATTAACTAAAGTGGATTTATGTAAGAGGAGCTGTGGTTTGTATCAGTTTCATAAGCAGAGTTGAACTACATATAGTCTGTATGAATAGGAAACACAGTTCTTTTTTTCAGGCAATGCTCATGGTTCTTGCTGTATTTTAGACTCTGGAAAGAAGAGCTTGCTTCTTGCATTAAACAGGGTGTGTTTCATGGAGGAGAACTCTGGTTTGAATTTCCCTTCACAAACGGAGTTAAACCCAACGATCTGTGTCTTCCTACAAGCAAGAGTTCATTTCTGGTAAACCCAGTGAATTTTGGGCTCAAATGATTTTTCACGGTACACGAACCCTACGCTATTCTCACAATTAACGAAAGAGGATTCATGTAAGAGGAGCTGTGGTTTGTTTCAGATTAATAAGCAGAGTTGAACTAAATATGGTGTGTATGAGTAGGAAACACCGTTCTTTTTTTTAGGCCATGCTCATGGTTATTACTGTATTTTAGACTCTGGAAAGAAGAGCTTGCTTCTTCGTTAAAACAGAGTGTGTTTCAGGGATGAGAACTCTGGTCTGAATTTGCCTTCAGAAACGGAGTTAAACCCTAGGATCCGTGTCTTCCTACAAGCAAGAGTTCATTCCTGGTTAAAACAGTGAATTTTGGGCTCAAATGATTTTTCGCAGTCACGAAACCTACGTTATTCTCACTATTAACAAAAGAGGATTTATGTAAGAGGAGCTGTGGTTTGTATCAGTTTCATAAGCAGAGTTGAACTACATATGGTCCTTATGAGTAGGAAACACAGTTCTTTTTTTCATGGCATGCTCATGTTTCTTGCTGCATTTTAGACTCTAGAAAGAAGAGATGGTTTCTTGTGTTATAACAGAGTGTGTTTCAGGGATTAGAACTCTGGTCTGAATTTTCCTTCAGAAACGGAGTTAATCCCCAGGATCTGTGTCTTCCTAAAAGCTAGAGTTCAGTTCTGGTAAACCCAGTGAATTTTGGGCTCAAATGATTTTTGCAATTCAGGAACCCATCGCTATTCTCACTATGAAATCAAGAGCAATTATGTAAGAGGCTGTGTGGTCTGTATCAGTTTTGAAAGCAGAGTTGATCCAAATATGGTCCGTATGAAATTGAAACACTGTTCTATTATTCAGGCCATGCTCATGGTTCTTGCTGTATTTTAGACTCTGGAAAGAAGAGCTTGCTTCTTCGTTTAAACAGAGTGTGTTTCAGTAATGAGAACTCTGGTTGAATTTCCCTGCAGAAACGGATTTAAACCCCAGGATATATGTCTTCCTACAAGCAAGAGTTCATTTATGGTAAACCCAGTGATTTTTGTGCTCAAATGATTTTTAGCAGTTCAGGAACCCAACATGATTCTCACTATTAACTAAAGTGGATTTATGTAAGAGGAGCTGTGGTTTGTATTAGTTTCATAAGCAGAGTTGAACTACATATGGTCTGTATGAGTGGGAAACACAGTTCTTTTTGTCTGGGCATGCTCATGTTTCACACAATATTGGAGACGCTGGATAGAAGATCTTGCTTCTTGCATTATAACAGAGAGTGCTTCAAGGATGAGAACTCTGGTCTGAATTTCCCCTCAGAAACGGAGTTAAACCCCAGGATCTGTGTCTTCCTACAAACAAGAGTTCATTTCTGGTAAACCAAATGAATTTTGGGCTCAAATGATTTTTTGCAGTTCGCGAACCCTACGCTATTCTCACTATTAACAAAAGAGGATTTATGTAACAGGAGCTGTGTTTTGTATCAGTTTCATAAGCAGAGTTGAACTACATATAGTCTGTATGATTAGGAAACACAGTTCTTTTTTTCAGGCACTGCTCATGGTTCTTGCTGTATTTTAGACTCTGGAAAGAAGAGCTTGCTTCTACGTTTAAACAGAGTGTGTTTCAGGGATGAGAACTCTGGTCTGAATTTCCCTGCAGAAACAGATTTAAAACCCAGGGTATGTATCTTCCTACAAGCAAGAGTTCATTTCTGGTAAACCCAGTGATTTTTGGGCTCAAATGATTTTTGCTGTTCACGAACCCAACATGATTCTCACAATTAACTAAAGTGGATTCATGTAAGAGGAGCTGTGGTTTGTATCAGTTTCATAAGCAGAGTTGAACTACATATGGTCTGTATGAGTCGGAAACACAGTTCTTTTTTAGAGGCCATGCTCATGTTTCTTACAATATTGGAGACTCTGGAAAGAAGAGCTTGCTTCTTGCGTTATAACAGAGAGTGTTTCAGGGATGAGAACTCTGGTCTGAATTTCCCTTCAGAAACGGAGTTAAACCCCAGGATCTGTGTCTTCCTAAAAGCAAGAGTTCAGTTCTGGTAAACCCACTGAATTTTGGGCTCAAATGATTTTTCACAATTCAGGAACCCATCGCTATTCTTGCTATGAAATAAAGAGCAATTATGTAAGTGGAGGTGTGGTCTGTATCAGTTTCGAAAGCAGAGTTGATCTAAATATGGTCCGTATGGATAGGAAACACAGTTCTTTATTTTAGGCCATGCTCATGGTTCTTGCTGTATTTTAGACTCAAAAAAAAAGAGCTTGCTTCTTCGTTAAAACAGAGTGTGTTTCAGGAATGAGAACTCTGGTCTGAATTTCCCTTCAGAAACGGAGTTAAACCCCAGGATCTGTGTCTTCCTACAAGCAAGAGTTCATTACCTGTAAACCCAGTGAATTTTGGGCTCAAATGATTTTTCGCAGTTCACGAACCCAAAATGATTATCACTATTAACTAAAGAGCATTTATGTAAGAGGAGCCGTGGTTTGTATCAGTTTCATAAGCAGAGTTGAACCACATATGGTCTGTATGAGTACGAAACACAGTATTTTTTTCAGGGCATGCTCATGGTTCTTGCTGTATTTTAGACTCTGGAAAGAAGAGCTTGCTTCTTGCATTAAACAGGGTGTGTTTCATGGAGGAGAACTCTGGTCTGAATTTCCCTTCACAAACGGAGTTAAACCCAAGGGTCTGTGTCTTCCTACAAGCAAGAGTTCATTTCTGGTAAACCCAGTGAATTTTGGGCTCAAATGATTTTTCAGGGTACACGAACCCTATGCTTTTCTCACAATTAACGAAAGAGGATTCATGTAAGAGGAGCTGTGGTTTGTTTCAGATTAATAAGCAGAGTTGAACTAAATATGGTGTGTATGAGTAGGAAACACCGTTCTTTTTTTTAGGCCATGCTCATGGTTATTGCTGTATTTTAGACTCTGGAAAGAAGAGCTTGCTTCTTCGTTAAAACAGAGTGTGTTTCAGGGATGAGAACTCTGGTCTGAATTTGCCTTCAGAAACGGAGTTAAACCCTAGGATCCGTGTCTTCCTACAAGCAAGAGTTCATTTCTGGTTAAACCAGTGAATTTTGGGCTCAAATGATTTTTAGCAGTTCATGAACCAAAACGCAATTCTCACTATTAACTAAAGAGCATTTATGTAAGAGGAGCTGTGGTTTGTATCAGTTTCATAAGCAGAGTTGAACTACATATGGTCCGTATGAGTAGGAAACACTGTTCTTTTTTTCTGGTCATGCTCATGGTTCTTGCTGTATTTGAGACTCTGGAAAGAAGAGCTTGCTTCTTGCATTAAAACAGGGATTGTTTCATGGATGAGAACTCTGGTCTGAATTTCCCTTCACAAACGGAGTTAAACCCCATGATATGTGTCTTCCTACCAGCAAGAGTTCATTTCTGGTAAACCAAGTGAATTTTGGGCTCAAATGACTTTACACAGTTCTAGAACCCAACGCGATTATCACTATTAACTAAAGAGCAATTATGTACGTGGAGCTGTGGTGTGTATCATTTCATAAGAAGAGTTGAACTACATATGGTATGTATGAGTAGGAAACACAGTTCTTTTTTCAGGCCATGCTCATGCTTCGAGCTGTATTTTAGACTGTGGAAATTAGAGCTTGCTTCTTCGTTTAAACAGAGTGTGTTTCAGGGATGAGAACTCTGGTCTGAATTTGCCTATAGAAACGGAGTTAAATCCCAGGATATGTGTCTTCCTACAAGCAAGAGTTCATTTCTGGTAAACCCAGTCAATTTTGGGCTCAAATGATATTTCACAGTTCGCGAACCCTACGCTATTCTCACTATTAACTAAAGAGGATTTATGTAAGAGGAGCTGTGGTTTGTATCAGTTTCATAAGCAGAGTTGAACTACATATGGACTGTATTACTAGGAAACACATATCTTTTTTCTGTGCATGCTCATGGTTCTTGCTGTATTTTAGACTCTGGAAAGAAGAGCTTGCCTCTTCGTTTTTACAGAGTGTGTTTCATTGATGAGAACTCTGGTTTGAATTTCCCTGTAGAAATTTAGTTAAAACCCAGGATCTGTGTCTTCCTACAAGCAAGAGTTCATTTCCGGTAAACACAGTGAATTTTGGGCTCAAATGATTTTTCACAGTTCATGAACCCAACATGATTCTCACTATTAACTAAAGTGGATTTATGTAAGAGGAGCTGTGGTTTGTATCAGTTTCATAAGCAGAGTTGAACTACATATAGTCTGTATGAATAGGAAACACAGTTCTTTTTTTCAGGCAATGCTCATGGTTCTTGCTGTATTTTAGACTCTGGAAAGAAGAGCTTGCTTCTTGCATTAAACAGGGTGTGTTTCATGGAGGAGAACTCTGGTTTGAATTTCCCTTCACAAACGGAGTTAAACCCAACGATCTGTGTCTTCCTACAAGCAAGAGTTCATTTCTGGTAAACCCAGTGAATTTTGGGCTCAAATGATTTTTCACGGTACACGAACCCTACGCTATTCTCACAATTAACGAAAGAGGATTCATGTAAGAGGAGCTGTGGTTTGTTTCAGATTAATAAGCAGAGTTGAACTAAATATGGTGTGTATGAGTAGGAAACACCGTTCTTTTTTTTAGGCCATGCTCATGGTTATTACTGTATTTTAGACTCTGGAAAGAAGAGCTTGCTTCTTCGTTAAAACAGAGTGTGTTTCAGGGATGAGAACTCTGGTCTGAATTTGCCTTCAGAAACGGAGTTAAACCCTAGGATCCGTGTCTTCCTACAAGCAAGAGTTCATTCCTGGTTAAAACAGTGAATTTTGGGCTCAAATGATTTTTCGCAGTCACGAAACCTACGTTATTCTCACTATTAACAAAAGAGGATTTATGTAAGAGGAGCTGTGGTTTGTATCAGTTTCATAAGCAGAGTTGAACTACATATGGTCCTTATGAGTAGGAAACACAGTTCTTTTTTTCATGGCATGCTCATGTTTCTTGCTGCATTTTAGACTCTAGAAAGAAGAGATGGTTTCTTGTGTTATAACAGAGTGTGTTTCAGGGATTAGAACTCTGGTCTGAATTTTCCTTCAGAAACGGAGTTAATCCCCAGGATCTGTGTCTTCCTAAAAGCTAGAGTTCAGTTCTGGTAAACCCAGTGAATTTTGGGCTCAAATGATTTTTGCAATTCAGGAACCCATCGCTATTCTCACTATGAAATCAAGAGCAATTATGTAAGAGGCTGTGTGGTCTGTATCAGTTTCGAAAGCAGAGTTGATCCAAATATGGTCCGTATGAAATTGAAACACAGTTCTATTATTCAGGCCATGCTCATGGTTCTTGCTGTATTTTAGACTCTGGAAAGAAGAGCTTGCTTCTTCGTTTAAACAGAGTGTGTTTCAGTAATGAGAACTCTGGTTGAATTTCCCTGCAGAAACGGATTTAAACCCCAGGATATATGTCTTCCTACAAGCAAGAGTTCATTTATGGTAAACCCAGTGATTTTTGTGCTCAAATGATTTTTAGCAGTTCAGGAACCCAACATGATTCTCACTATTAACTAAAGTGGATTTATGTAAGAGGAGCTGTGGTTTGTATTAGTTTCATAAGCAGAGTTGAACTACATATGGTCTGTATGAGTGGGAAACACAGTTCTTTTTGTCTGGGCATGCTCATGTTTCACACAATATTGGAGACGCTGGAAAGAAGATCTTGCTTCTTGCATTATAACAGAGAGTGCTTCAAGGATGAGAACTCTGGTCTGAATTTCCCCTCAGAAACGGAGTTAAACCCCAGGATCTGTGTCTTCCTACAAACAAGAGTTCATTTCTGGTAAACCCAATGAATTTTGGGCTCAAATGATTTTTTGCAGTTCGCGAACCCTACGCTATTCTCACTATTAACAAAAGAGGATTTATGTAACAGGAGCTGTGTTTTGTATCAGTTTCATAAGCAGAGTTGAACTACATATAGTCTGTATGATTAGGAAACACAGTTCTTTTTTTCAGGAACTGCTCATGGTTCTTGCTGTATTTTAGACTCTGGAAAGAAGAGCTTGCTTCTACGTTTAAACAGAGTGTGTTTCAGGGATGAGAACTCTGGTCTGAATTTCCCTGCAGAAACAGATTTAAAACCCAGGGTATGTATCTTCCTACAAGCAAGAGTTCATTTCTGTTAAACCCAGTGATTTTTGGGCTCAAATGATTTTTCACTGTTCACGAACCCAACATGATTCTCACAATTAACTAAAGTGGATTCATGTAAGAGGAGCTGTGGTTTGTATCAGTTTCATAAGCAGAGTTGAACTACATATGGTCTGTATGAGTCGGAAACACAGTTCTTTTTTTTAGGCCATGCTCATGTTTCTTACAATATTGGAGACTCTGGAAAGAAGAGCTTGCTTCTTGCGTTATAACAGAGAGTGTTTCAGGGATGAGAACTCTGGTCTGAATTTCCCTTCAGAAACGGAGTTAAACCCCAGGATCTGTGTCTTCCTAAAAGCAAGAGTTCAGTTCTGGTAAACCCAGTGAATTTTGGGCTCAAATGATTTTTCACAATTCAGGAACCCATCGCTATTCTCGCTATGAAATAAAGAGCAATTATGTAAGTGGAGGTGTGGTCTGTATCAGTTTCGAAAGCAGAGTTGATCTAAATATGGTCCCTATGAATAGGAAACACAGTTCTTTTTTTCAGGCCATGCTCATGGTTCTTGCTGTATTTTAGACTCAAAAAAAAAAAGAGCTTGCTTCTTCGTTAAAACAGAGTGTGTTACAGGAATGAGAACTCTGGTCTGAATTTCACTTCAGAAACGGAGTTAAACCCCAGGATCTGTGTCTTCCTACAAGCAAGAGTTCATTTCTGGTAAACCCAGGGATCTTTAGGCTCAAATGATTTTTCACAGTTCATGAACCCAACATGATTCTCACTATTAACTAAAGTGGATTTATGTAAGAGGAGCTGTGGTTTGTATCAGTTTCATAAGCAGAGTTGAACTACATATAGTCTGTATGAGTAGGAAACACAGTTCTTTTTTTCAGGCAATGCTCATGGTTCTTGCTGTATTTTAGACTCTGGAAAGAAGAGCTTGCTTCTTCGTTTAAACAGAGTGTTTTTCAGGGTTGAGAATTCAAGTCTGAATTTGTTTTCAGAAACTGAGTTAAACCCCAGGATCAGTGTCTTCCTACAAGCAAGTGTTCATTACCTGTAAACCCAGTGAATTTTGGGCTCAAATGATTTTTCGCAGTTCACGAACCCAAAATGATTCTCACTATTAACTAAGAGCATTTATGTAAGAGGAGCAGTGGTTTGTATCAGTTTCATAAGCAGATTTGAACCACATATGGTCTGTATGAGTACGAAACACAGTATTTTTTTCAGGGCATGCTCATGGTTCTTGCTGTATTTTAGACTCTGGAAAGAAGAGCTTGCTTCTTGCATTAAACAGGGTGTGTTTCATGGAGGAGAACTCTGGTCTGAATTTCCCTTCACAAACGGAGTTAAACCCAAGGGTCTGTGTCTTCCTACAAGCAAGAGTTCATTTCTGGTAAACCCAGTGAATTTTGGGCTCAAATGATTTTTCAGGGTACATGAACCCTACGCTATTCTCACAATTAACGAAAGAAGATTCATGTAAGAGGAGCTGTGGTTTGTTTCATATTAGTAAGCAGAGTTGAACTAAATATAGTGTGTATGAGTAGGAAACACCGTTCTTTTTTTTAGGCCATGCTCATGGTTATTGCTGTATTTTAGACTCTGGAAAGAAGAGCTTGCTTCTTCGTTAAAACAGAGTGTGTTTCAGGGATGAGAACTCTGGTCTGAATTTGCCTTCAGAAACGGAGTTAAACCCTAGGATCCGTGTCTTCCTACAAGCAAGAGTTCATTTCTGGTTAAACCAGTGAATTTTGGGCTCAAATGATTTTTAGCAGTTCATGAACCAAAACGCAATTCTCACTATTAACTAAAGAGCATTTATGTAAGAGGAGCTGTGGTTTGTATCAGTTTCATAAGCAGAGTTGAACTACATATGGTCCGTATGAGTAGGAAACACTGTTCTTTTTTTCAGGTCATGCTCATGGTTCTTGCTGTATTTGAGACTCTGGAAAGAAGAGCTTGCTTCTTGCATTAAAACAGGGATTGTTTCATGGATGAGAACTCTGGTCTGAATTTCCCTTCACAAACGGAGTTAAACCCCATGATATGTGTCTTCCTACCAGCAAGAGTTCATTTCTGGTAAACCAAGTGAATTTTGGGCTCAAATGACTTTACACAGTTCTAGAACCCAACGCGATTATCACTATTAACTAAAGAGCATTTATGTACGTGGAGCTGTGGTGTGTATCATTTCATAAGAAGAGTTGAACTACATATGGTCCATATGGGTAGGAAACAGTGCTTTTTTTGGGGGCATGCTCATGTTTCCTACTATATTGGAGACGCTGGAAAGAAGAGGAGGATTTTTCCGTTTAAACAGAGTGTTTTTCAGGCATGAGAACTCTGGTCTGAATTTGCCTTCACAAACGGTGTTAAATACCAGGATCTGTGTCTTCCTACAAGCAAGAGTTCATTTCTGGTAAACCCAGTGAATTTTGGGCTCAAATGATTTTTCGCAGTTCTCGAACCCTACGCTATTCTCACTATTAACTAAAGAGGATTTATGTAAGAGGAGCTGTGGTTTGCATCAGTTTCATAAGCAGAGTTGAACTACATATGGTATGTATGAGTAGGAAACACAGTTCTTTTTTCAGGCCATGCTCATGCTTCCTGCTGTATTTTAGACCATGGAAATTAGAGCTTGCTTCTTCGTTTAAACAGAGTGTGTTTCAGGGATGAGAACTCTGGTCTGAATTTGCCTATAGAAACTGAGTTAAATCCCAGGATATGTGTCTTCCTACAAGCAAGAGTTCATTTCTGGTAAACCCAGTCAATTTTGGGCTCAAATTATTTTTGCAGTTCGCGAACCCTACGCTATTCTCACTATTAACTAAAGAGGATTTATGTAAGCGGAGCTGTGGTTTGTATCAGTTTCATGAGCAGTGTTGAACTACATATGATCCTTATGAGTAGGAAACACAGTTCTTTTTTTCAGGGCATGCTCATGGTTCTTGCTCTATTTTAGACTCTGGAAAGAAGAGCTTTCTTCTTGTGGTAAAACAGAGTGTGCTTCAGGGATGAGAACTCTGTTCTGAATTTCCATTCAGAAACGGAGTTAAACCCCAAGATCTGTGTCTTCCTACAAGCAAGTTCATTTCTGGTAAACACAGTGATTTTTGGGTTCAAATGATTTTTCGCACTTCAAGAACCCAACATGATTCTCACTATTAACTAAAGAGCATTTATGTAAGAGGGGCTGTGTTTTGTATCAGTTTCATGAGCAGAGTTGAACTACAGAAGGTCCCTATGTGTAGAAAACACAGTTCTTTTTTTAAGGGCATTCAAATGGTTCTTGCTGTGTTGGTGACGCTGGAAAGAAGAGCTTGCTTCTTGCTTTAAAACAAAGTGTGTTTCAGGGATGAGAACTCTGGTCTGAATTTCCCTTCAAGAAATGGAGTTAAACCCCAGGATCTCTGTCTTCCTACAAGCAAGTGTTCATTTCTGGTAAACAAAGTGAATTTTGGGCTCAAATGATTTTTCGCAGTTCAGCAACCAAAACCGATTCTCACTATTAACTAAAGAGCACTAATGTAAGAGGAGCTGTGGTTTGTATCAGTTTCATAAGCAGAGTTGAACTACATATGGTCGGTATGAGTCGGAAACACAGTTCTTTTTTTCAGGGCATGCTCATGGTTCTTGCTTTATTTTAGACTCTGGAAAGAAGAGCTTGCTTCTTGCATTTATACAGAGTGCGTTTCAGGGATGAGAACTCTGGTCTGAATTTCCCTTCAGAAATGGAGTTAAACCCCAGGATCTGTGTCTTCCTACAAGCAAGAGTTCATTTCTGGTAAACCCAGTAATTTTTGGGCGCAAATGATTTTTCACAGTTCACGAACCATCCGCTATTCTAACAATTAACTAAAGAGCATTTATGTAAGAGGAGCCATGGTTTGTATCAGTTTCCTAAGCAGTGTTGAACTACATATGGTCCTTATGAGTAGGAAACACTGTTCTTTTTTTCAGGGCATGCTCATGGTTCTTGCTGTATTTTAGACTCTGGAAAGAAGATCTTGCTTCTTGCATTAAAACAGAATGTGTTTCAGGGATAAGAACTCTGGTCTGAATTTACCTTAATTAACGGAGTTAAACCCCAGGATCTGTGTCTTCCTACAAGCAAGAGTTCAGTTCTGGTAAACCCAGTGAATTTTGGGCTCAAATGATTTTTCACAGTTCAGGAACCCAACGCTATTCTCACAATTAACTAAAGAGCATTTATTTAAGTGGAGGTTTGGTCTGTATCAGTTTCATGAGCAGAGTTGAACTACATATGGTCCGTCTGAGTAGGAAACACAGTTCTTTTTTTCCGGGCATGCTCATGGTTCTTGCTCTATTTTAGACTCTGGAAAGAAGAGCTTGCTTCTTGTGGTAAAACAGAGTGTGCTTCAGGGATGAGAACTCTGGTCTGAATTTCCCTTCAGAAACGGAGTTAAACCCCAAGATCTGTGTCTTCCTACAAGCAAGTTCATTTCTGGTAAACACAGTGATTTTTGGGTTCAAATGATAGTTCGCACTTCAAGAACCCAACATGATTCTCACTATTAACTAAAGAGCATTTATGTAAGAGGTGCTGTGGTTTGTATCAGTTTCATGAGCAGAGTTGAACTACATATGTTCCCTATGTGTAGAAAACACAGTTCTTTTTTTAAGGGCATGCTAATGGTTCTTGCTGTGTTGGTACTCTGGAAAGAAGAGCTTGCTTCTTGCTTTAAAACAAAGTGTGTTTCAGGGATGAGAACTCTGGTCTGAATTTCCCTTCAGAAATGGAGTTAAACCCCAGGGTCTCTGTCTTCCTACAAGCAAGTGTTCATTTCTGGTAAACAGTGAATTTTGGGCTCAAATGATTTTTCGCAGTTCAGCAACCCAATGCGATTCTCACTATTAACTAAAGAGCACTAATGTAAGAGGAGCTGTGGTTTGTATCAGTTTCATAAGCAGAGTTGAACTACATATGGTCCTTATGAGTAGGAAACACAGTTCTTTTTTTCAGGGCATGCTCATGGTTCTTACTCTATTTTAGACTCTGGAAAGAAGAGCTTGCTGCTTGCGTTATAACAGAGTGTGTTTTAGGGATGAGATCTCTGGTTGAATATCCCTTGCGAAACGGAGTTAAACCCCAGGTCTGTGTCTTCCTACAAGCAAGAGTTCATTTCTGATTAACCCAATGAATTTTCGGCTCAAATGATTTTTCGCAGTTCACGAACCCAACGCGATTCTCAGTATTAACTAAAGAGCATTTATGTTAGAGGAGCTGTGGTTTGTATCAGTTTCATAAGCAGAGTTGAACTACATATTGTCCGTATGAGTAGGAAACCCAGTTCTTTTTTTCTGGGCATGCTCATGTTTCTTACTATAATGAGACGCTGGAAAGAAGAGGATGATTCTTGCCTTAAAACACAGTGTTTTTCAGGGTTGAGAACTAGGGTCTGAATTTCCCTTCAGAAACGGAGTTAAACCCCAGGATCTGTGTCTTCCTAAAAGCAAGAGTTCATTTCTGGTTAACCCAGTGAATTTTGGCTCAAATGATTTTTCGCAGTTCTCGAACCCAACGCGATTCTCACTATTAACTAAAGAGCATTTATGTAAGAGGAGCTGTGGTTTGTCTCAGTGTCATGAGCAGAGTTGAACTACATATGGTCCCTATGTGTAGAAAACACAGTTCTTTTTTTATGGGCATGCTAATTGTTCTTGCTGTATTGGTGACGCTGGAAAGAATAGCTTGCTTCTTGTATTAAAACAAGGTGTGTTTCATGGATGAGAACTCTGGTCTGAATTTCCCTTCAGAAACGGAGATAAACACCATGATCTGTGTCTTCCTACCAGCAAGAGTTCATTTCTGGTGAACCAAGTGAATTTTAGGCTCAAATGACTTTACACAGTTCTAGAAACCAACGCGATTATCACTATTAAATAAACAGCGTTTATGTAAGAGGAGCTGTGGTTTGTGTCATGTCATAAGCAGAGTTTTACTACATATTATCCTTTTGAGTCAGAAACACAGTTCTTTTTTTCTGGGCATGCTCATGTTTCTTACTATATTGGAGACGCTGGAAACAAGAGGATGATTCTTGTCTTAAAACAGAGTGTTTTTCAGTGATGAGAACTCTGGTATGAATTTGCCTTCAGAAACGGAGTTAAACCCCAGGATCAGTGTCTTCGTACAACCAAGAGTTCATTTCTGGTAATCCCAGTGATTTTTTGGCCCAAATGATTTTTCCCAGTTCCCGAACCCAACATGATTCTCACTATTAACTAAAGAGGATTTATGTAAGAGGAGCTGTGGTTTGTATCAATTTCATAAGCAGAGTTGAACTACATATGGTCCTTATGAGTAGGAAACACAGTTCTTTTTTTCAGGGCATGCTCATGGTTCTTGCTCTATTTTAGACTCTGGAAAGAAGAGCTGGCTTCTTGCGTTATAACATAGTGTGTTTTAGGGATGAGAACTCTGGTCTGAATTTTCCTTCAGAAACGGAGTTATAACCCAGGATCTATGTCTTCCTACAAGCAAGTGTTCATTTCTGGTAAACCAAGTGAATTTTGGGCTCATATGAATTTAGACCGTTCTAGAACCCAACGTGATTATCACTTTTAACTAAAGAGCATTTATGTAAGAGGAGCTGAGGTTTGTATCAGTTTCATAATCAGAGATGAACTACATATGGTCCGTATGAGTAGGAAACACAGTTCTTTTTTTCAGGTCATGCTCATGGTTCTTGCTGTATTTGTGATGTTGGAAAAAAGAGCTTGCTTCTTGCAATAAGACAGGGTGGATTTCATGGATGAGAACTCTGGCATGAATTTCCCTTAACAAACAGAGTTAAACACCGTGATCTTTGTCTTCCTACCAGCAAGAATTCATTTTTGGTAAACCAAGTGAATTTTGGCTCAAATGATTTTTTGCAGTTCAAGAACCATATGCTACTTTCTCTATTAACTAAAGAGGATTTATGTAAGAGGAGCTGTGGTTTGTATCAGTTTCATGAGCAGAGTTGAACTACATATGGTCCGTCTGAGTAGGAAACACAGTTCTTTTTTTCAGGGCATGCTCATGGTTCTTGCTGTATTTTAGACTCTGGAAAGAAGAGCTTGCTTCTTGTGGTAAAACAGAGTGCTTCAGGGATGAGAACTGTGGTCTGAATTTCCCTTCAGAAACGGATTTAAACCCCAAGATCTTTGTCTTCCTACAAGCAAGTTCATTTCTGGTAAACACAGTGATTTTTGTGTTCAAATGATTTTTCGCACTTCAAGAACCCAACATGATTCTCACTATTAACTAAAGAGTATTTATGTAAGAGGAGACGTGGTTTGTATCAGTTTCATAAGGAGAGTTGAACTCCATATGGTCCTTATGAGTAGGAAACACAGTTCTTTTTTTCAGGGCATGCTCATGGTTCTTGCTCTATTTTAGACTCTGGAAAGAAGAGCTTGCTTCTTGCATTATAACATAGTGTGTTTTAGGGATGAGAACTCTGGTCTGAATTTCCCTTGAGAAACGGAGTTAAACCCCAGGATCTCTGTCTTCCTACAAACAAGAGTCCATTTCTTGTTAACCCAGTGAATTTTTTGCTCAATTGATTTTTTGCAGTTCACGAACCCAACGCGATTTTTAGTATTAACTAAAGAGCATTTATGTAAGAGGAGCTGTGGTTTGTATCAGTTTCATGAGCAGAGTTGAACTACATATGGTCCGTATTAGTAGGAAACACAGTTCTTTTTTTCTGGGCATGCTCATGTTTCTTACTATATGGAGACGCTGGAAAGAAGAGGAAGATTCTTGCCTTAAGACAGAGTGTTTTTCAGGGTTGAGAACTCGCGTCTGAATTTGTCTTCAGAATAGGAGTTAAACTCCAGGATCAGTGTCTTCCTTCAAGCAAGAGTTCATTTCTGGTAAACCCAGAGATTTTGGGGCCCAAAGGATTTTTCGCAGTTCACGAACCCAACATGATTCTCACTATTAACTAAAGTGGATTTTTGTAAGAGGAGCTGTGGTTTGTATGAATTTCATAAGCAGAGTTGAACTACATATGGTCTGTATGAGTCGGAAACACAATTTTTTTTTCTGGGCATGCTCATGTTTCTTACTATATTGGAGACTCAGGAAAGAAGAGCTTGCTTCTTTCGTTATAACATAGTGTGTTTTAGGGATGAGAGCTCTAGTCTGAATTTCCCTTCAGAAATGGAGATAAACCCCAGGATCTGTGTCTTCCTACAAGCAAGAGTTGATTTCTGGTAAACCCAGTAATTTTTGGGCACAAATGATTTTTCACAGTTCACGAACCATCCGCTATTCTAACAATTAACTAAAGAGCATTTATGTAAGAGGAGCCATGGTTTGTATCAGTTTCCTAAGCAGAGTTGAACTACATATGGTCCTTATGAGTAGGAAACACTGTTCTTTTTTTCAGGGCATGCTCAGGGTTCTTGCTGTATTTTACACTCTGGAAAGAAGATCTTGCTTCTTGCATTAAAACAGAATGTGTTTCAGGGATGACAACTCTGGTCTGAATTTCCCTTAATTAACGGAGTTAAACCCCAGGATCTGTGTCTTCCTACAAGCAAGAGTTCAGTTCTGGTAAACCCAGTGAATTTTGGGCTCAAATGATTTTTCACAGTTCAGGAACCCAACGCTATTCTCACAATTAACTAAAGAGCTTTTATTTAAGTGGAGGTGTGGTCTGTATCAGTTTCATGAGCAGAGTTGAACTACATATGGTCCGTATGTGTAAAAAACACAGTTCTTTTTTTAAGGGCATGCTCATGGTTCTTGCTGTATTTTATACTCTGGAAAGAAGAGCTTGCTTCTTGCTTTAAAACAAAGTGAGTTTCAGGCATGAGAACTCTGGTCTGAATTTCCCTTCAGGAATGGAGTTAAACCCCAGGATCTGTGTCTTCCTACAAGCAAGTGTTCATTTCTGGTAAACAAAGTGAATTTTGGGCTCAAATGATTTTTCATAGTTCAGCAACCCAAACCGATTCTCACTATTAACTAAAGAGCACTAATGTAAGAGGAGCTGTGGTTTGTATCAGTTTCATAAGCAGAGTTGAACTACATATGGTCCGTCTGAGTAGGAAACACAGTTCTTTTTTTCAAGGCATGCTCATGGTTCTTGCTCTATTTTAGACTCTGGAAAGAAGAGCTTGCTTCTTGTGGTAAAACAGAGTGTGCTTCAGGGATGAGAACTCTGGTCTGAATTTCCCTTCAGAAACGGAGTAAAACCCCAAGATCTGTGTCTTCCTACAAGCAAGTTCATTTCTGGTAAACACAGTGATTTTTGGGTTCAAATGATTTTTCGCACTTCAAGAACCCAACATGATTCTCACTATTAACTAAAGAGCATTTATGTAAGAGGGGCTGTGGTTTGTATCAGTTTCATGAGCAGAGTTGAACTACAGAAGGTCCCTATGTGTAGAAAACACAGTTCTTTTTTTAAGGGCATTCTAATGGTTCTTGCTGTATTGGTGACGCTGGAAAGAAGAGCTTGCTTCTTGCTTTAAAACAAAGTGTGTTTCAGGGATGAGAACTCTGGTCTGAATTTCCCTTCAGAAATGGAGTTTAAACCCCAGGATCTCTGTCTTCCTACAAGCAAGTGTTCATTTCTGGTAAACAAAGTGAATTTTGGGCTCAAATGATTTTTTGTAGTTCAGCAACCAAAACCGATTCTCACTATTAACTAAAGAGCACGAATGTAAGAGGAGCTGTGGTTTGTATCAGTTTCATAAGCAAAGTTGAACTCCATATGGTCGGTATGAGTCCGAAACACAGTCCTTTTTTTCAGGGCATGCTCATGGTTCTTGCTTTATTTTAGACTCTGGAAAGAAGAGCTTGCTTCTTGCGTTTATACAGAGTGCGTTTCAGGGATGAGAACTCTGGTCTGAATTTCCCTTCAGAAATGGAGTTAAACCCCAGGATCTGTGTCTTCCTACAAGCAAGCGTACATTTCTGGTAAACCCAGTAATTTTGGGGCGCAAATGATTTTTCGCAGTTCACGAACCATCCGCTATTCTAACAATTAACTAAAGAGCATTTATGTAAGAGGAGCCATGGTTTGTATCAGTTTCCTAAGCAGAGTTGAACTACATATGGTCCTTATGAGCAGGAAACACTGTTCTTTTTTTCAGGGCATGCTCATGGTTCTTGCTGTATTTTAGACTCTGGAAAGAAGTTCTTGCATCTTGCATTAAAACAGAATGTGTTTCAGGGATGAGAACTCTGGTCTGAATTTCCCTTAATTAACGGAGTTAAACCCCAGGATCTGTGTCTTCCGACAAGCAAGAGTTCATTTCTGGTAAACCCAGTGATTTATGGGCTCAAATGATTTTTCGCAGTTGAGGAACACAACGCTACTCTCACAAATAACTAAAGAGCATTTATTTAATTGGAGGTGTAGTCTGTATCAGTTTCATAAGAAGAGTTGAACAACATATGGTACATATGACTAGGAAACACAGTTCCTTTTTTCAAGGCATGCTCATCGTTCTTGCTGTATTTTAGAGTCTGGAAAGAAGAGCTTGCTTCTTGCATTAAAACAGAATGTGTTTCAGGGATGACAACTCTGGTCTGAATTTCCCTTAATTAACGGAGTTAAACCCCAGGATCTGTGTCTTCCTACAAGCAAGAGTTCAGTTCTGGTAAACACAGTGAATTTTGGGCTCAAATGATTTTTCACAGTTCAGGAACCCAACGCTATTCTCACAATTGACTAAAGAGCATTTATTTAAGTGGAGGTGTGGTCTGTATCAGTTTCATGAGCAGAGTTGAACTACATATGGTCCGTATGTGTAAAAAACACAGTTCTTTTTTTAAGGGCATGCTCATGGTTCTTGCTGTATTTTATACTCTGGAAAGAAGAGCTTGCTTCTTGCTTTAAAACAATGTGGGTTTCAGGGATGAGAACTCTGGTCTGAATTTCCCTTCAGAAATGGAGTTAAACCCCAGGTCTGTGTCTTCCTACAAGCAAGTGTTCATTTCTGGTAAACAAAGTGAATTTTGGGCTCAAATGATTTTTCATAGTTCAGCAACCCAAACCGATTCTCACTATTAACTAAAGAGCACTAATGTAAGAGAAGCTGTGGTTTGTATCAGTTTCATAAGCAGAGTTGAACTACATATGGTCCGTATGAGTAGGAAACACAGTTCATTTTTTCAGGGCATGCTCATGGTTCTTGCTCTATTTTAGACTCTGGAAAGAAGAGCTTGCTTCTTGTGGTAAAACAGAGTGTGCTTCAGGGATGAGAACTATGGTCTGAATGTCCCTTCAGAAACAGAGTTAAACCCCAAGATCTCTGTCTTTCTATAAGCAAGTTCATTTCTGGTAAACACAGTGATTTTTGGGTTAAAATGATTTTTCGCACTTCAAGAACCCAACATGATTCTCACTATTAACTAAAGAGCATTTATGTAAGAGGGGCTGTGGTTTGTATCAGTTTCATGAGCATAGTTGAACTACATATGGTCCCTTTGTGTAGAAAACACAGTTCTTTTATTAAGGGCATTGTAATGGTTCTTGCTGTATTGGTGACGCTGGAAAGAAGAGCTTGCTTATTGCTTTAAAACAAAGTGTGTTTCAGGGATGAGAACTCTGGTCTGAATTTCCCTTCAGAAAAGGAGTTAAACCCCAGGATCTCTGTCTTCCTACAAGCAAGTGTTCATTTCTGGTAAACAAAGTGAATTTTGGGCTCAAATGATTTTTCGCAGTTCAGCAACCAAAACCGATTCTCACTATTAACTAAAGAGCACTAATATAAGAGGAGCTGTGGTTTGTATCAGTTTCATAAGCAGAGTTGAACTACATATGGTCGGTATGAGTCGGAAACACAGTTATTTTTTTCAGGGCATGCTCATGGTTCTTGCTTTATTTTAGACTCTGGAAAGAAGAGCTTGCATCTTGCGTTTATACAGAGTGCGTTTCAGGGATGAGAACTCTGGTCTGAATTTCCCTTCAGAAATGGAGTTAAACCCCAGGATCTGTGTCTTCCTACAAGCAAGAGTTCATTTCTGGTAAACCCAGTAATTTTTGGGCGCAAATGATTTTTCACAGTTCACGAACCATCCGCTATTCTAACAATTAACTAAAGAGCATTTATGTAAGAGGAGCCATGGTTTGTATCAGTTTCCTAAGCAGTGTTGAACTACATATGGTCCTTATGAGTAGGAAACACTGTTCTTTTTTTCAGGGCATGCTCATGGTTCTTGCTGTATTTTAGACTCTGGAAAGAAGATCTTGCTTCTTGCATTAAAACAGAATGTGTTTCAGGGATAAGAACTCTGGTCTGAATTTACCTTAATTAACGGAGTTAAACCCCAGG
This sequence comes from Onychomys arenicola, assembly GCA_949786405.1. Taxonomy (NCBI): domain Eukaryota; kingdom Metazoa; phylum Chordata; class Mammalia; order Rodentia; family Cricetidae; genus Onychomys; species Onychomys arenicola. The sequence continues at coordinate 2,590,932 of CATKUM010000040.1, read as the reverse complement.
ATCTGTGTCTTCCTACAAGCAAGAGTTCAGTTCTGGTAAACCCAGTGAATTTTGGGCTCAAATGATTTTTCACAGTTCAGGAACCCAACGCTATTCTCACAATTAACTAAAGAGCATTTATTTAAGTGGAGGTTTGGTCTGTATCAGTTTCATGAGCAGAGTTGAACTACATATGGTCCGTCTGAGTAGGAAACACAGTTCTTTTTTTCCGGGCATGCTCATGGTTCTTGCTCTATTTTAGACTCTGGAAAGAAGAGCTTGCTTCTTGTGGTAAAACAGAGTGTGCTTCAGGGATGAGAACTCTGGTCTGAATTTCCCTTCAGAAACGGAGTTAAACCCCAAGATCTGTGTCTTCCTACAAGCAAGTTCATTTCTGGTAAACACAGTGATTTTTGGGTTCAAATGATAGTTCGCACTTCAAGAACCCAACATGATTCTCACTATTAACTAAAGAGCATTTATGTAAGAGGTGCTGTGGTTTGTATCAGTTTCATGAGCAGAGTTGAACTACATATGTTCCCTATGTGTAGAAAACACAGTTCTTTTTTTAAGGGCATGCTAATGGTTCTTGCTGTGTTGGTACTCTGGAAAGAAGAGCTTGCTTCTTGCTTTAAAACAAAGTGTGTTTCAGGGATGAGAACTCTGGTCTGAATTTCCCTTCAGAAATGGAGTTAAACCCCAGGGTCTCTGTCTTCCTACAAGCAAGTGTTCATTTCTGGTAAACAGTGAATTTTGGGCTCAAATGATTTTTCGCAGTTCAGCAACCCAATGCGATTCTCACTATTAACTAAAGAGCACTAATGTAAGAGGAGCTGTGGTTTGTATCAGTTTCATAAGCAGAGTTGAACTACATATGGTCCTTATGAGTAGGAAACACAGTTCTTTTTTTCAGGGCATGCTCATGGTTCTTACTCTATTTTAGACTCTGGAAAGAAGAGCTTGCTGCTTGCGTTATAACAGAGTGTGTTTTAGGGATGAGATCTCTGGTTGAATATCCCTTGCGAAACGGAGTTAAACCCCAGGTCTGTGTCTTCCTACAAGCAAGAGTTCATTTCTGATTAACCCAATGAATTTTCGGCTCAAATGATTTTTCGCAGTTCACGAACCCAACGCGATTCTCAGTATTAACTAAAGAGCATTTATGTTAGAGGAGCTGTGGTTTGTATCAGTTTCATAAGCAGAGTTGAACTACATATTGTCCGTATGAGTAGGAAACCCAGTTCTTTTTTTCTGGGCATGCTCATGTTTCTTACTATAATGAGACGCTGGAAAGAAGAGGATGATTCTTGCCTTAAAACACAGTGTTTTTCAGGGTTGAGAACTAGGGTCTGAATTTCCCTTCAGAAACGGAGTTAAACCCCAGGATCTGTGTCTTCCTAAAAGCAAGAGTTCATTTCTGGTTAACCCAGTGAATTTTGGCTCAAATGATTTTTCGCAGTTCTCGAACCCAACGCGATTCTCACTATTAACTAAAGAGCATTTATGTAAGAGGAGCTGTGGTTTGTCTCAGTGTCATGAGCAGAGTTGAACTACATATGGTCCCTATGTGTAGAAAACACAGTTCTTTTTTTAAGGGCATGCTAATTGTTCTTGCTGTATTGGTGACGCTGGAAAGAATAGCTTGCTTCTTGTATTAAAACAAGGTGTGTTTCATGGATGAGAACTCTGGTCTGAATTTCCCTTCAGAAACGGAGATAAACACCATGATCTGTGTCTTCCTACCAGCAAGAGTTCATTTCTGGTGAACCAAGTGAATTTTAGGCTCAAATGACTTTACACAGTTCTAGAAACCAACGCGATTATCACTATTAAATAAACAGCGTTTATGTAAGAGGAGCTGTGGTTTGTGTCATGTCATAAGCAGAGTTTTACTACATATTTTCCTTTTGAGTCAGAAACACAGTTCTTTTTTTCTGGGCATGCTCATGTTTCTTACTATATTGGAGACGCTGGAAACAAGAGGATGATTCTTGTCTTAAAACAGAGTGTTTTTCAGTGATGAGAACTCTGGTATGAATTTGCCTTCAGAAACGGAGTTAAACCCCAGGATCAGTGTCTTCGTACAACCAAGAGTTCATTTCTGGTAATCCCAGTGATTTTTTGGCCCAAATGATTTTTCCCAGTTCCCGAACCCAACATGATTCTCACTATTAACTAAAGAGGATTTATGTAAGAGGAGCTGTGGTTTGTATCAATTTCATAAGCAGAGTTGAACTACATATGGTCCTTATGAGTAGGAAACACAGTTCTTTTTTTCAGGGCATGCTCATGGTTCTTGCTCTATTTTAGACTCTGGAAAGAAGAGCTGGCTTCTTGCGTTATAACATAGTGTGTTTTAGGGATGAGAACTCTGGTCTGAATTTTCCTTCAGAAACGGAGTTATAACCCAGGATCTATGTCTTCCTACAAGCAAGTGTTCATTTCTGGTAAACCAAGTGAATTTTGGGCTCATATGAATTTAGACCGTTCTAGAACCCAACGTGATTATCACTTTTAACTAAAGAGCATTTATGTAAGAGGAGCTGAGGTTTGTATCAGTTTCATAATCAGAGATGAACTACATATGGTCCGTATGAGTAGGAAACACAGTTCTTTTTTTCAGGTCATGCTCATGGTTCTTGCTGTATTTGTGATGTTGGAAAAAAGAGCTTGCTTCTTGCAATAAGACAGGGTGGATTTCATGGATGAGAACTCTGGCATGAATTTCCCTTAACAAACAGAGTTAAACACCGTGATCTTTGTCTTCCTACCAGCAAGAATTCATTTTTGGTAAACCAAGTGAATTTTGGCTCAAATGATTTTTTGCAGTTCAAGAACCATATGCTACTTTCTCTATTAACTAAAGATGATTTATGTAAGAGGAGCTGTGGTTTGTATCAGTTTCATGAGCAGAGTTGAACTACATATGGTCCGTATGAGTAGGAAACACAGTTCTTTTTTTCAGGGCATGCTCATGGTTCTTGCTGTATTTTAGACTCTGGAAAGAAGAGCTTGCTTCTTGTGGTAAAACAGAGTGCTTCAGGGATGAGAACTGTGGTCTGAATTTCCCTTCAGAAACGGATTTAAACCCCAAGATCTTTGTCTTCCTACAAGCAAGTTCATTTCTGGTAAACACAGTGATTTTTGTGTTCAAATGATTTTTCGCACTTCAAGAACCCAACATGATTCTCACTATTAACTAAAGAGTATTTATGTAAGAGGAGACGTGGTTTGTATCAGTTTCATAAGGAGAGTTGAACTCCATATGGTCCTTATGAGTAGGAAACACAGTTCTTTTTTTCAGGGCATGCTCATGGTTCTTGCTCTATTTTAGACTCTGGAAAGAAGAGCTTGCTTCTTGCATTATAACATAGTGTGTTTTAGGGATGAGAACTCTGGTCTGAATTTCCCTTGAGAAACGGAGTTAAACCCCAGGATCTCTGTCTTCCTACAAACAAGAGTCCATTTCTTGTTAACCCAGTGAATTTTTTGCTCAATTGATTTTTTGCAGTTCACGAACCCAACGCGATTTTTAGTATTAACTAAAGAGCATTTATGTAAGAGGAGCTGTGGTTTGTATCAGTTTCATGAGCAGAGTTGAACTACATATGGTCCGTATTAGTAGGAAACACAGTTCTTTTTTTCTGGGCATGCTCATGTTTCTTACTATATGGAGACGCTGGAAAGAAGAGGAAGATTCTTGCCTTAAGACAGAGTGTTTTTCAGGGTTGAGAACTCGCGTCTGAATTTGTCTTCAGAATAGGAGTTAAACTCCAGGATCAGTGTCTTCCTTCAAGCAAGAGTTCATTTCTGGTAAACCCAGAGATTTTGGGGCCCAAAGGATTTTTCGCAGTTCACGAACCCAAAATGATTCTCACTATTAACTAAAGTGGATTTTTGTAAGAGGAGCTGTGGTTTGTATCAATTTCATAAGCAGAGTTGAACTACATATGGTCTGTATGAGTCGGAAACACAATTTTTTTTTCTGGGCATGCTCATGTTTCTTACTATATTGGAGACTCAGGAAAGAAGAGCTTGCTTCTTGCGTTATAACATAGTGTGTTTTAGGGATGAGAGCTCTAGTCTGAATTTCCCTTCAGAAACGGAGTTAAACCCCAGGATCTGTGTCTTCCTACAAGCAAGTGTTCATTTCTGGTAAACCAAGTGAATTTTGGGCTCAAATGTATTTAGACCATTCTAGAACCCAACGCGATTATCACTTTTAACTAAAGAGTATTTATGTAAGAGGAGCTGCGGTCTGTATCATTTCATAAGCAGAGTTGAACTAGATATGGTCCGTATGAGTAGGAAACACAGTTCTTTTTTTCTGGGCACGCTCATGGTTCTTACTGTATTGGAGACGCTGGAAAGAAGAGGATGATTTTTGCGTTAAAACAGAGTGTTTTTCAGGGATGAGAACTCTGGTCTGAATTTACATTCAGAAACCGAGTTAAACCCCAAGATCAGTGTCTTCCTACAAGCAAGATTTCAGTTCTGGTAAACCCAGTGAATTTTGGGCTCAAATGATTTTTGGCAGTTCAGGAACCCAACGCTATTCTCACAATTAACTAAAGAGCATTTATTTAAGTGGAGGTGTGGTCTGCAGTAGTTTCATAAGCAGAGTTGAACAACATATGGTACATATGAATAGGAAACACAGTTCTTTTTTTCAGGGCATGCTCATGGTTCTTGCTGTATTTCATACTCTGGAAAGAAGAGCTTGCTTCTTGCATTATAACAGAGTTTGTTTCAGGGATGAGAATTCTGGTCTGAATTTTCCTTCAGAAACGGAGTTAAACCGAAAGTTCTGTGTCTTCCTACAAGCAAGAGTTCATTTCCCGTAAACCCAGTTATATTTCGGCTCAAATGAATTTACACAGTTCAAGAACCCAACACAAGTTTTACTTTTAACTAAAGAGCATCTATGAAAAGATGCTCTGGATTGTATGAGTTTCATAAGTAGAGTTGAACTAGACACTGTCCTTTTGAGTAGGAAATACAGTTCTTTTTTTCTGGGCATGCTCACGTTTCTCACTGTATTGGAGACCCTGGAAAGAAGAACATGCTTCTTGCGTTAAAACAGAGTGTGTTTCATGGATTTGAACACTGGTCTGAATTGTCCTTCAGAAACAGAGTTAAACCAAAGGCTCTGTGTCTTCCTACAAGCAAGAGTTCATTTCGGTTAAACCCAATGATTTCTCGGCTCAAATGAATTTACACAGTTCACGAACCCCACACAATTTTCACTATTAACTAAAGAGCATCTATGTAAGAGATGCTGTGGCTTGTTACAGTTCCATAAGCAGAGTTCAACTAGATATGGTACATAAGAGTAGGAAACACAGTTCATTTTTCCTGGGCATGCTCTTGTTTCTTGCTGCATTAGAGACGCTGGAAAGAAGAGCATGCTCTTTGCGTTAAACCAGAGTGTGCTTCATGGATGAGAACACTGGTCTGAATTTCCCTTCAGAAACTGAGTTAAACCAAAGGCTCTGTGTCTTCCTAAATGCAAGAGTTCATTTCCGGTAAACCCAGTGATTTTTTGGCTCTAATGAATTTACCCAGTTCACGAACCCAACACGATTTTCACTATTAACTAAAGAGCATCTATGAAGAGATGCTCTGGTTTGTATGACTTTCATAAGCAGAGTTGAACTAGACAAAGTCATTTTGAGTAGGACATACAGTAATTTTTTTCTAGGCATGCTCATGTTTCTTGCTGTATTGGAGATGCTAGAAGTAGAGCATGCTCCTTGCATTAAAACAGAGTGTGTTTCATGGATGAGAATACTGGTCTGATTATTCCTTCAGAAACGGAGTTAAACAAAAGGCTCTGTGTCTTCCTACAGTCAAGAGTTCATTTCTGGTAAACCCTTTGATTTTTTGGCTCAAATGAATTTACACAGTTCTTGAACCCAAACGTTTTTCACTATTAACTAAAGAGCATCTATGTAAGAGATGCTGTGGTTTGTTACAGTTTCATAAGCAGAGTTCAACTAGATATGGTCCGTATGAGTAGGAAACACAGTTCTTTTTTTCTGATCATGCTCATGTTTCTTGCTGTATAGAGACACTGGAAAGAAGAGCATGCTCGATGCGTTAAAACAGAGGGTGTTTCATGGATGAGAACACTGGACTGAATTTCCCTTCACAAACGAGTTAAACCAAAGGCTCTGAGTCTTCCTACAAGCAAGAGTTCTTTTCCAATAAACCCAGTGATTTTTCGGCTCAAATGAATTTACGCAGTTCACAAACCCAACACGATTTTCACTATTAACTAAAGAGCATCTATGAAAAGATGCTGTGGTTTGTATGAGTTTCATAAGCAGAGTTGAATTAGACATGGCTCTATTGAGTATTAAATACAGTATATTTTTTCTGCGTATGCTCATGTTTCGTGTTGTATTAGAGAAGCTGGAAAGAATAGCATGCATCTTGCGTTAAAACGGAGTGTGTTTCATGGATGAAAGCAACTGTCTGAATTTCCCTTCACAAACGGAGTTAAACCAAAAGCTCTCTGTCTTCCTACAAGCAAGAGTTCATTTCTGGTAAACCCAGTGATTTTTCGGCTGAAATGAATTTACACAGTTCACGAACCCAACACGATTTTCACTATAACTAAAGATCATCTATGAAGTGATGCTGTTCTATGTACGAGTTTCATAAGCAGAGTTCAACTAGATATGGTCCGTATGAGTAGGAAACACTGTTCATTTTTTCTGGGCATGCACATGTTTATTGCTGTATTAGAGACGCTGGAAAGAAGAGCATGCTCTTTGCGTTAAAATAGAGTGTGTTTCATGGATGAGAACACTGGTCTGAATTTCCCTTCAGAAACGGAGTTAAACAAAAGGCTCTGTGTCTTCCTAAATGCAAGAGTTCATTTCCGGTAAACCCAGTGATTTTTCACCTCAAATGAATTTACACAGTTCATGAACACACACGATTTTCACTATTAAATATGGATCAAATATGTAAAAGATGCTGTGGTTTGTTACAGATTCATAGGCAGAGTTCAACAAGAATTTGTCCATATGAGTACAAAACACAGTTCTTTTTTTATGGGCATGCTCATGTTTCTTGCTGTATTGGAGACGCTGGACAGAAGAGGATGCTTCTTGCGTTAAAACAGAGGGTGTTTCATGGATGATACCACTGGTCTGAATTTCCCTTCACAATCGATTTAAACCAAAGGCTCTGTGTCTTCCTACAATCAAGAGTTCATTTCTGGTAATCCCTGTGATTTTTCGGCTCAAATGAATTTACACAGTTCACGAACTCAAAAGTTTTTCACTATTAACTAAAGAGCATCTATGTAAGAGATGCTGTGGTTTGTTACAGTTTCATAAGCAGAGTTCAACTAGATATGGTCCATATGAGTAGGAAACACAGTTCATTTTATCTGGGCATGCTCATATTTCTTGCTGTATTAGAGAAGCTGGAAAGAAGCGCATGCTCTTTGCGTTAAAACAGAGTGTGTTTCATGGATGAGAACAATGGTCTGAATTTGCTTTCAGAAACGGAGTTAAACCAAAGGCTCTGTGTCTTCCTAAATGCAAGTGTTCATTTCCGGTAAACCCAGTGATTTTTCAGCTCAAATGAATTTACACAGTTCATGAACACAACACGATTTTCACTATTAAATAAAGAGCATCTATGTAAAAGATGCTGTGGTTTGTCACAGTTTCATAAGCAGAGTTCAAGAAGAATTTGTCCATATAAGTACGAAATACAGTTCTTTTTTTCTGGGCATGCTCATGTTTCTCTTGCTGTATTGTGGACGCTGGACAGAAGAGGATGCTTCTTGCGTTAAAACAGAGGGTCTTTCATGGATGAGACAACTGGTCTGAATTTCACTTTACAAATAGAGTTAAACCAAAGGCTCTCTGTCTTCCTACAAGCAAGAGTTCATTTCTGGTAAACCCAGTGATTTTTTGGCTCAAATGAATTTACAAAGTTCACGAACCTAACACGTTTTTCACTATTAACTAAAGAGCATCTATGTAAGAGATGCTGTGGTTTGTTACAGTGTCATAAGCAGAGTTCATCGAGATATGGTCCATATAAGTAGGAAACACAGTTCTTTTTTTCTGGGCATGCTCATTTTTCTTGCTGTATTAGAGACGCTGGAAAGAAGAGCATGCTCTTTGTGTTAAAACAGAGTGTGTTTCATGGATGAGAACACTGGTCTGAATTTCCCTTCACAAATGGAGTTAAACCAAAGGCTCTGTGTCTTCTTAAATGCAAGAGTTCATTTCCCGTAAACCCAGTGATTTTTCGGCTCTAATGAATTTACACAGTTCACGAACCCAACACGATTTTCACTATTAACTAAAAAGCATCTATGAAGAGATGCTGTGGTTTGCATGAGTTTCATAAGCAGAGTTGAACTAGACACTGTCCTTTTGAGTAGGAAATACAGTTCTTTTTTTCTGGGCATGCTCACGTTTGTTGCTGTATTGGGGACCCTGGAGAAGAGCATCCTTATTGCGTTAAAACAGAGTGTGTTTCATGGATTTGAACAATGGTCTGAATTTTCCTTCAGAAACAGAGTTAAACCAAAGGCTCTGTGTCTTCCTAAATGCAAGAGTTCATTTCCGGTAAACCCAGTGATTTTTTGGCTCTAATGAATTTACCCAGTTCACGAACCCAACACAATTTTCACTATTAACTAAAGATCATCTATGAAGAGATGCTCTGGTTTGTATGAGTTTCATAAGCAGAGTTGAACTAGACACAGTCATTTTGAGTAGGACATAAAGTAATTTTTTTCTGGGCATGCTCATGTTTCTTGCTGTATTGGAGATGCTAGAAGTAGAGCATGCTCCTTGCGTTAAAACAGAGTGTGTTTCATGGATGAGAATACTGGTCTGATTATTCCTTCAGAAACGGAGTTAAACCAAACGTTCTGTGTCTTCCTACAAGCAAGAGTTCATTTCCCCTAAACCCAGTGATATTTCCGCTCAAATGAATTTACACATTTCACGAAACCAACACGTTTTTCACTATTAAGAAAAGAGCATCTATGTAAAAGATGCTGTGGTTTGTTACAGTTTCATAAGCAGAGTTCAACTAGATATGGTCCGTATGAGTACGAAACACAGTTCTTTTTTATGGGCGTGCTCATGTTTCTTGCTGAATTGGAGACACTGGACAGAAGAGGACGCTTCTTGCGTTAAAACAGAGGGTGTTTCATGGATGAGAACACTGGTCTGAATTTCCCTTCACAAACGAGTTAAACCAAAGGCTCTGTGTCCTCCTGCAATGAAGAGTTCATTTCTGGTAAACCCTTTGATTTTTCGGCTCAAATGAATTTACACAGTTCATGAACCCAAACGTGTTTCACTATTAACTAAAGAGCATCTATGTAAGGGATGCTGTGGTTTGCTACGGTTTCATAAGCAGAGTTCAACTAGATTTGGTCTGTATGAGTAGGAAACACAGTTCTTTTTTTCTGATCATGCTCATTTTTCTTGCTGTATAGAGACACTGGAAAGAAGAGCATGCTCGTTGAGTAAAACAGAGTGTGTTTCATGGATAAGAGCACTGGTCTGAATTTCCCTTCACAAACGGAGTTCAACCAAAGGCTCTGAGTCTTCCTACAAGCAAGAGTTCATTTCCAATAAACCCAGTGATTATTCAGCTCAAATGAATTTACGCAGTTCACAAACCCAACACGATTTTCACTATTAACTAAATAGCATCTATGAATAGGTGCGGTGGTTTGTATGAGTTTCATAAGCAGAGTTGAATTAGACATGGTTCTATTGAGTAGTAAATACAGTATATTTTTTTCTGGGCATGCTCATGTTTCTTGTTGTATTAGAGAAGCTGGAAAGAAGAGCATGCATCTTGCATTAAAACAGAGTGTGTTTCATGGATGAAAATAATGGTCTGAATTTCCCTTCACAAACGGAGTTAAAACAAAGGCTCTGTGTCTTCCTAAATGCAAGAGTTCATTTCCGGTAAACCCAGTGATTTTTCACCTCAAATGAATTTACACAGTTCATGAACACAACACGATTTTCACTATTAAATAAAGAGCATATACGTAAAAGATGCTGTGGTTTGTTACAGTTTCATAAGCAGAGTTCAACAAGAATATGTCTGTATGAGTACGAAACACAGTTCTTTTTTTATGGGCATGCTCATGTTTCTTGCTGTATTGGAGAAGCAGGAAAGAAGAGCATGGTCTTTGCGTTAAAACAGAGTGTGTTTCATGGATGAGAACATTGGTCTGAATTTCCCTTCTGAAACAGAGTTAAACCAAAGGCTCTGTGTCTTCCCACAATGAAGAGTTCATTTCTGGTAAACCCTTTGATTTTTCGGCTCAAATATATTTACACAGTTCACTAACCCAAACGTTTTTCACTATTAACTAAAGAGCATCTATGTAAGAGATGCTGTCTTTTGTTACTGTATCATAAGCATTGTTCTACTAGATATGGTCTGTATGAGTAGGAAGCACAGTTCTTTTTTTCTGGGCATGCTCATGTTTCTTGCTATATTGCAGATGCTGGAAAGAAGAACATGCTCTTTGCGTTAAAACAGAGTGTGTTTCATGGATGAGAACACTGGTCTGAATTTCCCTTCAGAAACGGAGTTAAACCAAAGGCTCTCTGTGTTCCTAAATGCAAGAGTTCTTTTCCAGTAACCCCAGTAATTTTTCGGCACAAATGAATTTACACAGTTCATGAACCCAAAACGATTTTCACTATTAACTAAAGATCATCTATGAAGAGATGCTGTTCTATGTATGAGTTTCATAAGCAGAGTTCAACTAGATATGGTCCGTATGAGTAGGAAACACACTTCATTTTTTCTGGGCATGCTCATGTTTCTTGCTGTCTTAGAGATGCAGGAAGAAGTGCATGCTTCTTGCGTTAAAACAGAGTGTGTTTCATGGATGAGAATACTGGTCTGAATATTCCTTCAGAAACAGAGTTAAACCAAAGGCTTGTGTCATGCTACAATCAAGGGTTCAAATCCGGTAAACCCTGTGATTTTTCGGATCAAATGAATTTACACAGTTCACGAACTCAAACGTTTTTCACTATTAACTAAAGAGCATCTATGTAAGAGACGCTGGGGTTTGTTACAGTTTCATAAGCAGAGTTCAACTAGATATGGTCTGTATGAGTAGGAAACACAGTTCTTTTTTTCTGATCATGCTCATGTTTCTTGCTGTATTAGAGACGCTGGAAAGAAGAGCATTCTCATTGCATTTAAACAGAGTGTGTTTCATGTCTGAGAACACTGGTCTGAATTTCCCTTCACAAACGGAGTTAAACAAAAGGCTCTGAGTCTTCCTACATGCAAGAGTTCATTTCCAGTAAACCCAGTGATTTTTCGGCTCAAATGAATTTACGCAGTTCACGAACCCAACACGATTTTCACTATTAAATAAAGATTATCTATGAAGAGATGCTGTTCTATGTATGAGTTTGAAAAGCAGAGTTCAACTAGATATGGCCCGTATGAGTAGGAAACACAGTTCTTTTTTTCTGGGCATGCTCATGTTTCTTGCTGTATGGAGATGCTGGAAAGAAGAGCATGTGCTTTGCGTTAAAACAGAGTGTGTTTCATGGATGAGAACACTGGTCTGAATTTCCCTTCAGAAACGGAGTTAAACCAAGGTTCTGTGTCTTCCTAAATGCAAGTGTTCATTTCTGGTAAACCCAGTGATTATTCAGCTCAAATGAATTTACACAGTTCACGAACCCAACACTTTTTTCACTGTTAACTAAAGAGCATCTATGTAAGAGATGCTGTGGTTTGTTACAGTTCCAGAAGAAGAGTACAACTAGATATGGTACATATGAGTAGGGAACACAGTTCATTTTTTCTGGGCATGCTCATGTTTCTTGCTATACTGCAGACACTGGAAAGAAGAGCATGCTCTTTGTGTTAAAACAGAGTGTGTTTCATGGATGAGAACATTGGTCTGAATATCACTTCACAAATAGAGTTAAACCAAAGACTCTCCTTCTTCCAGCAATCAAGAGTTCATTTCCGGTAAACCCAGTGATTTTCAGGCTCAAATGAATTTACCCAGTTGACGAACCCAACACGATTTTCACTATTAACTAAAGAGCATCTATGAAGAGATGCTCTGGTTTGTATGAGTTTCAGAAGCAGAGTAGAACTAGACACTGTCATTTTGAGTAGGATATACAGTCTCTTTTTTTCTGGACATGCTCATGTTTCTTGCTGTATTGGAGACCCTGGAAAGAAGAGCATGCTTCTTGCTTTAAAACAGAGTGTGTTTCATGGATTTGAACTCTGGTCTGAATTTTCCTTCAGAAACAGAGTTAAACCAAAGGCTCTGTGTCTTCCTAAATGCAAGAGTTCATTTCCGGTATACCCAGTGATTTTTTGGCTCTAATGAATTTACCCAGTTCACGAACCCAACACGATTTTCACTATTAACTAAAGAGCTTCTATGAAGAGATGCTCTGGTTTGTATGAGTTTCATAAGCAGAGTTGAACTAGACACAGTCATTTTGAGTAGGACATAAAGTAATTTTTTTCTGGGCATGCTCATGTTTCTTGCTGTATTGGAGATGCTAGAAGTAGAGCATGCTCCTTGCGTTAAAACAGAGTGTGTTTCATGGATGAGAATACTGGTCTGATTATTCCTTCAGAAACGGAGTTAAACCAAACGTTCTGTGTCTTCCTACAAGCAAGAGTTCATTTCCCCTAAACCCAGTGATATTTCCGCTCAAATGAATTTACACATTTCACGAAACCAACACGTTTTTCACTATTAAGAAAAGAGCATCTATGTAAAAGATGCTGTGGTTTGTATGAGTTTCATACGCAGAGTTGAATTAGACATGGTCCTATTGAGTAGTAAATACAGTATATTTTTTCTGTGCATGCTCATGTTTCTTGTTGTATTAGAGAAGCTGGAAAGAAGAGCATGCATCTTGCATTAAAACAGAGTGTGTTTCATGGATGAAAACAATGGTCTGAATTTCCCTTCACAAACGGAGTTAAAACAAAGGCTCTGTGTCTTCCTAAATGCAAGAGTTCATTTCCGGTAAACCCAGTGATTTTTCACCTCAAATGAATTTACACAGTTCATGAACACAACACGATTTTCACTATTAAATAAAGAGCATATATGTAAAAGATGCTGTGGTTTGTTACAGTTTCATAAGCAGAGTTCAACAGGATCATGTCTGTATGAGTACGAAACACAGTTCTTTTTTTATGGGCATGCTCATGTTTCTTGCTGTATTGGTGACGCAGGAAAGAAGAGCATGTTCTTTGCGTTAAAACAGAGTGTGTTTCATGGATGAGAACACTGGTCTGAATTTCCCTTCAGAATCGGAGTTAAACCAAAGGCTCTGTGTCTTCCCACAATGAAGAGTTCATTTCTGGTAAACCCTTTGATTTTTCGGCTCAAATGTATTTACACAGTTCAAGAACCCAAACGTTTTACACTATTAACTAAAGAGCATCTATGTAAGAGATGCTGTCTTTTGTTACTGTATCATAAGCAGAGTTCTACTAGATATGGTCTGTATGAGTAGGAAGCACAGTTCTTTTTTTCTGGGCATGCTCATGTTTCTTGCTATATTGAACACGCTGGAAAGAAGAACATGCTCTTTGCGTTAAAACAGAGTGTGTTTCATGGATGAGAACACTGGTCTAAATTTCCATTCAGAAACGGAGTTAAACCAAAGGCTCTCTGTCTTCCTAAATGCAAGAGTTCTTTTCAAGTAAACCCAGTAATTTTTCGGCACAAATGAATTTACACAGTTCATGAACCCAAAACGATTTTCACTATTAACTAAAGATCATCTATGAAGAGATGCTGTTCTATGTATGAGTTTCATAAGCAGAGTTCAACTAGATATGGTCCGTATGAGTAGGAAACACAGTTCATTTTTTCTGGGCATGCTCATGTTTCTTGCTGTCTTGGAGATGCAGGAAGGAGTGCATGCTTCTTGCGTTAAAACAGAGTGTGTTTCATGGATGAGAATACTGGTCTGAATATTCCTTCAGAAACAGAGTTAAACCAAAGGCTCTGTGTCATGCTACAATCAAGGGTTCAAATCCGGTAAATCCTGTGATTTTTCGGATCAAATGAATTTACACAGTTCACGAACTCAAACGTTTTTCACTATTAACTAAAGAGCATCTATATAAGAGATGCTGTGGTTTGTTACAGTTTCATAAGCAGAGTTCAACTAGATATGGTCCGTATGAGTAGGAAACACAGTTCTTTTTTTCTGATCATGCTCATGTTTCTTGCTGTATTAGAGACGCTGGAAAGAAGAGCATGCTCATTGCATTTAAACAGAGTGTGTTTCATGTCTGAGAATACTGGTCTGAATTTCCCTTCATAAACGGAGTTAAACAAAAGGCTCTGAGTCTTCCTACATGCAAGAGTTCATTTCCAGTAAACCCAGTGATTTTTCGGCTCAAATGAATTTACGCAGTTCACGAACCCAACACGATTTTCACTATTAAATAAAGATTATCTATGAAGAGATGATGTTCTATGTATGAGTTTCAAAAGCAGAGTTCAACTAGATATGGCCCGTATGAGTAGGAAACACAGTTCTTTTTTTTTCTGGGCATGCTCATGTTTCTTGCTGTATTGGAGATGCTGGAAAGAAGAACATGTGGTTTGCGTTAAAACAGAGTGTGTTTCATGGATGAGAACACTGGTCTGAATTTCCCTTCAGAAACGGAGTTAAACCAAGGTTCTGTGTCTTCCTAAATGCAAGTGTTCATTTCTGGTAAACCCAGTGATTATTCAGCTCAAATGAATTTACACAATTCACGAACCCAACACTTTTTTCAAAGTTAACTAAAGAGCATCTATGTAAGAGATGCTGTGGTTTGTTACAGTTCCCGAAGCAGAGTACAACTAGATATGGTACATATGAGTAGGAAACACAGTTCATTTTTTCTGGGCATGCTCATGTTTCTTGCTATACTGCAGACACTGGAAAGAAGAGCATGCTCTTTGTGTTAAAACAGAGTGTGTTTCATGGATGAGAACATTGGTCTGAATATCCCTTCACAAATAGAGTTAAACCAAAGACTCTCCTTCTTCCAGCAATCAAGAGTTCATTTCCGGGAAACCCAGTGATTTTCCGGCTCAAATGAATTTACCCAGTTCACCAACCCAACATGATTTTCACTATTAACTAAAGAGCATCTATGAAGAGATGCTCTGGTTTGTATAAGTTTCATAAGCAGAGTATAACTAGACACTGTCATTTTGAGTAGGATATACAGTCTCTTTTTTTCTGGGCATGCTCATGTTTCTTGCTGTATTGGAGACCCTGGAAAGAAGAGCATGCTTCTTGCGTTAAAACAGAGTGTGTTTCATGGATTTGAACACTGGTCTGAATTTTCCTTCAGAAACAGAGTTAAACCACAGGCTCTGTGTCTTCCTACAAGCAAGAGTTCAGTTCCGTTAAACCCAGTGATTTTTCGGCTCAAATGATTTTACACAGTTCACGAACCACACGATTTTCACTATTAACAAAAGAGCATCTATGTAAAAGATGCTGTGGTTTGTTACAGTTTCATAGGAAGAGTTCAACTAGACATGGTCCGTATGAGAATGAAACACAGTTCTTTTATTATGGGCATGCTCATGTTTCTTGCTGTATTAGAGACGCTGGAAAGAAGAGCATCCTTCTTGCATTAAAACAGAGTGTATTTCATGGATGAGAACACTGGTCTGAATTTCCCTTCAGAAACGGAGTTAAACCAAAGGCTCTGTGACTTCCTAAATGCAAGAGTTCATTTCTGGTAAACCCAGTGATTTTCCGGCTCAAATGAATTTACCCAGTTCACGAACCCAACACGATTTTCACTATTAACTAAAGAGCATCTATGAAGAGATGCTCTGGTTTGTATGAGTTTCATAAGCAGAGTAGAACTAGACACTGTCATTTTGAGTAGGATATACAATCTCTTTTTTTCTGGACATGCTCATGTTTCTTGCTGTATTGGAGACCCTGGAAAGAAGAGCATGCTTCTTGCGTTAAAACAGAGTGTGTTTCATGGATTTGAACACTGGTCTGCATTTTCCTTCAGAAACAGAGTTAAACCAAAGGCTCTGTGTCTTCCTAAATGCAAGAGTTCATTTCCGGTAAACCCAGTGATTTTTTGGCTCTAATGAATTTACCCAATTCACGAACCCAACACGATTTTCACTATTAACTAAAGAGCATCTATGAAGAGATGCTCTGGTTTGTATGAGTTTCATAAGCAGAGTTGAACTAGACACAGTCATTTTGAGTAGGACATAAAGTAATTTTTTCTGGGCATGCTCATGTTTCTTGCTGTATTGGAGATGCTAGAAGTAGAGCATGCTCCTTGCGTTAAAACAGAGTGTGTTTCATGGATGAGACTACTGGTCTGATTATTCCATCAGAAACGGAGTTAAACCAAACGTTCTGTGTCTTCCTACAAGCAAGAGTTCATTTCCCCTAAACCCAGTGATATTTCCGCTCAAATGAATTTACACATTTCACGAAACCAACACGTTTTTCATTATTAAGAAAAGAGCATCTATGTAAAAGATGCTGTGGTTTGTTACAGTATCATAAGCAGAGTTCAACTAGATATGGTCCGTATGAGTATGAAACACAGTTCTTTTTTATGGGCGTGCTCATGTTTCTTGCTGTATTGGAGACACTGGACAGAAGAGGACGCTTCTTGCGTTAAAACAGAGGTTGTTTCATGGATGAGAATACTGGTCTGAATTTCCCTTCACAAACGAGTTAAACCAAAGGTTCTGTGTCTTCCTACAATGAAGAGTTCATTTCTGGTAAACCCTTTGATTTTTCGGCACAAATGAATTTACACAGTTCATGAACCCAAACGTTTTTCACTATTAACTAAAGAGCATCTATGTAAGAGATGCTGTGGTTTGTTACAGTTTCATAAGCAGAGTTCAACTAGATATGGTCCGTATGAGTAGGAAACACAGTTCTTTTTTTCTGATCATGCTCATGTTTCTTGCTGTATAGAGACACTGGAAAGAAGAGCATGCTCGTTGCGTTAAAACAGAGTGTGTTTCATGGATAAGAGCACTGGTCTGAATTTCCCTTCACAAACGGAGTTAAATCAAAGGCTCTGAGTCTTCCTACAAGCAAGAGTTCATTTCCAATAAACCCAGTGATTACTCGGCTCAAATGAATTTACGCAGTTCACAAACCCAACACGATTTTCAATATTAACTAAATAGCATCTATGAAAAGATGCTGTGGTTTTTATGAGTTTCATACGCAGAGTTGAATTAGACATGGTCCTATTGAGTAGTAAATACAGTATATTTTTTCTGTGCATGCTCATGTTTCTTGTTGTATTAGAGAAGCTGGAAAGAAGAGCATGCATCTTGCATTAAAACAGAGTGTGTTTCATGGATGAAAACAATGGTCTGAATTTCCCTTCACAAACGGAGTTAAAACAAAGGCTCTGTGTCTTCCTAAATGCAAGAGTTCATTTCCGGTAAACCCAGTGATTTTTCACCTCAAGTGAATTTACACAGTTCATGAACACAACACGATTTTCACTATTAAATTAAGAGCATATATGTAAAAGATGCTGTGGTTTGTTACAGTTTCATAAGCAGAGTTCAACAAGAATATGTACGTATGAGTAAGAAACAGTTCTTTTTTTATGGGCATGCTCATGTTTCTTGCTGTATTGGAGACGCAGGAAAGAAGAGCATGGTCTTTGCGTTAAAACAGAGTGTGTTTAATGGATGAGAACACTGGTCTGAATTTCCCTTCAGAATCGGAGTTAAACCAAAGGCTCTGTGTCTTCCCACAATGAAGAGTTCATTTCTGGTAAACCCTTTGATTTTTCGGCTCAAATGTATTTACACAGTTCAAGAACCCAAACGTTTTACACTATTAACTAAAGAGCATCTATGTAAGAGATGCTGTCTTTTGTTACTGTATCATAAGCAGAGTTCTACTAGATATGGTCTGTATGAGTAGGAAGCACAGTTCTTTTTTTCTGGGCATGCTCATGTTTCTTGCTATATTGCAGACGCTGGAAAGAAGAACATGCTCTTTGCGTTAAAACAGAGTGTGTTTCATGGATGAGAACACTGGTCTGAATTTCCCTTCAGAAACGGAGTTAAACCAAAGGCTCTCTGTCTTCCTAAATGCAAGAGTTCTTTTCCAGTAAACCCAGTAATTTTTCGGCACAAATGAATTTACACAGTTCATGAACCCAAAACGATTTTCACTATTAACTAAGGATCATCTATGAAGAGATGCTGTTCTATGTATGAGTTTCATAAGCAGAGTTCAACTAGATATGGTCCGTATGAGTAGGAAACACAGTTCATTTTTTCTGGGCATGCTCATGTTTCTTGCTGTCTTGGAGATGCAGGAAGGAGTGCATGCTTCTTACGTTAAAACAGAGTGTGTTTCATGGATGAGAATACTGGTCTGAATATTCCTTCAGAAACAGAGTTAAACCAAAGGCTCTGTGTCATGCTACAATCAAGGGTTCAAATCCGGTAAACCCTGTGATTTTTCGGATCAAATGAATTTACACAGTTCACGAACTCAAACGTTTTTCACTATTAACTAAAGAGCATCTATGTAAGAGATGCTGTGGTTTGTTACAGTTTCATAAGCAGAGTTCAACTAGATATGGTCCGTATGAGTAGGAAACACAGTTCTTTTTTTCTGATCATGCTCATGTTTCTTGCTGTATTAGAGACGCTGGAAAGAAGAGCATGCTCATTGCATTAAACAGAGTGTGTTTCATGTCTGAGAACACTGGTCTGAATTTCCCTTCACAAACGGAGTTAAACAAAAGGCTCTGAGTCTTCCTACATGCAAGAGTTCATTTCCAGTAAACCCAGTGATTTTTCAGCTCAAATGAATTTACACAGTTCACGAACCCAACACGATTTTCACTATTAAATAAAGATTATCTATGAAGAGATGCTGCTCTATGTATGAGTTTCAAAAGCAGAGTTCAACTAGATATGGCCCGTATGAGTAGGAAACACAGTTCTTTTTTTCTGGGCATGCTCATGTTTCTTGCTGTATTGGAGATGCTGGAAAGAAGAGCATGTGGTTTGCGTTAAAACACAGTGTGTTTCATGGATGAGAACACTGGTCTGAATTTCCCTTCAGAAACGGAGTTAAACCAAGGTTCTGTGTCTTCCTAAATGCAAGTGTTCATTTCTGGTAAACCCAGTGATTATTCAGCTCAAATGAATTTACACAGTTCACGAACCCAACACTTTTTTCACTGTTAACTAAAGAGCATCTATGTAAGAGATGCTGTGGTTTGTTACAGTTCCAGAAGAAGAGTACAACTAGATATGGTACATATGAGTAGGGAACACAGTTCATTTTTTCTGGGCATGCTCATGTTTCTTGCTATAATGCAGACACTGGAAAGAAGAGCATGCTCTTTGTGTTAAAACAGAGTGTGTTTCATGGATGAGAACATTGGTCTGAATATCCCTTCACAAATAGAGTTAAACCAAAGACTCTCCTTCTTCCAGAAATCAAGAGTTCATTTCCGGTAAACCCAGTGATTTTCCGGCTCAAATGAATTTACCCAGTTGACGAACCCAACACGATTTTCACTATTAACTAAAGAGCATCTATGAAGAGATGCTCTGGTTTGTATAAGTTTCATAAGCAGAGTAGAACTAGACACTGTCATTTTGAGTAGGATATACAGTCTCTTTTTTTCTGGGCATGCTCATGTTTCTTGCTGTATTAGAGACGCTGGAAAGAAGAGCATGCTCTTTGCCTTAAAACAGAGTGTGCTTCATGGATGAGAACACTGGTCTGAATTTCCCTTCAGAAACGGAGTTAAACCAAAGGCTCTGTGTCTTCCTAAATGCAAGAGTTCATTTCCGGTAAAACCAGTGATTTTTCAGCTCAAATGAATTTACACAGTTCATGAACACAACACGATTTTCACTATTAACTAAAGGGCATCTATGTAATACATGCTGTGGTTTGTTACAGATTCTTAAGCAGAGTTCAACTAGATATGGTCAGTATGAGTAGGAAACACAGTTCTTTTATTCTGGGCATGCTCATGTTTCTTGCAGTATTGGAGTTGCTGGAAAGAAGAGCATGCTGTTTGCGTTGAAACAGAGTGTGTTTCATGGATGAGAACACTGGTCTGAATTTCCCTTCAGAAACGGAGTTAAACCAAAGGCTCTATTTCTTCTGAAATGCAAGTGTTCATTTCCCGTAAATCCAGTGATTTTTCAGCTCAAATGAATTTACACAGTTCATGAACCCAACACTATTTTCACTATTAACTAAAGAGCATCTATGAAGAGATGCTGTGGTTTGTATGAGTTTCATAAGCAGAGTTGAACTAGACACAGTCATTTTGAGTAGAAAGTACAGTAATTTTTTTCTGGGCATGCTCATGTTTCTAGCTGTATTGGAGACGCTGGAAGAAGAGAATGCTTCTTGCGTTAAAACAGAGTGTGTTTCATGTCTGAGAACACTGGTCTGAATTTCCCTTCATAAACGGAGTTAAACAAAAGGCTCTGAGTCTTCCTACATGCAAGAGTTCATTTCCAGTAAACCCAGTGATTTTTCGGCTCAAATGAATTTACGCAGTTCATGAACCCAACACGATTTTCACTATTAAATAAAGATTATCTATGAAGAGATGATGTTCTATGTATGAGTTTCAAAAGCAGAGTTCAACTAGATATGGCCTGTATGAGTAGGAAACACAGTTCTTTTTTTTCTGAGCATGCTCATGTTTCTTGCTGTATTGGAGATGCTGGAAAGAAGAACATGTGGTTTGCGTTAAAACAGAGTGTGTTTCATGGATGAGAACACTGGTCTGAATTTCCCTTCAGAAACGGAGTTAAACCAAGGTTCTGTGTCTTCCTAAATGCAAGTGTTCATTTCTGGTAAACCCAGTGATTATTCAGCTCAAATGAATTTACACAATTCACGAACCCAACACTTTTTTCAAAGTTAACTAAAGAGCATCTATGTAAGAGATGCTGTGGTTTGTTACAGTTCCCGAAGCAGAGTACAACTAGATATGGTACATATGAGTAGGAAACACAGTTCATTTTTTCTGGGCATGCTCATGTTTCTTGCTATACTGCAGACACTGGAAAGAAGAGCATGCTCTTTGTGTTAAAACAGAGTGTGTTTCATGGATGAGAACATTGGTCTGAATATCCCTTCACAAATAGAGTTAAACCAAAGACTCTCCTTCTTCCAGCAATCAAGAGTTCATTTCCGGTAAACCCAGTGATTTCCCGGCTCAAATGAATTTACACAGTTCACGAACCCAACACTTTTTTCACTGTTAACTAAAGAGCATCTATGTAAGAGATGCTGTGGTTTGTTACAGTTCCAGAAGAAGAGTACAACTAGATATGGTACATAAGAGTATGAAACACAGTTCATTTTTTCTGGGCATGCTCATGTTTCTTGCTATAATGCAGACACTGGAAAGAAGAGAATGCTCTTTGTGTTAAAACAGAGTGTGTTTCATGGATGAGAACATTGGTCTGAATATCCCTTCACAAATAGAGTTAAACCAAAGACTCTCCTTCTTCCAGCAATCAAGAGTTCATTTCCGGTAAACCCAGTGATTTTCCGGCTCAAATGAATTTACCCAGTTCACCAACCCAACATGATTTTCACTATTAACTAAAGAGCATCTATGAAGAGATGCTCTGGTTTGTATAAGTTTCATAAGCAGAGTATAACTAGACACTGTCATTTTGAGTAGGATATACAGTCTCTTTTTTTCTGGGCATGCTCATGTTTCTTGCTGTATTGGAGACCCTGGAAAGAAGAGCATGCTTCTTGCGTTAAAACAGAGTGTGTTTCATGGATTTGAACACTGGTCTGAATTTTCCTTCAGAAACAGAGTTAAACCACAGGCTCTGTGTCTTCCTACAAGCAAGAGTTCAGTTCCGTTAAACCCAGTGATTTTTTGGCTCAAATGATTTTACACAGTTCACGAACCACACGATTTTCACTATTAACAAAAGAGCATCTATGTAAAAGATGCTGTGGTTTGTTACAGTTTCATAGGAAGAGTTCAACTAGACATGGTCCGTATGAGAATGAAACACAGTTCTTTTTTTATGGGCATGCTCATTTTTCTTGCTGTATTAGAGACGCTGGAAAGAAGAGCATCCTTCTTGCATTAAAACAGAGTGTATTTCATGGATGAGAACACTGGTCTGAATTTCCCTTCAGAAACGGAGTTAAACCAAAGGCTCTGTGACTTCCTAAATGCAAGAGTTCATTTCTGGTAAACCCAGTGATTTTCCGGCTCAAATGAATTTACCCAGTTCACGAACCCAACACGATTTTCACTATTAACTAAAGAGCATCTATGAAGAGATGCTCTGGTTTGTATGAGTTTCATAAGCAGAGTAGAACTAGACACTGTCATTTTGAGTAGGATATACAATCTCTTTTTTTCTGGACATGCTCATGTTTCTTGCTGTATTGGAGACCCTGGAAAGAAGAGCATGCTTCTTGCGTTAAAACAGAGTGTGTTTCATGGATTTGAACACTGGTCTGCATTTTCCTTCAGAAACAGAGTTAAACCAAAGGCTCTGTGTCTTCCTAAATGCAAGAGTTCATTTCCGGTAAACCCAGTGATTTTTTGGCTCTAATGAATTTACCCAATTCACGAACCCAACACGATTTTCACTATTAACTAAAGAGCATCTATGAAGAGATGCTCTGGTTTGTATGAGTTTCATAAGCAGAGTTGAACTAGACACAGTCATTTTGAGTAGGACATAAAGTAATTTTTTCTGGGCATGCTCATGTTTCTTGCTGTATTGGAGATGCTAGAAGTAGAGCATGCTCCTTGCGTTAAAACAGAGTGTGTTTCATGGATGAGACTACTGGTCTGATTATTCCATCAGAAACGGAGTTAAACCAAACGTTCTGTGTCTTCCTACAAGCAAGAGTTCATTTCCCCTAAACCCAGTGATATTTCCGCTCAAATGAATTTACACATTTCACGAAACCAACACGTTTTTCACTATTAAGAAAAGAGCATCTATGTAAAAGATGCTGTGGTTTGTTACAGTATCATAAGCAGAGTTCAACTAGATATGGTCCGTATGAGTATGAAACACAGTTCTTTTTTATGGGCGTGCTCATGTTTCTTGCTGTATTGGAGACACTGGACAGAAGAGGACGCTTCTTGCGTTAAAACAGAGGTTGTTTCATGGATGAGAATACTGGTCTGAATTTCCCTTCACAAACGAGTTAAACCAAAGGTTCTGTGTCTTCCTACAATGAAGAGTTCATTTCTGGTAAACCCTTTGATTTTTCGGCACAAATGAATTTACACAGTTCATGATCCCAAACGTTTTTCACTATTAACTAAAGAGCATCTATGTAAGAGATGCTGTGGTTTGTTACAGTTTCATAAGCAGAGTTCAACTAGATATGGTCCGTATGAGTAGGAAACACAGTTCTTTTTTTCTGATCATGCTCATGTTTCTTGCTGTATAGAGACACTGGAAAGAAGAGCATGCTCGTTGCGTTAAAACAGAGTGTGTTTCATGGATAAGAGCACTGGTCTGAATTTCCCTTCACAAACGGAGTTAAACCAAAGGCTCTGAGTCTTCCTACAAGCAAGAGTTCATTTCCAATAAACCCAGTGATTACTCGGCTCAAATGAATTTACGCAGTTCACAAACCCAACACGATTTTCAATATTAACTAAATAGCATCTATGAAAAGATGCTGTGGTTTGTATGAGTTTCATACGCAGAGTTGAATTAGACATGGTCCTATTGAGTAGTAAATACAGTATATTTTTTCTGTGCATGCTCATGTTTCTTGTTGTATTAGAGAAGCTGGAAAGAAGAGCATGCATCTTGCATTAAAACAGAGTGTGTTTCATGGATGAAAACAATGGTCTGAATTTCCCTTCAAAAACGGAGTTAAAACAAAGGCTCTGTGTCTTCCTAAATGCAAGAGTTCATTTCCGGTAAACCCAGTGATTTTTCACCTCAAATGAATTTACACAGTTCATGAACACAACACGATTTTCACTATTAAATTAAGAGCATATATGTAAAAGATGCTGTGGTTTGTTACAGTTTCATAAGCAGAGTTCAACAAGAATATGTACGTATGAGTAAGAAACAGTTCTTTTTTTATGGGCATGCTCATGTTTCTTGCTGTATTGGAGACGCAGGAAAGAAGAGCATGGTCTTTGCGTTAAAACAGAGTGTGTTTAATGGATGAGAACACTGGTCTGAATTTCCCTTCAGAATCGGAGTTAAACCAAAGGCTCTGTGTCTTCCCACAATGAAGAGTTCATTTCTGGTAAACCCTTTGATTTTTCGGCTCAAATGTATTTACACAGTTCAAGAACCCAAACGTTTTTCACTATTAACTAAAGAGCATCTATGTAAGAGATGCTGTCTTTTGTTACTGTATCATAAGCAGAGTTCTACTAGATATGGTCTGTATGAGTAGGAAGCACAGTTCTTTTTTTCTGGGCATGCTCATGTTTCTTGCTATATTGCAGACGCTGGAAAGAAGAACATGCTCTTTGCGTTAAAACAGAGTGTGTTTCATGGATGAGAACACTGGTCTGAATTTCCCTTCAGAAACGGAGTTAAACCAAAGGTTCTCTGTCTTCCTAAATGCAAGAGTTCTTTTCCAGTAAACCCAGTAATTTTTCGGCACAAATGAATTTACACAGTTCATGAACCCAAAACGATTTTCACTATTAACTAAAGATCATCTATGAAGAGATGCTGTTCTATGTATGAGTTTCATAAGCAGAGTTCAACTAGATATGGTCCGTATGAGTAGGAAACACAGTTCATTTTTTCTGGGCATGCTCATGTTTCTTGCTGTCTTGGAGATGCAGGAAGGAGTGCATGCTTCTTACTTTAAAACAGAGTGTGTTTCATGGATGAGAATACTGGTCTGAATATTCCTTCAGAAACAGAGTTAAACCAAAGGCTCTGTGTCATGCTACAATCAAGGGTTCAAATCCGGTAAACCCTGTGATTTTTCGGATCAAATGAATTTACACAGTTCAGGAACTCAAACGTTTTTCACTATTAACTAAAGAGCATCTATGTAAGAGATGCTGTGGTTTGTTACAGTTTCATAAGCAGAGTTCAACTAGATATGGTCCGTATGAGTAGGAAACACAGTTCTTTTTTTCTGATCATGCTCATGTTTCTTGCTGTATTAGAGACGCTGGAAAGAAGAGCATGCTCATTGCATTAAACAGAGTGTGTTTCATGTCTGAGAACACTGGTCTGAATTTCCCTTCACAAACGGAGTTAAACAAAAGGCTCTGAGTCTTCCTACATGCAAGAGTTCATTTCCAGTAAACCCAGTGATTTTTCAGCTGAAATGAATTTACACAGTTCACGAACCCAACACGATTTTCACTATTAAATAAAGATTATCTATGAAGAGATGCTGCTCTATGTATGAGTTTCAAAAGCAGAGTTCAACTAGATATGGCCCGTATGAGTAGGAAACACAGTTCTTTTTTTCTGGGCATGCTCATGTTTCTTGCTGTATTGGAGATGCTGGAAAGAAGAGCATGTGGTTTGCGTTAAAACAGAGTGTGTTTCATGGATGAGAACACTGGTCTGAATTTCCCTTCAGAAACGGAGTTAAACCAAGGTTCTGTGTCTTCCTAAATGCAAGTGTTCATTTCTGGTAAACCCAGTGATTATTCAGCTCAAATGAATTTACACAGTTCACGAACCCAACACTTTTTTCACTGTTAACTAAAGAGCATCTATGTAAGAGATGCTGTGGTTTGTTACAGTTCCAGAAGAAGAGTACAACTAGATATGGTACATAAGAGTAGGAAACACAGTTCATTTTTTCTGGGCATGCTCATGTATCTTGCTATAATGCAGACACTGGAAAGAAGAGCATGCTCTTTGTGTTAAAACAGAGTGTGTTTCATGGATGAGAACATTGGTCTGAATATCCCTTCACAAATAGAGTTAAACCAAAGACTCTCCTTCTTCCAGCAATCAAGAGTTCATTTCCGGTAAACCCAGTGATTTTCCGGCTCAAATGAATTTACCCAGTTGACGAACCCAACACGATTTTCACTATTAACTAAAGAGCATCTATGAAGAGATGCTCTGGTTTGTATAAGTTTCATAAGCAGAGTAGAACTAGACACTGTCATTTTGAGTAGGATATACAGTCTCTTTTTTTCTGGGCATGCTCATGTTTCTTGCTGTATTAGAGACGCTGGAAAGAAGAGCATGCTCTTTGCCTTAAAACAGAGTGTGCTTCATGGATGAGAACACTGGTCTGAATTTCCCTTCAGAAACGGAGTTAAACCAAAGGCTCTGTGTCTTCCTAAATGCAAGAGTTCATTTCCGGTAAAACCAGTGATTTTTCAGCTCAAATGAATTTACACAGTTCATGAACACAACACGATTTTCACTATTAACTAAAGGGCATCTATGTAATAGATGCTGTGGTTTGTTACAGATTCTTAAGCAGAGTTCAACTAGATATGGTCAGTATGAGTAGGAAACACAGTTCTTTTATTCTGGTCATGCTCATGTTTCTTGCAGTATTGGAGTTGCTGGAAAGAAGAGCATGCTGTTTGCGTTGAAACAGAGTGTGTTTCATGGATGAGAACACTGGTCTGAATTTCCCTTCAGAAACGGAGTTAAACCAAAGGCTCTATTTCTTCTGAAATGCAAGTGTTCATTTCCCGTAAATCCAGTGATTTTTCAGCTCAAATGAATTTACACAGTTCACGAACCCAACACTATTTTCACTATTAACTAAAGAGCATCTATGAAGAGATGCTGTGGTTTGTATGAGTTTCATAAGCAGAGTTGAACTAGACACAGTCATTTTGAGTAGAAAGTACAGTAATTTTTTTCTGGGCATGCTCATGTTTCTAGCTGTATTGGAGACGCTGGAAGAAGAGAATGCTTCTTGCGTTAAAACAGAGTGTGTTTCTTGTCTGAGAACACTGGTCTGAATTTCCCTTCATAAACGGAGTTAAACAAAAGGCTCTGAGTCTTCCTACATGCAAGAGTTCATTTCCAGTAAACCCAGTGATTTTTCGGCTCAAATGAATTTACGCAGTTCACGAACCCAACACGATTTTCACTATTAAATAAAGATTATCTATGAAGAGATGATGTTCTATGTATGAGTTTCAAAAGCAGAGTTCAACTAGATATGGCCCGTATGAGTAGGAAACACAGTTCTTTTTTTTCTGGGCATGCTCATGTTTCTTGCTGTATTGGAGATGCTGGAAAGAAGAACATGTGGTTTGCGTTAAAACAGAGTGTGTTTCATGGATGAGAACACTGGTCTGAATTTCCCTTCAGAAACGGAGTTAAACCAAGGTTCTGTGTCTTCCTAAATGCAAGTGTTCATTTCTGGTAAACCCAGTGATTATTCAGCTCAAATGAATTTACACAATTCACGAACCCAACACTTTTTTCAAAGTTAACTAAAGAGCATCTATGTAAGAGATGCTGTGGTTTGTTACAGTTCCCGAAGCAGAGTACAACTAGATATGGTACATATGAGTAGGAAACACAGTTCATTTTTTCTGGGCATGCTCATGTTTCTTGCTATACTGCAGACACTGGAAAGAAGAGCATGCTCTTTGTGTTAAAACAGAGTGTGTTTCATGGATGAGAACATTGGTCTGAATATCCCTTCACAAATAGAGTTAAACCAAAGACTCTCCTTCTTCCAGCAATCAAGAGTTCATTTCCGGTAAACCCAGTGATTTTCCGGCTCAAATGAATTTACACAGTTCACGAACCCAACACTTTTTTCACTGTTAACTAAAGAGCATCTATGTAAGAGATGCTGTGGTTTGTTACAGTTCCAGAAGAAGAGTACAACTAGATATGGTACATAAGAGTAGGAAACACAGTTCATTTTTTCTGGGCATGCTCATGTTTCTTGCTATAATGCAGACACTGGAAAGAAGAGCATGCTCTTTGTGTTAAAACAGAGTGTGTTTCATGGATGAGAACATTGGTCTGAATATCCCTTCACAAATAGAGTTAAACCAAAGACTCTCCTTCTTCCAGCAATCAAGAGTTCATTTCCGGTAAACCCAGTGATTTTCCGGCTCAAATGAATTTACCCAGTTGACGAACCCAACACGATTTTCACTATTAACTAAAGAGCATCTATGAAGAGATGCTCTGGTTTGTATAAGTTTCATAAGCAGAGTGGAACTAGACACTGTCATTTTGAGTAGGATATACAGTCTCTTTTTTTCTGGGCATGCTCATGTTTCTTGCTGTATTAGAGACGCTGGAAAGAAGAGCATGCTCTTTGCCTTAAAACAGAGTGTGCTTCATGGATGAGAACACTGGTCTGAATTTCCCTTCAGAAACGGAGTTAAACCAAAGGCTCTGTGTCTTCCTAAATGCAAGAGTTCATTTCCGGTAAAACCAGTGATTTTTCAGCTCAAATGAATTTACACAGTTCATGAACACAACACGATTTTCACTATTAACTAAAGGGCATCTATGTAATAGATGCTGTGGTTTGTTACAGATTCTTAAGCAGAGTTCAACTAGATATGGTCAGTATGAGTAGGAAACACAGTTCTTTTATTCTGGGCATGCTCATGTTTCTTGCAGTATTGGAGTTGCTGGAAAGAAGAGCATGCTGTTTGCGTTGAAACAGAGTGTGTTTCATGGATGAGAACACTGGTCTGAATTTCCCTTCAGAAACGGAGTTAAACCAAAGGCTCTATTTCTTCTGAAATGCAAGTGTTCATTTCCCGTAAATCCAGTGATTTTTCAGCTCAAATGAATTTACACAGTTCACGAACCCAACACTATTTTCACTATTAACTAAAGAGCATCTATGAAGAGATGCTGTGGTTTGTATGAGTTTCATAAGCAGAGTTGAACTAGACACAGTCATTTTGAGTAGAAAGTACAGTAATTTTTTTCTGGGCATGCTCATGTTTCTAGCTGTATTGGAGACGCTGGAAGAAGAGAATGCTTCTTGCGTTAAAACAGAGTGTGTTTCATGGAGGAGAACACTGGTCTGAATATTCCTTCAGAAACGGAGTTAAACCAAAGGCACTCTGTCTTCCTACAAGCAAGAGTTCATTTCCGGTAAACCCAATGATATTTCGGTTCAAATGAATTTACACAGTTCACGAACCCAACATGATTTTCACTATTAACTAAAGAGCATCTATGAAGAGATGCTGTGGTTTGTATGAGTTTCATAAGCAGAGTTGAACTAGACACAGTCATTTTGAGTAGAAAGTACAGTAATTTTTTTCTGGGCATGCTCATGTTTCTTGCTGTATTGGCGACGCTGGAAGAACAGAATGCTTCTTGCGTTAAAACAGAGTGTGTTTCATGGATGAGAACACTGGTCTGAGTATTCCTTCAGTAACGGAGTTAAACCAAAGGCACTCTGTCTTCCTACAAGCAAGAGTTCATTTCCGGTAAACCCAATGATATTTCGGTTCAAATGAATTTACACAGTTCACGAACCCAACACGATTTTCACTATTAACTAAAGAGCATCTATGTTAAAGATGCTGTGGCTTGTTACACTTCCATAAGCAGAGTTCAACTAGATATGGTACATATGAGTACGAAACACACTTCATTTTTTCTGGGCATGCTCATGTTTCTTGCTGTATTAGAGACGCTGGAAAGAAGAGCATGGTCTTTGCATTCAACCAGAGTGTGGTTCATGGATGAGAACACTGGTCTGAATTTCCCTTCACAAATGGAGTTAAACCAAAGGCTCTGTTTCTTCCTAAATGCCAGAGTTCATTTCCGGTAAACCCAGGGATTTTTTGGCTCAAATGAATTTACCCAGTTCATGAATCCAACACGATTTTCACTATTAACTAAAGAGCATCTATGAAGAGATGCTCTGGTTTGTATGAGTTTCATAAGCAGAGTAGAACTAGACACTGTCATTTTGAGTAGGATATACAGTCTCTTTTTTTCTGGGCATGCTCATGTTTCTTGCTGTATTGGAGACCCTAGAAAGAAGAGCATGCTTCTTGCATTAAAACAGAGTGTGTTTCATGATTTGAACACTGGTCTGAATTTTCCTTCAGAAACAGAGTTAAACCAAAGGCTCTGTGTCTTCCTACAAGCAACAATTCATTTCAGGTAAACCCAGTGATTATTCGGCTCAAATGAATTTACACAGTTCACGAACCCAACACGATTTTCACTATTAACTAAAGATCATCTATGAAGAGATGCTGTTCTATGTATGAGTTTCATAAGCGGGGTTCAACTAGATATGGTCCATATGAGTAGGAAACCCAGTTCATTTTTTCTGGGCATGCTCATGTTTCTTGCTGTATTAGAGACGCTGGAAAGAAGAGCATGCTCTTTGCCTTAAAACAGAGTGTGCTTCATGGATGAGAACACTGGTCTGAATATTCCTTCAGAAACGGAGTTAAACCAGAGGCACTCTGTCTTCCTACAAGCAAGAGTTCATTTCCGGTAAACCCAATGATATTTCGGTTCAAATGAATTTACACAGTTCACGAACCCAACACGATTTTCACTATTAACTAAAGAGCATCTATGTAAAAGATGCTGTGGTTTGTTACAGTTTCAAAAGCAGAGTTCAACTAGATATGGTCAGTATGAGTAGGAAACACAGTTCTTTTACTCTGGGCATGCACATGTTTCTTGCAGTTTTAGAGTTGCTGGAAAGAAGAGCATGCTGTTTGCGTTGAAACAGAGTGTGATTCATGGATGAGAACACTGGTCTGAATTTCCCTTCGGAAACGGAGTTAAACCAAAGGCTCTATTTCTTCAGAAATGCAAGTGTTCATTTCCCGTAAATCCAGTGATTTTTCAGCTCAAATGAATTTACACAGTTCACGAACCCAACACTTTTTTCACTATTAACTAAAGAGCATCTATGTAACAGATGCTGTGGTTTGTTACAGATTCTTAAGCAGAGTTCAACTAGATATGGTCAGTATGAGTAGGAAACACACTTCATTTTTTCTGGGCATGCTCATGTTTCTTGCTATATTGCAGACACCGGAAAGAAGAGCATGCTCTTTGTGTTAAAACAGAGTGTGTTTCATGGATGAGAACACTGGTCTGAATTTCCCTTCACAAATGGAGTTAAACCAAAGGCTATGTGTCTTCTTAAATGCAAGAGTTCATTTCCGGTAAACCCAGTGATTATTTGTCTCTAATGAATTTCCACAGTTAACGAACCCAACATGATTTCCCTATTACCTAAAGAGCATCTATGAAGAGATGCTGTGGTTTGTATGAGTTTCATAAGCAGAGTTGAACTAGACACAGTCATTTTGAGTAGAAATTACAGTAATTTTTTTCTGGGCATGCTCATGTTTCTTGCTGTATTGGAGACGCTGGAAGAACAGAATGCTTCTTGCCTTAAAACAGAGTGTGTTTCATGGATGAGAACACTGGTCTGAATATTCCTTCAGAAACGGAGTTAAACCAAAGGCACTCTGTATTCCTACAAGCAAGAGTTCATTTCCGGTAAACCCAATGATATTTCGGTTCAAATGAATTTACACAGTTCACGAACCCAACACGATTTTCACTATTAACTAAAGAGCATCTATGTAAAAGATGCTTTGGTTTGTTACAGTTTCAAAAGCAGAGTTCAACTAGATAGGGTCCTTATGAGTATGAAACAGAGTTCATTTTTAATGGGAATGCTCATGTTTCTTGTTGTATTGGAGATGCTAGAGAGAAG
This sequence comes from Onychomys arenicola, assembly GCA_949786405.1. NCBI lineage: Eukaryota > Metazoa > Chordata > Mammalia > Rodentia > Cricetidae > Onychomys > Onychomys arenicola. The sequence goes on along the minus strand of CATKUM010000040.1, from coordinate 2,559,226 downwards.
AGGATTCTTCTTGCGATAAAACAGAGGGTGTTTCAGGAATGAGAACACTGGTCTGAATTTCCCTTCACAAACGAGTTAAACCAAAGGCTCTGTGACTTCCTAAATGCAAGAGTTTATTTCCGGTAAACCCAGTGACTTTTCAGCTCAAATGAATTTTCACAGTTAACGAACCCAACATGATTTTCACTATTAACTAAAGAGCATCTAAGTAAAAGATCCTGGGGTTTGTTACAGTTTCATAAGCAGAGTTCAACTAGATATCGTCCGTATGAGTACGAAACACAGTTCTTTTATTATGGGCATGCTCATGTTTCTTGCTGTATTAGAGAATCTGGAAAGAAGAGCATGCTCTTTGCGTTAAAACAGAGTGTGTTTCATGGATGAGAACACTGGTCTGAATTTCTCTTTAGAAACAGAGTTAAACCAAAGGCTCTGTGTCTTCTTAAATGCAAGAATTCATTTCCCGTAAAGCCAGCAATATTTGGGCTCAAATGAATTTACACAGTTCAAGAACCCAACACGAGTTTTACTTTTAACGAAAGAGCATCTAGGAAAAGATGCTGTGGTTTGTATGTGTTTCATAAGCAGAGTTGAACTAGACACTGTCCTTTTGAGTAGGAAATACAGTTCTTTTTTTCTGGGCATGCTCACGTTTCTTGCTGTATTGGAGACCCTGGAAAGAAGAGCATGCTTCTTGCATTAAAACAGAGTGTGTTTCATGGATTTGAACACTGGTCTGAATTTTCCTTCAAAAACAGAGTTAAACCAAAGACTCTGTGTCTTCCTACAAGCAAGAGTTCTTTTCCGTTAAACCCAGTGATTTTTCGACTCAAATGAATTTACACAGTTCACGAAACCCAACACAATTTTCACTATTAACTAAAGATCATCTATGAAGAGATGCTGTTCTATGTATGAGTTTCATAAGCAGAGTTCAACAAGATATGGTCCTTATGAGTAGGAAACACAGTTCCTTTTTTCTGGGCATGCTCACGTTTCTTGCTGTATTGGAGACCCTGGAAAGAAGAGCATGCTTCTTGCGTTTAAACAGAGTGTGTTTCATGGATGAGAACACTGGTCTGAATTTCCCTTCAGAAACGGAGTTAAACCAAAGGCTCTGTGTCTTCCTAAATGCAAGAGTTCATTTCCGGTAAACCCAGTGATTTTTTGGCTCCAATGAATTTACACAGTTCACAAACCCAACACGATTTTCACTATTAACTAAAGAGCATCTATGAAGAGATGCTCTGGTTTGTATGAGTTTCATAAGCAGAGTTGAACTAGACACAGTCATTTTGAGTGGGACATACAGTAATTATTTTCTGGGCATGCTCATGTTTCTTGCTGTATTGGAGATGATAGAAGTAGAGCATGCTTCTTGTGTTAAAACAGAGTGTGTTTCATGGATGAGAATACTGGTCTGATTATTCCTTCAGAAACGGAGTTAAACCAAAGGTTCTGTGTCTTCCTACAAGCAAGAGTTCATTTCCCGTAAACCCAGTGATATTTCGGCTCAAATGAATTTACACAGTTCACGAACCCAACACGATTTTCACTATTAACAAAAGAGCATCTATGTAAAAGATGCTGTGGTTTGTTACAGTTTCATAAGCAGAGTTCAACTAGATATGGTCCATATGAGTACGAAACACAGTTCTTTTTTTCTGGGCATGCTCATGTTTCTTTTGCTGTATTGGAGACGCTGGACAGAAGAGGATGCTTCTTGTGTTAAATCAGAGGGTGTTTCATGGATGAGACCACTGGTCTGAATTTCACTTCACAAATAGAGTTAAACCAAAGGCTCTCTGTCTTCCTACAAGCAAGAGTTCATTTCCGGTAAACCTAGTGATTTTTTGGCTCAAATATATTTACACAATTCATGAATCTTACACGTTTTTCACTATTAACTAAAGAGCATCTATGTAAGAGATGCTGTGGTTTGTTACAGTGTCATAAGCAGAGTTCAACTAGATATGGTCCGTATGAGTAGGAAACACAGTTCTTTTTTTCTGGGCATGTTCATTTTTATTGCTGTATTAGAGATGCTGGAAAGAAGAGCATGCTCTTTGCGTTAAAACAGAGTGTGTTTCATGGATGAGAACACTGATCTGAATTTCCCCTCACAAATGGAGTTAAAACAAAGTCTCTGTGTCTTCTTAAGGGCAAGAATTCATTTCCCGTAAACCCAGTGATATTTGGGCTCAAATGAATTTACACAGTTCAAGAACCCAACACGAGTTTTACTTTTAACAAAAGAGCATCTAGGAAAAGATGCTGTGGTTTGTATGAGTTTCATAAGCAGAGTTCAACTAGACACTGTCCTTTTGAATAGGAAATACAGTTCTTTTTTTCTGGGCATGCTCACGTTTCTTGCTGTATTGGAGACCCTGAAAGAAGAGCATGCTTCTTGCATTAAAACAGAGTGTGTTTCATGGATTTGAACACTGGTCTGAATTTTCCTTCAGAAACAGAGTTAAAACAAAGGCTCCATGTCTTCCTCCAAGCAAGAGTTCATTTCCGTTAAACCCAGTGATTTTTCGGCTCAAATGAATTTACACAGTTCACGAACCCAACACGATTTTCACTATTAACTAAAGAGCATCTATGTAAAAGATGCTGTCGTTTGTTACAGTTTCATGAGCAGAGTTCAACTAGATATGGTCCGTATGAGTACAAAACACAGTTCTTTTTTTATGGGCATGCTCATGTTTCTTGCTGTATTGGAGACACTGGACAGAAGAAGATGCTTCTTGCGTAAAACAGAGGGTGTTTCAGGTATGAGAACACTGGTCTGAATTTCCCTTCACAAACGAGTTAAACCAAAGGCTCTGTGTCTTCCTACAATAAAGAGTTCATTTCTGGTAAACACTTTGATTTTTCGGCTCAAATGAATTTACACAGTTCATGAACCCAAACGTTTTTCACTATTAACTATAGAGCATCTATGTAAGAGATGCTGTGGTTTGTTACAGTTTCATAAGCAGAGTTCAACTAGATATGGTCCGTATGAGTAGGAAACACAGTTTTTTTTTTCTGATCATGCTCATGTTTCTTGCTGTATAGAGACACTGGAAAGAAGAGTATGCTCCTTGCGTTAAAACAGAGTGTGTTTCATGGATGAGAACACTGGTCTGAATTTCCCTTCTCAAACGGAGTTAAACAAAACGCTCTGAGTCTTTCTACAAGCAAGAGTTCATTTCCAGGAAACCCAGTGAATATTCGGCTCAAATGAATTTACGCAGTTCACGAACCCAACACGATTTTCACTATTATCTAAAGAGCATCTATGAAGAGATGCTGTGGTTTGTATGAGTTTCATAAGCAGAGTTGAATTATACATGGTCCTATTGAGTAGTAAATACAGTATTTTTTTTGTGGGCATGCTCATGTTTCTTGTTGTATTAGAGAAGTTGGAAAGAAGAGCATGCATCTTGCATTAAAACAGACTGTGTTTCATGGATGAACACAATGGTCTGAATTTCCCTTCACAAACGGAGTTAAACCAAAGGCTCTCTGTCTTCCTACAAGCAAGAGTTCATTTCTGGTAAACCCAGTGATTTTTCGGCTCAAATGAATTTACACAGTTCACGAACCCAACACGATTTTCACTATTAACTAAAGATCATCTATGAAGAGATGCTGTTCTATGTATGAGTTTCATAAGCAGAGTTCAACTAGATATGGTCCGTATGAGTAGGAAACACAGTTCATTTTTTCTGGGCATGCCCATGTTTCTTGCTGTATTAGAGACGCTGGAAAGAAGAACATGCTCTTTGCGTTAAAACAGAGTGTGTTTCATGGATGAGAACACTGGTCTGAATTTCACTTCAGAAACGGAGTTAAACAAAAGGCTTTGTGTCTTCCTAAATGCTAGAGTTCATTTCTGGTAAACCCAGTGATTTTTTGGCTCCAAAGAATTTAAACAGTTCACAAACCCAACACGATTTTCACTATTAACTAAAGAGCATCTATGAAGAGATGCTCTGGTTTGTATGAGTTTCATAAGCAGAGTTGAACTAGACACAGTCATTTTGAGTAGGACATACATTAATTTTTTTCTGGGCATGCTCATGTTTCTTGCTGTATTGGAGATGATAGAAGTAGAGCATGCTTCTTTCGTTAAAACAGAGTGTGTTTCATGGATGAGAATACTGGTCTGATTATTCCTTCAGAAACGGAGTTAAACCAAAGGTTCTGTGTCTTCCTACAAGCAAGAGTTCATTTCCCGTAAACCCAGTGATATTTCGGCTCAAATGAATTTACACAGTTCACGAACCCAACACGATTTTCACTATTAACAAAAGAGCATCTATGTAAAAGATGCTGTGGTTTGTTACAGTTTCATAAGCAGAGTTCAACTAGATATGGTCCATATGAGTACGAAACACAGTTCTTTTTTTCTGGGCATGCTCATGTTTCCTGCTGTATTGGAGACGCTGGAAGAACAGAATGCTTCTTGCGTTAAAACAGAGGGTGTTTCATGGATGAGAACACTGGTCTGAATATTCCTTCAGAAACGGAGTTAAACCAAAGGCTCTCTGTCTTCCTACAAGCAAGAGTTCATTTCCGGTAAACCCTGTGATATTTTGGCTCAAATGAATATTCACAGTTCAATCCTAACATGATTTTCACTATTAACTAAAGAGCATCTATGTAAAAGATGCTGTTGTTTGTTACAGTTTCATAAGCAGAGTTCAAATAGATATGGTCCATATGCGTACGAAACACAGTTCTTTTTTTCTGGGCATGCTCATGTTTCTTGCTGTATTGGAGACACTGGAGAAAAGAGCAAGCTTCTTGCGTTCAAACAGAGTGTGTTTCATGGATTTGGACACTGGTCTGAATTTTCCTTCAGAAATGGAGTTAAAACAAAGGCTCTGTGTCTTCCTACATGCAAGAGTTCATTTCTGGTAAACCCATTGTTTTTTCGGCTCAAATGAATTAACACAGATCACGAACCCAACACGACTTTCACTATTTACTAAAGAGCATCTATGTAAAAGATGCTGTGATTTGTTACAGTTTCATAAGCAGAGTTCAACTAGATATGGTCCGTATGAGTAGGAAACACAGTTCTTTTTTACTGGTCATGCTCATGTTTCTTGCTGTATAGGAGACGCTGGACAGAGTAGGATGCTTTTTGCGTTAAAACAGAGGGTGTTTCATGGATTAGAACGCTGGTCTGAATTTCTCTTCAAAAACGGAGTTAAACCAAAGGCTCTGTGTCTTCCTACAAGCAAGAGTTCATTTCCGTTAAACCCAGTGATTTTTCAGCTAAAATGAATTTACACAGTTCACGAACCATACACGTTTTTCACTATTAACTAAAAAGCATCTATGAAGAGATGCTGTGATTTGTATGAGTTTCATAAGCAGAGTTGAACTAGACACGGTCCTTTTGAGTAGGAAATACATTTCTTTTTTTCTGGGCATGCTCATATTTCTTGCTGAATTGGAGACGCTGGAAAGAAGAGTGTGCTTCTTGCGTTAAAACATATTGTGTTTCCTGGATTTGAACATAGGTCTGAATTTTCCTTCAGAAACGGGGTTAAAACAAAGGCTCTGTTTCTTCCTACAGTTCACGAACACAACACGATTTTTACTTTTAACTAAAGAGCATCTCTCTGAGAAATGCTGTGGTTTGTTACAGTTTCATGAGCAGAGTTCAACTAGATATGGTCCGTATGAGTAGGAAACACAGTTCATTTTTTCTGGGCATGCTCATGTTTCTTGTTATATTGCAGACGCTGGAAAGAATAGCATGCTCTTTGCCTTAAAATAGAGTGTGTTTCATGGATGAGAACACTGGTCTGAATTTGCCTTCACAAATGGAGTTAAACCAAAGGCTCTGTGTCTTCCTACAAGCTAGAGTTCATTTCTGGTAAACCCAGTGATTTTTCAGCTCAAATGATTTTACACAGTACAAGAACCCAACACGATTTTCACTATTAACTAAAGAGCTTGTATGAAGAGATGCTGTGGTTTGTATGAGTTTCATAAGCAGAGTCGAACTAGACACGGTCCATTTGAGTAGGAAATACAGTTCGTTTTTCCTAGGCATGCTCATGTTTCTTAATGTATTGGAGACGCTAGAAAGAAGAGCATGCTTCTTTCGTTAAAACAGAGAGTGTTTCATGGATTTGAACACTGGACTGAATTTTCCTTCAGAAACAGAGTTAAACCAAAGGCTCTCTGTCTTCCTACAAGCAAGAGTTCATTTCTGGTAAACCCAGTGATATTTCGGCAAAAATGAATTTACTCTGTTCACGAACCCAACACGATTTTCACTTTTAGCTAAAGAGCATCTATGAAAAGATGCCATGGTTTGTATGAATTTCGTAAGCAGAGTTGAACTAGACACTGTCCTTTTGAGTAGGAAATACAGTTCTTTTTTTCTGGGCATGCTCATGTTTCTTGCTGTATTGGAGACGCTGGAAAGAAGAGCATGCTTCTTGCATTAAAACAGAGTGTGTTTCATGAATTCGAACACTGGTCTGAATTTTCCTTCAGAAACTGAGTTAAACCAAAGGCTCTGTGTCTTTCTACAAGCAAGAGTTCATTTCCGGTAAACCCTGTGATTTTTCAGCTCAAATGAATTTACTCAGTTCACGAACCCTACACAATTTTCACTATTAACAAAAGAGCATCTATGTAAAAGATGCTGTGGTTTTTTTACAGTTTCATAAGCAGAATTCAGCTAGATATGTTCCATATGAGTAGGAAACACAGTTCATTATTCTGGGCGTGCTCATGTTTCTTGCTGTATTGTAGATGCTGGAAAGAAGAGCGTGCTCTTCACGTTAAAACAGAGTGTGTTTCATGGATTAGAACACTGGTCTGAATTGCCCTTCACAAACGGAGTTAAACCAAATGCTCTGTGTTTTCCTACAAGCAAGAGGTCATTTCCAGTAAACCTAGTGAATATTCGGCTCAAATGAATTTACGCAGTTCACGAACCCAACACGATTTTCACTATTAACTAAAGAGCATCTAAGAATAGGTGCTGTGGTTTGTATGAGTTTCATAAGCAGAGTTGAATTATACATGGTCCTATTGAGTAGTAAATACAGTATTTTTTTTCTGGGCATGCTCATGTTTCTTGTTGTATTAGAGAAGTTGGAAAGAAGAGCATGCATCTTGCATTAAAACAGAGTGTGTTTCATGGATGAAAACAATGGTCTGAATTTGCCTTCACAAATGGAGTTAAACCAAAGGCTCTGTGTCTTCCTACAAGCAAGAATTCATTTCTGGTAAACCCAGTGATTTTTCAGCTCAAATGAATTTACACAGTACAAGAACCCAACACTATTTTCACTATTAACTAAAGAGCTTGTATGAAGAGATGCTGTGGTTTGTATGAGTTTCATAATCAGAGTCGAACTAGACACGGTCCATTTGAGTAGGAAATACAGTTCTTTTTTCCTAGGCATGCTCATGTTTCTTGCTGTATTGGAGACGCTAGAAAGAAGAGCATGCTTCTTTCGTTAAAACAGAGTGTGTTTCATGGATTTGAACACTGGACTGAATTTTCCTTCAGAAACAGAGTTAAACCAAAGGCTCTCTGTCTTCCTACAAGCAAGAGTTCATTTCTGGTAAACCCAGTGATATTTCGGCAAAAATGAATTTACTCTGTTCACGAACCCAACACGATTTTCACTTTTAGCTAAAGAGCATCTATGAAAAGATGCTATGGTTTGTATGAATTTCATAAGCAGAGTTGAACTAGACACTGTCCTTTTGAGTAGGAAATACAGTTCTTTTTTTCTGGGCATGCTCATTTTTCTTGCTGTATTGGGGACGCTGGAAAAAAGAGCAAGCTTCTTGCGTTAAAACAGAGTGTTTTTCATGGATTTGGACACTGGTCTGAATTTTCCTTCAGAAACGGAGTTAAACCAAAGGCTCTGTGTCTTCCTACCCGCAAGAATTCATTTCTGTCAAACAAAGAGAATTTTTTGCTCAAATGATTTTACACAGTTCTAGACCCCAACCGTGATTATCACTATTAACTAAAGAGCATGTATGTAACAGGAGCTGTGGTTTGTATCAGTTTCATAAGCAGAGTTGAACTACATATGGTCTGTATGAATAGCAAACACGGTTCTCTTTTTAAGACCATGCTCATGGTTCTTGCTGTATTTTAGACTCTGGAAAGAAGAGCTTGCTTCTTCGTTAAAACAGGAGCTGTGGTTTGTATCAGTTTAATAACCAGAGTTTAACTACATATGGTCTGTATGAGTAGGAAACACAGTTCTTTGTTTCTGGGAATGCACATGTTTCTTACAGTATTGGAGACGCTGGAAAGAAGAGGATGATTCTTGCCTTAAAACAGCGTTTTTTTCAGGGTTGAGAACTCTGGTCTGAATTTGCCTTCTGAAACGGAGTTAAACCCCTGGATCTGTGTCTTCCTACAATCAAGAGTTCATTTCTGGTTAACCCAGTGAATTTTGGGTTCAAATTGTTTTTTGCAATTCAAGAACCCAACGCGATTCTCACTATTAACTAAAGAGCCTTTGTGTAAGAGGAGCTGTGGTTTGTATCAGTTTCATAAGCAGAGTTGAACTACATATGGTCCGTATGAGTAGGAAACACAGTTCTTTTTTTATGGGCATGCTCATGGTTCTTACTGTATTGGAGACGCTGGAAAGAAGAGCTTGTTTCTTGCCTTAAAACAGAGTGTGTTTCACGGATGAGAACTCTGGTCTGAATTTCCCTTCAGAAACGGAGATAAACCCCAGGATCTGTGTCTTCCCACAAACAAGAGTTCAGTTCTGGTAAACCCAGTGAATTTTGGGCTCAAATGATTTTTCGCAGTTCACGATACCTACGCGATTCTCACTATTTACTAAATAGCCTTTATGAAAGAGGAGGTGTGGTCTTATCAGTTTCATAAGCAGAGTTGAACTACATATGGTCCGTATGAATAGGAAACACAGTTCATTTTTTCAGACCATGCTCATGGTTCTTGCTGTATTTTAGACTCTGGAAAGAAGAGCTTGCTTCTTCGTTAAAAAAGAGTGTGTTTCAGGGATGAGAACTCTGGTCTGAATTTCCCTTCAGAAATCAAGTTCAACCCCAGTATCTGTGTTTTCCTACAAGCAAGAGTTCATTTCTGGTAAACCCAGTGAATTTTGGGCTCAAATGATTTATCGCAGTTCACAAACCCTACACGATTCTCACTATTAACTAAAGAGCTTGTATGTAACAGGAGCTGTGGTTTGTTTCAGTTTCATAAGCAGAGTTGAACTACATATGGTAAGTATGAGTAGGAAACACAGTTTTTTTTTCTGGGCATGCTCATGGTTCTTAGTTTATTGGAGAACGTGGAAAGAAGAGGATGAGCCTTCCTTAAAACAGAGTGTTTTACAGGGTTGAGAATTCTGGTTGAATTTACCTTCAGAAATGGAGTTAAACCCCAGGATCTGTGTCTTCCTACAAGCAAGACTTCATTTCAGGAATACCCAGTGAATTTTGTGCTCAAATGTTTTTTCCCAGTACAGAAACCCAACGCGATTCTCACTATTAACTAAAGAGCATTTATGTAAGAGGAGCTGTGGTTTGTAACAGTTTCATAACCAGAGTTTAACTACATATGGTCTGTATGAGTAGGAAACACAGTTCTTTTTTTCTGGGAATGCAGATGTTTCATACAGTATTGGAGACGCTGGATAGAAGAGGATGATTCTTGCCTTAAAACAGAGTTTTTTTCAGGGTTGAGAACTCTGGTCTGAATTTGCCTTCAGAAACGAAGTTAAACCCCAGGATCTCTGTCTTCCTACAAGCAAGAGTTCATTTCTGGTAAACCCAGTGATTTTGGGCTCAAATGATTTTTTGCAGTTCAGGAACCCAACGCGATTCTCACTATTAATTAAAGAGCATTTATATAAGAGGAGCTGTGGTGTGTATCGTTTTCATAAGCAGAGTTGGACTACATATGGTCTGTATTAGTAGGAAATACAGTTCTTTTTTTCTTGGCATGCTCATGGTTTTTTCAGTATTGGAGACCCTGGAAAGAAGAGGATGATTCATGGCTTAAAACAGAGTGTTTTTCAGGGTTGAGAATTCTGTTCTCAATTTCCCTTCAGAAACGGAGTCAAACCCCAGGATCTGTGTCGTCCTACAAGCAAGAGTTCAGTTCTGGTAAACCCAGTGAATTTTGGGCTCAAATGATTTTTCGCAGTTCACAAACCCTATGCGAGTCTCACTATTAACTAAAGAGCTTGTACGTAACAGGAGCTGTGGTTTGTATCAGTTTCATAAGTACAGTTGAACTACACATGGTCTGTATGAGTAGGAAAAAAAGGTTTTTTTCAGGGCATGCTCATATTTCTTACTATATTGGAGTCGCTGGAAGGAAGAGGATGATTCTTGCATTAAAGCAGAGTGTGTTTCAGGGATGAGAACCCTGGTCTGAATTTCCCTTCAGAAACGTAGTTAAACCCCAGGATCTGTGTGTTCCTACTAGCAAGAATTCATTTCTGTCAAACAAAGAGAATTTTTTGCTCAAATGATTTTACACAGTTCTAGATCCCAACCGTGATTATCACTATTAACTAAAGAGCATGTATGTAACAGGAGCTATGGTTTGTATCAGTTTCATAAGCAGAGTTGAACTACATATGGTCCGTATGAATAGCAAACACGGTTCTATTTTAAGACCATGCTCATGGTTCTTGCTGTATTTTAGACTCTGGAAAGCAGAGCTTGCTTCTTCGTTAAAACAGGAGCTGTGGTTTGTATCAGTTTAATAACCAGAGTTTAACTACATATGGTCTGTATGAGTAGGAAACACAGTTCTTTGTTTCTGGGAATGCACATGTTTCTTACAGTATTGGAGACGCTGGAAAGGAGAGGATGATTCTTGCCTTAAAACAGAGTTTTTTTCAGGGTTGAGAACTCTGGTCTGAATGTGCCTTCTGAAACATAGTTAAACCCCTGGATCTGTGTCTTCCTACAATCAAGAGTTCATTTCTGGTTAACCCAGTGAATTTTGGGTTCAAATTGTTTTTTGCAATTCAAGAACCCAACGCGATTCTCACTATTTACTAAAGAGCCTTTGTGTAAGAGGAGCTGTGGTCTGTATCAGTTTCATAAGCAGAGTTGAACTACATATGGTCTGTATGAGTAGGAAACACAATTCTTTTTTTATGGGCATGCTCATGATTCTTACTGTATTGGAGACGCTGGAAAGAAGAGCTAGCTTCTTGCGTTAAAACAGAGTGTGTTTCAGGGATGAGAACTCTGGTCTGAATTTCCCTTCTGAAACAGAGTTAAACCCCAGGATATGTGTCTTCCTACAAGCAAGAGTTCATTTCTGGTAAACCCAGAGAACTTTGGGCTCAAATGATTTTTCGCAGTTCACAAACCCAACATGATTCTCACTGTTAACTAAATAGGATTTATGTTAGAGGAGCTGTGCTTTGTTTCAGTTCCATAAGCAGAGTTTAACTACATATGGTCCGTATGAGTAGGAAACACAGTTCTTTTTTTCAGGGCATGCTCATGGTTCGTGTTGTATTTTAGAATTTGTAAAGAAGAGCTAGCTTCTTGCGTTAAATCAGAGTGTGTTCCAGGGATGAGAACTCTGGTCTGAATTTCCCTTCAGAAACGGAGTTAAACCACAGGATCTGTATCTTCCTACAAGCAAGAGTTCATTTCTTGTAAACCAAGTGAATTTTCGGCTTAAATAATTTTACACAGTTCTAGAACCCAACGGGACTATCACTATTAACTAAAGAGCATTTATGTAAGAGGAGCTGTGGTTTGTTTCAGTTTCATAAGCAGAGTTGAACTACATATGGTCCGTATGAGTCAGAAACACAGTTCTTTTTTTCTGGGCATGCACATGGTTCTTGTTGTATTGGAGATGCTGCAAAGAAGAGGTTGCTTCTTGTGTTAATAAAAAGTATGTTTCATGGATGAGAACACTGGTCTGAATTTCCTTTCAGAAACGGAGTTAAACCCCAGGAACTGTGTCTTCCTACAATCCAGAGTTCATTTTTTGTTAATCCAAGTGAATTTTGGGCTCTAATGATTTTACACGTTTCAAAAACCCAATGCAATTCTCACTATTAACTAAAGAGCTTTTATTTAAGAGGAGCTGTTGTCTGTATCAGTTTCATAAGCAGAGTTGATCTACTTATGTTCCGTGTGAGTAGGAAAAATAGTTCTTTTTTGAATGCATGCTCATTGTTCTTGCTGTATAGGAGACACTTGAAAGAACAGCCTGCTTCTTGCGTTAAAACAGAGTGTGTTTCATGAATGAGAACTCTGGTCTGAATTTCCCTTCAGAAACGGAGTTAAACCCCAGGATCTGTATCTTCCTACAAGCAAGAGTTCATTTCTAGTAAACCAAGTGAATTTTCGGCTCAAATGATTTTACACAGTTCTAGAACCTAACGTGAATATCACTATTAACTAAAGAGAATTTATGTAAGAGGAGCTGTGGTTTGTATCAGTTTCAAAAGCAGAGTTGAACTACCTATGGTCTGTATGAGTAGGAAACACAGTTCTTTTTTTCTATGCATGCTCATGGTTCTATTGTATTGTAGACGCTGGAAAGAAGAGGATGAATCTTGCCTTAAAACAGAGTGTTTTTCAGGGATGAGAACTCTGGTCTGAACTTGCATTCAGAAATGGAGTTAATCACCAAGATCTGTGTCTTACTACAATCAAGAGTTCATTTCTGGTAAACCAGGTAATTTTGGGCTCTAATGATTTTTCGCAGTTCATGAACCCAACACGATTCTCACTATTAACTAAAGAACATTTATGTAAGAGGAGCTGTGGTTTGTATCAGTTTCATAAGCAGAGTTGAACTACATATGGTCCGTATGACTAGGAAACACAGTTCTTTATTTTGGGGCATGGTCATGGTTCTTGCTGTATTTGAGACTCTGGAAAGAAGAGCTTGCTTTTTGCATTAAAACAGAGTGTTTCATGAATGAGAACTCTGGTCTGAATTTCCCTTCAGAAACGGAGTTAAACCACATGATCTGTATCTTCCTACAAGCACGAGTTCATTTCTGGAAAACTGAGTGAATTTTAGGCTCAAAAGATTTTACACAGTTCAAGTACCCAACGTGATTATCAGTATTAAGTAAAGAGAATTTATCTAAGAGGAGCTGTGGTTTGTATCACTTTCATAAGCAGAGTTGAACTACATATGGTATGTATGAGTAGGAAACACAGTTCATTTTTTCTTGGCATGGTCGTGGTTCTTATTGTATTGAAGATGCTGGAAAGAAGAGGATGATTCTTGCTTTAAAACAGAGTGATTTTCAGGGATGACAACACTGGTCTGAATTTCCTTCAGAAACAGAGTTATACCACAGGATCTGTGTCTTCCTACAAGCAAGAGTTCATTTCTGGTAAACCAAGAGAATTTTGGGCTCAAATGAATTTCACAGTTCAGAAACCCATTGCGATTCTCACTATTAACTAAAGAGCATTTATGTAAGAGAAGCTATGTTTTGTGTCAGTTTCATAAGCAGAGTTGAACTGCATATGGTCTGTATGAGAAGGAAACACAGTTATTTTTTTCTCTGCCTTCTCATGATTCTTCCTGTATTGGAGACGCTGGAAAGAAGAGGATGCTTCTAGCGTTAAAACAGCATGTGTTTCATGGATGAGACAACGGCTCTGAATTTACCTTCATAATCGGAGTTAACCCCAGTATCTGTGTCTTCCTACAGGCAAGAGTTCATTTCTGGTAAACCCAGTGAATATTGGGCTCAAATGATTTTTCGCCATTCAACAACCTAAGGCGATTATCACTATTAACTAAAGAGCATTTATGTAAGAGGAGCTGTGGTTTATATCAGTTTCATAAGCAGAGTTGAACTACATATGGTGCATTTGAGTAGGAAACAGTTCTTTTTTACAGGGAATGCTCATGGTTCTTGCTGTATTTTACACTCTGGAAAGAAGACCTTGCTTTTTGTGTGAAAACAGTGTGTGTTTCAGGGATGAGAACTCTGGTCTGAATTTCCCTTCAGAAACGGAGTTAAACCCCAGGATCTGTGTCTTCCTACAAGCAAGAGTTCATTTCTGGTAAACCCCGTGAATTTTGGGCTCAAATGATTTTTCCAAGTTCACCAACCTAAGGCGATTATCTCTATTAACTAAAGAGAACTTATGTAAGAGTAGCTGTGATTTGTACCAGTTTCATAAGCAGAGTTGAACTACATATTGTGCGTATGAGTAGGAAAAAGTTCTTTTTTACATGGCATGCTCATGGTTCTTGCTATATTTTAGACTCTGGAAAGAAGTGCTTCCTTCTTGTGTGAAAACAGTGTGTGTTTCAGGGATGAGAACTCTGGTCTGAATTTACTTCAGACACCGAGTTAAACCCCCGGATCTGTGTCTTCCTACAAGCAAGAGTTCATTTCTGGTAAACCCAGTCAATTTTGAGCTCAAATGCTTTTTTCCGTTCACGAACCCAACGCGATTCTAACTATTAACTAAAGAGCATTTATGTAAGAGGAGCTGTGGTTTGTGTCAGATTCATAAGCTGAGTTGAACTTCACATGGTCTGTATGAGGAGGAGTCACAGTTCTTTTTTCCTGGGCATTCTCATGTTTCTTTTTTTATTGGAAACGCTGAAGAGAGGAGGATGCTTCTTGCGTAAAAACAGCATGTTATCCATGGATGAAAACACTGGTCTGAATTTTCCTTCAGAAACGGAGTTAAACCCCAGGATCTGTGTTTTCCTACAAGCCAGAGTTCATTTCTGGTAAACCCAGTGAATTTTGGGCTCAAATGATTTTCGCAGTTCACGAACCCAACACGATTCTCACTATTAACTAAAGAGCATTTATGTAAGAGGAGCTGTGGTTTGTATCAGTTTCATAAGCAGAGTTCAACTACATATGGTCCGTATGAGTAGGAAACACAGTTCTTTTTTTCTGGGCATGCTCATGGTTCTTGCTGTATTGGAGACGCTGGAAAGAAGAGCTTGCTTCTTTTTGAAAACAGAGTGTGTTTCATGAATGAGAACACTTGTCTGATTTTACATTCAGAAACAAAGTTAAACCACAGGATCTGTGTCTTCCTACAAGCAAGAGTTCATTTCTGGTTTACCCAGTTTATTTTGGGCTCTAATGATTTTTCGCAGTTCATGAACACAATGCGATTCTCACTATTAACTAAAGAGCATTTATGTAAGAGGAGCTGTGGTTTGTATCAGTTTCATAAGCAGAGTTCAACTACATATGGTCCGTATGAGTAGGAAACACAGTTCTTTTTTTCTGGGCATGCTCATGGTTCTTGCTGTATTGGAGACGCTGGAAAGAAGAGCTTGCTTCTTTTTGAAAACAGAGTGTGTTTCATGAATGAGAACACTTGTCTGATTTTACATTCAGAAACAAAGTTAAACCACAGGATCTGTGTCTTCCTACAAGCAAGAGTTCATTTCTGGTTTACCCAGTTTATTTTGGGCTCTAATGATTTTTCGCAGTTCATGAACACAATGCGATTCTCACTATTAACTAAAGAGCATTTATGTAAGAGGAGCTGTGGTTTGTATCAGTTTCATAAGCAGAGTTGAACTACATATGGTCCCTATGAGTAGGAAACACAGTTCTTTTTTTCTGTGCATGCTCATGGTTCTTGCTGTTTTGGAGACGCTGGAAAGACCAGATTGCTTCTTAAAGTGAAAACAGAGTGTGTTTCATTGATGAGAACACTGGTCTGAATTTCCTTCAGAAACAGAGTGAAACCACAGGATCTGTATTTTCCTACAAGCAAGAGTTCATTTTAGGTAAACCAAGTGAATTTAGGGCTCAAATGATTTTTCACAGTTCAGAAACCCATTGTGATTCTCACTATTAACTAAAGAGCCTTTATGTAAGAGGAGCTGTGGTTCGTGTCAGTTTCATAAGCAGAGTTGAACTACATATGGTGCATATGTGTAGGAAACAGTTCTTTTTTACAGGGCATGCTCATGTTTCTTGCTGTATTTTAGACTCTGGAAAGAAGAGCTTGCTTCTCTCGTGAAAACAGTGTTTGTTTCAGGGATGAGAACTCTGGTCTGAATTTCTTTTCAGAAACGGAGTTAAACCCCAGGATCTGTGTCTTCCTACAAGCAAGAGTTCATTTCTGGTAAACCCAGTGAATTTTGGGCTCAAATATTTTTTTGCAGTTCACGAACCCAACACAATTCTCACTATTAACTAAAGAGCATTTATGTAAGAGGAGCTGAGGTTTGTATCAGTTTCACAAGCAGAGTTGAAGTACATATGGTCTGTATGAGGAGGAAACACAGTTATTTTTTTTCTGAAAATTCTCATGATTATTCCTGTCTTGGAGACGCTGGAAAGAAGAGGATGCTTCTAGCGTTAAAACAGCATGTGTTTCATGGATGAGAACACTGGTCTGAATTTACCTTCAGAATCGGAGTTAACCCCAGGATCTGTGTCTTCCTACAAGCAAGAGTTCTTTTCTGCTAATCCCAGGGTATTTAGAACTCAAAAGATTTTTCTCAGTTCACAAACCAAAACGCGATTCTCAATATTAACTAAAGATGATTTATGTAAGAGGAGCTGTGGTTTGCATCAGTTTCATAAGCAGAGTTGAACTACATGTGGTCTGTATGAGTAGGAAACACAGTTCTTTTTTTCTGGGCATGCTCATGGTTCTTGCTGTATATAGACTCTGGAAAGAAGAGCTTGCTTCTTGCATTAAAACAGAGTGTGTTTCATATATGAGAACTCTGGCCTGAATTTCCCTTCAGAAACGGAGTTAAACGCCTGCATCTGTGTCTTGCTCCAAGCAAGAGTTCATTTCTGGTATTCCCAGTGAATTTTGGGCTCAAATGATTGTTCGCAGTTCATGAACCCTATTCTATTCTCACTAATAACTAAAGAGGATTTACGTAAGAGGAGCTATGGTTTGTATCAGTTTCATAAGCAGAGTTGAACTACATATATTCCATATGAGTAGGAAGCACACTTCTTTTTTCTGGGCATGCTCATGGTTCTTGCTGTATTGGAGACGCTGGAAAGAAGAGCTTGCTTCTTGCATTAAAACAGAGTGTGTTTCATATATGAGAACTCTGGCCTGAATTTCCCTTCAAAAACGGAGTTAAACACCTGCATCTGTGTCTTCCTACAAGCAAGAGTTCATTTCTGGTATTACCAGTGAATTTTGGGCTCAAATCATTGTTCGCAGTTCATGAACCCTATTCTATTCTCACTAATAACTAAAGATGATTTAAGTAAGAGGAGCTATGGTTTGTATCAGTTTCATAAGCAGAGTTGAACTACATATATTCCATATGAGTAGGAAGCACACTTCTTTTTTCTGGGCATGCTCATGGTTCTTGCTGTATTGGAGACGCTGGAAAGAAGAGCTTGCTTCTTGCATTAAAAAAGAGTGTATTTCATGGATGATAACTCTGGTCTGAATTTCCCTTCAGAACCGGAGTAAAACCCCAGGATATGTGTCTTCCTACAAGCAAGGGTTCAATACTGGTAAACCCAGTGAATTTTGGGCTCAAATGTTTTTTCGCAGTTCACGAACCTAACATGATTCTCACTATTAACTAAAGAGCACTTATGTAAGAGGAGGAGTGGTCTGTATCAGTTTCATAAGCAGAGTTGAACTACATATGGTCCGTATGAATAGGAAACACAGTTCTTTTTTTCATACCATGCTCATGGTTCTTGCCATGTTTTAGATTCTGGAAAGAAGAGCTTGCTTCTTCGTTAAAACAGAGTGTGTTTCAGGGATGAGAACTCTGGTCTGAATTTCCCTTCAGAAACGGAGTTCTACCCCAGTATCTGTGTCTTCCCACAAGCAAGAGTTCATTTCTTGTAAACCCAGTGAAATGTGGGCTCAAATGATTTTTCGCAGTTCATTAACCCTACGCTATTCTCACTATTAACTAAAGAGGATTTATGATAGAGGACCTGTGGTTTGTATCAGTTTCATAAGCAGAGTTGAACTACATATGGTCTGTATGAGTAGGAAACACAGTTCCTTTTTTCAGGGCATGCTCATGGTTCTTGCTGTATTGGAGACGCTGGAAAGAAGAGCTTGCTTCTTGCATTAAAACAGAGTGTGTTTCATGGATGTGAACTCTGGTCTGAATTTCCCTTCAGAAACGGAGTTAAACCCCATGGTCTTGTCTCCCTACAAGCAAGAGTTCATTTCTGGTAAACCAAGTGAATTTTGGGCTCAAATGATTTTACACAGTTCTAGAACCCAACCTTGATTATCACTATTAACTAAATAGCATTTATGTAAGAGGAGCTGTGGTCTGTATCATTTTCATATGCAGAGTTGGACTACACATGGTCTGTATGAGTAGGAAACACAGTTCTTTTTTTCTTGGCATGATCATGGTTCTTACTATATTGGAGAAGCTGGAAAGAAGAGGATGATTCTTGCCTTTAAAAAGAGTGTTTTTCAGGGATGAGAATTCTGGTCTGAATTTCCCTTCAGTAACGGAGTTAAACCACAGGATCTTTGTCTTCCTACAAGCAAGAGTTCATTTCTGGTATACCCAGTGAATTGTGGGCTCAAATGATTATTCGCAGTTCACGAACTCTATGCTATTCCCACTATTAACTAAAGAGGATTTATATAAGAGGAGGTGTGGTGTGTATCAGTTTCATAAGCAGAGTTCAACTACATATAGTCCGTATGAATAGGATACACAGTTCTTTTTTTCAGACCATGCTCATGGTTCTTGCTGTATTTTAGATTCTGGAAAGAAGAGCTTGCTTCTTTTGTTAAAACAGAGTGTGTTTCAGGGATGAGAACTCTTGTCTCAATTTCCCTTCAGAAACGGAGTTAAACCCCAGGATATGTGTCTTCCTACAAGCAAGAGTTCATTTCTGGTAAACCCAGTGAATTTTGGGCTAAAAAGATTTTTTGCAGTTCACGAAGCCAACGCTATTCTCACTATTAATTAAAGAGCATTTATGTAAGCGGAGCTGTGGTTTGTATCAGTTTCATGAGCAGAGTTGAAGTATATATGGTCCGTATGAGTAGGAAACACAGTTCTTTTTTTCCGGGCATGGTCATGGTTCTTGCTGTATTTTAGACTATGGAAAGAAGAGCTTGCTTCTTGCGTTAAAACAGACTGTGTTTCAGGGATGAGAACTCTGGTCTGAATTTCCCTTCAGAAACGGAGTTAAACCCCTGCATCTGTGTCTTCCTACAAGCAAGAGTTCATTTCTGGTATACCCAGTGAATTTTGGGCTCAAATGATTGTTTGCAGTTCATGAACCCTATTCTATTCTCACTAATAACTAAAGAGGATTTATGTAAGAGGAGCTATGGTCTGTATCAGTTTCATAAGCAGAGTTGAACTACATAAGGTCCATGTGAATAGGAAACACAGTTCATTTTTTCATACCATGCTCATGGTTCCTGTCATGTTTTAGATTCTGGAAAGAAGAGCTTGCTTCTTCGTTAAAACAGAGTGTGTTTCAGGGATGAGAACTCTGGTCTGAATTTCCCTTCAGAAATGGAGTTCAACCCCAGTATCTGTGTCTTCCCAAAAGCAAGAGTTCATTTCTTGTAAACCCAGTGAAATGTGGGCTCAAAAGATTTTTCGCAGTTCATTAACCCTACGCTATTGTCACGATTAACTAAAGAGCATTTATGATAGAGGACCTGTGGTTTGTATCAGTTTCATAAGCAGAGTTGAACTACATATGGTCTGTATGAGTAGGAAACACAGTTCCTTTTTTCAGGGCATGCTCATGGTTCTTGCTGTATTGGAGACGCTGGAAAGAAGAGCTTGCTTCTTGCATTAAAACAGAGTGTGCTTCATGGATCAGAACTCTGGTCTGAATTTCCCTTCAGAAACGGAGTTAAACCCCATGGTCTTGTCTCCCTACAAGCAAGAGTTCATTTCTGGTAAACCAAGTGAATTTTGGGCTCAAATGATTTTACACAGTTCTAGAACCTAACCTTGATTATCACTATTAACTAAATAGCATTTATGTACGAGGAGCTGTGGTCTGTATCATTTTCATATGCAGAGTTGGACTACACATGGTCCGTATGAGTAAGAAACACAGTTCTTTTTTTCTTGGCATGATCATGGTTCTTACTGTATTGGAGAAGCTGGAAAGATGAGGATGATTCTTGCCTTTAAAAAGAGTGTTTTTCAGGGATGAGAATTCTGGTCTGAATTTCCCTTCAGTAACGGAGTTAAACCACAGGATCTTTGTCTTCCTACAAGCAAGAGTTCATTTCTGATATACCCAGTGAATTGTGGGCTCAAATGATTGTTCGCAGTTCACGAACTCTATGCTATTCCCACTATTAACTAAAGAGGATTTATGTAACAGGAGGTGTGGTGTGTATCAGTTTCATAAGCAGAGTTCAACTACATATAGTCTGTATGAGTAGGAAACACAGTTCTTTTTTTCAGACCATGCTCATGGTTCTTGCTGTATTTTAGATTCTGGAAAGAAGAGCTTGCTTCTTTTGTTAAAACAGAGTGTGTTCCAGGGATGAGAACTCTGGTCTGAATTTCCCTTCAGAAACGGAGTTAAACCCCAGGATCTGTGTCTTCCTAAAAGCAAGAGTTCATTTCTGGTCAACCCAGTGAATTTTGGGCTCAAAAGATTTTTCGCAGTTCACGAAGCCAACGCTATTCTCATTATTAACTAAAGAGCATTTTTGTAAGCTGAGCTGTGGTTTGTATCAGGTTCATGAGCAGAGTTGAAGTATATATGGTCCGCATGAGTAGGAAACACAGTTCTTTTTTTCCGGGCATGGTCATGGTTCTTGCTGTATTTTAGACTATGGAAAGAAGAGCTTGCTTCTTGCGTTAAAACAGACTGTGTTTCAGGGATGAGAACTCTGGCCTGAATTTCCCTTTATTGACTGAGTTAAACCCCAGGATCTGTGTCTTCCGACAAGCAAGAGTTCATTTCTGGTATACCCAGTGAATTTTGGGCTCCAATGATTGTTTGCAGTTCATGAACCCTATTCTATTCTCACTAATAACTAAAGAGGATTTATGTAACAGGAGCTCTGGTTTGTATCAGTTTCATAAGCAGAGTTGACCTACATATATTCCGTATGAGTAGGAAGCACAGTTCTTTATTGTGGGCATGCTCATGGCTCTTGCTGTATTGGAGACGCTGGAAAGAACAACTTGCTTCTTGCATCAAAACAGAGTGTGTTTCATGGATGAGAACTCTGGTCTGAATTTCCCTATGGAAACGGAGTTAAACCCCATGATTTGTGTCTTCCTACAAGCAAGAGTTCATTTCTGGTAAACCAAGTGAATTTTGGGCTCAAATGATTTTACACAGTTCTAGAACCCAACGCTATTCTCACTATTAACTAAAGAGCATTTATGTAAGAGGAGGTGTGTTTTGCATCAGTTTCATAAGCAGAGTTGAATGACATATGGTACATATGAATATGGAACACAGTTCTTTTTTTCAGACCATGCTCATGGTTCTTGATGTATTTTAGACTCTGGAAAGAAGAACTTTATTCTTCGTTAAAACAGTGTGTGTTTCAGGGATGAGAACTCTGGTGTGAATTTCCCTTCAGAAACGGAGTTCAACCCCAGGATCTGTGTCTTTCTACAAGTAAGTGTTCAGTTCTGATAAACCCAGTGAATTTTGGGCTCAAATGGTTTTTTGCAGTTCACGAACCTAACATGATTCTCACTATTAACTAAAGAGCACTTATGTAAGAGGAGGAGTGGTCTGTATCAGTTTCATAAGCAGAGTTGAACTACATATGGTCCGTATGAATAGGAAACACAGTTCTTTTTTTCATACCATGCTCATGGTACTTGCCATGTTTTAGATTCTGGAAAGAAGAGCTTGCTTCTTCGTTAAAACAGAGTGAGTTTCAGGGATGAGAACTCTGGTCTGAATTTCCCTTCAGAAACGGAGTTCAACCCCAGTATCTGTGTCTTCCCACAAGCAAGAGTTCATTTCTTGTAAACCCAGTGAAATGTGGGCTCAAATGATTTTTCGCAGTTCATTAACCCTACGCTATTCTCACTATTAACTAAAGAGGATTTATGATAGAGGACCTGGGGTTTGTATCAGTTTCATAAGCAGAGTTGAACAACATATGATCTGTATGAGTAGGAAACACAGTTCCTTTTTTCAGGGCATGCTCATGGTTCTTGCTGTATTGGAGACCCTGGAAAGGAGAGGATGATTCATGCCTTAAAACAGAGTGGTTTTCAGGGATGAGAATTCTGGTCTGAATTTCCCTTCAGAAACAGAGTTAAATACCAGGACCTGTGTCTTCCTACAAGCAAGAGTTCATTTCTGGTAAACCCAGTGAATTTTGGGCTCAAATGATATTTCACAGTTCACGAACCCAACATGCTTCTGACTATTAACTAAAGAGCATTTATGTAAGAGGAGCTGTGGTTTGTATCAGTTTCCTAAGCAGAGTTGAACTACATATGGTGCTTATGAGTAGGAAACACAGTTCTTTTTTTTAAGGGCATTCTCATGCTTCTTGCTGTATTGGAGACGCTGGAAACAAGAGCTTGCTTCTTGCATTAAAACAGGGTGTGTTTCATGGATGAGAATTCTGGTCTGAATTTCCCTTCAGTAACGGAGTTAAACCACAGGATCTCTGTCTTCCTATAAGCAAGAGTTCATTTCTGGTAAACAAAGTGAATTTTCGGCTCAAATGACGTTACACAGTTCAAGAACCCAACACGATTATCACTTTTAACTAAAGAGCATTTATGTATGAGGAGATCTGGTCTGTATCATTTCATAAGCAGTGTTGAACTACATATGGTCCGTATGAGTAGGAAACACATTTCTTTTTTTCTGGGAATGCTCACGGTTCTTACAGTATTGGAGACGCTGGAAAGAAGAGGATGATTCTTGCCATAAACCAGAGTGTTTTTCAGGGATGAGAACTATGGTCTGAATTTCCCTTCAGAAACGGACTTAAACCCAGGGATCTGTGACTTCCTATAAGCAAGAGCTCATTTCTGGTATACCCAGTGAATTTTGGGCTCAAATGATTTTTCGCAGTTCACAAACCCTATGCGATTCTCACTATTAACTAAAGAGTATTTATGTAAGAGGAGCTCTGTTTTGTATCAGGTTCATAAGCAGAGTTGAACTATATATGGTCTGTACGAGTGGGAAACACAGTTATTTTTTTCAGGGCATGCTCATGGTTCTTGCTGTATTTTGGACTATGGAAAGAAGTGCTTGCTACTTGCGTTAAAACAGAGTGTGTTTCAGGGATGAGAACTCTGGTTTGAATTTCCCTTCAGAAACGGAGTTAAACCCCAGGATCTGTGTCTTCCTACAAGCAAGAGTTCATTTCTGGTATACCCAGTGAATTTTGGGCTCAAATCATTGTTCGCAGTTCATGAACCCTATTCTATTCTCACTAATAACTAAAGAGGATTTATGTAAGAGGAGCTATGGTTTGTATCAGTTTCATAAGCAGAGTTGAACTACATATATTTCATATGAGTAGGAAGCACAGTTCTTTTTTCTGGGCATGCTCATGGTTCTTGCTGTATTGGAGACGCTGGAAAGAAGAGCTTGCTTCTTGCATTAAAACAGAGTGTGTTTCATGGATGAGAACTCTGGTATGAATTTCCCTTCAGATACGGAGTTAAACCCCAGGATCTGTGTCTTCCTACAAGCAAGAGTTCATTTCTGGTTAACTGATTGAATTTTGGACTCAAATGTTATATTGCAGTTCACGAAACCAACGCTATTCTCACTATTAACTAAAAAGCATTTATGTAAGAGGAGCTGTGATCTTTATCAGTTTCATAAGCAGAGTTGAACTACATATGGTCCGTATGAGTAGGAAACTCAGTTCTTTTTTTCCTGGCATGCTCATGCTTCTTACTTATTGGAGAACCTGGAAAGGAGAGGATACTTCATGCCTTAAAACAGAGTGTATTTCAGGGATGAGAATTCTGGTCTGAATTTCCCTTCAGAAACGGAGTTAAACCCCAGGATCTGTGTATTCCTACAAGCAAGAGTTAATTACTCATAAACCGAGTGAGTTTTGGGCTCAAATGATTTTTCGCAGTTCACCAAACCAACATGATTCTCACTATTAACTAAAGAGCATTTATGTAAGCGGAGCTCTGGTTTATATCAGTTTCATGAGCAGAGTTGAAGTATATATGGTCCGTATGAGTAGGAAACACAGTTCTTTTTTTCAGGGCATGCTCATGGTTCTTGCTGTATTTTAGACTATAGAAAGAAGAGTTTGCTTCTTGCGTTAAAACAGAGTGTGTTTCAGGGATAAGAACTCTGGTCTGAATTTCCCTTCAGAAAGGGAGTTAAACCCCAGGATCTGTGTCTTCCTACAAGCAAGAGTTCATTTCTGGTATACCCAGTGAATTTTGTGCTCAAATGATTGTTTACAATTCATGAACCCTATTCTATTCTCACTAAAAACTAAAGAGGATTTATGTAAGAGGAGCTATGGTTTGTATCAGTTTCATAAGCAGAGTTGAACTACATATTCCATATGAGTAGGAAGCACAGTTCTTTTTTCTGTGCATGCTCATGGTTCTTGCTGTATTGGAGACGCTGGAAAGAAGAGCTTGCTTCTTGCATTAAAACAGAGTGTGTTTCATGGATGACAACTCTGGTCTGAATTTCCCTTCAGAACCGGAGTTTAACCTCAGGATCTGTGTTTTCTTACAAGCAAGAGTTCAATACTGGTAAACCCAGTGATTTTTGGTCTCAAATGATTTTTCGCAGTTCACGAACCTAACATGATTCTCACTATTAACTAAAGAGCACTTATGTAAGAAGAGGAGTGGTCTGTATCAGTTTCATGAGCAGAGTTGAACTACATATGGTCCGTATGAATAGGAAACACAGTTCTTTTTTTCTGGGAAAGCTCATATTTCTTGCTGTATAGGAGACGCTGGAATGAAGAGCTTGCTCCATGTGGTAAAACAGAGTGTGTTACATGGATGAGAACACGGGCCTAATTTCCCTTCAGAAACGGAGTTAAACCTCAGGATCTGTGTCTTCCTACAAGGAAGAGTTTTTTTTCTGGTAAACAAGGTGAATTTTGGGCTCAAATGATTTTACACAGTTCTGGAACCCAACCAAGTTCTCACTATTAACTCAAGAGCATTTATGTAAGAGGAGCTGTGGTTTGTATCAGTTTCATAAGCAGAGTAGATCTACATATGGTCCGTATGAGTAGGAAACAGTTCTTTTTTGAGGGTATGCTGATATTTCTTGCTGTATTGGACATGCTGTAAAGAAGAGGATTCTTCTTTCATGAAAACAGAGTGTGTTTCATGGATGACAACACTGGTCTGAATTTCCCTTCAGAAACGAAGATAAACCCCAGGATCTGTGTCTTCCTACAAGCAAGAGTTCATTTCTGGTAAACCCAGTGAATTTTGGGCTCAAATGATTTTACACAGTTCACGAACCCAACGCGATTCTCACTATTAACTAAAGAGCATTTATGTAAGAAGAGCTGGGGTTTGCATCAGTTTCTTTAGCAGATTTGAACTACATATGGTGCATATGAGAAGGAAACACAGTTCTTTTTTTCTGGGCATGAATATGGTTCTTACTGTCTGTATTGGAGACGCTGGAAAGAGAGCTTGCTTCTTGCGTTAAAACAGTGTGTGTTTCATGGATTAGAACACTGGTCTGAAATTCCCTTCAGAAATGGAGTTAAACCCCAGGATCCGTGTCTTCCTACAAGCAAGAGTTAATTTCTGCTAAACCCAGAGAATTTTGGGCTCAAATGATTTTACACAGTTCACGAACCCAACGCGATTCTCACTATTAACTAAAGAGCATTTATGTAAGAAGAGCTGTGGTTTGCATCAGTTTCTTTAGCAGATTTGAACTACATATGGTGCATATGAGAAGGAAACACAGTTCTTTTTTTCTGGGCATGAATATGGTTCTTACTGTCTGTATTGGAGACGCTGGAAAGAGAGCTTGCTTCTTGCGTTAAAACAGTGTGTGTTTCATGGATTAGAACACTGGTCTGAAATTCCCTTCAGAAATGGAGTTAAACCCCAGGATCCGTGTCTTCCTACAAGCAAGAGTTAATTTCTGCTAAACCCAGAGAATTTTGGGCTCAAATGATTTTACACAGTTCACGAACCCAACGCGATTCTCACTATTAACTAAATAGCATTTATGTAATAGGAGCTGTGTTTTGTAACAGTTTCATAAGCAGAGTTGAAATATATATGGTGCGTATGAGAAGGAAACACAGTTCTTTTTTTATGGGCATGATTATGGTTCTAACTGTGTTTGTTGGAGACTCTGGAAAGAAGAGCTTGCATCTTGCGTTAAAACAGAGTCTGTTTCATGGATGAGAACACTGGTCTGAAATTCCCTTCTGAAATGGAGTTAAACCACAGGATCTATGTCTTTCTACAAGCAAGAGTTAATTTCCTGTAAACCCATTGAATTTTGGGCTCAAAGGATTTTACACAGTTCACGAACCCAAAGCGATTCTCACTATTAACTAAAGAGCATCTATGTAAGAGGAGCTGTGGTTTGTATCAGTTTCAAAGCAGAGTTGAACTACATACGGTGCATATGAGAAGGAAACACAGTTCTTTTTTTCTGGGAATGCTCATATTTCTTGCTGTATAGGAGACACTGCAATGAAGAGCTAGCTCCTTGTGGTAAAACAGAGTGTGCTTCATGGAGGAGAACACTGGCCTAATTTCCCTTCAGAAACAGAGGTAAAACCCAGGATCTGTGTCTTCCTAAAAGCCAGAGTTCATTTCTTGTAAATCAGGTGAATTATGGGCTCAAATGATTTTACACATTTCGGGAACCCAACGCGATTCTCACTATTAACTCAAGAGCATTTATGTAAGAGGAGCTGTGGTTTTCATCAGTTTTATAAGCAGAGTTCATCTACATATGGTCCGTATGAGTAGGAAACACAGTTCTTTTTTGAGAGCATGCTCATGGTTCTTCCTGTATTGGACATAATGGAAATAAGAGGATGCTTCTTGCATGAAAACAGAGTGTGTTTCATGGTTGACAACACTGGTCTGAATTTCCCTTCAGAAACGGAGTTAAACCCCAGGATCTGTGTCTTCCTACAAGCAAGAGTTCATTTCTGGTAAACCCATTGAATTTTGGGCTCAAATGATTTTACACAGTTCACGAACCCAACGCGATTCTCACTATTAACTATAGAGCATTTATGTAAGAGGAGCTGTGGTTTGTATCAGTTCCATAAGCAGAGTTGAACTGCATATGGTCTGTATGAGTAGGAAACTCAGTTCTTTTTTTCTGGGCATGCTCATGGTTCTTGCTGTATTGGAGATGCTGGAAAGAAGAGCTTGCTTCTTGCAGTAAAACAGAGTGTGTTACGTGGATGAGAACACTGGCCTGAATTTCCCTTCAGAAACGGAGTTAAACCCCAGGCTCTGTGTCTTCCTACAAGCAAGAGTTCCTTTCTGGTAAACAACGTGATTTTTGGGATCAAATGATTTTACATAGTTCACAAACGAATCGCGATTCTCACTATTAACTAAAGAGCACTTATGTAAGAGGAGCTGTGATTTGTATCAGGCAGTCAGTCAGTCAGTCACACATTCCTCAGCTGTCTGTCTGTCTGTCTGTCCGATTTTTATTTTATCATATGTCACTCACTGGTTCTGTGAGTAAGGTGATTGTCAACACACCCAGCTGCAAAGCACCTTCTGACCTTCTACTTTGATCTATCTATCTGTCTATCATTCAGTGCTGGCTGGCTGGCTGGCTGGGTGGGCGCACACTCATGACAGACTGGGGTGGTGGGTGGGAGATCGGAGCATTGTGGTGAGGAGGGCACTGGCTGTCCCTAAGATTTTGAAGTGTTCGAATAAAACAACTCATTCCATTTACTTTCTTCTGTTCTGTATCCAGACTGGATCCATCTGCCTCTGAGACTAACTACACAACAGCTGCTCTGGACTGACTGCAACTGCTCTCCTTCCCCAAGCAAGTCACGAATTTCCCATACAAAAGAAGAAATTTAGGAAGACATTTCCTCCCCTACAACCATTGCCCCCTTGCCCTGTTCCACGGCATCCTTTAAATAAATAAATAAATAAATAAATAAATAAATAAATAAATAAATAAATAAATAAATGGAATGGAATGGAATGGAATGGAATGGAATGGAATGGAATGGAATAAAATGAATACATTTTCACCCGGACTCGGTTGTTTGTTGACTTTTCATTTCATTGGTCCCTCAAATCCCCACTTTAGTGGGCTTGGTTTTTTGGTGTTTGTTTGGATAGATTTATTCATTGATTATGTAGACAGTATTTCTGTACATATTCCAGCAGGCCAGAAGAGGGCACCAAATCTCATTGCAGGTGGTTGTGAGCCACCATGTGGTTGCTGGGAATTGAACTCAGGCAGGACCTTTGGAAGGGCAAGCAAGTGCTCTTAACCTCTGAGCCATCTCTCCAGCCCCAGTGGGCGTGTTTTAGAACTCACTCACTGTCCTGTACACTTTCAGAAAGAGTGTTATCAGGAAGAGCGACATTCCTGAATAACAGACAGTGAACTTCCTTCTCAGATGATTTCTTTTGGAAGCTTGGAGGAATTTGGTTCCTCTTTGTTGACCCTCCTCTTTCCAGACCAGACACTGGTTGGTTAGAGTCAGTCCTCGCACCCACAGATTTCCTGGGATCTGTCTGATTGACCTGGGAGGTGGAGGGTGGAGCCGGGGCCGGGGCCAGGGTGGCTGTGGGGTGTGGAGACAGTCTCTCCGAGAGTGGAAACTGGTTTGGTTTTTCATCTCCTGGTAACGCTTTGCCATGCAGCAGAAATGAATGAAGCGCTTTGCCGGGAGGAGGTGGAGCACACACGCCTGGAATCCCATCACTCGGGAGGCAGAGGCAGGTAGATCTTTTTGAGTTCAAGGAAGGCCATCCTGGTCTACAGAGATAGTTAGTTCAGGACAGGCTCCAAAGCTACAGAGAAACCCTATCTCGAAGAAAACCAGAAAAAGAAAAAGACAAGGAAAAAAGAAAGGAAGGAACGAAGGAAGGAAGGAACGAAGGAAGGAAGGAAGGAATGAATGAATCACCTTAAAATCCCATAACTGTATTAGCTGGAGCCACCTTCCTTTTTCTAACCTCGATATGTTGCCACGGTGCAGCCACGGCAAGCAGACCTGGGAAGGGACTGCTGTGGCGTCTCGAAGAAATGAAGTGCCTGATCACCAGATGAGTTACTTTCCTATGAGTGTACCTATTGATACATTTCAAAAGCGAGCATATTCACAAACCAAGTTTTTCACAAACAAAACGATGATCATTTTGTGAGCTTAGCCAAATATCGAGCTTGCATCTCCAGACAAGACACCTGACACGCATCGGCTAGCTGCCTAATAATGTCCGTCCCCATCATCTCCCCTACCCCAGAAATGATCATATCTGTCCCATGCACGATGGACAAAAGTGCAGCATTAAAACTGCCAAGAGGATCATCACTAATGCAAGAGAGGTCCCAGCAATGTGTTCTGCACTCATTCACTCACTCACTTACTGACTGCTGTCCAGGAGTAGACTGTCCCCATGAGTGTTTCCTTCCTCTGGGGACCCTTTGGACAACCACTGGTCCAATACTAGGCTGAACGTTCCCCAACACTATATATTTTGAATATTCCTCACCTGGGACAGAACTGTACACTAGCTAGCTGGGAGTGGGTTACATATGCATGAAGAAAAGGAACACTCACACACACAAGGTTTGTTTGTTTGTTTATATTTTTTTAGTTCTTTGGAGGGGTTTGGTTCCTTCTTTCCTTCATTTGTTCCTTCGTTCCTTTCCTTCTCTCTCTCTCTCTCTCTCTCTCTCTCTCTCTCTCTCTCTCTTTCTTTTTTTCTTTCTTCCCCTCCCTGCATGTATGTGGGATTAAGCAGTGCACAGATGACATACAAGCAAAAGTTCAATTCTCGAAAACCCAGTCACTCTGGAGCTCACATGGAGATACACAGTGCGCAGAGCTCACCCGTTTCTAACCAGCCATTGCAGTGCATTTGATGTAAGCGGAGCTGCTGTTCATACCAGTTTCCTAAGCAGAGTTAATCTAGGTATGGCCCGTGTGTGTAGGAAGCACAGTTCTTTTGTTCGGAGCAAGCTTGCTCACCGTTTCTGCTCAATTGGAAACACTGAAATCAGGAGCATGCTTCTTACTCCAAAGCACAGTGTGTTTCATGGACGGGAACTCTGGTTCGAATGTCCCTTCAAAAATGGAGTTACATACCGTGCCGTCAGTCTTTCTACAAGAAACAGTTCTCAGTCCTGGCTGTCTTGGAACTCGCTTTGTAGACCAGGCTAGCGTCAGACTCACACAGATACACCTGCATCTGCTTCCAAAGTGCTGGGATTAAAGATGAGCACAATACTCACCTGGCTATAAATCTTTTTTTTTTAATTAAAGAATCAAACAAATAGGAGGGCAGTGGCCTCTCATCCACCAAACCCCACCCCACACACCTTCTGTGCACACACAGGCATACACGGAGACACATAAATACATTTTTGAGATTAAACTAAACGTACAATAAAATAACATAATAAATAAGAAAGTAAACATGCCTTTAATCCCAGCACTCGGTAGGCAGAGCCAGGTGGATCTCTGTGAGTTTGAGGCCAGCCTGGTCTACAAAGTGAGCTCCAGAACAGCCTCCAAAGCTAAAGAGACACCCTGTCTCAGGAAAAAAAAACACAAAAGCAAACAAACAAACAAACCAAAATGTAAAATATATGGTGTTGGGGATTTAGCTCAGTGGTACAGTGCTTGCCTAGCCCTGGGTTCCATCCCCAGCTCTGGCAAAAAAATAAAAATAAAATAAAATTAAAATGAAAATGAAATAGAAAAAAATTTGTAAAATATAAAAGAGCCCCGGGATCGGTGGTGGTGGTAGTGTATCCTTAAATCACAGTTTCGGGAGCCAGAGAGCTCACAGAGATAAGATTGCCCCTGCCTCTGGAGTGCTAGGATTACAAGCATACATCACCACAGACTGGCTAATTTTACTTTTGGGGTGTGTGTGTGTGTGTGTGTGTGTGTGTGTGTGTGTGTGTGTCTGTGTGTGTGTGTCTGGCTGTCTGGCTGTCTACGGGATTATAATTTCTTAAGTTATGCCCATCTTTCTTTCCAGCTGCTTTGGCTGCCTGGTCTCTGGGGTATTTATTTATTTATTTATTTATTTATTTATTTATTTATTTATTGGTTTTTTGGCTTTATTATTATTATATTTTTGGTTTGTTTCATTTTTTTTTGTTTTTTTTTTCTTTTGTGTTGTTGTTTCCTAAGCAGAGTTAATCTAGATATGGCCCGTGTGTGTAGGAATCACAGTTCTTTTGTTCTGAGCAAGTTCACTGTTTGTGCATTATTGGAAAGACTGAAAGCAGGAACATGCTTCTTGCTCCAAAGCAGAGTGTGTTTCATGGATGGGAACTCTATTTTGAATTTCCCTTCAGAAACAGAGTTAAATCCTTTGCTGTCACTCTTCCTACAAGTAACAGTTCATTTCTGGTAAACCCAGTCAGTCACTCTTGGGATCACATGAAGATACTAACATTTCTAACCAGCAATAGCAGAGCATTGGCTGAAAGAGGAGCTGTGGTTTATAGCAGTTGTAAGCAGAGTTGAACTAGGTAGGGTCCTTATGTGTAGGAAACACAGTTCTTTGGTTCTGAGCACGCTCAGCTTTCCTGCTGTATTGGAAACTCTGGAAAGCAGGAGCGTGCTTCTCGCTCCAGAAGCAGAGTGTCTTTCTAGTAAGGAAAATCTGTGTTCAATTTCCCTTCGAAAACAGAGTTTATTCCCATACTGTGTGTCTTCCTTCCTTCCTTCCTTCCTTCCTTCCTTCCTTCCTTCCTTCTTCTTCTTCTTTTTTTAAATTTCCTATAACATCTTCTGATCATGCTTTGATTTCCCACAACTCCTTCCAGATTCTCTCCACCAACCCAGTCAAATCCACCTGAGGTCTGTGGTGTGTGTGGTTCATATACTCAGTAGTGAGATTCTGTTGCAGAGTAAAACAACATTTCCTTCTCCAGTGGTTATGAGTTGGAATAAAAAAAAAAATGTCATGAAACTAAAATGAAACAAATCATCTTTATTTAGTATATTTTGAAAGTGTGAGAGACAGAGACAGAGAGAGAAACAGAGCAAGAGTCAGGAATTTTTAGTTTGTTAGTTTGTTTGTTTGTTACAGAGCGGTAGGATTAAAGGCGTGCACCACCACCCACCATCATCTGATGAGAAAACCTACCTTGAAAAACATATACGAAATTGGGCACCTAAATCTTAGTTAGTTTTTTGTTTTTAAAGTGGGAAGTTAGAGCTATAAGTGTACTCATAGGACTGATTTCATTGTGTGCCAGGGGTTGTGTGTGTTTTCATTTTCTTGAGGGATTCTCTCTCTCTCTCTCTCTCCAGATTTCTGTTTTCTCCCATTCATTCCTCATGCCGAGATAAATGAGGGGTTGGTTGGATCTCCAGCACCATGGGCCCTGATGTCCTCATGTATCCTCTGGGGGCATCTGGCAGGACTGTGATACACAGAGTTTGTTTCGTTTTGTTTTTCGAGATGGGTTTTCTCCATGTAATTTTGGTGTAGACCAGGCTGGCCTAAAGGTATGCCACCAACGCCCTGCCTTGACTCAGCACAGCCTTGACAGGCTAGAAAAGTTCAAGGTAAGCTTTTGACCTTGTGCCAGAAGCTTTAGGGAAGAAAGAATCAAGGGAGAGGCCACACACAGCTCCACTTGCCTGCTTACATATGCATATCTGTTGCCTTCCAGTTAAGCATTACTTTCTTGTTAGAGTTGGGGACAACCTTCATGGCTGATTTGAATTCAGTCATTTTCAGGTTTTTTTGGAGGGGGACAGAACAACTTTTTTGGGTTTACATGATATTTTAACTCTTTTTTTTTTTTTTTTTTTTAAGACAGGGCCTATCTGTGCTCCTGACAAATTATCCCACTGCATGGCCCAGGGCTTCTGTTGGAGCACTGCCATCAAAGTAGTGAGCTATTCCAAATTATTTTAAATATGCTGCTGCTGCCACTGCTGCCACTGCTGCTGCTGCTACTGCTGGTGCTGCAATTACATAGCACAAACAGGGAGACAAGCACAAAAATGCTGCTTTCTCAAAGATCAAAGGGGACTTCTCTGTTGGGGAATGGGGGTGGGGGCGCTTTACATAGAAGGGTGTTGAGTCTCCTGTGTATTGAATGATGCACACATTATGCATTTTTAAAAAAAATTGTAGTAGGTTGTGGGACACTGTGGTCGCTGGGAATTGAACTCAAGAAACACCTCTGGGAAAGCAGCCTCTGTGTGTGTGTGTGTGTGTGTGTGTGTGTGTGTGTGTGTGTGTGTCTGTGTGTCTGTGTCTGTGTCTGTGTCTGTGTCTGTCTGTCTGTCTGTCTGCCTTTCTAGGGGATTATAATTTCTTAAGTTACTCCCATCTTTCTTTAGAGTTCCTTAGGCTCTCTGGTCTTTGGACCATTTGTATTTTTGGGTTTTTGGTTTGTTTGTTTGTTTCCTTTTTTGGGGGGGTTGTTGTTGTTCATTTTCCCTGTCTGTAAATATACATAATTTGCCTGCCACGTGTAGTGGTGCAGCCTTTAATCATTCAGGAGGGACAGGCTGGAGGATCTGGGTGAGTTTGAGGCCAGCCTGCTCTACAGCAGAGTTAGTTTCAGGAACTGTGTCTCAAAAACCCTGTCTAGAAAAAGCAAATTTTAAAAATTAATAAATACATAGAGAGAAAGATAGAGAGATAGATAGATAGATAGATAGATAGATAGATAGATAGATAGATAGATACATACATACATACATACATACATACATACATGCATAAGTAAATAAAAGAGGCCTGACTACCTTAGAGTTGCCTGGACCCCAGGGCCTACCCATTCCCTCATAAATCAGATCCCCAGCACTGCTGTCTGTTGTTTGTTTCATTCCAAGTGAATTATATTTTTTTATGTTTATGTTTATTGATTTAATTTTAACTTTTTTTTCTGGTTATTGCTGTTTTTTGAGAGACAGGGTCTATCTGTGTCATGCTGCCTCTCCTGGAACTGTCTCTCCCACTGCGTGCATGTGTGGCATGTGTGTGTGTGTGTGTGTGTGTGTGTGTGTGTGTGTGTGTTTGTGTCTGTGTCTGTGTGTCTGTGTGTGTCTGTGTCTGTGTCTGTGTCTCTCTCTGTTTGTGTATGTATATCTATCTGCATACAGGAGTATAAGTT